>ML681963.1:99625009-99653627 GCA_007922195.1 Podocnemis expansa | reverse complement strand
CCTGATGGGGCTGGAGGGCTGGCAGCAGCCCCCCCCCCGAGCCTAGACAGGGGGCACAGCTCCAGGGGTGCCTCAGCTGACTTCCCTGCTTCCCCTTGCCCAGGGCAGGGGGCGAAGGGGCTGAGGCGCCGGACCCCCCCTGCTCCCAGCAAGGAGAAGCAGTGGAGGAAGCTGGCTGGGGCACCCACCGCTCCCCCAGCACTCCACTCAGCACCCTGGCCAGGGTGCCGATGCCTGGCCAGGGTGCTGAGGGGGGAGGTGGGACCTAACTCCCAGGGTGCTATGCACCCTGGGAGGAATGTCCTTGTTATTTTGAAACAATCCTTATTTCGAAATAACATGTCCAAATGGCGTTATTTCGAAACAACTGGTTTCGAAATAACCCTCCTTTCGAAACCAAAGTGGTTTAAGCTGTTTCAAAAGGAGGGCTCTTGTTTCAAAACGAGGAGCTCCCTCCTTTCGAAGCAAGAAAACGTTGTGTGGACATAGGGACTTTTATTTCGAAACAACCAGTGTTGTTTGGAAATAAAAGCCTCGTGTGGACAAAGCCATGGGAAAAAAAAAATCAGCCATACCCAGAGTCCCAGGCTTTTCACAGCAAGTCTGGCAGATTTACATTCCCCTGGCTGTGGTCTAGCAATTTAATATCATCCAGCAGGTGCAGTTGCGCAGGTTGGAGTCTGACCTTGGCCAGAATACAGAGCCCAAGTTGTCTGAGGATTTTAAACATTGCCCAGAAACAAGAGGTTTGGTGGAGCCCAGTCAGTTGATTGGGCTTTACCTGTGGCCTGACTCTTGCCTCACTGTGCGAGGGAGGTTTCAGGGCCTAGCAACATTCTCCCATAATCTGTTTCCTGGTGTTCTGGGATATGCTGTGCTGTCTTCTCAGGGTGATGGGCTGCAGAGCAATATTTTCTCCATGCTGCATGGATTGAGCACAAGAGGAGAGAACGAAGAACAAGTGAAAACTTGCCCTAGCAAACTAGGCATGTGCCCAGACAATGCAAGGTGGGCCATAGGCAGATCAGCTAGGTCACTAAATTTGGAGTAACAGCCCTGAAGTCACAGAAATTATCCCCTTCCTACACCAGTGGAACTGAGACAAGCACATATATATTTGGGTGCATGTTGCTACGGCCTCTCCTCAAAGGTTACAGGTCTCTCCTCAAAATAGTCATGGCCTTAGCAGTACGCACACAAGGGTATATGTGCTTATCTCAGTTTCACTGGTGTAGGGAAGGAATAATTCCTGTGACTTCAGGGCTGTTACTCCAAATTTACACCCATGGATCTCATTTTAAAAATAGCCTAAAAAAAGTTCCTGTTTCTTCAAGGGCAAATTTTGAGAAAGAAGGGGTTCTTTTCATAGCCAGCCTAGCTGTGGCAGAGTAAATTGCCTGCTTCAAGCATGGAAGGGGAGAGAGCCCTGTCTCCTAACTGGCTGGAGGTTATAGAGCAACCCGAGATTCAAAAACGGAACAAGCTGAGCCTCTGTTGATCTGAGGAGCTCCAAGATCCTTCAGGATGAGGTCAGTGGCACATTTGATGGAGAGGCGGGCTCTGCCCTCACTGTAGAAAGATCCATGTTTGTAAATATGATTAAAAGACAAACCTAATCCCTCTTCCTCTTCCCCAACCCCTGTACAAATCCATGCTCCACAGCTTTGGCTAATGAGTGTTGCATGTGAGACCAAAACCATCACTGATGCTTGTAGAGTTTTTGGCTCTGCTTGGTGTGGCAAGGGCCTAGGTCCTGAAAACAACTGATACTTCCTGACAAGGAGAAGACTTATAACTCCACACTACCATACAGAGCTGGCTTTTGGGGGTAAGCGAAGCAGGCAGCTGCCTAGGGCTCCGAGCAGTAAGGGGGCCCCGTAGTGGTTGCCTGCTTCACTTACCCTTGCGCTCACAGGGTAGTGAGGGAGCAGGGGGCTGCGGACTGCCAGGGCCAGAAGCGGTGCCCTCCCGCCCAGTGTCTCTGCAGCGGGGGCAGAGCAGCGCTCCCACCTACCCAGAGCCAGCTGCGCCTCCCCAGGGGAAGGGAGGAAGTGGCCAGCACAGAGCTGCAGCTTGCCAGGAGTGGGGACCCCTGGAGTGGCCCCCTCCGAAGAGTTCAGGCTGCTTTGCCCCCAGCCACCCCAGGCCTGAACAGGCCTAATCCAGGGTCTGGGACGAGGCAGCCTTTATTCAGGCCTCGGGTGGCTGGGGGCAAAGCGGCCCAAGCTCTTCGGAGGCGGTGCTCTAGGGAGTCCTACTCCAAGCAAGCAGCAGAGCTGTGCTGGCTGCTCTTCTCCTTCCCCCAAGGGAGGCGCGGCTGGCTGGGGGTAGGTGGGGGGCACTGCTCTGCCCTCACTGCAGAGAGGCTGGGCAGGCAGGCAGGTGACGTAGCCTCTGGCCCTGGTGGTCCGCAGTCCCCCGCTCCCCCTCATGGTAGTTGGGACTGTGGGGGGAGCGGTTAGGGCATCAGTGGGGGCCTGGGGCCCTGGTGAGGGCAGCAGTGGGGGCCTATAGGGGGCGCCATAAAGGGCCTTCGCCTAGGGCCCCCAGTTGCCAAAGGCCGCCTCTGCTACCATATGACCAGCCAACACAGAAGTTGAGTGCATGCAGAATGAGAGCATAAATATCATCTATCTCCAAGAACAAAAGTCAAATCAAACTTCCTGATCAACTGAAAAGTCAACTGAGTAACTCCAGCCCCTCAACTGAAGTAGCGTTGAGTTGATAGGAGGCCACTTCCCATCAACTCAGCACACAGAAGACACCGCAGCGAATAGGCATTAGGCAGTCAAAGGGAGAGATGAAAGTTATTTTAAGTAACTTACATATCTCCTTTTGACGACTGCTGAAATCCTCCTACAGTGTAGACCAGGGTTTAATCATCTTGACTAGGGAGAGTGCCTAAGGAAATGGTGTTTCCAAATGCTGGACTGGGAGACAGGAAGATAGCGAAATCTTATAGAGGTGATGAAGGTGGCGGACATAGTCTGTGATGTGTGCTCCAGGCACTGCTCCTGACCCAAAACACCTTGTGGAAAGGTTGATGCAACCTATAAATTCTAATACTTGGCACTTGAATAGGGATGAGACTTCTCTGGATGTAACAGGGGGTACGTCTACACTGGAGCCTTAGATCAACTTAAGGAAGGTTAAGTTGACTTACAGGCCCCCAGGGTCACACTGGGCTTTTATTAAGTCGATTTAAGTACTACCTTAAGTCGACAATAACACAACCTCTTAAGGTCGACCTAACGTTTAAGTCGACCTTATTAAGCTGACTTAAGCCAGAGAAGATGGGGGGGAAAGCCCTTAAGCCAACCTAATTGGCCTCCAGGCCCCCTCAGAGAGTTTCTGGCCACCAGGAAGGGTCAACCTAGCACCTGACAGTGAGGACATAGGAAGTCAACAGGAGTTTTCAATGTGGACTCTCTAAGTCAACTTTAAGTCGACCATGTTAAGTTGACTTAAGAGTCTCCAGTGTAGACATACTGAGGGAGATGCTGTCCGCTTGATCAGCGAGGAAAGGGGTGGGCAGAGAAGGATGCCATTTCTAGAGATCATAGGATTTCTTTTCTCTGTAACTAGATTAAGGGGGCCATTACAAAGTACTCAGATGAGCTATGTTATGCACCATGTTTCTTTTGCTTTGCTGCCAATCTTCCTCCATTAAACCTTGTTTTTAAAAAGATTGCTGTTGTTTGGGCAACTTCATACTGATGCATTGCCGTCTAGAGAGAGGTGCTAAAGTGTAAGGAGTGCTGGAGCCTAACGCTCCCCACAACACAGGGTTTAAACAGAGGTGTCCTCTCCCTTTAAGGTGGCCTGCAAGATGGTGGCAAGCTAACCAAGGGACACAATTGTAAGGCCAAGGAGGAGTTGACAGAAGGGTGGGTGACAACTTGGTACCATGTTTAGTGGGCTGGGGTCAGAATTGCTTTAGGATATAGCCATACTTGAAGTGTGTTTTACAAATTCACTTTATTCCAAGCACAAGGTCTTACTGCCCTGACCAAGAGCACATATGAGCTCTCAGACTGAAGGGCAGGGTGCTGCTGCAGCCACCCTCCCATTTCTGTCTGAGCAACTCAGTAGTTAAAGGAAGAGGGCCTGATTCTGCCCACACATGTGGCAACTTTATACCAATGTAAATCACTCCACATCAGTGCAGCTACTCTTGATTTGCAGTGGTGGAATGCCAGATAAAATCCAACACAGGCTCTCTCCAATCTTTTCAGTTAATACACCCTGACAGCAGTCAAACCGTACAGTTACTAGCTCCCATCAGGAACATTGAATCATGCCTGTAGTCAAGGTTGCAGCTGCTTAAGGACTGGTCTGAAAAACATTCCTGAGGTGTTGTGTTGAGCTTGTAGTGAGGGGGCATGGCCTTCCTGTGAGACTGAGAGGGAGCAATGGCCATGGACTTGTACCCTGTGCTGAAGTCTTGGACTTTCCAAAGTGGGTGAAAGGTGGTAGAAGAGTCCTTTGTACCATAAAAAGCATTGTATCAAATGGCTATGGGAATTAAATAGCGAAGAGAGTCCAAAAAATGGACTAAACTGTATCTGTCTGCACTGGAAGAGCAGCAGATTGGAAGTGTTCAGGGCTCCTGGTGGGGTTACAGATACATAAAGGTGATGGGAAACATGCATACATGAGGCTATCAGGTACTTGTTTAGATTGATTGGTCTAAATGGGACATAATTGCCTATGACAATCTCCCTTTACATATGGGTGTTTCTTCCACCCAATATAGAATCATAGGGTTGGAAGGGACCTCATGAGGTCATCTAATCCAACCCCCTGCTAAAAGCAGGACCACTCCCACCAAATCATCCCAGCCAGGGTTTTGTCTGACCAGACCTTAAATGTTTCCAAAGATGGAGATTCCGCCATGTCCCTAGTTAACCCATTCCAGTGCTTCACCACCTTCCTAATGAGAAAGTTTTTCCTAATATCCAACCTTGACCACTCCAGCTGCAGCTTGAAATCGTTGCTCCTTGTTCTGTCCTCTGTTACTACAGCAAACAGCCCAGCTCTCTCCTCTTTGAAGCACCCCTTCAAGTAGTTGAAGGCTATCATCAAGTCCCCCCTCAGTCTTCTCTTCTGCAGACTAAGCATTCTTCTTTTCTGTAAACTAACCCTCTCCTTCCTCGGGTATCTCTGCTGCCCACAAAGCACCCATGAAAAGTCCAGCTAAGTAACTTGCCCTTCTTTCCACAAGGTCTTACTTCTCCCTAGAGTTTTTTCTGCCATCACCTAATTCTTATCAAGGCCCATGAATACAGAGCCTGTCAGCAATGCTTGATCCATTCCAGGTTCTCCTTGTAAGGAGGAAAGGGAATTGTTTATATATCCTGCCCACTTCTCAGCCTGTAATTCCAAGCTGTCCACCATAGAGTGTGACTTCCCATATGCTTTTCTGCTGAGCAGAAGCCTGAGAACAGGCTAATGCAGGATTCCCAAGCTCCCCTTACTTGCCTTGCACTTGGCAGCTAGCTTGTGCACAGCAGGGAGCGTTACTCACTATCATTACTACTGATGCCCCACACTGGGACCAAAGACGTGAACCCAGAGTTCTTCGAACGCTGTTCGGATACATTAAGAAGTAGGTGTCTCCGTGCCGGAGAGCCAGATTGATCGGAACTTTTTGCCCTACCCTGTCAGAAGAGGGCAGGCAGCCACCGGCCCTGTGCCACCCCGTGGCTATATATGTGGCTGCCACCCGGCCCCTCCCCAGTTTCATTTCTTCCACCTTCACGTTGGATGTGGAACTGCCCGCTCCTTGCTTCGCAAGAAGCCTGTCCATTGTTTTACTGTATGAGACTTTTGCCCAGCAGGGAGAACCTATTTGTGGACGTGGTCCCCTCAAAGAAGGTCTCCTTTTCTGCGCTGAAACACCGCGCTCCTTTGCTGTTTGCCATGCCAGGGTTTAAGCCCTGCGCCAAGTGCAGCAAGGCCTTCCTGCGGGATGATCCACATGAGAAGTGCCTCCGGTGCCTGGGCGAAAGCCATGAGGTCACCGAGTACCCCATCTGCCTGTCCTTTAAGCTGAGGACAATCAAGGACAGGGAGCAAAGGCGCCATGCCCTGGCCTCCGAACAGGCCCAGCACTCTTCCCTCGAGGCCTCGGGATCTCCTGCGGCTCCATGTGCCAGTTCGGTGCTGGAGCCTGCTGCCCGGCATCATGCCAAAAGGTGGTGCAGGACCAGTTTGGTGCCATCCTTGGTACCACGACACCAACGTAGCCCCGCATCTTCACCACGGGGTTCTCCCCAGGACCAGTCAGTCTCGGTGCCAATCCTGTCAGCCCCGGAGGCAGTAGAGGCAGTGAGGGTGCTTATCCTATTGCCTACACCCCCCTCTCCGGCACCACCTAGAAGAGGAAAGCTGGCCTTCCTCTTGAAGGCTTGGGCGCCATGTATATGGCGCTGTTCACCTTCCCTGTCACCAGCACCAGGCTGCCAAACACCTGAGCCCAATGGGAGCCCCAGTACTGTAGAGCTGTCCCTGTGGCACCATATTACATCCCAATCTCTGGTGCCAGCTCGAGAGTCCCAAGAGGTCTCCCCCTGCTCTAGTCTGGGGGAAGGGGCTTCAAGAGGTTCCAAATGGCCTCAGCACCATCTCTTGCAGCCATCACTGTTCCAATACCACCCCCAGGAATGGTCCCCTCAAGAGGTCCTTCAATCCTTACCAGCATCAGCTCACTCGGCACCTGGGAGAGCACTGAACCTGGTGCTGTGTTCCTATATGGGTGAGTTATCAGCGCACTTCAATCTCCTGCACCATGTCTCAGCCCATATGGACATAGAGATTCAATCCTCAGAGACACCCTCTGACACCTTGTTTGGGCCTGTGTTTTCTTCGGCAGAACCGGTTTTGGTTCCCCTCCATCCCAGCATCTGGGACTTAGCCTCCTCCTGTTGGCAAAACCCCGGTTCCATCTCCCCGGTTTCAGACACAGCGGGACTCAAATACAGGGTCCCACGACTAGAGTCCCTTCACTCACCCACCACCCAATACCACCCCAGGTGGTGGTGGAGGCGGCGTTAGGGCCAGGACAGGCTTCATCCGATCCCCTCTTGACATCGAGGGATGCCAGAGAGCTCAAGCTGTTGGGACGTAAAGTGTGTTCCTCCTTGGCCTTTCAGCTCGGGGTTGCAAACAATCAGGCCCTGACTAGCAGATACACCCTAGATGTGTGGGAGTCAATGCAAAAGTTTAGACATTTACTCCCACCAGAGGTGAGAGAGGAATACGACACCTTCTTGGAAAAAGGCAAAATAGCCTCCCAAGATCTCCTTTCAGCCTGGGACGCTGTTGACACAGCTGCCCGCACAATGGCCTCAGCTGTAACTCTGCGCCATGCAGGCTGGCTATGAGAGGCCAGAGTGCCCCCAACCTCACAGCAGGTGGCCCTCGACCTGCCTTTTGGAGGCGACATTCTCTTCCCAGAAGAGATATCGTCTGTTTTGGGTACTACCCATGACCCTAGGGGGGAATTGAAATTTTTCAGCCACCTCCAACCGGGCCCTCTTCCATGCCCTCTGGCCCCCTAAGTTGATAATGAGCCGGTATTTTCCCCCCCTTTTTCCCCTAATAACTAATGGTGAGGACTTACTCCTCTCCAATACCACTACAAGTTCAATTTGAAACCCGCTCTGGGGCCTTCCCCCTGGAAGGGTCCTTTCTCCTGGGGAACTCCAGAGAGGGCTTCTGACCAGTTAACCATACCACCAATATTGTTGTCCATTACCTCCTCCAAATCGTGGCAGAATGCTTACCGTTTGGGGCCCTCCCCCCCACTCTCCTTCCTGGTTAGAATGAGTGGCCCACAGGTGAGGCCTTTCGGGTAGGTCTAAGTCATAACCCGTATTAATACCCTTCTCAACTGAACCTGATGCCTCGGTTCTAGGGAGGTCTCGACCCTCCTACTGCCCAACCCTCTCACACACTGTGAAGGGCAAGAAGGACACCTGCTATCTGAACTCAAGCAGATAGCTAGCAGTTTTGACCCTAAAGGGTTCCCACACCTCTATATACAACTCATCTTCAAAGGGAAAAGCCCCCCTTCCCTCTTCACTTCCTGGGGCTGCGACCCTATTACCCCCTATGCGTCACATGTGGCATTTATGAAACACACTCCCAATACTGAAGAGTGTATCGTCCAGTCATAGCCCACCCAAACTGGACAGAACCTCTCCTCATGGGACCATGCTCATATTAGGAGCTAACTTCTTGTATGCTTCCCATGGGCGAGGCCCTAGTATTTGCCTCCCCAGGCTAGCAGTCCGAGAACCCCTTTCAGAATCCAATGCTCTCCCCTCAGTATAATGAGTTTGTCTTGTACATCCCTTCCTACCACCGGCAAGGCTAGCTGGTGTTTATTCTTTGCCACACCCAACCGACTCTCATGAGGGTTGTGCACATACGCTCCCAGCTCAAAGCACCTGGACCCTCCCTGTCCCATGGAGCAGGTAATCTGCTTCCACCTGCTGACTTCCAGGCGTAAACGCAAGGACCTGGCCATTAAATGTAGCGGTTGACCAACCCACTCATGGTGCTTGTGAGATATGAACCCTCCAGTATTCACTACTTCTAGCTGGTTCTCAGCCTAGGTGAATGCCTTGAGAGAGGTCATGGAAACGGGGCTCCTGCCCCATTCTGCTACCATCTTTCCAAAAATTATTGATAAAAGAAGGTAACCACGATCGGATGGTGAACCTTCCACCCTCAGAATCTCCCTACCCGGTCTGTCAACCATCACTACCCAGCATGTGCCCTCATGCTTGAAACCCCACCCCACTTGGGGCCTTGCCCGTCACAGAAGGGACCGGTGCCACCTTCATCTTTCTATCCCTAAGGTGGCCATTCGCCTATATGCCAGTCGGGAAATCCTCAGGCCTTGGAGATCCAGAGGAGATAACACACTAATGAAGTGATGAAGTTTCCCAGACTTCTCCCTTTGCCATGCGGTCGAGGACAGAGAAGCTCGTCCCTCTGCCCTCGCTATGTTCATAAGCACTGCTTGCTACTTCCGCGATGGTTCAGAAACCATCCCCACACACGGATACTACCCTGGGGCCAATTTTCACCTCCCAGCACTTTGTCCAGTGGCCTCTCATGTAGCTCAACCCCCAGGGCACAGCCATAACACCATGGTTATCCCGGCCTAGCTACGGGAGGCTCTCACCCCGGAGCAGCGCGGTACAATTCCATGACGATCCAAGGCTCTCCTAGTCCTAATAGGTGCATCCTAGAATAACATACTCCTGGCCTAAGTGCTTGCTGTGGGGTTTCACACTCAATAAAGCCCGCTCTACTTCCGCCCTGAAATTCCCCTCAACGACCAGGATTCGGAAACTGGCTGACCCTTGATAGAGTTCGCCTCCCCAGTAAGGTCTAATACTATCATTAGCATAGCCATAGAGGACCCTTCAGATATACCATAAGTGTCCTAAAGAAGGCACAGTTGAATGTACCCATTGGGGTGGTTTACCCTCACTCCCCCCTTTTTCGAGGGGAGCCTATCTTCTCCTTTGTACTTCCCAGCTCTTACCTGGGGCCCTTCCTAAAGGGAGCCTCAGTCTTGATGTGCACCCCTATGCGGCATTAAGCTAAGCTAGATCTCACTAAGGGACTGTCCTCCCTGATGGCCTGAGGCCAGGTAGGCCAAAGTAGTGGTCTCGTAGGCCGCGGGTGCTAGCATCCAGGCCTATTGTGCTCACAAGCCCATCACCGGGCCGTGGTCTTACAGCGTACAGCCCCTTGCTTTAATAATCCTGTGGCTGCCTTCCAGCCACTAAACGTAGTAGAAGAAGAAGGGAAGAGCATAGGTAGCAGTAATGCTATTTCCTTGCCTCTCACAAGGATATGGATTCTGACACTCTGTCCAAGGAGACTGTCACAGTGCCATCGGTAGCTCATGGAGGCCTGATCACTCCTAGCAGGCCCATAGAACATCCTGCCTGTGTTTCTCTTATTTAGTGCCATAGGGTAGGCCAGGCATTTGGCTTCTCCACACTGGCCCACTCCTTCATTTATGAGTGCACCTTGTGGAGGCTAATGGGCTACTGCTGTCGATGTCCAGACCATTTCTGTAGGCTAGACTGAAGTGTTCTCTAGATTCCTCTCTCCTGCTCCTCATACCCACCTCCCCTGCGCGATACCACATGCACCAGTTTCATGTACTTGTTGTTTCCTGGCTGGGGCGCTACTGCTGCAGGGCCCGGGGGGGGGGAGCCATGGCCCTCTCAAATCCCCGGCCTGGCATATGACCTGCATGTGCCTTATGATACCAAACTGAGGGGAAGACATTCTAATTCTCCTCTTCTGGCTTTCTACAGTGCTGATAATCACCACAGCCAGCCGAACAAATTTAGGGTCTTGGGGAACTCCCCCTGTGCTGCTCCTACAACACTAAATTCTCTGGCCTCCACATGGCGTCTGCAAATACCCCTCAGCAAGAGCAATTACAGACGCATTCCTTGACCATAACTCATGTGCTGGTACCCCTTTTGCGTAAGGAAACCCCAGGCCATCGTGCCCATGTACACCATTTGGTGCTTGGACAGTCTGGAGCCAATTCTTTCCACTGGGTTAAGTCCTGCATCCTGAGGTTTCCCGTTCTGGGATGAAAGTCCTTGGGTCAATTCTCAGACCTTCGAGGGCCTGCTCTTTGGACAATTACCCTTGCTGGAGTTATGCTGTGCTGAAGGCGGGAGAGCCAACTCCACCCACTGTCCATCAGCATGGCTAGCAGTCACCTATTTCTGAATGTATCCGAGCAGTGCTCGAAGAAGAACGGTGGGTTACTTGCCAGTAACCTTCCGTCTTTGAGATGGGCTGCTCAGATTCATTCAGAGCCCTCCCCTCATCCCTGCTTTTGGAGTTGGTGAATCTTAGGAACTGGGGAGGGGCTGGGCAGTGGCCACATATATAGCCACAGGGTGCCGCAGGGGGCAGTGGCCGCCTGCCCTCTTCTGACAGGCTAGGGCAAAAAGTTCTGACCAATCCAGTGCTCCAGCAAAGAGACACCTATTTCTGAATGAATCCGAGCAGCCCATCTCGAAGAAGGATGGTTACTGTTAAGTAACCCACCCTTACTGCTCCTACTACCTCCAACCCTCTCTGTTTTAATCTTTCTCCCTGACTCATTCCTCCTCTTGCTTTCTTTTTTCTCTCTTTGCCTTCTGTCTAATGGGAATCTGACTCAACTCTGCCAGCCAGCCCAGTGATCTGTGACCAGTTAGACAAGCTAGCTTGGCCATGCTGGTATATATGTGCAGTCTTGTGTCTTGGTAAGCAATAAGACTAGATATGCCAACCCAGTCACTCACCACTGGTTACACCTGCTCACACCACAACATTAGGGAGAAATTATGACACTTCTTATTTTTATGCAAGAATAATTTAATTGAGTCTCCTCGGGGAGAAGCATCTCCATTTAATTCAGCTCTTAATTAACCCTGTGCACTCCAAAGAGGCGCTGCAACCACTCATAAATTAAATATGAAAAAGCACTATTTATGTAGGAATAGCAGACAAATGGCTCCAGCTCTGATGTTTATGGTTACTAATGATGATGGATTTGCAGAAGAGAACTTAGAAGGCAGAAAGTATCTGCTCTCTTAAAAATAAATAGAGATGGATTTCCAGAGGTCACATAGACAGAGTGTTAACAGAATCTTACACTAGCCATGTCTCTGAAAGTGGCCTGCACTCATAAGACAGACCAAGATGAGCTCCAGAAGAAAACGTGTCACCAGCACACCCAGGCTGGGGTAGGGAGGGGAGAAAGAGAGAGAGAGAGGGTGGAGATGAAAAAGTGGCGTTGGGACAGATAAGATATGAAAGGGGAGATTTCCCAGTAGGAATCTGTTGATTTCTGGAAGAAGGGAGTCAGGTTTGTGGGAGGCACCAAGTTGGCTGTTGTTGTTTCCTGATGACAAGTGGTCCAGTTTATTGACCATGTGTCACTCCAGAATTCTGATCCTGGCCTTTCCCTGCTCTCCTGACCCTCTGCTCACAACACAAGTGTCTAGCCTCGGTGTGTATTTTTGGAGGATGCTTTGCAGGCAGCTCTCAGCTCTGTCTCACACAGCCCAGCTGGCTCTCACCCTCCACACAGCTCTTTGTTCCTCTCTTAAATTTACACATTAAAAAGCAGACAGATAATGGGAAGATATTAGTTCTCAGAGGGAGCTTGGCAACCAAGCAGGGTTGTAATATTCACAGTGAAATAACCTGAGTCTAGTCTTGTATTTAGCGAGATGAACCATGGGATTAGGTCAAGTCCAGAGTCACCAGGTTTCTGTAAAATAGGAGAGTAGAATCTGCTCACTATAATGAGAAATAATTTTGTAGCGGATAAGAGCGAAAGAGGAATGTCAGATGCCTTTCAAACTTCCTTTCCCAAGAGGAAGGAAAGGGGTAAAGTGCTAATGCATTCATCTTTTACCCCTGCCGACCTGGCTTCAAATCTGAATTTCATCACAAAAGAAAATGATTTTAGGGCTTTCTCATTTTACAACATTCTTCAACTGTCGATATCACAAATCACCACACAATATGGCATGAGCAGCAGCCATTTGCTAAGAAAGGCTGAGGAAGGGAAAGCAAAGGAACTGCAGGTCAGGACTCAAGTGCATCTGCAGGACTGGGGCAGGGGGGCTGAGTTTGGAATAGCAGGGAGGCTGCAGGTCATATTTTACATGACTTTGAACCTAGGCCTTCATCTCTGTATATTAGGGATTTGGTCCTGTCACCTGTAGCTGTCACTACTTCATCTTTGTCCCTTTCTCTGTAGCTAGCCCAAGCCGGCTGGCTCAGGCTCATGGGGTTAGGGTTACCAGATGTCAGGCAAAAGGAGACCATGTCCTCCTTTTTACCTTCACATCCTCCATCCAGCAAGCATTTTAAAAATACATGATTTTGTCTGGCTTTTTACTTACATGGGTTAAAGTATGCTAGAATGCCCTGGAACACCCTATTTTTAGGGGGAAGTGTTCCAGGGCCCCTTAAAACCAGAAGAATATTACATTAGTGCTACATTTTCTCCATGTGTCCTCCAATGTCCTCCTGTTCATACTTTCCTGTCCTCATTTCCATGCTTTGGTATCTGGTAACCCTATCCTTGGTAATGTGGACATTCAGAATAGATCATCAGGATCCCAGAAGCACCAGGTTTAATGTCACTTCTAAAATGTACAAGGAGCCCTGTGGCACTTTTAAAGACTAACAAAATTATTTATCACATGAGCTCTCCACTTCGAAAGCTCATGCTATAAGTAAGTTTGTTAGTCTTTAAAAGTGCCACAGGACTCCTTGTTTGTTCTCATTAAGAAGGAATTGTTAGTTGCCTTCCAATGAGTTCTGGTAAAAGGTACCTACACCCTGTAAAGACACGGGAAGGAGTAGCAAGGAGCTGATGAGAGTTATCAGCTACATGAGATTGAGAAGTGGTGGGGAGATGCTGATGAAAAGAGCTAGTGCAGGGCGATGACTGATTAGATTAAAGAAAACTGTCCAGAGGTGGGGAATTCTGTTTAGTAGAGTGCTTCCACAGAGACCCTAGGCAAAAGGGGAGGAAAAGGGTCAGTTAGGGCAGGCCAGGCCTCAGAAAGGAGGATTATCTGGAGGGAGGTTCTGGTTCGCAAGAGCAGGGGCTCAGCAAATGTAGGACTCCCTACATCAAAAGAATCAGGGGGCTTGGAGAATGCAGGAGAGCCCTCTGACAGAAGATCTGACCTGAGGGATGTGGGAGAAGAAAAGAGTTCCAGGAAGCAGCGAGACTTCCCTGCGGCACAGGGTAGAGGACTAGAAGCACAGGGACTGAAGAACGGAGTAGTTGTTGACTCCCCTGTGGGTGACCTGGAGATGGTGGCCTGTGTGGTTTTGAGAGCTGCCTTATGCTGAGGGATCTGTTGATGGTTTCATTAAATTATACAGGGAAATGGGTTTGAATATTACTCTAAGAGGAGCAATATTCCTTTCCCGGGTTGCAGAGGTGGCCATCTGGGCTAATCTGTGGTAGGAAAAAGTGGGCAGTTTTATTAGCTCCACAGGATGTAGGGGAACCTGAGGTAGGACTTGCCTGAGTGGATGCAGGAGAATGCCTTTGTCGGGGCAAGCCCAATTACACTGTTCAACCTCACATTGAACCTTCTTAAATTATTGGCCGCAACAACTTCCTGTGATAATGAGGTAAAAGTATTTTATTGACATGTTCAAAGAATTCTAAGATAATTAGTGAGAATGATTTTCCTTTGTAGAATCCCTGCTGTTTGGACCTTGTTATATCCTGGTGTTTTGTTGCTCTGTTTTTCTGTTGTTGTGGGTGTTTTTAGAACTATTGCTTCAATCAGTCTGCCAAATACTAATGTGAGATATATTGGTCTATAACTCACTAGATCACCCTTACAGTCTTTAATTTTTAGTACAGGTGTAGAAAATTTGCTTTTCTCCAATCCAATTCAGTTTTATATTTCAACTCCTTCAGCACTCAGCTGTAAACGATCTGGGCCTGCTGTCCGTCCTTTTTAAATGATCTGTTTACTCCAGCATCTCTTTTGCCATGCTCTCTCTGACACTACCTCTCTTTTATGAGCAGCAAACAACAGACCTGGGTAAATCTCCCCAACAGCCTTACTGGTGAATACTGATGCAAATAAATCATTAGGCTTCTCAGAAATGTCCTTAATTTCCTTAATTGCTCCCTTTAGCACTGTTGGCTCAGCAGATCCAGCAGATTCTTTCACTGGCTTCTAGCTTCTGATACACTTAAAGAATTTCATTATTTTTACACCTTTAGTTAATTGGTCTTCAAAATCAATTTTAACTATTCTAATTTCTGTCTTATTAGCTGCTATAATTTATGCTCCTGTCTTACTGACTTCACTTAGTCAGATTTCTAAATTTTGAATGATATCTGTTTGGCTCAAAATGGTTGCATGAGTGTTTAGTGGATTAGACCAGGGAATAGGCAGTAGGAATCCTGGGTTCTATTCCCAGCCATGAAATGACTCACTCGTTTTCACTAATTTGTGCCTCAGTTTCCTCTTCTGCAATAGTGGATAATGATCCTGGCCTATTTCTGGGTGAGTTATGAGACCTACTTCATTGATTTTTAAAAAGCCATTTGAGGTTGTGTTGCAGGAGTTCTTCAAGAGGATTGATGTAGTCTGGTAAGTGTTACCTTTGTGGAGACACATGATGGGTCTTTCTAGAGAATAATAACTGCTTTAAGCCCTTCCAGTTATAGGTGCGGGAACTAAGGGTGTAGGGATTGCTGCTGTGCATGTTTTTATATGTAGATCTATAATGGGTTTGCATAGTTCAGTTTGATGACTTTCAGCACCCCCACTATAAAAATTGTTCCAGCACCTCTCCCATCCAAATACTGGTTAGTGACATCTCAGAACTGGGGCAATGATAAGCTGAGCAAGGTAGAAAAAACTTCCTGTGCTGGCACTAGTGGGCATGTCTGCATGAAAATGAAAAAGGGACTAGCAGCATGAAGCAGACCAGCTGTTTGCAAACGAAACACAAATTCTTAGAAATTAACGTAATGGGGACAGGTTGGCTGGCTGGCTCAGGGAACTAGCTAACAAGCTACAGAACCTTTCATTTTTGTTGGCAGCTCTAGTCGAGGCTCAGTTGGCCATTTCCATGTTGTGACTCCTGAGTGCATCCTGTGTGGAATGAGTTGGTGAGTCTCAGCCCACGTGCCTATGTCACACATGCCCAATATGACTGTCATCAAATGGCTGTCATGTGGTCAGCTGTAGAGAGGACAAAGAATGAATGAGCCATGTGCATTGAACCAACTTCTCTGAAGCACAGGCCTTCCCTCCAGTCAGGGGGGTCGCTGGCGCTGGGCACCCGAGGCACATGCCCTGAATCCCAGCGCTGGTGCCCCAGGTCTGACGGCCACCCCCGGTCTTTGGTTTGATTGGGCCGGAGATCTGGAGCTCACCCACCCGTGGCCTTGGCAGCCCCATCCCCAGCCAGGGATCCGGGGCTTGGCCGCCTGTAGCAGCAGCAGCAGCAGCAGCGGCCGCTTCCGTCCCCGTCCCCAGCTGGGGATGCGGGGCCCAGCCACCCGTGGCAGCACGCAGTGGCTTCCGGCCCCGGCCCCGGCCCCGGCCAGGGGGCGTGGCCTGCCCTGGGGCCGGGTCCTGTGGGCTGGGGGCGGGGCCTGGGGCCGTGCCCTGGGTCCCTGCCCGGGGCAGTTTCGCCCCTGCCTCCAGTCCAGCCTTATTCAGCAGCACTCAGTGACCCATCTGCCCAGAAAGCTTGGGGCAGGGAGGAAGTTTGGAACCTGGTGTCTTTTTAGTAGATGAGTAGCAAGAAGAACGAAGGTTTAACTCAGTAAAGACATAGGCTATGTCTCCCCTAACCAAAGTTAGTTCGAACTTGTTAGCTCCAACTAATAAGTTTGAGCTTAGTTCTAACAAACCTCAGGTTATTTGGAACTAACAATGAACTTCTTATTCAAACTAACAACATGGACTAGTTCAAACTAGCTGCTAGCTTGAATTAGTCCATGTTGTTAGTTTGAACTAACTGCCTTAGTTCAAACTTACTAAGTTCAAACTAAGGGTTAGTTCAAGTCCACATCACGCTTAGTTCGAACTAACCACTGGTATTTACTAGTCCAAACTAAGGCTTCCTTAGTTTGAACTAAGGAAATGCTGATGTGGACTGGGACCAATTTAGTTCAAATTAAGTCTCCTTAATTCAAACTAAATTGTCAGTGTAGACACACCCATAGTGGATGTCAGTGTCTTTAGATGGGCATGTGGGAGCTGAAAATGAAGCTAGAATCCTGAGGGTAGCACCACTAGGATCTTTAAAAGCCCTGCCAGCAGCTGGATTTCCCCTTCCTAGGCCCCTGTGCCAGGTTACACTGGTGCTCCCAAGCAGGGGATGCAGTCCACACTGTTAGGCATGTATGCGCTCTAGCAAGCAATTGCATGCTGCAAATACAGTGTGTGTGCTGGGCCAGGCACTCACCACCTTGGAAGATGCTGGAGACAGGCTAGACAGGAGTGGGAGTACCTGGCTGAGGCACTCCAATTTCATTGTGGTAGTATTCCCATTCTATTGTGTGGGGGTTTTTCTCTTGTGCCATTCTTCTGGAGTGGTCAGTGCTGTCAGCACTGTGAACCTAGCAAAGGGCATCTGCCTTGTCCTCCACCAATGGTGACTGGCCTGTAAGGGCCTCCTGGGGAAAAATCTTAATGTGTTTTCCTCACCATTCTTTCATGGTAACACACCAAGCCAACAACGCTGAGAGTGCCCACATTTGTTGGATGGAAATAAGGGAACAATCACATGGAAAAATAAGGGGGCAATGCTTTATTTTAAAGGATTTTTAGGGAAACACCATTTTTTTAAGCACATCATGTAATTTTTCTCTCAAGTGTACATTTCTACAGTCCTCAAGTACCCAATGCAATTATCATGTATCGATTTAATGTTTAAAAGGGTACTTATGATCAGGTTTAATACAAAAGGGAAGAGTGGTCATCTGCTCCTTTCACTCTAAGCAGGGGCAGTGAAGGAGGGGGAGCAGACAGCTACAGCTAACTTGAGAGGCACAATTTTCTCTCAGGAAATAAGAAGAAAAAAACCAAAGAAATGAAGCAGAACTAGAGGAGTTGACACATGTCCAGATATCCTGTTCTACCACCTGGGCTCTCTGTCATATGAAATATCCACTGTCTGGGAAGCAGGCAGCCACTGCATCCTATGGATCTTTGCCCATAGCTAGCACTGCTATAGAAGTGCTGATGTTGGGAACATATGGGCATCCAGACTGCATCCTCTCCCTGCTCCCTCTAACACCCTAGCTAACCTGCTTTTGTGTCTCTGCAATGATGGGACTTCTCCTGGCTTTCTGAGGGTATCTCCTCCAGTGGCATAGCAAAGGTGTCCTGTGCCCCGGCGCCAAGCCCACATTTGTGCTTCCCCAGGTGCCCCACACCACCTCACATCTTGCTGCCACCCCCAACCCAGTACCCCCTGCAGCCTAGTGCCCAGGTGCTTGTGCACCCCCAACAGAGGCAACTTTTGGGGTAAGTGAAGCAGGTGGTTGCCTAGGGCCTCTGAGCTGTAAGAGGGCCCCGTAGCAGGCGTCTGCTTCACTTTTCCCTGCACTGGAGGGGCAGTGGGGAAGTGGAGAGCGGCAGACCACCAGGACCAGAAGCTTTGCCGCCCACCTGCCAGACCGGTCTCTCTCCAGCCGCTCCACGCTTATTCCCAGCTGGCCGTGCACTCCAGGGGGAGGGAGGAGAGTGGCTGGCATGGCGCTGTGGCTTGTCAGGAGTGGGACCTTCTGGAGCCGCACTCTCCAAAGAGTTCCAGCCACTTCCAGGCCTGTGGTGGCCTGGGGTGAAGCAGCCAAACTCTTCAGAGTGGGCTGCTCCAGGGGCTCCACTCCTGGGAAGCCACAGCGCCATGCTGGCCACTCTCCTCCCCCCCAGGGACGTGCAGCCAACTGGAAGTAGGCAGGGAGCGCTGCTCTGCCACCTCTGGAGAGAGGCTTGTCTGACAGGTGGGCAGCAAAGCTTTTGCACCTGGCGGTCTGCAGCCCCCAGCTTCTGTCCCCCTTGTGGGAGTTGAGACTATGGGGGGACAGTTAGGGTGGCAATGGGGGCCTAGATCCCCAGTGAGGGCTTCATTGGGGGCCCACAGGGGGCCCCATAAAAGGCTTTCGTGTAGGGCCCCCAATTGCCTAAGGCCGCCTCTGCCACCCAACCTTCCCCATTGCTACGCCACTGGTCTCTCCTGTATCCCTTATTCAGCACGGTGCAATGCAAACTAGGGACTTGCTGCCACTGTTCAGAATTTTCTCCTGAATTTCAGCTTCGTTCCCTCATCTTGTCCTGCTGCCATCTGATCCTGTGACTAATTCCCCTTCCTTAGCTGAGACATTCCTCAGAAGGTATTTATATTCTGCTACCCCATCCCTGAATCTCCTCCTTGCCAGGTGGTATAAATTTAGCTCCCTTGTTCTCTTCTCATTTGTCTTTTCCTCCCAAGTGAGGATTATTTTTGTTGTCTTCTCTTTATTTTTCTCCTCTTCTCACCCACAGCTGCACATACTACCCCAGTTTGACATCTGGTTCCCCTACCATTGGCTTTTCTGATCATGGTGTCACAGCGTGAGCGCCTGTGTCCTCTGCCTTTTGCCATCAACCATTGCTCCATTTCAGCCTGACACCCCCATGTCCCTTTACAGTGGCTGTCTTCTTGTCCCCTTTCAGCAACTTCCATTAGCCAACCATGCGCTGTAATTCTCAGATTCAGGCCCCCAGTGTGCTGATGGGTGGGTGACAGGAATGGCCTGCAGCTCAAAGGCTTCCAAGAACTCTTGCCATCGGAGATCTGCAGAGGTTTGGGATCCATCATGCTCATCTACTTCTCAGGTATTCAATAATTAAAAAGAAAATCCTATCTTCCTTTTGTGTAAGAGGTCTGGGGGAGACCCTGGCTCTGAAAGTGACTCCTTTGTATTCCTCCTGCAGTGCAAAGGACAATAAAGCTACCTTAACTGGGCATGTGAAATCCCTGGGTGTTCACTGGCAACCATAGTGTTGGAGAAACACTGCTCTAGCTGGCTGTGCCCCACCCTCTCCTGGCCCTGCCTTTGCCTCCTACTCTTGAAGGTGCAGCACACTGCTTCACTCAGTGATCTTTTCTCCTCCTCAAGGTCCTAAAGGGTGGTCAAGATCTAGCATGCTAGCATGGGCTATCAGAGACCTGCATTCAACTTGTGCTCTGCCACAAACGTCCTGTGTGACCATGGGCAAGTCATTTTGACTCTCTGCTGCAGTTCTCCAGCTGTAAACGAGTGCAAAGCCCACTCCTCTACCTGCTGGGGGTGTGGTGAAGATAAATACATTGAAGACTGTAAGGCACTGTTATACCACAATGATATTGGCAATAGAAGTCCCTGAGACAGAGAGAACGGGGTCATTAGCAGCCTGTGGAATTAGAGCAGTGTAGAAAGGAGGCATGGGCTCCTCAGGAGATTGGCAGGGAGCACCAGGCTGATCCCAGGGGTGTGGAACCTCAAGACACCTGCCCATCAAGCTGCAAATGTGGGATGGGACAGGAAGTATAAAAACGGGGCCAGGGAGCTCAGTTCAGCCCCAGTCATGGAAGGGGAAGGATGGCCCTCTGTTCCCCTGTGAGGTGCAGCCTTCCCTCTGGCTGAGCAAGAAGGCTATGTGTACATTTGCTATTTCAATTCGAATTACTCAATTCGAATTGACCAATTCCATGAACAGGATTTGGCAATTCGAATGGGGGGGGGGTGCACCATGGCAAGTGTGGCAAGATGGTCAATTCGAAGTGAGTAATTCGAATTGACAGGGCCACACTACATCAGGTCGAACTGGTCACTTTGAATTGACCGTGACTTCGCTGGGAAAGCAGGTTTGACAGATTCAAATTCAGCTTTCCTCAGTTCTAACTGAGGAGTGCCAAGCACTTATTTGAATTCGAATTGAGGGCTTTCAATTCGAATTCAACAGTAAGTGTAGATATAGCTGAAGGGACCTCTGGCCTGGGGCTTGGAAGACTGGCCAGGGCCACCAACAGCCACCACACCAGAGCCAGCACTGGCTTTCATGGGGACTGCTGGCCCTGTGGGGCCCAGACCATCCCCCAAGTGGCTGGGCTTCCATGATCCAGACCCGCAACTCCCATCCGGAGACAAGGAGGAGCTTCCCCTGGCTGAAGAAGAATCTAAAACACCCGCAAGTTGTGACCTGAAAGAGCTGCGCCTTGCGGAGGACCAGATGGAGTTGCCTGACCTGCCACCACCAGATGACATGGAGGGCTTCTACACCATGCCCCTGGATGACTATATCAGAGACACTGATGGGGAGCACCCCAACCAGGTACCAGGAAGAGAGGAGGGAGAAAATGGCCCAGGGGATGGGCACCACAGGCCTGAAGCCCTGAGGCTAGACAACAGGGCAGCATGTTGTGGCTGGGACCCCACTGATCCTGTGGCAGAGCCAGCTGCCCCAAATAGGGCACCAGGCTGGAACGCAGTGGAGAGGAGCAAGCTTGCATCCCCCTCCTCCACCCCCCTTCAGAGGTACCCCATTTGCTCTTCCCTACTCCCTGAGACAGGTCCTACCTGGCCTTTGAGAGCACCTGTATACCAAGCCCAAGACTATTTGCGGTTATCTGCCCAACCTGAAGGCCAGAGACTGTTGGTGTTTGTCTGCCCCTGCCTGAGGGCCAGAGGCTACATGGGTTTGTCTGCCCCATCCCAAGGGCCAGAGACTATTTCTACGCCTGACCCAGAGAGGCCAACTGGAGAGCAGGACTGAGAGTTTTGCCTCCATGAGAAACAGGGGGCACGAGCTTACAAACAGCCATAAGGCTTAATTTATACCAAAGTCTGACTTGCCCTGTTGTACTCATTTCAATGGAAGTAGGGGCCCAGAGAGTCATTGGTGTTAACGGGACTCAATCATTGTCGAGCATTCACAGGTTTAAACAAGGCTGGGGTTCGAATACAGAGACTTTGGCCATTCTAGCTCTGTGGCAAATGCAACCTTAAAAATCTTTTAAAGTGTTTAGTAAAGATACAGAAAAGAAGGGAAAAGTTAATCTTTTTGAAATGTAAAGCTGTCTTTTAACAACATCTCTTGTTCTCTTTTCCTTTACTGGGAGAGGGTTTTTTTACAAGGAGAAAACTCCCATCTGACACTCTTTGCAATGGCAGTTACTGTCCTTTTGGGGAACAGTTAGCTGAGATGGGCTGAAACTGTCATTGTTATTGCTGTTTGTTAAAGTCCAAGCCTATTTCCTAGAAAAAAACCAAGCTGAACAAACACATGGAATGGGAGAGAAAAGAACAGCAAAGACAGAAAATGTAGCTTCTGTCTCTGACTTTGACTCACTTGCAACCTTACTGCTAGAGAAAAACAAGCATGACACATGCTCTGATCGGCCACTCCTAAACCTGGCAAACTAGTACCAGCAATGGGCTGTTAAAACATTGCTTTTAACAAGTTCTCTGGTCACAGGCTAACAGCAGTGTTGCAAAACACAGTCTTGGCTGCCTAAGTCAAACTGTTATTAAACCAAAGGCAAAAAGAAAGAGATAGGGAAGGCAAAGGACACAAAAGAGGAGATGAAAGAGTCTCACATCTCAGGGTGGTTGGGAGTCAGCCAGAAGTGGTGGAAATCAAAATGTGACCTGGGACCCTCTGTTTGACCTGGCCTAATGAAGGCTCAACTGCATTTCAGAGGATCATGGGGGCTAGTGGAGATGGCAGCAGGATGATGAAACTCATTCATTCCCCACTTTCAGGCAGAAATAGTTGGTGTGCCTCAGAATAATGAAAGGTATCAAGGTGTGCCACAGCAGAGAAAATGGTGGGAACCACTGGCCTCGAAGCTCACCTCCATTTCTCCATCACCAGATTCTGGACTGAGCATAGACTGGCTGGATCCAGTGACTGAGCCCAACCCTATTGACTGGACTGTACATTGGATTCAGACTTACAGCTTGTAGGTTTTTGCCCCCATTTCTGCCACTGATTTTTCTCTGAATGAGCTTGGGCAAGTAACAGAACCTACTTCTGTAAAATGGGGCAATGCTTTCTGCACTTGACACCTTACTTTCTCCATTGCCTAAACACTGTGTGATCAAGCAAATCCTAAAAGGGATTCCCTCTGCATGCTCTGGGTGGTGACTAAGTCCTGGGAATCCATAATACTCTTTCTGGAAAGTTGCAGTAGGATACTACTTTTTTCATAGACTTCAAAGTGATAGCACCTAGGAACCCCAAACCAGAGAGAGAAAAAGCAGGCTGCTGCCTAAAACAGAGAGGAACTACTCACCCGACCTGACTCTAGGCTGGTTATCTGCAAACTGATTGCTCTTAGGCCTAGATTGCACATTTCCCACAATGTGCAAGCAAAAGCAGGAAAACCCTTGAAATTTAGAATGATTGTGTAATTTTTACACAATTTTCAATAAAAAATTATGTCCTTTGTTTTGTACCTCAGAAACAATCCTTTTGGTCATCATCTTTTATGAAGGGATGCTGGGTTATCAAAGCTTTCCAATGGCAGATGAATTTAGTACTGTGATCTATTCCTGACTGACAGATGCTGGTCTGGAGATTATCCCCACTTAATTCTGCTCTGAGTAATCCAATCTCTGCTGCAGGCCCATGCTCTCTAAGCCTCTGATCCTATTTGCTGTGGAGTCTATTTAATGAGGACGCTAGTGAAGGTTCCTGTGAAACAGCTCTGGGCTTCCTGTCCAGTCCTCTGTTATTTGCTTTTTCATTCTAGTCTTTCCCATCCCCTCAGGCCAACAAGCCACGTTACTGCCTGTAAAACCTATTTCTTCCTGTTCATAGATCCTGCCATTTCTTCTTATGATAGACAGTAATTTCATAACCTTAGCACCGCCTTATGAGTCAGCCACCACAGATCATGGGGAAATCCAACAAATCATCTGACCTCCCTGAAAACAAAACAAAAAACAGTTTCAGTATAATCAAGCACAAATATGCTATGTTAGTAGTACAAGGGACCTATTGTCAGTCAGTCCCCTGACCTGTCAGGCCCCACCCACCCATCACCTTAAGACCTGTACTATGCAATATTACTTCCAGGTCAAGAGGAAGCAAGGGCGTGGCATGTAACCCCGCTAAGTACTCTTCCACCACTATCCACCAATTGAGATGGGTTTCGCCATCATAGGACCACCCCCGAAAGCATTTTTAACAAATTATGAGAAACTCCATGGCAGAGTGAGCTGTCTAGAAGTGGGGCATGTGACCCCTCTAAGCACTGCTTTCACCATGCTCCTCCAA
The DNA here is from genome assembly GCA_007922195.1 of Podocnemis expansa. NCBI lineage: Eukaryota > Metazoa > Chordata > Testudines > Podocnemididae > Podocnemis > Podocnemis expansa. The sequence continues at coordinate 99,629,763 of ML681963.1, read as the reverse complement.
TCAGGGCTGGGTTTCATCCCCACAGGACTTCCCTGAGAGTAGATGACCATTCAGGGAAGCAGTTTCTGGGGTTGGCTGACCCGTTTGAGAACTTCTCCCACTGCCCTGGACTAATTAGAGTGATTTTCAGACTCTGAGGACTGTTCCAAGAGGGGTTTGATCAAATAAGGCATTTGCTGGGCAGAGTGACCCATCCCCAGAAGAGAATCAAGTGACCCTTCTAATCCATTAATTTAGGCATGGACAAAAACAGTAAACCTCATAGTTACAAACACTAGAGTTATTAACTGATCAGTCAACTACACATTGCATTTGACACCAGAAGTACACAATTATGCAACTGCGGGAAGAGAGAGATGGAGAAAAGCAAATACAATACACTAATGTGTAAAACATAAATTAATTTAAAAAAAGTAAAGGGAAAGCAGAATTTTTCTTCAGTATCGTAGTTTTGCAAAGCTGGATTAAGTTAATGTTCAATATTAAGCTTGAAAGAACAACCACAACATTTTGTTCAGAGTTATGAACATTTCAGAGTTATAAACAATTTCCATTCCCAATTGTTTGTAACTCTGAGGTTACACTGTAATGACCTCATCATTGGATGAAACTCCATTTCTTACCTCTGAAGGGGATGTCTGCTTCGATACTGTTCCAGTTGAGCAAGTATTGTATTTCCACAAACCCCACCTCACAGGCATCTGGAAGATACAAAAGCTCAATTACCTGTGTGGTAAATTTTGAGCTGATGTTTTGGGTGGAAAAAAACCCCCAGAGCTCTCATTGCTAGGCAAAGTGATGTAAAAGGTGCTGCTGTTCATTTTTTTTTCTTTGCAGGAGTAATTATTTATTCTTTTTCAAATGCTTACTCATGTCCATTCTAATGTGCATCTTGTGTGCCACAGTGGGAAACTTTTTCCTGAGTAATATTGTTGGGGTTGGCCCCGGTTCCCCCAGAGAGTTGCCTTCATGGCATGGCATATGGAGAACTGCCACCCTGCTGCTCTCTCAATTCATTCTTTCTGTACATGGCAGTTGCTGGCATACTGTTCTCTCCTCACACTGTAAGTACTCCTCAATGATGCCTGGAAATAGTTTGTAGATAAATCCAATTTCAGCACGTAATGTCCCCCGTTTTGCTCATATCTGAGGCATGATCAAGGCTAAAAAAACAAGGAGTCATGTGGCACTTAAAGACTAATAGATTTATTTTTCACATGAGCTTTCATGGGAGAAAATCCCGCTTCGTCAGATGCTTCAGAGATGGGGGGAACTTACAGAATGGAATGAAAACTAATGCAAGGGAGTGTAAAACATAGGATCAGGTCATACAGTAACAACAAATCAGAGCAGTTGTTAGGTTCAAACCCTGGGAAGGCTGAAGTCAAATTACCGCTTTCACACAATTTAATCTGCATATTAATTCCAGTTCAGCGGGGCAGCGCTGAAGCCCGCCGGTGCCTGCAGCCCCCCTTTGCAGGCACCAGCAGCGTTCAGCGCGGGGCAGCGCTGAACGCCGCCAGTGCCTGCAGCCCCGCTGTGCAGGCACTGGCCAGGGGACACCCCTCAGCACCCTGGCCAGGGGGCTGAGGTTTCCCTGGCCAGGGTGCTGAGGGGGCACCCCTTGAACTGTTGTTTCGGAACATCTTGTTCTGAAACAACACGTTCGCACAGCGTTGTTTCAAAACAACCGTTGCAAAACAACGTTGTTTCGCCCACAGACTAGGTCTAACTTGTTTCGAAACAACTGTGCGTTGTGTGAACAGCCGAAACCTGATTTCAAAACAACCTCCGTTGTTTCGGAATAAGGAGGCCGTGTGAACACACTCTTTGAGTCTTAGATGGAGAAAGTAGGCCTCTAGGTCACCACAGAATTTTATCTTATATGTGACAGTTGTGAGGCAGAAGGAGAGTCCCAGAGATAGCACAGATTCCTCTGCTGGAGTAAGTATGTAGCTTGAGAGATTAACAATGTTGTTGGCTGGGTTGAAGGTGTGTCTCTTGTTTTCTGTATTGGCGTATAGTAGTTACAAAAGGTAATTTGACTTCAGCCTTCCCAGGGTTTGAACCTAACAACTGCTCTGATTTGCTGTTGCTGTATGACCTGATCCTATGTTTTACACTCCCTTGCATTTGTTTTCATTCCATTCTGTAAATTCACCCATCTTTGAAGCACCTGACAAAGTGGGATTTTCTCTCATGAAAGCTCATGCGAAAAATAAATCTGTTAATCGTAAAGTGCCACAATACTCCTTGTTTTTTTTGCTGGACTAGACTAACATGGCTACCCCTTTGGAAAGTGATCAAGGCTGCCTCTCAGCTGCCTTTCCCCCTAGAGCGCCGATCCCCAGATTATTTATTACTCAAGGCCAGAAGAGATATGGCCTTATAGCTTTACCATGGCCACACCAACATTGGTTCACAGTGTAGGTGTGCCTCTTGGTAGACAATCCCTTCAGGATTCCAGACCTGATCTCTCAAGATCATGAATGCTTCCTCCACCTGAGCCTCGTGTCCCTTCAGCTGGTTCTGTGGCTGAGCAAATTGGAGCAAGAGTGTTTGATGAATGTTAAAATGGTCCTTCCAAGTAGTAGGAAGTATCAGCTAGAACAGCATACATGGGAAAATAGAAAAGGTTTACACTATGATCCGCAGACAAGGGTGTTCTCCCTGCTGAAATGCCTCTTCCCCTCTGTAACAGAGCAGGGAACAATAAACCCCTCACCTACCTCTGTTGGCCCAGGCCTACGGCAGAGCAGGCAACAGCTGTGGCCATGAGTAGGCTGAGTAAGAACCCTGGCCTAACAAGGGAACAGCTGGTGACCTGGTCCATGGAGATAAATAGACCAGCACCAGAAACCAGAGATGGAGCTTGGCCAAGCAGGGCGAGGTAAGACCGTAAGGCAATTTGCCTACTAGTTGGAGGAAAGTAGAATCCTGAACCTTTGCGCCCCCAGTGCAGTGGTTTACAAATTTAGAGTCAGGACCCAGTACTGGCTTACAAACCCTAAAGCACTAAGCTGTGGCACCCCTTCTGCTGCTGCCACCAAAAGACTGGAAAGCGTTGCTCAAAGATGTAATTGTTTGGTTGCAGGCATAAATGATTTTTTTCCACTGGGTCCCAAGGGAAAAAAGTTTGAACACCACTGGCCTAGTGTGCTTGAAGCAGAAAATGGGACTGAGTTATCTGAACTGTAAAAAAAGGAGCATGGGGAGTGCAGCCTAAGAAGATGTGGTGAGTCTTTTTGGGCCAGGGGGAGTGGACCCTTTGAAGGAAAAATGGCACACAACCTGCTACACCCTCATTCTGAATTAGCTGCTCCAGCTGAAGTCAGAAGGTCTCATGCCCTCATCCATAAAGGTTCACAAGAATGTGATTTCACCATTCCATCCACCAGTGAATAGCTGTTCGCTCTTCTTGAACCCACTTTTCTCACAGTTTTTGAAAGGCCTAGAATGCCTGTATCCTCAGGCACATCAGCCATCACCTCTGTGGGAACTCAACCTAATACTGTCAAAACTGATGGGACTTCCCTTTGAGCCAATGGTGACATGCTCCCTGCTGTGTCTGCCATGGCAGGTGGCAATCTTGGTTGCCATCAGTTCTGCCATGAAGATCTTGAAGATTCTGGCCCCCATGTCTGAGCCTCCCTATGTAGTCTTTTTTAAGGACAAAGTACATCTTAAACCACATGTCCTCCCACCTGAAGGTGATCGTGCACTTTCCAGTACCCAGGACAGATTCCTCCCAATATTACAGCCAAAGCCTCACAACTCCAGAGAGCAGCAGAAACTTCACTCCTTAGAAGATGACAAACAAGCACTGGCCTTTTACATAAAGAAGACTGCCACACACTTTGGGGCTATTGCAGATAGAATGACAGGGGAAACAGTCTCTTCTCAGAGGATCTCCTCCTGCATCACATCCTTTATCCGGATATGCTATAACCTGGCAAAGGTGCCACCTCTGTGACTAACAATGATCTCTAAGGCTATGTTCACACACAGGGGGTTATTACGATATAAGTTGTTTCGATACAAGTTGTGTCAAAATAACACCTTATTTTGAAATAAGTTAATTTGAATTAACAGTTTGTTAATTCGAATTAAGGAAAAAAATCAGGAATCAAAATAGCAAGTTCAGAAAAGTTATTTCTAAACGAGTCAATGTTGTTTCGAAACAACATGTTCAGACGGCATTGTTTCGAAACAATCATTTCGAAACAATGTTGTTTTGTCCCCACATGGGGTTTAAGTTGTTTTGAAACAATGCCATCGTTTTGAAACAATGGAACCCATTGTTTCGAAACAACAACGCATCGTGTGAACATGGCCTTTCTTATTTCGAAACAACCTCTGTTGTTTTGAAATAAGACTGCAGTGTGAACACACCCTAAGAGTGCCGTACAGCACTTGTCAGCTATCTTTGTGGTGCAAGTCCCAGTTCTAGAGATTTGTAAGGCAGCAATCTGGCCATCCATTCACACATTCTCTTCTCACTATGCACTCACAGCACTCGAGAAACATACCAGCCTTTCAAAGCAGTTTTCCAGTCAGGATTGCAATGAAACTCTGATCCCACCTCCTAACTTATGGCTTGGGAATCACCTGCATTGGAATGGATGTGAGCAACACATCTCAGAGTAACAGTTACAGAACTAGTGACCAATGTTCCCTCTAAGAGATGCTGGCAGCTGAGCAACTCATGTTGCTCGCTGCGCTGCCCCCCCCGCTTGCTGCGCTACCCCCCCGTG
>ML681963.1:99506200-99620009 GCA_007922195.1 Podocnemis expansa | reverse complement strand
CTTAGTCATCTGCCCAAGCTTCCACTTCCTGTAAGCTTCCTTTTTATGCTTTAGCTCAGTGCAGAGTTCTCTGTTAAGCCACACTGGGCGTCTTCCACGTTTGCTGCTCTTTCTGCTCATTGGAATGGTATCTTCCTGTGCGCTTAGCAGGGTTTCTTTAAAATGCAGCCAGCCCTCTTGGATGTTTTTCCCCTTCAGATCAGCCTCCCAAGGGATCCTGCCCATCAGTTCCCTGAGGGAGCCAAAAATCTGCTTTTTTGAAATCCAGGGTCTGTGTTTTGCTTCCTTCCTTTTTTCCATTAATCAGCATCTTGAACTCGATCATCTCATGGTCACTGCTCCCCAGGTTGCCATTCACTTCTACATCCCCAATGAAATTGTTCTACATTTATGAGCAGCAGTTTGAGAGGTGCAAGGCCCCTAGTTGGTTCCTCCAGCATTTGTACCAGGAAGTTGTCTTCAACACTCCTCAAAAACTTCCTGGATTGCCTGTGCACTGCTGTATTGGCCCCCCAGCAGATGTCAGGGTAGTTGAAGTCCCCCATGAGAACGAGGGCCTGTGATCTAAACTTCTGCCAGTTGTCCATAGAATGAGTCATCCACCTCCTCCTTCTGGTCTGGAGGTCTATAGCAGACACCTAAAACAACATCCCCCTTGCTGGCCTCTCCTCTAAACTTCACCCACAGACTTTCAACTGGCTCATCTCCACGTCCATAATGGAGCTCTGAGCACTCATAGAGCTCTTTTACATATAGCACTACTCCTCCCCCTCTTCTTCCCTGCCTGTCCTTCCTGAACAATTTTTTCCATCCATGGCAGAGCTCCAGTCATGCAAGCTATCCCACCACACCTCTGTTATTCCAATTATATCAAAGTGCCGTGTGTGTGCCAGTACTACCAATTATTCCTGCTTGTTTCCCAGACTCCTCGCATTCGTGTACAGGCTCCTAAGTTACCAGGCTGATTGTCCTACTTTCCGAGGTCAATTTTGAATTCTATTGCATCTACCTCTTTGCACTTTCTCCCAGCATTGTCCTCCCACACTTCTCTCAGATATTAAAGTTTCATTAGAACATCTAACCCAATTATTTGATTCTCCCCCCATGTTCCAACTACCCTCTCTTTTATCCCTGGTGTTGCAGTCCCAGCACCCCCCAAGCTCCATCCCTTCCCCCAGGTCTATCACATTGTCACTTACTTGTGGGCTTTGGTCTGCTTCCCCCTTCAAACCTAGTTTAAAACCCTCCTCACTAGGTCAGCCAGTCAACTTTCAGATATGCTCTTCCCCTTCCTCAACAGATGGAGTTCATCTCTGCCTAGCAGTCCTTCTTGGAACAGCACTCCATGGTCAAGAAAGCCAAAGCCCTCCTGACTACACCATCTTCGCAGCCAGGCGTTCACCTACAGGATGCATCTGTCTCTTGCTCAGGCCCCTACCCTTGACCGGAAGGATCGAGGAGAACACCACCTATACTCCAAACTCCTTCACCACGCTCCCAGAGCCCTGTAGTCACTTTTGATCTGCCAAGGATCACCTCTCGCAGTATCATTGGTTCCCACATGGACGAGGAGCATGGGGTAGTAGTCAGAGGAGCGAATGATTCTCGACAGTCCCTCCGTAATGTCTCAGATGTGGGCACCTGGCAGGGAGCATACCTCCCAAGAGGCCTTGTTAGGGTGACAGATGGGTGCCTCCATCCCCCTCAGAAGTAAGTCCCCAACCACCCACAATCCTACGATTCTTCCTAGCTGTGGTTGATGTGATCCTCCCAGCCTCAGGGGTGCATGGCGTCTCCTCTTGCACCTCATCCATCATCTCTAGTGCTGTGTAACGGTTCTTCACCACAGTGGAGGATGGGATGTGAGCAGGGGTGGAGCACTGTCTGCTGCCAGAGGTAACCAGCTGTCAGTGTCCTGCGTCTGCCATAGATATCCCATCCCTCTCCAGTGGTGTGGCAGTATTCTTCAGCACCTAGATAGTATCCTCCTCCTTGCATGTCTCCTTGTGGATGCTATCGAAGAACTTCTCCAAGGCATGGATGCTCCTGAGCCTAGACACCTCCTCCTGTAACTCTCCCACCTGCCTCCTGAGAGATTCCACGAGAAGGCACCTGTCACATTGATTCATCTCCCCAACCTGATCATCTGAGACAGGGAAATGTAGGCCACAGTCCCTGCAAGTCCATACCAGGGTCTGGGTAGGGATATCCATGCTCAGGATGTCTGTCTGGCTGCAGGCACAGTTGGAGGAGACATAATGGGCGCTGGCTCAAGCAGTGCAGCTCGTCTTACCATTGTGGCCTCAATAACTCCTCCCCAACCTCCCTCTCTAACTCCCTTGTTTTCAGTCCCCTTGTTTGCTAGCTCCCCCTGGTTGCTCAGCCACTGGCTTTTAAGGCCTTCTCTGCCTAAGTCAGCCCTTGTCCCTTGTTAAACACACAGGGGAAGGGTGATTGCAAGGCTGATTGAAGCTGGTGATCAAAGGTGAGCAGGGAACAATGGTCCAAACAGCCCCCAGACAATCACACAATCACAGTCCCAATTCGCACAATAACTGACAACTAACAGAAATCACGTATAGGGAAAGACACAAACACACAGTTAGCAATTCACTCACCCAAGCTTCGCTCTCTCCCTTGCTTCTTCAGCTAGAGGATCACCTTCGCCTTCTTCTCAGGGCTTCACCAATTCCTTCCCTCTCAAACTCCCCTGTTTTCAGTCCCCCTGTTCGCAAGTTTATTGGACCCCCCCCCCCAGCCATTTCACCAGTAGCTGCTTTTTTGCCTCCCTTTTCTTTCTCCACCAGAACTTTTCCAATTCTGTGAATCCTGTCCTGACTGGGATTTACTTTTTATAATTCTTCAAAGTAAAAAAGATCTCTCTCACCCTCATAATCTTTTAATCAGTATACAGGACTCTGGCGCTTGGTTAAAGTTTCATCTACTATGAATACCTCATTGGTAAACATTTGTTCATGAGCTTTTTGCAAATCACCTTTGGTTTTAGATACTCTTGGAACTTTTCTAAAACGGACCTTTCTAAAAATGGACAATCGGTTTTATGTTAAAACCATCTATGTAAATAGTTTTCCACATCTTCAGAGAATTTGAATGGTTAACATCAACGGATCTGGTACATATCATTCTGTGAGGCTGCGTACACACACAGACAGTTAAATTGATTTAACTTAAATTGATTTAATAAAGTCACTATAAAAATCATTAAATCAATTTAAGTTAAATTGATTTAACAGGTCCACACCAGAAAGTCAAATCGAACTGGCATGTCCACGGACAGGACTTGCTAGTTTGATTTAGGAGACGGGCGCCATGAGAGGTGTGGCAAGATGGCCACTAGAAGGGCCATGCCCCCCACCCAATATATGAATAGAGAACAGCATCCTGGGAAGGAGAGGGGCAAAAGTGTTAAATTGAAACAACCATTAAATCGAAATAACACGTCCACACTGTGGCTGTGTTCACACGGCACTTTTGTTTCAAAACAACCTCGTTGTTTCGAAACAAAAAAAACCATGTTCACACGACGCACAGTTGTTTCGAAACAAGGGGAAGCCCTTGTTTCGAAACAACTGTGTTGTTTCGAAACAAGTTAAACCCCATTTGGGGTCGAAACAAACTTGTTTCGAAACCCTTGTTTCGAAACAAGGCGTGTGAACATGTTGTTTTGGAACAAAGTGTTCCGAAACAACATTGGATCCTCAGCACCCTGGCCAGGGAACCCTAAGGTCCTTGGCTGGGTCCGGGGTGCAGCTCTGGCGGGGGGCTGAGCCACCCTGCAGCGGCTCACCCCCCGCCAGTGCCTGCAGCCCCCTTTCTGGGGCTGCAGGGTGAGCCAGCAGCGGCTCACCCCCACGTGGCTGCAGCCCCCTGTAGCACCTAACGAAATAGCATGTTCACATTGTGAACTTGCTATTTCGTTTCCCGCTTTTTAGCCTATTTCGAAATGACTTTTTGCTAATTTGAATTAAGTCATTTCGAAATAAGGTGTTATTTCGAAACAAGTTGTTTCAACACAACGTGTTTCGAAATAACCGTGTGTGTGAACACAGCCTGTGTTATTTCGATATGCTGGTTGTGATCCAAGCATTGTTTTGATTTGAAACTAGGTTTTATTGAATTAATCTAACTTTCCTTGTTTTGATATGATAGAGCTCTTCATTTCAAAACAAGAAAACATCGTGTGGACCAAAGCTTTTTAAAATCGAACTAACCAGCATTATTTCAATTTAAAACCTGCATGTGGATTTACCCTGAAAGCTCTTGTTGTAACTCTTTGTAAACAAAAGTAACACATCAATGTAGTGAAGGACATTGTAGGATGTAAAATATCTCCACTGTCTTGATTTTAAAGTTCTATTGAATCGCTCCACGATTCCCAGCCCTTTGACTTCAATATTAGTAACAAAATGGTGGATGCCATGCTATTTAAATAATCTGCTTATAAGGTTTATTTAAAACTTCATCTCCCTGGTCTGTTTGTAATTTTTGAGGCACATGACCCTCAATGAAAATCATTTTAAAGGCCTTGGATACTTCATCACTCATCTTGTCTTTTAGGCCTAAGCCTCAGTCATATTTGGATAGAATGTCTATTGCTGTTAAAATGGGCTTAAAACAGTTGTTGTGGTTGCAGAACTGTTGCATAACCACTAAATCTTTCATTGTACATCCACATCTAAAACAATGATCTTGTTTCTTATAAAATGTATTTGAGTCAATTTATCTAAAGCATAAGCATCCTGGTCTGAAAAGCCAAACTGCTCTCTCTCTTCTGTTCAAAGTTTCACTATGATTTTTTGGCTTCTTGAAAAAGAGGGTTCCCCCTCCAAAGATCCCAACTTCCCGACAGGTGAAATATATTTTCTTTAACAAAGCCATCCATGTAGACATGACTGTTACTTGTAATATCTTTTACTAGCATCAAGGACATTTTCACATTGACAAACTTAAACTAGCTTTATTAATTGCCTGAATTAATGCACCATTTACACCTGCCTGTGAAAATGGACACCATGGTCCCTACTATTAGGGAATCTGAGCTGGTTCATTCTTCAAAAATTTTTTTCTGGATTTTCCTCTCCAGATCTTTTGTCTCAGTTATGAATAAAAAACGACAGATGCATAATAGATTTACTCTCCAATGGCTACCAGTCTTTGGGTTCTCAAAGGCCTCTAGAAAGGCATCATTGAGCTTTTGAGAGATTTCAGAAAATAAACAGCTGTAAACCCACATCACTTGTTTATATCCCATCTCCAACTGTCACTTCTTATCATTCATTTACCAGCACTGTGGCTCTTCTAAAGTGGTAGACATGTTAGTCTAGTTCAGCAAACCAGACAAAGAGTCCTATGGTACTTTTAAAGACAAAACCCCCACTTTGTCAGATGCTTGAAGATAATAAATTTATCAGTCTTTAAAAGTGCCACAGGACTATTTGTTTGTGTTTTTTCTGTTCACCTTGTCTGCCAGTCACTCCTATGAGCCATAGTCAACTTCCTCCTTGGGGCTGGACAATGAGAGACCACCACACTTGCCAGGCTGCCTCACAAATGCCCAGGTTTTGGAGTCAGGTTCTGGTGTATCCATCAACATCTGAGCCAAAGGGACCACTCAGCCACTCCTTCCTCCCCAGAATTGTCACTGATGTAGTGCTTTCTGCACAGGCAATCAACGATCTTCAAAGCTAAAACAAATTCTGATGTTCTCACAGGGTTGGCAAAGGAGTCCATGTTTCCTTTCAGCATTTCCACTATTTCTGAAACATGCATTTTTTTAACAAAAATAGGCTCTTCCACATGGCACTGAAACATAGGGGTGGTGCTATCAGCCAGCCAACCATCAAGCTCCATAAATTGAGGGGGCAGGTACAGCCTAGACACCCACAATATCCTATTCCAATTCGTACAGGGTTCTCTTCTGGGACTGCATAAAGGGTGGGAGGTGAAACTGACTTCAATTGTGGAGGGCAGTGGGGGCGGGTCTCAGAGGGAATCATATGGCCCTCTTCTGGGGCTGAGTCACTCATTCCACCCTGACACGTGCTCTATTTGGTCAAATCGCAATTTGTGGAAGGTGATGGAACGAGATCTTAGAGGAGGTCACATGTCACTCCCTTGTTTCCAGTCAAGCGTTCTTGACCCAGAAGTAACACCGCTAGGTGAGAGACAGGCAAATCCTGACAGGTCAGAGGCAGAACCAGTCGTTGACTGATTGTAGGCCCCTTGTACTATTCGCATTCCTTGAAAATTGGTCCCTCTGGTCACCTCTCTCAGAGCCCAGTATGCCACATGCAGCCTTGTGGAAGGAATCCACTAATCTATGAAAGATCAGACTTTAGAAAACTAGCCCAGCTGCCCAAATAAGTTAAAGAGGCTGTACAGCTACTGATCAGGCATTTGTAACAAATTCTTCCCAGGGCCACTGGGTTCTTCTATGATCTGTTGTGCTCAGAAATGAGGCTTCTGGAGGAGATGAAATCCTGACCCGAGAAGCTCCCACAGGAAATGGCACCATCCTTCTGATCTACTGGCAATTGATGTGTGACTTGCAGCAGTGAGTGTGGGCTGCTCTCTTCTGTCTCACAGTCTCAGATGGTTCTCTGAGGGTATTAGGGATGATAGCTGCTCTTTTAATTTATCTGGTAGTGATACTCCTCCTCAGCTAGGGTCTCCAGTTGTCCCACTTCCATCTCTGAGCTCTTCCTTTGAACAGAAGCCTGTGTGTAAAGACATGAGTGACAGCTGCTGCTGTCCAACCTGTCCCTGAGCATGGTGGCCAAATGGGGTGTGGAATGGTACACTGGGGAACCCAGGGCTTCAGTGCAGAGCGCTTGTGGCACCTTTCCTCATTTTTGCAACTTGCCAAGCCCCACAGTCAGATTAGAAGAGACATAAGGCTCTGCCATGGCACACAACCTGACAGACTGTGCTGCTCCCACCCCATGTGCTGTCACCTCTCATGTGCCTCAGAGACAAGCTGCCTTGAAAATAAACCAGAGCAGCTAACATCCCCATAGCTTGTTGCAAATGTGTTAAAATCTAATAGACAGCACGTGCCTCATGCTCACATGAGCAGAGTGTGCCAGGAGAAGAGAGACAACAAAGGAAGCTGGAGGCACAGAGGAAAGAGGTGGGAGGGAAATGATGGGCAGTTCAGACTCAAATAATGACAATTCAGGCACTGCTGAACATCAGCAGTGCCCAGATGAAGATACCTCAGCTTCTATTTACTCTCCTTGGTAGCATGTGCTGTGCCTGGGTACCAGCTGCAGTAAGGTGCTCTGTGTGGCTCTACTACTAACTAGTTCCACAGCCTTTGCAGTTGTGCACATAGACCTTTTACTGTATAGACACCATGAGCAGCCAGTGAAGGCAGATATGGGTCCACTATATGCTTACCCAGCAGCCAAATGCAAGGTTATACATCTAAGAACAAAGGACAAAGGTCACGCTCACAAGACCAGGGATTGTATTTTGGAAAGCAATGACTGCCAGAGACTTGGGAGTCATGGTGGATGCATAAGCAGGGGAATATTAAATTGAATTAGGAAGGTGTTTTTGCCATCCTAGTGGCATTAGTGAGCCCATGACTGAATCCTGTGTCCAGTGCTGATGTCCACACTTTAACAAAAATGCTGACAAACAGGAGAGAGCTCAGGAAAAAGCCACAAGACTGAGTCAAGATCTGGAAAACCCTGCCTTACAGAGAGACACTAAGGATGTTCAATCTATTTAACTTACTGAAGAGAAAGCAAAAAGGTAACTTAATCTTGGTCCATAAGTATCTGTAGAGAGAGAAAATTTCTGATAGAGGTGTCTTCGATCTAACAGACAAAGGTATAGTGAGATCCAATGATTAGAAGAATCTAAATAAAGTTACATGAGAAAAGAGGCATACATTTTTAAGAGTGAAGGTCAAGAACAATGTGCTTAAAGATTTGGTAGATTTTCCTTCACTTGAAGTCTTTAAATCAAGAGTGTGAATCTCTTTCTGAAAGATCTACTGTAACTCAGAATTTTTGGGTTTGATGCAGGAATCATTTGGTGAAGTTTTGTGGCTTCTTTTATCCTTGTGCAGGTGATCATATTCCTTGTGGCCTCAAAATCTGTTAATTTATGAGAATGGTTGGTTACTCACCAGTAACCGTCCTTCTTCGAGATGGGCTGCTCACATACATTCAGTTACAGGTGTCTACGTGCTGCAGCGCACAGTAGCTCGGAAAGTCTTTAGCGTTAGCCTGTCAGGTCAGGGCACACGGCCAACACCCCCTCCACGCTGCAACTGCGGCTATATAGGTGACCGTGACCCTGACCCTCCCAGTCCAATATACCTTTGCCAACTCCATTAGCGAGGATGGTGGGAGGGACCTGAATGTATGTGAGCAACCCATCTCAAAGAAAAACAGTTACTGGTGAGTAACCAACCATTCTCCTTTGAGCGCTGCTCACATCATTCAGTTACAGGTGACTGCTAGCTGTACCCAAGGATGGTGGGAGGAGTTACAGTCTACCCACAGTGAGTACAGCTCTGTCCACAGCGGCATTATCTCTAGCCTGTTGGGCAATGGTGTAGTGCGTCATGAAGGTATGTATCGATGACCATGTAGCAGCCCTGCAGATCTCTTGGATCAGGACCTTAGCGAGGAAGGCTGTGGAAAACACCTGAGCTCTGGTCGAGTGGGCTCTCACAGTCTCTGGGAGAGGTGTGTGACCTTCCATAGCAGTTTTTAATGCAGTTCACAATCCATTTGGAGATGCATTGGGAGGATACTGGAGAGCCACTCATGCGTTCAGCAACCGCCACAAACAATTGGGAGGTCTTGCGGAAAGATCGTGTGCACTCAATATAGATTAGGAGCGCTCTCCTCACATTCAGGGTGTGCCACCGTCTCTGATTTTCTGTCACTTGAGGGTCTGGATAGAAGACCAGCAGGCAGATTTCTTGATTCATGTGGAAGGGGGTGGCCACCTTGGGCAAGAATAAGGGGTGGTGACGCAGGACCACCTTGTCTGGGAAGAAAACCATATATGGCGGTTCAGAGGACAGGGCTCGTAACTCTGAGACCCTTCTGGCCGAGGTAATTGTTCCCAGAAAAGCCACCTTCCAGGACAGTACGAGCAGGGTGGCTGAGTCCAAGGGCTTATATGGCGGTTCTGTCAGAGCCTGCAGCACAACGTTCAAATCCCACTGAGGAGTGGGTTTACGGGTGTGGGGAAAAAGTTTTTCCACTCCTTTCAGGAATCTATGACAGATGGGGTGTGAAAAGAGTGGAGCCCCATCTACTCTTTGGTGAAAGGCCAAAATTGCCACCAGGTGGCCTTTTAATGAAGACAGGGAAAGGCCTTTCTCTCTTAAATCAAGAAGGTAATCCAAAGTTGTCTGAATTGATGCGGAGGTAGGGTCTATGTCTTTGTCATGGCACCAAGTGGAAAAGTGAGTCCATTTTGCCATGTAGGGGGACCTGGTGGAGGGTTGCCTGCTACTAGCCAGGACCTTCTTAACCCTATCCAAGCAGTACCTCCCTTGCTCGCTGAGCCAGACAGCATCTGGGCTGTCAGGTGCAGGAGGCCCAGGTTTGGGTGCCGAAGGCAGCCCGAGTCCTGTGTCAGGAGGTCTGCCCACCGTGGGAGGCGGAGCGCAGTCCTCATGGACATGTTCTGTAGGAGGGGAAACCAGTGTTGTCTGGGCCAGTCCAGAGCTATCAGAATGATGTGTGCCTCGTCCATGAGGACCTTCAGCAGCACCCGGTGGATCAAGGGGATTGGAGGGAAGGTATAAATTAGGGTCCCCAACCAATTGAGGAGGAAGGCATCACTGAGAGAGCCCTCCTCCTGACCCCAGAGGGAGCAGAAACAGGGACATTTGTGGTTCTGCCCCGTGGTGAAGGGGTCGATCTGAGGGGTTCCCCATCCATTTGTCAGCAGGGAGAAAACCTTGTTGTGGAGGGACCACTCGTGATTCGCCAGGGGTTTCCTGCTGAGTGAGTCCGCTGTGCCGTTGTCTACCTCAGGTAAGTGGGAGGCAGTCGGCGTGAAGTGATAGTCTATCACTAATAGCCAAAGTTTGGTCGCTTCCTCACATAGAGCCGAGGAGCAGACTCCCCCTTGACGATTCATGTAGAACACAGCAGCTGTATTGTCTGAGAGGATTTGGACCACCCTGCCTTGGATCTGGTCTAGGAATCTGGATCTGGCCAGCCTGATAGCCCAGAGCTCCTTCACATTTATGTGGAGGAGACTGTCCTCGAGATTCCAAACGCCTTGCGTGGAGAGGCCCCCAGACAGGTGGGCTCCCCAGCCCAAGTTAGACGCATCTCTTATCAGGGTCACTGAGGGCTTGGACTCCCTGAATGGAATTCCCCCCATCGTGAAGTCGGGGTCCTTCCAGATCTGGAGGCACTCCAGGGCACATTGAGGGACTGAGAGTACCTTGTCCAGGCAGTCCCTTCCTAGTCGGAAGCTTGCAGCAAACCACAGCTGGAACGGTCTCATCCACAGGCAGGCTGTTCGGATTACCAACGTGGCCGCTGCCATGTGTCCCAAGAGCTGCATGCACCAGCGTGTTGTGGTCAGCCTGGGCTCCTGGAGCTCCGTGATGATGGTGCAGATGGACCAAAATCTTGACAGGGACAAGGACGTGGTGCTCTGTCAGGTGTTTAAACATGCCCCAGTGAATTTTATGTCCTGAGTGGGGCAAAGCTTGGACTTCTCTAGGTTTATGCAGAAGCCCGGGAACTTGCATAGGTTCATTACCAGGTTGGCGTGGTTTTGTATCTATCAACTTGACTTGCACACAATGAGCCAATCGTCTAGGTAGGGGTAGATTCTTACACCCCTCCTGCATAAGAAAGCTGTGACCGGTGCAGCACACTTTGTGAACACCTTGGGGGCTAGTGATAACCCGAAGGGGAGGGCAGTGAACTGGTAGTGGTGTCGTGCCACCACGAACCTGAGATAATGTCTGTGATGGGGTTGAACGGCTATGTGGAAGTAAGCGTCCTTTAGGTTGAGGGCTGCGAACCAAACTCCTGGGGACAGGGACGGGATAATCTGGAGTAGGGAGACCATGCAGAATTTTATTTTCTTTGTGTTTGTTGAGTGCTCTGAGGTCTAAAATGGGTCATAGGTCCCCATTGGGCTTGGGGACTAGGAAGTAGCAGGAATAGAACCCTTTGCCATGCTCTCTTTTGGGAACCTTTTCTATGGCTCTGAGGGAGAGTAACTTCTGGCATTTGACCTCAAGCTTGCCCAGCAGATCCGGGTTTTCTGGTATTGTGGGAGGAGGCGGTTTCCTGTCCCAAGAGGATGAAAGGAACTGGATGCGGTATAGTCTTGCCACTGTGTCGAGGACCCGCTTGTCTGATGTGACACAGGTCCATTGTGGGGCAAAGTGGCAGAGGTGGTGGGGGAAGAACAGGGGTTGTGGAGCGCTGCCCTCAGAGGGACCATCAAAAACGCTGTTTGCGGCCCGAAGAGCAGTCTGATCCCTGTCCGCACCGTCCAGACTGTGAGGCGCTGAGCTTACCCCCTTTACCTGATCAGCTCTTATCTTTGTCCAGGTCCCCAAGATGGTGCTGGGGAAACTGGAGGGATCTCAGGAACTGGGTCTGCAGTTACAGCTGCCGTTTCAGTTGCTGTAACTGTTGCTGTAGCTGCTGATGCAACCTCGAGGAGCCCCTAACTGGTTGAGGAGTGTAAATTCCAAGGGACCGAAGTGTAGCCCTCGAGTCCTTCCTAACATGCAGCTTCGTGTCTGTGGAAGATGTGAAGAGGTTGGGACCCTCGAAAGGAAGATCCTGGATAATCTGTTGCATCTGCGTGGAAAGGCCAGAGTTTTGGAGCCAGGCCAAGTGGTGCATAACGACTGCCGATGCCATTATACATGCCGCTGTATCCACTGCGTCCCAGGTTGCCACGAGCGCATCCCTGGATGCTGTCTCTCCTTCGTCTAGCATTGCCTCAAAGTCTCTCAGGCACTCCTCAGAGACAGCTGAGCGGAGATTTTGTAGAGCCTCCCACAAGTTGAAGATGTGATGCGTCATCAGGGCTGAGTGATTTGAGATACGCAGCTGCAGGGCAGCAGAGGAGTAAACTTTCCTGCCCAATAGGTCAAACTTCCTCACCTCTCTGTTCTTGGGCGTGGAGCTTGGCTGGCCCTGTCTCTCCCTTTGGTTGACTGCATCGACCATCAGGGATCCTGGGGCTGGGTGGTGGAACAGGAAGGGGAATCCTTCTGGGGAGAGAGAGTATTTCTTGTCCTCCACTTTGGACACTGGTGGAATCGACGAAGGTGTTTGCCAGCATTTTTGGACTATACGAAACACCCTGGAGTGTAGGGGAATCGCGACCTTAGCCAGCGGGGCTCTATGGCACGCGTCAAAGAGGGAATCATCTTCCACTTGGATCACCCCCAGCTTCAGCTTCAGATTTGCTGCCATGTGGCAGAGGAGGTCCTGCTCGATGAGGGGATCTCCTTCACAGTTGGTAGACATGTCAATTAGGCGTTCATCAGGTGACAAGGATGATTGAGCCCTTGATCTACTACGTTGAGTAGAATCAGGGTCTGGCTCTTCGTCGGAGAAATCCGAGGACTCCAGCACTGGCGATCAGACATAACGGAAGGAGGCATCATCTGCCATTACATTCAGCCAGTCAAGGGTCCACTCGTTGTGCGGTGACCTCGACGGCGGCATAGGTGCCATGGGGGGAGCAGAGACCTCTCCCAATGGCCATATTCCCCTCGAGCTCAGTGATATGGAGCTCTTTCAAAGCTGCTTTCTCAGACGCTCCTCCTGGAGAGGAAGAAAGGGGTCTTCAGAGGATGATCTGAACAACCTACCCCCGACATCTGGCAGTCCGGTACCAAGAGTCCTTTGGAGGAGCGATGAGGTAGAGCCATGGTACTTGGGCCCGGTGCAGGGTTTGACGGTACCAGGTCGGAGAAGGGTGAAGAGGCCCACGAAAGTACCGGTATCGGTGTGGGTGTTGTTGGTGCTGAGTCCAATAGTACTGGAAGTGATGGCACTAGAAGCGGCGGTATCAGTGACAGTGCCAGGTCCAGTGGTACCAGGCTTGATGGCGGTACTGGGCTTAGAGGAGGTGCCGCCAGGTGCGGAACCATATCCAGCAGTGCCAAAGAGGGCGGTGCCACTATGGTCCACTTCTTCTTCTTCTGCACCAGAGCCAGGTTTGAATGCCCTTGGCGGGTCGGTGCCTGAGCTAGTGCCCTCCTCGGGCAGCTGAGAGGCTACCGGAGGACTGGCAATGTCGGTGCTGAGGTGGTACTGTAGTGGGCCGAGACTTCGAGCCCAGTACCGGTGATCGGTGGGAATCTTGAGCCTGGGCTGATAAAGGGTCTGGCGGAGCGCTGGTGGCTTGGCCGCCTTCAGGTGGAGCAGCTCCGTTCCCTGAAATTGAGAGGAGAAAACGCCCTCTTTCCAGCTGAGTCCTTCACTTGAAGGATCAGCAAATGGAGCATTCCGCTGCGAGGTGGGACTCACCCAAGCAAGCAAGGTATTTCTCGTGTGCGTTGTCCATCGGAAAAGCCTTGCAGTATCCTAAGCACGGCTTGAAACCTGGCATTTCGAGTTTCGCGCGAAGGACAGGCACTTGCGTTTCTCAAGATGATGCTGATCCGAACCGATGCTGATGACAGAAAAAGGAACTGGGAGGGTCAGGGTCACGGTCACCTATATAGCCGCAGTCGCAGCGTGGAGGGGGCATTCGTCATGCCCCCTGACCTGACAGGCTAACACTAAAGACTTTCCGAGCTACCATGCGCTGCGTGACGTAGACACCTGTAACTGAATTATGCGAGCAGCGCTCAAAGAAGAAAAGTGTTTCTATTGCATGTTCAGTGTAGCAGCATGGTGTCTTAGTGATCTTAGCTGTGTAGAACATATTACACGTGTGGTTCATAGACAGCACCAGCTTTCTGTTTATTTCTGGTGGCTATTCATGGTTTGGGTTTTAATCTACAAACCTAGATGAAGTCCAGATTCTATCTAGCCTTCAGAGATGCCTCACTAATATCTACCAGCTATCTACTGCATGCATCATAGTGAAAGTTGATATGAGATCTGCTGAGACCTTTTATCCTAAGATACGAATGTCTGAACTTTCTCAGGAAGGGACGTTCACTCCCCCAGTGTCTAACACTACTGGAGTGCATTGATCTTCAGGTCCCTGTTGTTCACTCATAGGTCGGAGATTCCATCTACTCTAGGTAATGACTTGCTGCTGCCCCACTGAACTGCTGCTGGGAATTGTTTAGCTGCTACTAGATTAGATGGGACTAAATCACTTTCAGTCCCATTACAAGAAGTATGTGAGACTTGGTGGAGTCTTCTGTATGTGAGTGTGTCACATGTCCTGGGCTGGGACTGGAAATGGTTTCTGTCTTCATTACCAGTCAAAAGCTATGTTCCACCCCAGTTGGTTGTAGTTGTGTAGGCCAGGGGATGTGTGGGGGCCCCAAGATGGGCTCTGAGCTGTTCCTGAAGAAGTCTCTGTCTCTCCTGCTCCTCTGTTCTTTCTGAAACAACTTTACTTGGAACTGCAGCAATGACACAAGAAGTGCCTGTGGAGCAGACAGAGTTTTATACCTAAAAAATTGGCTGATGGCTTTTTAAGATCATCTTTAGAACCTGGAGGAGATTTTCAGAGAAACATTTCAGCTCCATGGCTCGCTCTCTCTCACACACACACATGTATATTTGACTTTCGCCTAAGGTGAAATGCTGGGATATTAATTTTCTGAAGTTCTCGATAAGCTATTGAAAATTAATTTTAGGAAAAGCCGGAGGATATGATGGATTAGAGCCCAAGCCTGCTTAAATATGCAATATTAAACATTGATCGTTGTCTCTCCTTGTCAGACATTTTGCCCCTGGTGTCTGGGGCAATCCCACAGCCTGACAAGAATGCAGGAAAGTACGCAATAACCCACAGATACTACTGAGCAGGGATTTTAATAACGCATATAGCCGTTATTTTTTAAATCATTTTTATTAGTCATCAAACAAAATAGAAACTAACTCTGTTGTGTAGATTAAAAGCCCTGGGCACTGAAATCCTCATTTATACACAGAAAGTGGATACTGACATAGAAATCTTCCCTGCTCCCCACCACATGCGCACACACACGCACAAAGAAAGAGATTCGCACATACGGAGCTCCGCAGCATTGGTATCACCCTGTTGTGTGGAGTCAGCTCCTAATGTAAAAGTTGAGGTCAGTCTCCATGGTTGTATAGTCCTTCACTTCTCTGCTGAGGCTGCCAATAAGGGGGAAGTTAGTAGCTGATGACTGTTTAGGTGTTGTTGACACTTGCCCACTAAGAACAAGGCTGACACCAGACCCTTTTTCACACAAGCTACCAAACAGCCAGAGCTGATAACAACTTTTGCCCATTGCCTATCTAGGGTCCTGTCATGTTCCCATTGAAATCAATCAAAGTTGTCTTTGACTTTGTCACAATGTGTTCCCTAGATCTGGCCTGTGTGCCACTGTGACCAGAGGTTAAAGTGAGGGGGAACGCCCTGGAACACATTTTTAGGAGGCAGCATTCTGCCCTAAAAATAGAAGAATGCGCTGGAATGCAGCTTACCAGGGCCCCCTAAAAACAGAGGAACATATCGAAACACAGCATTCTGGCACATTCCCCCCAGGGCTGGCTCAAGGGGCTGCTGGCTGGAGTGAGCCTGGCCACCCCTCCCCTCCTTTTCTGGTGCCTGGGGAGCCCCTGCCCCTACTGGGCCAAGGCAGCATGCACCCCCTCTTGCCAGGCGGCTGGCCAGCCAGTGCCATAGTTGTAGCCACAGTGCAGCAGTTTGCACATCAGTGGCACAGCCATGAGTCCCCGCAGGCCCTGCATCACTGGAAAGGAGGACTGAGAAGAGGTTTGGGGACAGTCAGGGAAAAGGCACAGGGAGAAGAAGGGGTCAGGATGGTGGGCTGGGGAGACTTGGAGGGGGTGGGGGGCTCAAGGAAATGAAGTGAAAACAAGGGAACTGGGGGTGGGGAGTTAGGAGGACTGGAGTGGGGACATGGGGAAAGAGGGGTCTGATGGGGTAGGCATTTTGGGGGCAGTAGCTCGGGTAGAGGGCAGGCATTTGGGGACAGTAGCTGGGGTGGTTGAAGGGGGCCTGGATATGCATGAGGGGGCCCAGATGTGCATGAAGGGGCCTCACAAATTTAGGAGGGTTCCGAGGCCCACCAAATTATACTTTAACCCCTGGCTTTAACCCCACCCAATTATACTTTAACCCCAATCCCCACTCCTGAACACTGATGTATCACGTGACCACTCACCACTGAGTCAGTACACACCAGCCTCCTCTATGTAATTGATCCCAGGCAGTGGCTGTGCACCCTCTTGTCACCACAGGACGGTCCCCAAGTGAGCACCCTCAGTCCCCAGACACCCCAACAGGAGCTTCCATCCCACAAAGATTGGGGCTCACCCCCAATCAACATAGACTCATGCCCATCCATTTACTAAAGAAACGGACGTACCCAGCCTTCCTCATTCACACCCTCTAAAGTCCACACAGTTTCAGATAAAACTACTTGTAGTCTATTGATTAGAGTATAATTTTAAGTGAGTACGTAGCAAATCAATGCACAACCATTTAATAAAGGGGTCAGGAGTTGCTGCTAGCAAATAAAAGGTATAAAATGTATACTAACCAAACCACACTATTACAATTATGCTCATCTCAACACTCAGGTCTGGTTGTGATGGTTTGCAGCCACCTCTGCCTACTTCTAGACAGGGCCCAAGTCTTTTTGTAGATGATCCAAAACAGAGAGTCGCTGGCAAAAAAGCCCCAGCTTCTCTTAAAGTGTCTGCATTCCTCTTTCAATCCCCCTTGGCCCCCCTTCCTCCTGGGCTGCACTGATTTCCTTGCTTCTGCTTGATCCAGGGAGGGCATTTGCATAGCCTTTGTCATGTAATTCTCCAGCCTTTGTGCTAGAGGTAGTCCTGAGGGTCTGTGCTGTGTAAGATACTTCACATCTGTACACATACATGATGCTGCGGGAAACACGACATCATGACAATACAGCAGAGCATTCAAAAGGGAACCTGGCATATCATAATTGACATCAAACCACCCGATTATATTGCAAAAAATGAACAGAAAAACTTACACAGACCATAGCCCATTCTACATCACATGACAGACTTCAACTGGAGCAAGATGAAACACCAGGCAGGATTCAAACAGTGTCCTGGAAGTGAAGCTGTTCACCAGTCACCTGTGCTATCCCTTACAAGTTTTTCTCGAGGGATCTCAGTCTGTCTGCTAAGCAGATAGCAATATTATCTAGAGTCACCCACAGCACTGCCCAGTCCTGCCTCTGGTCCCCGAACAAATACCCTCTCCTCCAAACAGCCACACACTTCCCATAGAAACATGGCTACATTGTGGGAGGGAAGGAAAATATAGTGCAACTCCCTCAAGTAGCTTCTAGTGAGGGAGAGGTCTGCCAAGCTGTGTTGGCCATTCTGCCCCGGCCATAGCCCTCCTGGACTCACTTCCTGCCAATCTATCCTACTGTTTCACAGTGATGGATGCATGCCTGGTGAGTTCTGGAAGCTTCTCCCCTGGAGACGTCCTTTGCAGATCATCAGAGTCAGGCTTTTGGGATGGGAGTCCTCAACCCCAGAGCCAACAGGGAGATAGGGGGACCACAATTCATAGTAAGCCGCTAGGACAGTAACCATCTCAAAGAACAAAATTAGATTGGTGTGGCAGGATTTGTTCTTGGTAAATCCATGGTGCCTGTTCCTTATAACCCTATTTTCCCCTAGATGCTTACAGATTGATTGTTTATTTATTTGTTTCAGTATCTTTCCAGGTGTCAAAGTCAGGCTGACAGGTCCTCTTTGTTCCCCTTTTTCAAGACAGGTACTATGTTTGTCCTTCTCCAGTTCTCTGAGTCCTCGATCATTTGCCAGGATTCTCAAAGATTATTTTTTCTGGTTCCAAGATTGCTAGAGTGCCCTAGGATGAATTTCATCAACCTGCTTTAACCTATTCTTTCCCTGTTTTGGCTTGAGTTCCTTCCTCCTTGTTGTTAATATTAATTGTGTTGAATGTCTGGTCACCATTAGTCTTTTTAGTGAAGACCGAAGCAAAATAAGCCTTGCTGGTGGTGTTAGTTATTTGCATACCTTCCCTGCTAAGTAAAGGACATAGGCTTTCTTTGTCTTTCTCTTGCTCATACTGTATTTAAAGAATCTCTTATTACCTTCTTGTTGAGATCTAGAGGCACTAGAATAAACTTACTGGAGGTTCTCAAATCTCTAAAAACTGCATGTTTAAAAGGTGAAGTAGGCGCATGGCTTGCAGAATAAGGGGTGGGGGTAGAAGCATGTACTGATCCCATGTCCTGCAGTTCCAGCCCTCACATCTTCTTCTGAAGAATCTGTCTGACTTATGTGGCATTTCCACAGATCCATGTGCAATCTAGAATGTTAACAAGATGGGCACAGCAACTTCACATTGACTTCTGTGTGTCAATTTTTGGCTGATCTCTTGGAAACCACTCAGTGCCAGGCTCTGGGGTTTCCTAAAAAAGTGAAACTAAACTGGCAAGTTGCCCTGAATTATCATCTTTCCTGCTCAGTACAGCCTCTATTGTGAAGTGTGCTCACTCTAAGGCATTTGGTCAGACACATCCCTAACCCAGACCATTGTCTCTCTCCTATAGAACTGATACTGTGCAGTCAGTACAATGAGAACATAAGAACAGCCATGCTGGATCAGACCAATGTTCGTCTAGCACAGTATCTTGTCTTCCAACAGTGACCCATATCGGATAGAACCATAGGGTTGGAAGGGTCCTCATGAGGTCATCTAGACCACCCCCTGCCAAAAAAAGCAGGACCACTCCCACTAAATTATTCCAGCTAGAGTTTTATCCAGCTGGGCCTTAAACATCTCCAAAGACGGAGATTCCAGCACCTCCCTAGGTAGCCCATTCCAAAGTTTTTCCTAATATCCAGCCTCGACCTCCCCAGCTGCAACTTGAAACCATTGCTTCATGTTCTATCCTCTGTTACTAATGAGAACAGCTAAGCTCCATCCTCCTTGGAGCATCCCTTCAGGTACTTGAAGGTTGCTATCAAATCCCCCCTCAGTCTTCTCTTCTGCAGGCTAAATAAGCCTAGTTCCTTCAGTCTGTCTTCATACATCTTGTGCTCCAGCCCCTTGATCATTTTTGTTGCCCTCTGCTGGACTCTTTCGAATTTGTCCACGTTCTTTTTGTAGTGGGGAGCCCAAAACTGGACACAGTATTCCAGATGAGGCCTCACCAGTGCCGAATAGAGGAGAATGATCACTCAATCTGCTGGCAATGCTTCTTCTGATGCAGCCCAGAATGCCATTGGCCTTTTTGGCAGCAAGAACACACTGCTGACTCATATCCAGCTTCCCATCCACCATGACTCCCAGGTCCTTTTCTCCAGTGCTGCTACTTAGCTGATTGCTCCCCAGCCTGTAGCAGTGCATGGGGTTTTTCCACCCCAAATGCAGGACTTTGCACTTGTCCTTGTTGAACCTCATGAGATTTCTACTGGCCCACTGCTCCAATTTGTCAAGGTCTTCCTGAATCTTCTCTCTTCCCTCCAGCGTGTCTACCATTCCCCCAAGCTTGGTGTCATCCATAAACTTACTGAGTGTGCAATCAATCCTATCGTCCAGGTCATTAATGAAAATATTGAACAGAACTGGTCCCAGGACCGACCCCTGAGGCACACCACTCGTTACTGGTTGCCAGCTAGACATGGAGCCATTGATTCCTACACGCTGAAACCATTGATCTAGCCAGTTCTCTATCCACCTTACAGTCCACACATCCAACCCATACTTCCTTAACTTGCTGACAAGAATGCTGTGGGAAACCATATCAAAAGCCTTGCTAAAGTCAAGAAATATCACATCAACAGCTCTTCCTGCATTCACAAATCCAGTCATCTCATCATAGAAGGCAATGAGGTTGGTCAGGCACGATTTACTCTTGGTGAATCCATGCTGACTGTTCCTGATCACTCTATTTTCCTCCAAGTGTTTCAGGATGGATTCTTTGAGAATCTGCTCCATGATTTTTCCAGGGATTGAGGTGAGGCTGACAGGTCTGTAATTCTCTGGATCCTCCTTTTTCCTTTCTTGAAGAAAGGCAATATAATTGCTTTTTTCCAGTCCTCCAGCACCTCCTCCGTTCACCACAAGTTTTCAAAGATAATGGCCAGCGGTACTGCTACCTCATCGACCAACTCCCTCAGCACCCTCGGATGCAGGTCGTCTGGCCCCATGGACTTGTGCACATCCAGCTTCTTTAGGTAGTCCCTAACCTGACCTTCTGTCGCCAAGGGCCTCTCTTCTCTCCGATCTGCCGTACCCAGTATAGTGGGCTGGGAGCTGGCCCTCCCTGTGAAAAATGAAGTAAAAAAAGCATTGAGCACTTCAGCCTTTTCTTCATCCTTCATCATGAGGATACCTGCCCCATTCGGTAAGGGACTTACACCAGCCCTGATCCTCTTCTTGTTATTGACATACTTGTAGAACCCCTTTCTGTTATCCTTCACATCCCTTGCTAGCTGCAACTCCAATTGTGCTTTGGCCTTTCTGATTTTATCCCTGCAGTCCTGAGCAATATCTTTATATGCCTCCTTAGTCATCTGCCCAAGCTTCCACTTCCTGTAAGCTTCCTTTTTATTCTTTAGCTCAGTGCAGAGTTCTCTGTTAAGCCACACTGGGTGCCTTCCACATTTGCTGTTCTTCCTGCTCATCGGACTGGTCTCTTCTTGTGCCCTTAGCAGGGTTTCCTTAAAATGCAGCCAGCCCTCTTGGATGTTTTTCCCCTTCAGATCAGCCTCCCAAGGGATCCTGCCCATCAGTTCCCTGAGGGAGCCAAAAATCTGCTTTTTTGAAGTCCAGGGTCTGTGTTTTGCTTCCTTCCTTTTTTCCATTAATCAGCATCTTGAACTCTATCATCTCATGGTCACTGCTGCCTATGTTACCATTCACGTCTACGTCCCCAATCAATTCTTCTCTGTTTGTGAGCAGCAGTTTGAGAGGTGCAAGGCCCCTAGTTGGTTCCTCCAGCACTTGTACCAGGAAGTTGTCCTCAACACTCTCCAAAAACTTCCTGGATTGTTTGTGCACTGCTTTATTGGCCTCCCAGCAGATGTCAGGGTAGTTGAAGTCCCCCATGAGAACCAGGGCCTGTGATCTGGAAACTTCTGCCAGTTGTCCATAGAATGCCTCACCTATCTCCTTCTTCTTGTCTGGAGGTCTATAGCAGACAACCACCACAATATCCCCCTTGTTGCCCTCTCCTATAAGCTTAACCCACAGATTTTCAACTGGCTCGGTTCCACTTTCATAATGGACCTCTGAGCAGTCATAGAGCTCTTTTACATATAGTGCTACTCCTTCCCCTCTTCTTCCCTGCCTGTCCTTTCTGAACAATTTTTACCCATCCATGGCAGAGCTCCAGTCATTCAAGCTATCCCACCATGTCTCTGTTATTCCAATTATATCTTAGTTCCTTGTCTTCACCAGTACTACCAATTCTTCCTGCTTGTTTCCCAGGCTCCTCGCATTCATGTACAGGCATCTAAGATACCAGGCTGATTGCCCTACTTTCCCAAGTTGATTTTCAGTTCTGTTGCATCTACCTCCTTGTATTTTCTCCTGGGATTGTCCTCCCGCACCTGCCTGTGGGCTTTGGTCTCCTTCCCCCTTCAAACCTAGTTTAAAGCCCTCCTCAATAGGTCAGCCAGTAGACATCCAAATATGCTCTTCCCCTTCCTCAACCGATGGAGTCCATCTCTGCCTAGCAGTCCTTCTTCCTGGAACAGCATTCCATGGTCAAGGAAGCCAAAGCCCTCCTGATGACACCATCTTCACAGCCAGGCGTTCACCTCCAGGATGCATCTGTCTCTACTCAGACCCCTACCCTGGACCGGAAGGATCAAGGAGAACACCACCTGTGCTCCGAACTCCTTCACCCGTGCTCCCAGAGCCTTGTAGTCACCTTTGATCTGCCAAGGATCACCTCTCGCAGTATTATTGGTTCCCACATGGATGAGAAGCATGGGGTAGTAGTCAGAGGGGCAGATGATTCTCAACAATCCCTCCGTAACGTCTTGGATGCAGGCACCTGGCAGGCAGCATACCTCCCAAGAGGCCTTGTCAGGGCAACAGATGGGTGCTTCCTTCCCCCTCAGAAATGAGTCCCCAACCACCACAACCCTACGTTTCCTCCTAGCTGTGGTGACTGTGATCCTCCCAGCCTCGGGGGTGCATGGCATCTCCTCGTCCACCTCATCCATCGTCTCTAGTGCTGCGTAACGGTTCTTCACCACAATGGAGGGAGGGATGGGAGCAGGGGTTGAACACTGTCTGCTGCCAGAGGTAACCAGCTGTCAGTGTCCTCCCTCTGCCATAGCCATCCCATCCTTCTCCAGTGGTGCGGCAGTAGTCTTCAGCAGCTGGAGAGTATCCTTCTCCTTGCATGTCTCCTCATGGATGCTATTGAGGAACTTCTCCAAGGCATGGATACTCCTGAGCCTAGACACCTCCTCCTGTAACTCTCCCACCTGCCTCCTGAGAGATTCCACCAGAAGACACATGTCACAGTGATTCCTCTCCCCAGCTTACCCGTTGGAGACAGGGAACTGCAGGCTGCAGTCCCTGCAAGTCCACACCAGGATCTGGGTAGAGATATCCATGCTCAAGATGTCTGTCTGGCCACAGGCACAGGTGGAAGAGACAGAAGGGGCACTGGCACAAGCAGTGCAGCTCCTCTTCACCTTTGTGGCCTCACCAAATTCCTCCCCAAACTCCCTCTCAAACTCCCGTTTGCAGTCCCCCTGGTCACAAGCTCCCTCTGGTTGCTCAGCCACTGGTTTCTGAAGAAATGAACAGAACAGTACAATTATGAAGTAATTCATCCTCTGTTGTCTAGTCCCATCCTCTATCAGTTAGAGACTAAGGCTGTGTCTACACTTACCATGTCGATTCGAATGACTGAATTCGAACTAGTAAATTTGAACTAATAATTATTAGTTCGAATCAATTCGAATTGACGTGGCCACACATGAAACTCCCATTCAAATTAGCATGTCCGTGAACTGGACTTGCTAATTTGAATTGGAGGAGGGGCACCATGGGTGGTGTGGCAACGTGGGTCCCTAGAAGGGCCATGCCACCACCCAATCTCCTGCCGGGCTCCAGCACTCTGAGCCCAGCACAGGGAAAGCATCCCCGGACCAGCACTAGCCCCAGTGCAGCTAGAGCTGGGAGGGGATGTTTTTCCCCATTCCAGGCTCAGAAGGCAGGAGCTTGGCAGGGGATGTTTTCCCCTCCCAGGGCTCCCTGTGGCCTGGGCACCCCCCCATAGCACTGTGGGGGCAGGGAGGAAGGGATTCCCCCACCCCGTGCTGTCAGCGCAGCCAGGGGAATCCCTTCTCCCCCACCCTGGCTGCGCTGTCAGTGCAGGTTGCGGGAATCCCTTCTCCCCCACCGGGGCTGTGCTGTCAGGGCAGAGCCAGGGAATCCCTTGGCCCCACACTGACAGTGCAGCGGGGCCAGGAGGAGAAGGGATCCTGGCAGGTCAGGAGCCTCCACTGCGGGGAAGGCACATCTCCCGCGCGGCTCCTACCCATGTGGCTGTGTGCAGGAAAGGCACCCCCATGCATGGCTTCTCCTGGGCTGGCCACGCACAGAAAAGACACTTTGGCATGTGGCTCCCGCACAGCTGGCCATGCACCAGGAAGACACCCCAGCGCGCGGCTCCTGTCCAGCTGGCCGCACGCGGGGAAGGTGCCCATGTCATTGATTGTCATCAGTTTGAATTCAAGTCTAAGTGTAGACATACCCTAAGGGAGGCCTAGAGCATTGGATTGCACCCTGATTTCCTTGGCTGATGCCAGTGATGGACCAATCCTTCATGGATTTATTGCGTTCTTTCCTGAATCTCATTTTACTTTCTTTTGGCCTTCAGAGCATTTTCCTAACAAAGAGTTCCACAAGTTGAATGTACATTATGTGAAGAAGTACTTCCTTTTTTTGTTTTAGATCTGCTGTCTGTTAATTTCACGGGGTCATCACAAGATCTTGTGTTATATGATGGGGTAAATAACATTTCCTTATTCAATTTTCATCACTATTCATTATTTTATAGACCTCTATCACACCCCTTTTTAGTCTTTTCTTTTCCAATCTAAGAAGGCCCACTCTTTTTAATCTCCCCTCATATGGAAGCTGTTCCATACCCCTAATCATTTTTGTTGCCCTTCTCTGTACCTTTTCCAGCTCTATCTTCTTCGAGATGGGATGACCAGAGCTGCACACAGTATTTTAAAGGTAGGGTGTGCTATGGATTTATATAGTAGTGTTATATTTTCTGTCTTCTTGTCTATTCCTGTCCTAAATAGTTCCTAACATTATTAGTTTTTTGACTGCCACTGCACACTGAATGGATGTTTTCAAAGAACCATCCACAATGATGCCAAGATCTCTTGCTTGAGTGGTAACAGCTAATTTAGACCTCTTCATTTTACATGTATAGTCATGATTATGTTTTCCAATGTGCATTAGTTTGCATTTCTCAACACGAAGCCATGCGTGAGTGGATCTGAGGACAGGCATAGCTATGGGGGCAAGGATGGGCAAGGGCACTGGTCACAAATGTTCTTTTGTGTGTTTGTTGTCTGGTAATTTTAAACATTTCTATCTGCAAAATGTAAATAAGCACTCTCCTATCTCTCCACACAAAATTTCACTCTGCCATTTTGTTGCCCAGTCGCCCAGTTTTGTGAGATCCCTTTGCAACTCCTTGCCATTTTAACTGGCATGAGTATTTTTGTATTTTCTGCTAATTTTGCCATCTCACTCTTTATCCCTTTTCCAAGATCATTTATGAATGTGTTGAATGGCACTGGATCCAACATAGCTCCCTTAGGGACACCACTATTTATCTCTGTGCATTTTGAAAACTGACCATATATTTCCATGCTTTATTTCCTATCTTTTAGCCTGTTTTGGATGCATGAAAGGCCCTTGCCACCTACCTCATTGCAGATTATTTTGTTCACAAATCTTTGGAGATAGATCCTATTAAAGGTTTTCCGAAAGTCCAAATACACAGTATCCACTGGATCACCCTTTTTCACATTGGTTGAGCGCCTCAAAGAATTCTAATAGATCAGTAAGGAATGATTTCCTTTTACAAAAGCTATTTCATTATACTGGCTCCTTTTGACATTTAATTGTCCAACATTATTAACAGAACAAAACCACCCCAGATTGGTGCAGCAATGCCCCACTCTATGAGACTCTGTCAAAACCTCCCTTGACTGTAGAGGATCAGGCTGTTTTAGACAGCTCTTCCCGTGTTTTTCAGACTTCTTAAACAATATGCGCTGGGGCTGGGGGCACATGGATAGGATTAAGAAAGTTAGTTTGGCATGAGAACCATGGGTGAGTGGGTCTGAGGACAGGCATGGTTATGGGGACAAGGATGGGCAAGGGCACTGGTCACAAATGTTCTGTTGTGTGTTTGTGCTCTGGTAATTTAAACATTTCTATTCTGCAAAACATAAATGATCACTCCATCTCCTATACTCCTTACCCTTTGGATGGAGGTTGGTGATCCAGAAGCATTACTTCATGGCAGAGGCATCGCTGGAGCAGGGAGGGACCCGGGGCACGGGCTCAGCCCCCGCCCCCAGCTGGAAGGCCACGCCCCCAGACAGAAGGCCACGCCCCCTGGCCAGGGATAGGGCCAGGGGGAGGCCGCACCGCCGCAGGCAGCTAGGCCGCAGTGCGGCCCGGCCCAGCCTAGCCTGGCCAGAAGCGGCCGCTGGAGGCTGGGGCCGCGTATGAAGCCCCGGATCCCCAGCCGGGGATGGGGCTGCAGTGGCCATGGCCGCTGAGGCCGCAGCCGCCAGTGGCCAGGCCCCAGATCCCCATCAGGGGATGGGGCCACCACAGGTGGCCGGCTGGGCCCTGGATCCCCGGCCAGAGATGGGGTCGCTGCGGCCGCAGGCAGCCAGCAAGGCCCTGGATCCCCAGCTAGGGATCCAGGGCCTGGCCACCGGTGGCCGCGGCGGCCCCAGTCCCAGCCGGGGATCCGGGCCCTGGCCACCCGAACTGCAGCCACGGGCCTGGCCTCCAGTGGATGCTTCTGGCCTGGCCCCACCACGGCCTAGCTATCCACAGCAGCACGGCCTCCCCTTGGCCCTATCCCTGGCCAGTGGTGTGGCCTGCCGGGCGGCCAGCCCAGCCCCAGATCCCCGGCAGGGGGCCGCAGCCAGCTCAGGATCAGGCACCAGATCCCTGGCCGATTGGGCTGGAGATCCGGGGCACTGCCGTTGGGACTCGGGGCACGTGCCCCGGCATGCCCAATGCCAGCGGTGCCACTGCTTCATGGCTATATTTGTTCATCTATTTGAACTTGCCTATACCTTCTAAAACCAAGTCTGGCTCTTTCCCTTTAGCTCCTTTTCTGTGTTGTCCACGTGCAGGTGCAGTCACATGGGTGAGGCTGCTAGGATCCCTAGGGGCTAAGATCAGAGTGAAAAGCACGGGCAGCTGATACCACTAGACAAAGTTCCCAGCATGACTTTATCCCTCCATTTTAGTAGGCTCCCCCTCTGGTTCAGAATCTCTGTGAAGTCACTGCATGCTGCCCTAGTGCCATGCTAAAAAATGTAATAAACCTAGGGTTAATAACATCTCTGTCCATGCACTTTATTTCACACCTAATCAAATCACTTGCTGAGTGTCTCTCTCTAGCTCTCATTCTGTTATTGGACAGTAAATGTGCGAAAGCGTTTCACGCAGTGTCTCTCTGATGCAGCTCAGCACTATGAGACAGCCAGCATCACACTGTCCTCTAACCTAAGATGCCCTTTTTGCTGAAAACACACACACACACACACACACACACACACACACACACACACACACACACACAAAGCCTGTGGGCTTTGCTGAAGTTGTGTGCCATATGGAGTCTGATCCTTTGGCAGAGAAGATGCAGCTCTGGAAAGGCGTTGAGCAGAAAGCTGGTATCATCAGACACCATGTGGTTCCCCAAGAGGCCACACATCAGCAGAGGCCTTGTCACCTCACAGAAGATGAAAATTGTACTTGGAATTAAAATGTCTCATTTGGATGGCCATTGTTGGGTCTCCTGCTGACTTACAGAATGATCCTGCTTCGTTAAAACCAGGGAAAGTTTTGCCATTGACTTCAGTGATGGAGCCCTTAATGAGACCATGGTGATGACCAGCAATATAGTGTCATCAGCTCCCTGAGCACACCCCAAAGTCAGAGCCTGTAAATCATTTGGTGGGGTTGATGCTCAGTAGGGCATTAGCTATTTAGAGACCTGCTTCAGCAAGAGAGAAGCCTTTTCAGACAGTGGTGCCACCAGCCCCTAGCATGCTTCTTCCAGATCTTGATGGTGGTAGGGATCACTTCATATGTAAAAGAGCAGTTGCACACTGTGGCTGTTCACTTGTTTGGCTAGGGGGCCAGAGAATCACTTTGTAGCCACACCACTTTGTGAGCAGTGGCTGTGAACCACCTCAGCTGGCAGGGAATTCATGAAATCTTTCAAAACCAAGCATGATCTGGAGTTGCCATAACACTGGAGAAATCTCAGAAATGTTTTTGAGCTTTGCTGCAACAGATAGTCAAAATTCAAAAATAACATATATCCATTTCCCAGTGGACACTGAGCAGCATGGGATGAATTCTGAATCACTATTGCACTTCCCTATTGCAAGAGAACTCCAGACTATTGCCTCCTCCTTCAAGTAGGAACTCAACTGATCCTTTGGTGTCAGCAAGTTGTTGTTTCCTGGAGGAAATGACTATGCTCGTGTGGACTGCTGGAAGTTGTGGTTTTTTGGACTACCTGGGGTCATTGGGGTTGTCATAGTGATAAATGGGAGAGTCTTTTAGGTGCTAGGAAAACCTGTCTGTCTCCTCTCTCTCTCTCAGTTCTCTTTCAATAAAGACTTCTTATACAGCTCTGAATATTCTGTCCTCCTTATTGGATTATAATCTCCCTTAAAACTCTACATCTGGCAACAGAGGATGGGATATGTGATGGAATGGCTATCCTCAACAATCCT
Source organism: Podocnemis expansa (assembly GCA_007922195.1). Classification (NCBI taxonomy): domain Eukaryota; kingdom Metazoa; phylum Chordata; order Testudines; family Podocnemididae; genus Podocnemis; species Podocnemis expansa. The sequence goes on along the minus strand of ML681963.1, from coordinate 99,591,825 downwards.
GGCAACTCTGGAAAACCAGAATACAATGTAAGAAGCAAAACTTTATTTTACTGCTTGCATGGGGGTTGGGTTGTAGCTGTGAAAGCTGATCTGTTTGCCAAAGGGCTAGCTGGCTATTCTGAAAGCTGATCTGCCTGTTGTTAAGCACAAGGAAGAGACAAGGCTGGCTGGCTATTCTGAAAGCTGATCTGCCTGCTGTTAAGAGAAGAGACAAACAATAACCACAAGAGGGCATCATGGCTTTACTTACTACAAGCTTTGAAGCATATGATCATTCGGCAGATTCCTGGCAGACATATACAGCCCGATTTCAAAATTTTGTAACAGCAAATGACATATCTGATGAGAAGAAGGTACCAGTTTTTCTAACGGTCATTGGAGTTAAGACTTATAATTTGCTATGTGATTTGCTTTATCCAGAGAAGCCAGAGCAGAAACCTTATGGGGACCTAGTGGAAGTTCTGGGAGCACATTTTTCCCCAAAGCCACTAGTAACTGCAGAGAGGTATAGGTTCTACCAAAGGAACCAAGAGGAAGGTGAATCAGTTGTACAATTTGTAGCAGCTCTGCGGAAGCTGGCAGCACACTGTGACTTCAAGAACATGTTTGAGGAAATGCTGCGTGACAGGCTGGTGTGTGGCCTGCACAGTGAATCAACACGAAACCGCCTATTGACTGAAGGTCAACTCACCTTGCAGAAGGCTGTGGAAATTGCAGTCCATGGAACGCGTCACCCAAGACATGCAACAGATCGGGGTCAGTGTCCGTAAAGTATCCCTACAACCTGCCCCCAGGGCACCGGGGAGACAAGAATGTTACCGGTGTGGGAAGCAGGACCACCTCGCATCTGAGTGCCGGTTTAAGGAACTACTGTGTCGACAATATGGTAAGAGAGGGCACATTGAACGTGCCTGCAAACAAAGGAAGGGTGAGCCAAACAGAAGAGGCAGACCTGAGAAAAATGGGCCGTTGGTTTGACGGACTAAGAGGGAAATTCTGCATGCAGTAGAGCAGAATACAGGTGATCATAGTGACACCCAATTGGAAGATGAAGATTCCCTCCGTGTTTTGTCTATAACAGCTGGCCCACGTAAATTCTGGGTAACACCTGTGTTGGAAGGCAAACCTACACGCATGGAACTGGACACTGGCACAGCAGTTTCATTAGTTTCTAACCTTGTGTATGAGAAGGACTCCAGACATCTGCCACTTAAGCTGACAGTAGTCATTTTGAAGACATATACTGGAGAGGCTGTTCCCCTGTTGGGTACTATTGATGTGAAAGTAGAACTCAATGGACAGACCATAAAGCTACCACTGTTTGTGGTAAAGGGGAATTACCCAGCCCTAATGGGAAGATCTTGGATCAGGAAAATCCAACTCAATTGGTCATAAGTGCATCAATTGACTAAAGAAGAAATGAATCTAGCAGCAGTACTAATGAAACATGCTGCTGTTTTCGGTGAAGACTTAGGCAGTATGAAGGGAATCACTGTGACATTAAATATAAAGCCTGATTGCCAACCAAAATGTTTGAAGGCCAAGATGGTGCCATTTGGCATCAGACCCAAGGTGGAAGAAAACTTGGAGCAGTTAGTCAAAGAGGGAGTCTTGGTGCCAGTTACTCACAGCCAGTGGGAGACACCCATTGTCCCAATAGTGAAGAAGGATGGCTCCATTCGGATTTGTGGAGATTTCAAGGTCACTGTCAACCCAGTGTTATGTGCCAAACAATATCCTCTTCCCCGCATTGAGGACATCTTTGCAGGTTTGGCTGGAGGACAAAAATTTAGCAAGATTGATTTGAGTCAAGCATACTTACGGATGCATGTTGAAGAAGAATCTCAAGAATCGTTGACAATTGTAACACATAAGGGGTTGTACAGATACTGTCATTTACCTTTCAGCATAACTTCAGCCCCAGATTGGTTCCAAAGGGCAATGGATCAGATTTTGAGTGGTTTATCAGGAGTACAGTGCTATCTGGATGACATCCTGGTCACAGGCAAAAATGAGGAGGAACATCTTACGAACTTGGAAGCTACTCTGCAAAGACGGAAGAGTATGGTCTACATGTTCACAGAGACAAATGTAAGTTTTTCCAGCCCTCAGTTGAATATTTAGGACATATAATTGATGCTGATGGTCTCCATAAGTCTCCAGCCAAGGTTAAGGCTATTGTGGATGCTCCGCTACCTCAGAACGTAAGCCAACTTCGCTCTTTTTTAGGCTTATTAAATTATTGTGGCAAGTTTATTCCACAATTAGCGACGCTCCTGAAACCCCTACATGAGCTTCTGGGGCCGAAAAAGGCCTGGAACTGGACTGAAGCCTGTGATGTTGCATTTAATGAAGCTAAACGCTCGCTGGTAAACTCTAAGGTTCTGACACATTTTGACCCATCCTTGCCCCTACAGTTGGCTTGTGATGCCTCCCCTTATGGAGTTGGGGCTGTATTGTCACATATTATGCCTTCTGGTGAATAAAGGCCTATTGCTTTTGCTTCACGCTCCTTGACTAAGGCAGAAACTAATTATGCCCAAATTGAACGCGAAGCACTGGGCATTGTTTTTGGCATTCGGAAATTTCACCAGTACCTGTGGGGAAAGAAGTTCACACTTCTCACTGACCATCGACCCCTGACATCAATTTTGGGGCCACACACAGGCATCCCACATTTGGCTGCTAGTCGGATGCAACGATGGGCATTGATACTTTCTGGATACACATATGAAATCAAGTACAGGCAATCCTCTTTGCATTGCAATGCTGATGGCCTTTCAAGGCTACCCTTACTGGCACACCATCAGGATCTGGGCCAGGAAGGAATCTTTTACTTTGAACAGGTGGAAAACACACCCGTCACGGCTTCTCAAGTGAAGAAAGCAACACAGGTTGACCCAGTACTCTCACGAGTTATGGATTTCGTGATGCATGGAACGTTGTTACCTGACTCTCAGGTCTCTCCTGACCTCCGCCCCTATGTGTCTAGGAGGAAAGAGTTATCGACCCAATCCGGGTGTTTGTTGTGGGGTATGCATGTCATTATCCTACCTTCATTAAGACCACGTTTGTTGGAACAGCTCCATTCAAGTCACTGCGGCATAGCGTGCATGAAAGAAATTGCACGGAGCTATTTCTGGTGGCCAAGCTTAGACAGGGCCATTGAAGAAATGGCTAGAGCTTGTACCTCGTGCCAGAGCATCCAGAACGCACCTCAGTTGGCACCTCTTCACCCATGGCATTGGCCCGAAAGGCCATGGCAATGTATCCATGTTGATTTTACTGGCCCATTTGAAGGATGTATGTTTTTAATTGCTGTGGATGCCCATTCAAAATGGCCAGAAGTCTCGGTAATACAGTCCACTACTCGGTAATGCAGTCCACTGTCTAGCAGAGGGAGAGGATGTCTGCTTGGAGTGCCCACACTGACACTGCCTCAGTCCCGATCCAGAGGAGACTTGGAGGCCGGAGTGGACACTACAGAGCTGCTACGTGGCAGAGTGAGCCTTGGAGCGGATGCCCAAGACCTGTGGGAAAACCAACTGCAGTCTCAGAAAGGAGGGAACCACAGCTCAGTGACAAACCAAGCCTTTGCTCCGTCCCAGGTAGGAAGTAGCCCAGGGGGCCCAAAGGGTGGTGCTGGGGTGAAATGGTAGTCTAATCAGCGTGTTTTGGTCTGGATCCCTGCTGACTTAGCACTGTAACCCCTGCACCCATAGGGCCCTGGGCTGGGTCTCAGTGGAGTGGGAGGGCCTGAGCCCCCCACCTGGGCACTGTGCCCCATCACAGACTTATTGCTTATAGACTCTTTGTTTATAGACTGGCTGCTAGGCTGTGCTGCCCTGACCCAAGGGCTGCAAACAGACATTGTATTTGACTCTGGCTACCAGACCAGTTTGCCCTGACTGCAGGGCCAAGCTGGTATATGATAACTGTATGTTCTTCTTCGAGCAGTGCTCCCGCTTTCTCCACTTAAGGTGTTTGCACGCCACGACACCCCAGATCGGAGATTTTTCTAAATAGCAGTGGCTCAGGCAGCGGGTAGATGACAGTGGCGCCTGTCCCTTCCCGCCATTGGTGACGTCAGCCGCTCACTCTGCCCGCTGCAGTTCCCTCCTCAGTTCCTTTCTACCACCCTAGACTCCGGATGGAGTCTGCGGTGGCTCTCCCTCAGAGGAACTCTTATTAATTCAGCACAGTTTCAAAACTTCAAACCCACATAAATAAACATACTAACATCAGAATACGACCAGTGCTGTGCCGAATTCATCTGGTTTTAAGCTCTGTGACTCTTGCAATGAGGCAATGCCTGCCACGGATGGACGTAACTCCTGCATAAAGTGCCTGGGAGAAGGACACCTCTCCCACAAGTGCCAGCACTGCAGGAACTTAACAAATCGGACCAGAAAGGAGCAGGAGCACAAACTTAAGCTCCTTTTATTGGAAGGCTCCCTCCGTCCCGCATCTGATCCTGGTGCCTCTCCTCACATTGCTGAAGTAGTGCACAAGCACCAGTCCGTTGCCTCTTCGCCCGTCCCTAATAAAAAATCTGAAGGGACCAAGCCTCAGGCACAGCTTCACCAGCAACCCCTTGGGCAGGCATCTGATAACCCAGCGGCGGTTCCCAGCAAAAAGCCGCATAAAACTATGCACACCTTGGCACCAGCACCGACACAACTTCAAGCGGCACCGCTGTTTGTGGCTGCGCCAAACTCTGCACCACCACTTGAGGTGCCTTTCCTCTCGGCACCGCCACTGTCAGCGGGCTTGCCAACGCCACTCTCCACACCACTGGCAATACAGACACCAGCACCGAGCTCTGCGCTTGGTTTTCAGTTGTTGACATCCCCCATCTGCTCTACTCCAGCGCAGCCCCGAATGCCATAGGCAGTAATTGCACCGGCACCAACCCCGGCACCACAAACAGGCACGATGAGGGATCCTTCTCCGTGGCCATCATACAGGAAACAAACAAAAAAGTCAATGCATGTAGGACTGACAGAGGATCTTACAGTTCATTCCTCACCCATGTCACCCCCTATTCCAAACAGATTCCTCGGATACCAGCTCACCTTCATCACCATTGAGAGGCTCTGATTTGTCTGTGTCATCAAGCCCTAGACCAAGTCAGCCACCACCACAACAGGTGCCTCAGGGAGCAACCTATAATCCAAATTTCACCCTGCCTTGGCCATACTCCCCATGGATGGTGTACCCTCAACAAGGGACAACCTACGTACCATGGCAACCATACAACTTGCCACTCCCACCCAACACTGCTTCGCCAGGACTGTCAACTGTACAGCCTCAGCCTCCACTGGTGGCAGTTACCTTACCACCTACCACAATGACAAACATGGATGATTCAGTGAAGGATGCACTCCTTCAGGGCAAGAATGATGACAACAAACAATTCCAGGAGTTGTTTAAAAGGGCAGCTGAAGCTATGGACATCTTGCTACAAGCGACTCAGACCACATAACACAAGTTATATAGGATTCTATAGACAGCAGGCTCCAATAAGCTAGCCCTCCCCATGGATGAGAGCATCATGGAACCCGCAAATGAAATATGGCAAACACCAGCGTCAGCACCTCCTTCTAACAAAAGGGCTGACAAGAAATATTTCATAGCTCCCAAAGGGAATGAGTTTTTATTTACACATCCCCAGCCCAACTCTCTCGTAGTGGAAGCAGCAAATCAGAGGAACGGACAAACATTTTCCAAATCCAACCTTAACAACAGAGAGGACAAAAAACTGGATTTCCTTGGAAAGAAGGTATATATATCCGCGGCATTGCAGTTGAGAATCACGAATTATACAGCTCTGCTCGCCAGCTATAACCATGACATTTACACCAAGCTGAATGACTGCTTTAATTTTATTGCACAGGATAAACAAGAACAATTATGACTCTGATTATGGAGGGCTTATTGGCAGCCAGGATAGCCCTTCAAGCCTCTCTGGATGCAGCTGACATTGCCATCAGGACGCTTGGAACAGCTGTAGTAATGCGTCGTTCCTCATGGTGGCAGGTGGCAGATCTTCCTAAGCAGATGCAGTGGACCATTGAGGACCTTCCGTTTGATAAAGATAACCTGTTTGCGAAAACAACAAATCAGGTTATGCACTGTCTGAAAGACTGTAGAGCAACCTTGCGAACACTGGGCATCTATACCCCACAATCTAGATGCAGATTCTACAAGAACCAGCCTGCTAATTTTAGATACTCACAGAGTCAATCCAATCGTAGAGTGGATTCCTACAGGAATAAACCTAGACAGTCACGAAGGAGCAGACAAGGAACCCAACTCCACCAAATCTCACAGCCAGGCAACATGAAACAGCACTTTTGATGGTTGTGTCAAGGGAGCAACCAGGTCGGGGCCTTTCCATCATATACCGCCCCCATTTTACAACCCGATTTTCCAAGACAGGTTACAACCGTTCCTCCAATACTGGAAACAAATAACATCGGACAGATGGGTCATTGAGATTGTTCAGCATGGCTATTCCATCCCATTCATCTCCAAACCAAAAACCCAACCCCCCTACCTGTCCCTCTTCAGGGACCCCAATCACCTACAACACCTTCGGACAGAGATCCAACATCTACTGCAGATAGGAGCCATCAAAGAGGTCCCAAATGGTCAAAAGGGAAGGGGATTTTACTCCCCATATTTCCTAATTGAGAAAAAGACAGGGTTGGAGACCGATACTCGATCTCAGACGACTCAACAGACACGTCCAAGTAAAAAAGTTCAAGATGGGGACCTTAAACAATATACTCCCCACCCTTCAACAATTCGACTGGTTGGCCTTCCTCAACTTAAAAGACGCATACTTCCATGTGTCCATCCGTCCGCCCCACAGGAAGTTTCTACGATTCCAGTTCCTTCACAATCGCTATCAGTACACAGTCCTTCCATTCAGACTGTGTACAGCGCCCAGAGTTTTTTCCAAACTCATGGCCCCGGTGGTAGCGTTCCTACGCAGACGACACATAGAGATATTCCCGTATCTCGACAACTTCTTAATCAAAGCCCCCACTCAGCAACTTGCAATCCAGGCAGTACAAACAGTCAAACTCTTCCTGGCACTGGGTCTAAACATAAATTACGACAAATCAGCTCTGTCTCCAATGCAAGAGATTCACTTCATTGGAGCACAGATCGACTCACCATCGACAAGAGCCTTCTTACCTATTGACAGATTCTACAAACTGCAACAGTTAGCAACCAACATTCAGAGCTCAAACGTTATTTCAGCTCACACAGCGATACAAATGCTAGAGCACATGGCAGCAACAACCTATCTCATGAACAATGCAAGGCTCCGCACGCGTCCATTACAGCTCTAGTTCCTTTCACGTTTCAGGCATCACACACATCCGGCCAAAACTCTCCTAGCTATCCCGCGTACTATCAGGGATTCCCTATCTTGGTGGATAGACCAGACCAATCTGATGCAAGGGGTCCCTTTTCTGCCACCACAACCCCAAGTCACGATAACTACAGATGCCTCACTCCTTGGATGGGGGGCACACTGCCAGCACCAAACCACCCAAGGCAAGTGGTCCTTGTCAGAGAGGGTGTTGCATATCAATTTGCTCGAGCTAAAAGCAGTTTGGAAGGCGTGTCATCATTTCCTCCCCATAATTGCAGGGAGGGTGGTAACAGTCCGCACCGACAACAGAACATGCATGTTCTACATAAATCGACAAGGGAGCACCAGGTCACAACCCCTTTGCCTAAAGGCAATGAGTCTGTGGGACTGGTGCCTCAGCCAAGGAATTTCTGTCCACCCAGAATACCTTCCAGGCAAGGAGAACATATTAGCAGACTCACTGAGCCACTCGTTCCCGGATCACCACGAATGGGAAATTCGAGACGACATTATTCAAGGGATCTTTGCCAGATGGAGCTTCCCCACAATTGACCTATTTGCCACAGCGGGCAACAAGAAATGCATTCAGTATTGCTCCTGAGCGGGAATGGGCCCAGACTGCAGTGGAGATGCGTTCCTCCTCCATTGGGGAGGCACACTTCTATATGCCTTTCCATCCATCCCAGTGATTTTATGCACACTTCACAAAATCCAGCAAGACAGAGCAACTGTTATCATGATAGCCGCAGCTTGGCCACGACAAACATGGTATTCACTACTCATAACAATGTCCAGAACACCTCCAATTACCTTACCTCTGGTACAGGACCTGTTGTCACAGAATCACGGAGCTTGCAGACACACTTACCTGGACAGACTCCACCTAACCGCATGGAACGTTGATGGTTCGAGGACACGGAGTTCCAGTGCTCTGATCAAGTGCAGAACATCTTGTTAAATAGCAGAAAACCATCCACAAGGGCTACTTACCTTCAAAAATGAACTCGTTTTTCATGCTGTTGCGCTCAACGAGCCTTACGTCCCATGGAAGCTCCTATCCCAGCGATCCTGGGGTACCTTCTACACCTGAAAGACAAAAACATCACAGTTAGCATGATTAGAGTACATCTGGTGGCTATCTCAACTTTCCACGATCAGGTAGACGGCACCTCAGTATTCGCCCACCAAATCCTTAAAAGATTCATGTTGGGGCTACACAACTTATTCCCTCAGGTCCAGCCACCGGCAATGCCCTGGGACCTTACACTAGTACTGAAAGCGCTGATGAGGCCACTGTTTGAACCATTGGCCACTGCCTCGCTGTTACACTTGTCGATGAAAGTGACGTTTCTCATAGCAATCACATCAGCTAGATGAGTTAGTGAGCTGGCGGCACTAATGTCTTACCTGCCTTATACCATTTTCTATAAGGACAAGGTCTCCCTATGACTACATCCCAAGTTCGTTCCTAAGACAGCGTCCTCCTTCCATCTCAATCAAGTGATCCACTTACCTGTCTTCTACCCGAAACTGCATACCACACCACAACAAAGAACACTTCATACCTTAGATATTAGACGGGCACTAGCATATTACCTGGAATGAACCAAGCTGTTTAGAAAGACAGCACAGTTGTTTGTATCTACCACCAAACGGTCCCAGGGACAGCGATTTCCAAACAGAGGGTATCTAGATGGATCTCATCCTGCATCCGCATGGCATATTCTATATGCCAAACAACTCCACCTGATACAATCCGTTCCCACTCCACCAGATCCATGGCATCATCGATGGCATTTCTTACGAAGGTTCCACTGCATGTAATCTGTCAGGCAGCCACCTGGGCTTCGAACAATACCTTTGCCAGACACTATGCATTAGAACGAATCTCAGCCATGGATACTGCTCTGGGGCAAGCAGTACTCCATACAATTGGCAATACACAATCCGAAGTCCCCACCGCCACAAATCTCTGACTGCTACGGAATCACCTTAAGTGGAGCAGTCGGGAGCACTGCTCAAAGAAGAAATGGAGGTTACTCATCTTCCTGCAGTAGCCGAAGTTCTTTGAGATGCATGCTCCCGACATGCTCCACTACCCGCCCTCCTCCCCTCTACTTCGGAGCTTTATTCTCTCTCTTTGCAGGACACCTCCTTGGTAGAAAGGAACTGAGGAGGGAAACACAGCGGGCAGAGTGAGCGGCTGATGTCACCAATGGCGGGAAGGGACAGACGCCGCTGTCATCTACCCACTGCCTGAGCCACTGCTATTTAGAAAATCTCTGATCTGAGGTGTCGTGGCGTGCAAACACCTTAAGTGGAGCATGTCAGGAGCACACATCTCGAAGAACTTTGGCTACCACACGAAGGTGAGTAACCTCCATTTCAGAAGCCCGCGGAGAAGCCCTCCTTATTTCCCCACAAGAGGGCGCTAGGGAGGGCTTACCCTGCAACAAGTATCAATAGTGAGATTGATTAGTTGGGCTGATGGTCCATTGCTATACTGAGCATGATCTTCAACTCTTAGGGTATGTCCACATGTATCTTTTAAATCAAAATAACACTGGTTATTTCGATTTAAAAAAGATTAGGTCCACACAATGTTGTCTTGTTTCGAAATGATTAGCTCTGTCATTTCGAAACGAGACGTTATTTTGAAATAGCCTAAATCTACTTTCATTTGAATCGTCTGCCGTTTGGATGTGTTATTTCAAAATAACCATTATTTTGAAATAACACTTTTGCCTTTCTCCTTCCCAGGGTGCCTTCCTTTTTGTATATATTGGGTGGGGACATGGCCTAGTAAGGGGGCCATGTTGCCACACCTTCCATGGTGCCCCCTCCTGATTCAAAATAGCAAGTCCTGTGTCTGGACTCGCTATTTCGATGTGAGGTTTTTGCTTATTTTGATTTAAGTTAATTCAAATTAAGGATTTTATTTTGACTTAATTTATTTCAATTTAACTTAAATTGAAATAAGCATGTACATGTGGACATAGCCTTAGCTTGCAGACAGGATGATTTAACTGCAGTTGAATTGCTGGAGCCTCTGATGGTACAGGAATGATGGCTGTGTGAGCCCCTAAACAGCCACACCTGTTGGGGATTCACACAATAAACCACAATTGAATTCAGAAGAGTGGCACATTTGAGCAAAAAACTATTATTTGCCGAGTGTCCAATCATTGTTGATTGGCTCTTGGCTGTACTAGCACTTGTCTTAATGATTTCATCGGGGTTCTTCTGTGTTTCTCTTTTGATAGCTAGCAAAGACTCTTTCATACACTATAATATAGTCAGTGTAGAATGGTTAGTATATTTCCCTGCATTCCTTTGGATGAGTCGCCCTTATTCGGAGCATAGGACCATGCAAAGCTGTATGTCCATTGCACCTGGCTCTCAGCCAGTAGGTGTACCCTAACCTCTATAGCTCAGTATGGTGGGTACTGTACACCTGCTTTGTGTCTTAAATGGCTTTAAAGGGAAGACCCAGTGAAGTCGTATCAGGTTGAGAAGAGAGAACAGAGGCTGGCAACATGTGTTAATTCACAAACTATTAAATTAATAAGCTTGTCTCCAGGGGTTAAAGGAGGCCAAAAGGCAAAGGAACTGCATTCTGGGGCCCACTATTTTTAGGAGTTCAGCATTCCAGGGCCCCTAAAAATAGAAAATGGAGACAGAACACTGCATTCTGGGGCTCACCATTTAAAAATAGCGGACCCTGGAACACAGCATTCCAGCTCCATTTTCTATTTTTAGTGGCCCTCAGTGCTGAGCCCCTAAAATAGCAGACCCCAGAATGCCATTCCTGTGCATTCTGGGGGGCAAGGAGCTGCCCTGGCCTGGGCTGAGGCTGCTCCTGGGTGCATGGTGGCCAGGTAAGGGGGCCTGAGGTGGGGGGGGGGGGTTCAGGGCAGTATGCTCCAAGGACTGGAAATTGGGGGGGTTAGAGGGTGCTCATTAACTTGATATAACACTGTTACTAGCTGACAACTGGGGGAGTGTTGGGAAACTCAGGTGGGTATAGAGGGGGAGTTAGGAAAGAGTGCAGGGGAAGGGGTCGGCCTGGGGCAGGGAAGACAGCATGGCACGGCAGGGGGTTGGGGAAGGCTTGGGGGACCAGCAATGAGACAAGGGCCAGAGGCAGTAGCTGGGGTGGGGGGGTGGGCGTGTGGAGTCAGTAGCTGGGGTGGTGGATGGGCATGTGGGGGGCAGTAGCTGGGGCATGTGAGGCCTGCACTAGCATGAGGGGGGGCTGCCAAATTATACTTTAATCCCTGCTTGCCTCCAAGTTAAGTTATACATCAATGAAACTGGTGTCTCAGCCCAATCACCTAACAAAATCATTATGCCATGTGACATTGTCCCAGCCAGGACCAGACCTAGAATAATAGGGGACCTGCAGGACCAAGATCAAGGCATATGAGCAGAGCAGTGTGGGGAGCACTAGAATAGTAAGAGGTGCTGATGTCAGGATAAAAGAGCAATGGCAGAGCTGCATGTCAGGGGTCTGAATGGCCACTCTCTAACTTGTACCTGAATCACATCCAGAGCTGCTTGTGCCTCATGCACACACACAACAAATTGACCCTAGAAGTTTGTAACAACACTTCAAGGAGGAGAGAACAGAAGCAACATCTGCAGTCCCAATTGACTTGTTTGGTCCCATGTTTGAACATGAAGTGGAAGTGTTTTGTGATTAGAATTTCCTTTTTAATGGGTTTATTGATTGCAAGTGAATAAAGCACCAGAGACTCGGGGATCAAAAAGGCTGGCAGTGCCCTGAAGATGCACGGGCTATGCTGGGCAGGGCCCCACAGACTAGGGATATCTGTGCCTTGCATTATCTTTGCAGTTGGCCTGTTTCAGTCACAGGTGATTCCCTTCTCTGATTACATCTTCTCCTCAGGGATGCATCACTCCTGGGCTCCTTTCTGGTGGCTACTGGGGGGAACAATCCTTTCCTTCTGCTGGCTCTCTTTAGGGATGAAGTCTCTCCAAGATTTCCACCATCTGTCTCTAAATCTGAGACTTTTCCAAAGCCAGCAGTGCATTACTAAGGAACAGGAAGGTATATATGAGCTGCTTTTACCCCCTTCCCCTATAGGCCTCCTTCCCTGGAAGCTGGGGTTTCTTTGGATGTATGGGTAATCTAACTCTTAGTCTTACAATGATCTGTAATGATGTCATGTTGAAAAAGGTTTGAGTGTCAAACAGGGAAATAACAAGTACAAACTATGACTTTATAAAATTGTTAGTCTCTGCAAAAAGCTGAAGTGGGCAAAGGTGAAGCAAACAAATTATTTGGTTGCAAACACTGCCTGAGTTTAGTGCACTGAAAAGCAGCAACTGCAAATGCTAATGCCAGGTGAAAAATTGCATTTGGTTTAGAACTGAAGCCTGGTAGATGTTCTTAGGGAATTGCGCTGTGATCATTTTAAACCACTGTTAATCACTGCTGCTGGTTATGCAGGAACGGTGTAAAACATTGGAGATGTTTATGCATCACCTGTGGAACTGTTTTGTCTTAACTTCATTTGGTGTTAACTCTTCAAGTAATTTAGAATTTCTGTCAAAGACGGTTTTAGCTATATTAGGAAATGCTTTCCTGCAGTTTCAGCTCTTTGTAACACTTCCATAGTGAGCTGGGTTTGCCTCAAATCGGCAGATGAACTAATAGTGCACACCTGATTAGATAGTACCTGGGCTGTGAATACAGATCACAGACTTTCATGCTGCCTTTACAATCACAGAAGTGTGAATTGTAATGGTGCTATTTTCTAGTATAGACAAGTCTAGAAGGGGAGAGAGATGGGGAAGCAGGAGGTGGGTGACATTTTTCCCCAACAAATGCAGCTTTATTTCTGCTTTAAAGATTTATGGAGCCCTTTATCCAATATTTATAAGGTGCTGACTGCCTTGGTCATAAATTACTAAGGAACAAAACAGAGCAGCCTTTCCCCCCTCAAGTGGTGGAGCCTGGTGAATGCTTGGGGGCCCCTTTGGAGTGACTGCCCCAGTTTCTTTAAGCCCATTGTAGTAATTGAACATGTCACTGGGTGCTGTGCTGGACTTGAGTGCTAACAGGGGATGAAGGATGAAGAGCTAGGTGCAACCCCACTAAAGGTTTGAGACCTGAGCTCTACTTCATAGGCTGTGCTTCTCCCTAGATAGTTGTAACATCACATACTGTGGAGGAAATCCAGCTAGTGGACTAAAGACCCTGCCCAGCCCCTCTGTAATAAAGTCTTTTGATGAGATGGGTGAGGTGGAGAGGTATGTCTTCGCCCATCCAGTCTTCCAGTGGGATGAGAGGAGCTTCAGGTAAACTTTTTCAAAGCTTATGTAGAGGATGCCAGCCTTCTTGCTTTGCTCTTGCTCTGGAAAGCTGTATGTTCTTCTGTTCCCTCAGATGCCCTCCTTCTGCCATTTCAGATTGCTGGTTGAGTTTCCCCTCAGTCCCAACATCCCCCTGCCCTGTCTCTCCTCCTGGGGCAGCTGCAGATGGGTTTGCTGTTTGCACTCTGAGTCCTGGCCTCCAATAGACTGCAGTTCCTCATGCACCCTCCCCAGTCCTGGTGTCGTTGGTGCTGACAGTGGGACAACCAAGGAAAAAAGCCATTTACAATGGGTGTGGTGTGGGCATGAACCAAATTCTTGTAACAGCTCTACCAATATGAATTTATCTGCATTTTCCTGGCTGTGCTGATGGTGCAGCCTCTTGCTAGTCAGCCAAGCTGACTCCTGGGTGCTGGTGGCTCTGTTTTACTGGATGTCAGCCTCAGGCTTTGTGAGATGTTCTATTGCCTGGAGCTGCTGCTCACTGATGCAAGAGACAGACATCCCTCCCTGACTGAATCCAACTGGGAAAAGATGCTAGGATTTGAGATCCACCAAGTCCAATGGAAATCCCAGCTTACCACCCCAAGGTGTCACACTATCATCTGTGGAAAGGTCAGAGTAGGTCAGTGACAAGATTCTCACTGAGGGAGGACAGAGCTGATCTGTCACTGGCCTGTGCATCACACCAGACCAAAACGGGGCACTGGGGAAAGTGGGTATTCCAACCAAATTGAAATGTTAGTGTGTTGAGGCTGAGAGGCAGCACCATAACTAGTCATTTTGGGGCACAGAGCAAGTTCCACTTGGAATGCGTGTCTTGCAATGAGTGGCACCTGTAGTGAGTGGTGCAGAATGCACCCTTTGATAGAGCAGCTAAATGGAACCGCTTTGGGGCACCTGGCACAAAGCCCTGTTCGCCCTGCCCTAGTTACCACCCTGGTGAGAGGAGCCCTCCCAAGCAGGGCTGAAAAGAGTCTGCAGGAGCTGGGATGTTATGCATTGTAACAGACTCTCAAGGTGACCTCACTGCAGCTAGGAAACTTGGGTGGATCAATGAAATTGATCCTGCTAATTGTTTCTCTCTCAGGAAAGAGCAGGATCTGTGAACTTACAAGTAGGACACTTGGGCCTAAACTTGCAGAGTAACATGGATAAACACAGAGATGGGAGCACAGGGGATTGCTTTGTCTGAGAGAGAGGAGGAGTGGTGAACCTGATGTAGTGTTGCTCTCACTTCCCTGCTAGTGCTTACCCTATTCAGAGGGGGGAGCATTTTCATTAGAGGGGGAGGAATATGTTGTGTATTGAGTTGCCTTACAAATTTTGGGGGGGTTGCTATAGTAATGGATGATGAGTTGCCATAGTAATAGATGTAGGTAGAACCAGTCTGGTGGTTTCTCGGTTCTTGTTAGTTCTGTCTGAATAAAACCATGCATTTTGGGCTTCTCATTGTGTGCCTAGGTCTAATATCTCTTCAGATATAAGGACCCTATACAAAAAATCGACAGAGAAATTAGAGCCAACTGCCCCTCCTCCCCCAACCAAGATGCCCTGAGATTTGCACCTAGCTCATCTCCATGTGGCTTTGCCTGCCCCTAGTAGCAGTTGGTATGTTGGGGCATAAATGTTCATCTGTTGCTCCTCAGAATGGTGTAAAGAGGCTTAAGGCGGTTCCCCAGATGGTCCAGAGTGGCTCTGTCTTGATCCTCGTGTATAGAGCATGTTAGGAACAAGCATGGAAGGGACAGTTGTCCTGAGTGCTGCTGTGTTCCAGCTTTCTTTCGCTCTCTTCTCCCTCCAGGAAAGGCTGAAGATCAGTCACAGTAGTCCTTGGGCTGCAAATGCCAGGATCAGGTAGGATTTATAAAGCTGCCTCACCCCCATATTATTCCTGCATTGAGCACACTTACAAAGAATAAGGCCACCTGTGTCCCGTTGTACAGGTAGGCAGGAGCACTAAGTTCTGGGCCAAGGTTCTAGTCTCCCCAGCTGTGCAGAGAGCAAGCCTGGATCACTGTCATGGTGCAAAACCCTATCTCCTCAATACCTCCAATACAGCTGTTCCACCTCAAAAAGCGAGAGAACCAAGCCAGACCCAGAGAGGTAACTCCATCAGGTGGACTGAGTGCAGGAGGTCTTTTACTGAGAGACTCTGAAATGTGAGCGCTCCTGATGGATCAGAACCAGATGCTAATTAGCAGAACATTCTCAGTGCCATTAGCTGCCTTCAAGCGAGAGACTCCATTCTGCCTCTGAAGTGTCTCCCCATTCCTTGCTGTCATAGCCACAGCACTCGATAGTGGCTGTGGAGTAATGTCTTCCCCAAACACTTCACCTAATCCCCCATGGCCTCAGAAGCACTAGAAGAAAAGCCAGGACACCTACAGATTTTTGAAAAGCCCATTGTTTTCATCCTCTTTCCTTTCTAAAACAGAATGAGGCTGATGGAGTTGGCCACAGCCAAGAGTAGTAAAAGTGGACTCTATGCAAGCTTCCACTATGGAGCCATTCTGAGGTACCTCAGTCCTGACCTGCAGCATGCCATGTCTCCAGCCTTGAGCCCTGCACACATCTGTGAGTAATCTTACTCCTAATTGACAAGATCCTACCTGTGGGGGTCATGAGATCAGATTTTCATAGATTCACATATTCTAAAGCCAGAATGGACCATTCTGACCATCTAGTCTGCCCTTCTGAATAACACAGGCCACAGAACTTTCCCTAAAATAATGTCCAGAGCATAGCTTTTTAGAAAAACATCCCTTCTTGATTTAAAAATTGTCAATGATGGAGAATCCACCATCCCCTTAGTAAATTGTCCCAGTGGTTAATTACCCTCACTGTTAAAAATGTACACCTAACTTGTAGTGTGAATTTGTTTAGCTTCAACTTCCAGTCATTGCATCATGTTATACTTCTGTCTTCTGGACTGAAGAGACCATTATCAAATACTTGTTCTCTATGTGGGTACATGAAGACTGTAATCAAGTCATCACTTGGCCTTCTCTTTTGTTAAGTTAAATCTGTTGAGCTCCCTGCATTTGTCACCATAAGTCTTGTTTTCTAATCCTTTATTCATTCTCCCCGTTCTTCTTAGCCCTTTCCAGTTAATAAGCATCCTTCACAAAAAGGTTCCAGATACACGTTACGGCGTGTGTCAAAAGTCTGCATGGAACCAGCTGTATACACTGTAGCTGATCCTAGATAGCATGGTCAGATTCACAGACCATGTGTACACCAGCCATTCTTCCCTAAAATTTACCAACAATAGGAGGTACAGTCCATCAACAGGAGGTACAATAGGAGCACTTGTGTAGACACGATGCTGGTAATCACCAGCATTTTAGCCATGGCGTAATCTAGACCTGTTCTGAGTGGGGTTAAACAACATTTCCTTGGAGCATTTCAGGATCATTTGCTCCTTAATCAGACCCATGGAGTCAGCAAGGGAACAGACTGGCCAAAAGCAATTTCAGCTTTTTGAAAGGAACAACTGGCATGTAACAGAGGCAGGAAAATGTGCAATTAGTACAACAGGGCAATGTCAACAAGCTCTTAACGCCTGTTGTTATGGCAACACTGAGGAAAGCAGTGTCAGATCTGGAGAACTGAGAGAGAAACAACAACCACCACCCCACTGCTGCAGTTGCCTGCAGGGAGCTGTCACCCCAGCAGCTCCCTCGCTGCAGGGAGATGTGCAGATCAGGCAAACTCTCACCACATGCAGAACTGGTGACCCTAAACCAGGATGTGGAAATAGGGTCAAAAAGCACACACTCAGATGCTGTAAGAAGAAACTGCAACCAGCATGAGGGGGTAACACTGATCAGGGAGGCCCTTTCCACGTCAGGGTCTGCACACCAGGGACTCAGAAGGGAAGTAAACAAAAGACCACAGAGAAGACCCTTTCTCAAAAAAGATGAGGAGGAGCTGGAGTTGGGCCTATGGGAGGGGGAGTTATGAGACACTTTAGAGCTACAGAACTGCCTATTGCTGGGTCTTAGCCCCCAATACCAGGTGAGTTCCTGCCTTGTGTACCCATTCAATCTTTGGAGAAAGACCTGCAGGTTCTGGCTGTCCTGCAATTCAGCAGCACAGCACCTGCATCATCATGCCAATCGAGCATCACCGAGCTGAAGTGTGTGTGAGAGCATGGAAGTGTTTCTTTTCTGCTTGAAAAATAATAATGCCTTCTGTCTGTCAAAGTACTGCAAATCCTGAGTAAACACATGAGCCAGGCATGTGTCTTGTGTGGCTTAGCAGGCAGCTGGCTCACCTTGGCATACCAGCCTGGTAGAGCCAGGCCCTCAGAGCTGCCTCTCTCCTTGTCTACCTGCCTAGCTGGTGGAGGAGAAGCGTATTTTTTGGAGCAGTTCAGGATGACAGGCAGGGTTGGATTAACCAGGCTGGGGGTCCAGGCTGCTCCCTACCACAAGCCCCTGCCCCCACCATGGGGTCCCACTCCCCTCCAGCATGGGGGGAGGGCTGGGGCTAACAGGTGCTCCCACCCTGGCACCACTCCAGCCAGGCTGGCCCCAGGGCAGGGCAGGGCCATCTGGCAAGCAGTATGGCCATGATGCATCCTTCCAGGGCTATGGGCCCCAGGAGGCTGTGGCAGGAGCCTTTCCATGAGCCAGCCAGCCCCCCTCTCCCCCCGGTCGAGTGAACTGGTGCTGGCCCACCCCTCCACCCCTGGTGTTCAGTGGGGCAAGGGGGGACCAGATACAGGTCTTAGGAACTGGAGCCTGGGGTACCAATTTTGGCTGGGAACCAGGGCTTCAGCCCCTATAGCCCATGCACTAATCTGGCCCTGCTGACTGTCAGGAAGTAGAGTACAGGAGTGCTTCCAATTATTCCACAGATGAGGTGGTGAAACTGGGAGACTGGATGAGCGGGGAAGGGGAGTGCAGAGGGGGGATAGCCAGGAAGGAGGAAAACAGGTGAGGATCATTTACTATTTCTAATAACTGAGGGCCCATCTGTTCATAATACAAACACAGGTAGATGGTGCAGCAGGCATGGCCTGGCGGTTCAGCAGTAATGCAAAGGCCTCTCCAAGGACAATGGTGGGGCTGGGAGTGGCTGAGAAGAATGGATGGGCAGGAGCAGAACAGGGAGGCTGGGGGACAGCAGCAGCTGGGATGGATGGGTGCTCTTTGCCATCCTTTACTATGGGCTTGACCCGGAACTGGTTACTGGCTGGGCACTATGGTAAAAGACATGTTTAAAAGCAGGAATAGCACAGAGGAGGAGGGGAGTGTGACCCGAGCCTCCTGGGATAACCTTCTGAATGTGCCAAAATCAGGGTAAGCTGCAAAAAAACCGGCCAAACCCCTAAACCACTGATGGGTAGTACTTAAACCAGTCTCCCAGTCAGTAACAAAGCATGCTTCTGATTCCCCACTCTGGTCATCACCAAGCATAACAAAATAGAAACAGCCTGCTTACCACACATCAGTTCCTATGGTCCCCTCTAGCCACTAGGTATGTTTAAGAAATAGGTTCTCCTGACCCCAAAGGGTCAGCCACATCACCCAGAACAATGTAGGCTTGGATCTTATCCAAAATACCATGCTGCCACCCAAACTTTTAGTAACTACAGCTAAAGGTTTAATATAAAAAGAAAACAAACAAAATATGAGAGATGTTAAAGGGTCAAAGTGAATCACATACATGCAAATGATCTAAAGTCCATAGAAAGCAAATCCTTGAAGTATCTTTAGTTTGCAGGTTAGTCCAGCCCCTCTGATATGCACCCAGTGCTTGGGTGGGTTTTAGTCCTTTGTTCAGTCCCAGAAGAATAATTCCAGAGGAGGGTGTTGGTTGCAGACAGCCTGAAGACTCAAGACAAAATGGAGATGTGTCCCCTGCCTTTTATCTCAGAGTCCTTGCCAGATCAAATGGACTTGGGCCACATGGTCAGTCTGGGTAACTGGTCAAACAGGCTTCTTCATGGGCCCCCTGCCACTGGGAGGGGTCCATCACAAGGAACAATAGTAATGCAGACACCCAGTCTGGGGTTGCCTTAAGAACAAATCACTTGGAACACGCATAAAAACAAACAGATTTCTAATTTCTAATACAGGCTTGATACCTACATATGAACCATATAATCATTCTAGCAGATTACAGCTTTTCTATTGACACCAAACATGGTATATCACATATGGATCATTTCACACATGAAATATTAATATGAAAGATTGCCATAACTGGTTCCCTATACCCAGACAGCATCACAGGGAGTACATGTTGTAAGTGTGGAATGCCCACATTCTTGGATGTTAATCCGGAAGCTCACTCTGATGAGGGGTGCAGGCAGCTAGAGTCTCACTAATGGAAGCGTGCCTACTGACTTGCAGAGCTCATCAGAAAATGGGAGTATTTTTCACAAAAAAAAAATCTTTTATGGGGAGAAAGTATCAAAATATTTCAAAAGTCAACTGTTTTGACCAGCTCTAACTAGCACCCCTGTGGATGCTGCACTTTGAGTTACTCTCTCAGGGTGCTGTATCAGTCAAAAGTATTGCTGCATGCTGGGATATTCTGTCCATGTAAGTGCTAAATCCTTAATCAAGACTTGGCTTTTCAAAGAGAATGTTGTTGATACTGGTATTCAAATCTTTTGTTTTAAGAGTTGCTTGAAGTGTAAGTCTGCTTAAGCCTGGTCTCAAGGCCAACCCCGTTTGCACAATTGCAGGGTAGATCACATGTTAACCCAAGGCTCAGACCCAGGGTCCCAAGACCTTGCAGTGCTGGAGTGTCTGAGCTTAAGTCAAGCTGGGACCCAGGTCCAAGCAGGGTGACCATCTGTCCCGAACTAGTTGGGAGCACTCCCAAAATGCAGCATTCAAGTCCCAGTCCCAGGCTGAATGACATTGGGGCAGCATTTTTCCCGTTCCCTGCAACACCATTCCACACCTGCCTGAGGTTCAGGTGTGGGGAGGAGCTGAGGTGAGTCTTAGCCTTCCCTCACTACTTGGCCCTGCCCCTGTTCCTTCTCCCTGTAGAGGTGCCCCCCCCCCCAATGCCAGAAACCAGAGTTGGGCAGTAGTAAGAGCAGATGGAGCCCCAGCCACTCTAGGAAGCCCTAGACCCTCTACATGCCCTGGGCAGCCCAACCTGAGGGGTAGGGACATGGGCCGTGAGCTGCTCTCAAACACCTTGGCCCCCCCTCCCAGGGCAGATGTAGAGTCTGAGACTCCCCACGGTGGTCCAGGCTCTGTTGGTGGATCTTACCAAGCCCTTGTTGCAGCTTCCAGCCTGGCCAGTGGGTGGGGCCACAGAGGGGGATAACTAAGCCCAAGCTCTATTTTCTTGCAGTGTAGTCACAGGCCCACTTGACTCCAGTTATTGGGTTCATCCAGAAATGTACCACAATTCCATGGGATAACTTCTTGAGTTCTCTCTATCCCAACAAACTGCAATCCACTCTATTGAAAAGAACATGTGTGCTCCTGCTTCTTGGCAACTGGCAGTAGTTCTGTTCTGATCATTGAACTGCAAGCACGCTGTCAGAGAGACTCTTGCATCTGTGAAGGAGAGCAAACTTAAGCTGCTTCCTGTTAATGTGCGGGGGGGAGGGAGTACAGTTTTCCAACAGTACAGCATAGGCTAGAGCAGGGGTCTCAAACTCATAGGTCAGAAGATTCTCAACCTAGTGTTATTATTAAGCAAATGTTTGAAACAGGTACAAGCGATCACAGTGACATATAAAACAAGAGTGGTCAGGTATCCAGGTTTAGATTACAGATCATTTGCTAGGGAAGAGGTATTTGAGTGAACAGAAATCACAAGAACATGATCTACAATAACCTGGAAGAACAAAATAGATTGTACACTTGGGTATAAGAGTCTGGAAATTTCAGGAGACATCTGCTCAGTTCAGGGATTCCCTAGTCAACTGACTGGAGTCCCTGACCTTACACAGCAGTGTAAACGGTTGGTTACTCACCGTAACCATCCTTCTTCGAGATGGGCTGCTCACATATATTCAGTTACAGGTGTCTACGTGCTGCAGTGCAAGATAGCTCAGAAAGTCTTTACCGTTCGCCTGTCAGGTCAGGACGCATGGCCAACGCCCCCTCCACGCCACAGTCGTGGCTATAATGTGACCGTGACCCTGACCCTTCCAGACCCATATACCTTTGCCAACTCCATTAGCGGGGATGGTGGAAGGGACCTGAATGTATGTGAGCAACCCATCTCAAAGAAGGACGGTTATGGTGAGTAACCAACCTTTCTCCTTCGAGTGCTGCTCACATCATTCAGTTACAAGTGACTGCTAGCCATACCCAAGGATGGTGGGAGGAATTACAGTCTACCCACAGTGAGTACAGCTCTGCCCACAGCGGCATCATTTCTCACCTGTTGGGCAATGGCGTAGTGCGTCGTGAAGGTATACACCGACCACGTAGCGGCCCTGCAGATCTCTTGGATTGGGACCTTAGCGAGGAAGGCCGTGGAAGACGCCTGAGCTCTTTTAGAGTGGGTTCTCACAGTTTCTGGGAGAGGTGTTTGACCTTCCGTAGCAGTCTTTAATGCAGTTCACAATCCACTTGGAGATCCATTGGGAGAATACCGGAGAACCTCTCATGCGTTCTGCGACCACCATGAACAGTTGGGGGTCTTGCAGAACGATTGGGTGTGCTCAATGTAGGTTAGGAGCGCTCTCCTCACATCCAGGGTGTGTCACCGTCTCTGGTTTTCAGTCACCTGTGGGTCTGGATAGAAGACCGGCAGGCAGATTTCTTGATTCATGTGGAAGGGGGTGGCGACCTGGGGCAGAAACGAGGGGTGATGATGCAGGACCACCTTGTTGGGAAAGAAAACCGTATATGGGGGTTCAGAGGAAAAGGCTTGTAGCTCTGAGACCCTTCTGGCCGATGTAACGGCCACCAGGAAAGCCACCTTCCAGGACAGCACTAGCAGGGTGGCTGAGTCTAAGGGCTCGTAGGGCGGTTCTGTCAGAACCTGTAGCACCATGTTCAGCTCCCACTGCAGGGTGGGGTTATGGATGTGGGGAAAAAGTTTTTCCACTCCTTTCAGGAATCTATGGCAGATGGGGTGTGAGAAGAGTGGGACCCCATCTGTCGTTTGGTGAAAGGCAGAGATTGCTGCCAAACACACTTAGGTCAAGAAAGTAATTCAAAGTTGCCTGCACTGATGCAGAGATAGGGTCTATGTTTTTATCATGGCACCAAGTGGAGAAGTGATTCCATTTTGCGGTATAGGTGGACCTGTTGGAGGGTTTTCTGCTACCAACCAGGACCTTTTTAACCCTATTCGAGCAGTGTCTCTCTTGCTCACTGAGCCAGACAGCATCCAGGCTGTCAGGTGCAGGAGGCCTGGATTGGGGTTCCGAAGGCATTCCAAGTCCTATGTCAGAAGGTCCGCCCACCGTGGGAGGCGGAGTGGGGTCCTCACTGACATGTCTTGTAGGAGAGGGAACTAGTGTTGCCTGGGCCAGTCCGGGGCTAGCAGGATGATGAGTGCCTCATCTGTGAGGACCTTCAGAAGCACCCTGTGGATCAGGGGAATTCGCGGGAAGGCGTACATTAGGTCTCCCGACCAGTTGAAGAGAAAGGCGTCGTTGAGAGACCCCTTCTCCCGACCTTGGAGGGAGCAGAACTGAGGGTATTTGTGGTTCCGTGCCGTGGCAAAGAGGTCAATCTGAGGAGTTCCCCACCTGATTGTCAGCAGGGAGAAAACCTCATTGCGGAGGGACCACTCATGATCCACCAGCGGCTTTCTGCTGAGTAAGTCCGCTATGCCATTGTCCACCCCAGGGAGATGGGCGGCAGTTGGCGTGAAGTGATGGTCTATCGCTAGTTACCAAAGCTTGGTTGCTTCCTCGCATAGGGCCAAGGAGCGGACTCCCCCTTGGCAGTTCATGTAGAACATGGCTGCTGTGTTGTCTGAGAGGATTTGGACCACTCTGCCTTGGAGCCGGTCCAGGAAGGTCATGCAGGCCAGTCTGATGGCCCTGAGCTCCTTCACATTTATGTGAAGGAGACTGTCCTCGGGGCTCCAGGCGCTGTGCATGGAGAGGCCCCCGGACAGGTGGGCGCCTCAACGCAGGTTGGAGGCCTCCGTTATCAGGGTTACTGCAGGTTGGAACTCCCTGAACTGGATTCCCCCCCCCATCGTGAAGTCGGGGTCCCGCCAGATTTGGAGGGATTCCAGGGCATGCTGGGGTACCAAGATTACCTTGTCGAGATGGTCCCATTCTGGTCAGAAGCTTGTGGTGAACCAGACCTGGAATGGTCGCATCCGCAGGTGGGCTGTTTGGATTAACAATGTGGCCGCTGCCATGTGCCCCAAGAGCTGCATGCATCTGCGCACAGTGGTCAACCTGGGCGCCTGGAGCTCCGTGATGATGGTGCAGATGGACCGAAATCTTGACAGGGTCAAGGATGTGATGCCTTGCTGAGCATCCAGGCGTGCCTCAATGAACTTTGTCCTGGGTGGGGCGAAGCTTGGGCTTTTCCAAGTTTATGTGGAAGCCCAGGAACTCGTACAGGTTCATTACGACGTCGACATGGTCTTGTATTTGTCGACTTGACTTGCCCACTATGAGCCAGTCGTCCAGGTAGGGGTAGATTCTTACACCCTTCCTGCGTAGGAGCAGTGCAACTGGTGTGAGACACTTTGTGAGCACCCTGGGGGCTAGCAATAACCCGAAGGGGAGGGCAGTAATCTGGTAATGGTGTCGTGCCACTACAAACCTGAGGAACCGCCTGTGGTGGGGCCAGATGGTTATGTGGAAGTAAACGTCCTTTAGGTTGAGGGCCGCGAATCACACTCCTGAGGCCAGGGAGGGAATGATCTGCAGTAGGGAGATCATGCGGAATTTTATTTTCTTTATGTTTTTGTTGAGAGCTCTGAGGTCTAGAATGGGCTGTAGGTCCCTGTTGGGTTTGGGGTCCAGGAAGTAGCGGGAGTAAAAACCCTTTGCCGTGTTCCCCCTTGGGAACCTTTTCAAATGGCTCCGAAGGAGAGTAACTTTTGGCATTCGGCCTTGAGCTTGCCTAGTAGATCGGGGTTCTCTGGGATTATGGGAGGGGACAGTTTCCTGTCCTGGGGAGTCGAGAGGAACTGGATGTGGTATGCTTTTGCTACTGTGTCAAGGACCCAGTGGTCTGAAGTGACCCAGGTCCACCGTGGAGCAAAATGGCGGAGACGGTGGGGGGATAAAAGGGGCTGTGGAGCACTGCCCTCGAATGGACCGTCAAAAAAGCTGTTTGCAGCCCGACAAACGGTCCGACCCCTGTCCGCGCCACCCCGACTGGGAGGCGCCCAGCTTACCCCCTTTACCTGCCCGGCCTTTATCCTTGTCCAGGTCCCCGAGGTGGTGCTGGGGAAACTGGAGAGATGTCGGAAACTGGGTCTGCAGCTTCAGCTGTTGTTTCAGTTGCTGTAGCTGCTGTTGTAGCTGGTGCAACTTTGAGGAACATCTAACAGGTTGCAGGGTATGGATCCCGAGGGACCTCAAAGTGGCCCTCGAGTCCTTCGTACCATGCAGCTTCGCATCTGTGGAAGATGCAAAGAGGTCAGGTCCTTCGAAGGGAAGGTCCTGAATAATTTGTTGCATCTGCATGGAGAGGCGGGAGTTCTGGAGACAGGCCAAATGGCTCATCACCACTGCCGATGCCATTGTGCGTGCCGCTGTATTCACTGCATCCCAGGTTGCTGCAAGCACGTCCATGGATGCTCTCTCTCCCTTGTCCAGCATCACTTCAAAGTCTCTCAGGCGATCTTCGGGGATGACCAATCGGGATTTTGTAGAGCTTCCCACAGGTTGAAGATGTAGTGCGTCATCAAAGCGGAATGGTTTGAGATGCGCAGCTGTAGGGTGGCCGGGGAGTAAACTTTCTTGCGGAGCAGGTCGAGCCTCCTTGCTTCCTTGTTCTTGTGGGTGGTGCTAGATTGGCCTTGTCTCTCCCTTTGGTTGACTGCGTCAACCACCAAGGACCCCGGGGCCTGGTGATGAAACAGGAAGGGAAAACCTTCCAGGGAGATGGAATATTTCTTGTCCGCTATCTTGGACACTGGCAGGATTGAGGAAGGCATTTGCCAGCATCACTGGACAGTGCGGAACACCCTGGTGTGCAAGGGGATTCCGACCTGAGCTGGTGGGGCTTGATGACACGCGTCAAAGAGGGAGTCATCCTCCACCTGGATCACCCCTAGCTTGAGCTTCAGGTTTGCCACCATGCAGCAGAGAAGGTCCTGTTTGATGCGAGGATCCCCTTCATGGTCGGTGGACATGTCGATTAATCTCTCGTCAGGTGACGAAGATGACAGGGCCCTTGATCTGCTTCGTTGTGTAGAATCAGGGTTCGGCTCATCGTTGGAGAAATCCGAGGACTCCGGGGCCGGTGTACGTATGTACCGGGAGGAGGTGTTGTCTGTCTTCGCGTTCAGCCAGTCGAGAGTCCATTCGTTATGCAGGGACCTCGACGGTGGCATAGGCGTTATGAGGGGGCCAGGTGTTTCCCCCGATGGGTGCCTGCGCCATGTGCTCGGTGACACAGAGCTTTTGTTGGCTTGCTTTCTTGGGCACTCCTCCTGGGGGGGAAGAAAGGGATCCTCTGAGGATGAGCCAGATAAGCTCCCCACCGATAGTCAGCAGTCCGGTACTGAGAATCCCTCGGAGAAGCAGTGAGGAGCCGTAGAATTTGGGCATGGTACCAGGTTCAATGGTGCCAGGTTGGAGAGAGGCGAGGAGGCCCGAGACAGTACTGGCATTGGTGCTGGTGTTGGCGGTGTTGAATGCAACGGTACTGGAAGCAACGGTACCAGGAGTGGGGTTATTGGCGACGGTGCAGGGTCTGGTGGTACCTGGCTTGGTGTTGGCGCCAGACTCGTAGGCAGTGCTGGACTTGTGGGTAGTGCCGTGTCCAGCGGCACCAAGGGGGGCGGTGCCATTGCGGCTGGTTGCCTGGTCTTCTGCACCAAAGCCGGATTTAAGCGCCCTTGGAGAGCCGGTGCCTGAGCCAGGGCCCTGCACGGGGCAGCTGGGAGGCTACCGGGAGAACGGCGAGGTCAGTGCCTAGAAGGTACCGTGGAGGGCCGAGATCTTGGGCCTGGTACTGGGGATCAGTGGGAAGCTTGAGCCCAGGCTGATCGAGGGTCCGGCAGAGCACTGTGGGCTCGGCCGCTTTTGAGTGGAGTGGCTCTGGTCCCCGAAATGAGGCGGTGGCGTCGCTCCCTTTCCAGCCGAGTCCTCCGTTTGAAGGATCGGCAGATGGGGCAGTCCGCTGTGATGTGGGACTCACCCAAGCAAGCAAGGTACTTCTTGTGTGGATCGTTCATCAGGAAAGTCTTGCAGCATCCTAAGCACGGCTTGAATCCTGGCATTTCGAATTTCACACGAAAGAACAGGCCCTTGCGTTTCACAAGATAACACTGATCCAAACTGATGCTGATGGCAGAAAAAGGAACTGGGAGGGTCAGGGTCATAGTCACCTATATGGCTGTGGTGTGGAGGGGGTATTGGCCGTGCACCCTGACCTGACAAGTGAACACTAAAGACTTTCCGAGCTACTATGCACTGTGGCACGTAGACACCTGTAACTGAATGATGTGAGCAGCGCTCAAAGGAGAACATACCTTCTGCACCCATCTACCTACCACCTTCTTTCAGCTGCAGCACTGCTCCTCTACCCCCTGCACTAGCTGATTTGCTGTACCTGCCCCACTCTATACTTTAAAGGGGCTGCTCCCATTTCTCTTTGTGTGCAGACAGGGACATCCCTGCCCCACAAAACTATTCAGGGCACAGCCCTGGGCTTACCCCCCAAAACCATGCCCCCCGTCTGGATCTGGCCCCTGCTGCCTACAGCTCCACCCTAGGTCTGAGGCGAGCTTCTGCTGCTGCTGGCAGTCCTGCGCCAGCTCGGGACAGTGGCTTGCACACACAGGGGTTGTGCCTTGTGTGCCCAGCACTAGCTGCACCCTGTATACAATAACAGACAAATATTTAAATGATCACTAAATTCAAACACTACAGATCTTTTTCTAAAGTATCCATTCCAGGGACCTCAACTAAATGTAGGCTATGTAGTGTGCATAATCTTTTTAAAAAGTGTTGCAGTGCAACAAATATAGTCAGAAACACCAGAGACCACGAAACCATCCATGTATTATTTGTGAAGTAGCCTTGCTTTTGTAGCTGTATTTTGCATTAGTAGTTCAAGTACTTTTTTGATGTTTGCAAATGAGTTTTTTAATTCATGGAAGAGGTTAGCTACTAAACTTGAGATCTTTGTCACAGTTACATGGAGCCTGAGTGCCACTTTCCCCTCACCCTTTTTCTCATTGTAAGTAGTCTTTCACTGTGGAATAGTTTCACTGATTTCATTGGGATGACTTGCAGTGTAAACAATCAGGACAGCAGCAAGTGTGTTCTTTGAATTTATAGACAGTCACATACTAATTAATTAGATAACATCCTGGTCTGTGAACCTAGTAAGTACATGCACTTGTGTGCATGTGGACACACTCAGTAAAATGTCATTTCTGAAAATCATCTAACCTAATAAACCCCAGTAGCTGAAGATGGCAGAGACCATTTTAGGTCTCCATCTATTCTGTGCCCAAGGCCTGGGGAATGATTGGTTTTACTGTCTGGTCCAAGTCTACTTTATAAATGAACCATAAACCGAGGCCAGTGGCAGGAGCATGTGGAGAAGCAGCATTCTTTCTCAGGACCCCTCTGTGCCATTGGCATCTATGTTTCAGAACAAAGGGAATATTCTAGTAGATAAATGGGGAGTTTTGATCAGCTGAGTTCACAATACAGCACACCTGCTAGGAAATACCTGGAGGGCTGTGGAATGACCTCTCCCTCCCAGCCCAGCTGCTTCACTCCGTATTGGAGACCAGAGTGGACTACAGTGGTTGCTAACAGAGCTCACCTAGCCCCAAGCTGACATCTTGCGTGGGGTCAGGTGTGTGCTCTCCCACTGCTCACAAACCAAAGTCTGAAATAAAGACATTTAATCTCTGTATAATGTGTCAATGTCAGCACAGCATTTAAGCACTAGCAGACATGCAATCAGGGAGGCTGCAAATCCCAGCCTGTCCTCCTATGTATCAGCATACTAACATGATCACTTTTCTTTTTTCTTTACCCTCTTCCTTCCTTCTCTTTTTTCCATCTGTCAGTCCACCGAGAGCTATTCCTGAGCAGGTTAGTGAGGCCAGAGAGATGAGCTTTACTTCTCTCTCTCTCTCTCTGAGTATAAGATTCATAACCAACCTGACATGGTGGAAAAGAGGTTGAACACCCATCTGGGGGCCACTGAAGATGGGGTGGAGGTTAAGGATAATCTAGGCATAATCAAATATCTAAACAATCACTTTGCCCCCATTTTTAATGAGGCTAATGATGAGCTCGGGGATAGCACTAGGGTGGCTAATGGGAATGAGGAGATGGAGATAGAAATTACCACATCGGAGGTAGAAGCCAATCTCAAACTGCTTAATGGGACTAAATCAGAGGGTCCAGATAATCTCCAACCAAGAATATTAAAGGAACTGACACATGAAATTGCAAGCCCATTAGCAAGGATTTTTAATGAATCTGTGAACTCCGGGATTGTATGGTATGATTGGAAAACTGCTAACATAGTTCCTCGTTTAAGATTGGGTGGGTGGGGAGTAGTGATCTGGATAAATACAGGCCTGTTAGTCTGACCTCAGTTGTATGCAAGGTCTTGGAAAAAATTTTGAAAGAGAAAGTAGTTAAGGATTTCGAGGTTAACAGTAATTGGGGTAAAATACAGCATGGCTTTGCAAAAGGTAGATTGTGCCAGACCAACCCGATCTCTCTTCTTAAAAGAAAAAGAAAAAAGATTTTTTGGACAAAGGGAATGCAGTGGATCTAATTTATCTAGATTTCAGTAAGACATTTGATATGGTTCCACACAAGAAATTATTAGTTAAATTGGAAAAGATGAGGAATACAAAAATTTAAATGTAGATTAAAGAATCAGTTAAAGGGGAAGTTTACAATGTGTCATAGTGAAGGATGAACTGTCAGACTGTAGGCAAGTTACTAGTCGTGTTCCACAGGAATGGGTCTTAGGACTGATCTTATTCAACCTTTTTATTGCTGATCTTGGCACAAAAAGTAGGAATGTGCTAATTAAAGTTGGCCAATGACACAAAGTTGGGAGGTGTTGCCTATACCAAGAAGGATTAGGATATTGTATAGAAAGATCTGGATGACCTTGTAAACTAGAGTAATAGGAAGAGGATGAAATTTAACAGTGAACAGTGCAACGTCATGCATTTAAGGATCAATAACAAGAATTTTTGCTATAAGCTGGGGACAGGGATTTAAGTATAATTTGGCGGGCCCTGGAACCCTCCTAAATTTCTGGGCCCCCTTTACCCACCCCAGCTACTGCCCCCCAAAGCCTGCTCCCCATAACCCCCAGCTCCCCCATCTTTACTCCACCCCTTTCAGCCCCCCAACCTCCTCCACACCTGTCCAGCCCACCCTCCTGACCTGTTCTTCCCATTCTGCTCCCCCCACACTGAACCGCCCGAGGGGAGGCCAGACCCTGTGCCACGCTCACTCACCTCCAGCGGTATGTGGACTCCAGAGGACAGAGATGGGCAGAATCACTCCTTACTTCCCCTTCAGGCTGTGCTCTGAGGCTTCTACCTTGAGTGCAGCTTATGCATACAAAGGGGGCCAGCCGGCACTTCACAGCAAGGCAGGCATGCCTCCCCTCTTCTTGTAGCGATGCCTGGTCTGCCAGAAAGTGCCAGCTTGATTCCCTATTTTTAGGGGCCCTGGAATGCTGGGCCCTTAAATGGTGGGCCCTAGAATGGTGTTCTGGTGCGTTCTGGCATATTTTAACCCCTGGCTGAGGACACATCAGTTGGAAGTGATGGCAGAGGACCTGGGCATACTGGTTAATCACAGGTTGACTATGAGCTGCCAATGCAATGTGGCTATGGATGCATGAGGTGAGGTATTTCCAGTAGAGATAGGGAGTTGTTAGTACCATTATAAAAGTCACTAGTGAGGTCACATCTGGAATATTGCATGCAGTTCTGATCCCCCATGTTTAACAAAGATGGATTCAAATTGGAACAGGTGCAGAGAAGGGCTACAAGGATGGCCCACAGAATGGGAAACTTGCCTTATGAGAGGAGACTCAAAGAGCTTAGCTTGTCTAGCCTAACCAAAAGAAGGTTAAGGGGAGATATGATTGCTCTCTGTAAATACATCAGAGGGATAAATACTTAGTAGGGAGAGGAATACTTAAGTTCAGTGCCAATGGGGATACAAGTGTAACCCCCCTGGGGTTTTAAGGAGCGCGGTTCCTTTAAATCTTTGCCCTGTGGGAGGGAGTTTGTGGAGCTGAGGAGGGGGGCTGAAGCTGCAGCCAGAGGCCTGGGAAGGAAGCAGGGGGAGAGGCCTGCCTGAAGCCAGGGAGGACAGAGTGGCTGACCTGGGATGCCAGGCCAGCACCCACAGAAGGACACTGTGCTGGGGAGAGTCGCCCAAGGACAGAGCAGCATCCAGTGACTGGCCATCTGGAGCTGTGGGGCCATGAGTACAGCACCTGGATCTCCGGGGGGGAGGTTGTAGTTAAAGTGGGGAGGGTGTCGTTCTGGGTTCATAGAGAGTGGCAGAAGAGGTATCAGAGGGTTTTCTTTTGCTGGGAAAGTGCTGGCGCCGAAGACTAGGAGTTGCTGGACTGAACTCTGGACCGGAACTGAGCTGGGACTCCTGAACTCATGGTGCAGAAGCAGAGCTCATGTCTGCATCCAGCCTGCTCTATTGTTGGGCCTTGCAGGGCCCTGTGTTAGCTGTTTACTCTATGTTACTGCTGCCCCATCTCCCCTGTTGGTTTCCCCTTTGCACGTCTGTAAATAATCCTTCCCCATTCCCATAATCCCTGTGCTATCCCAGTGTGTGTGTGGTCACTTTGGGGGTTTGGAACAGGTGCCCCTGGGGCAAAGGGGCTCTCCTTGCTGTGTTCCCGTGCACACCCTTTCTCTGGTCAGAGCCACCTGCAAGGCAGACTCAGTCTGGCCACGTGGGTGTTACACTTGGTGGCCCGTACGGGGAACTCTTGCAGACACAAACCTCTATCTCACACACTCTGGGTGTACCTTCACAGTGAAAAGAGACCACCTGCTGAAAGAAAAAAAAGGGGGGGAATGGAGAGAAAATTACTAGAAGACCTTTGCCACAGGGCACAGATCTCAGTAGCCCAGGCTGTGCTGGTGGCAGGGTTCCCAGAAGAGATGGAACCCAATGAAATTGAGGAGAGCCTAGGTGCAGTAGGAATACTGGGGAGAGTGAAGGTCCACACTCGTATTTACAGTCGTGAATTGAAGGGCATGATAGCACTATGTACTCATTCCAAAGAAGCAGATCCTGATAAAGTACCCAAAGAAGTGCAAGTGGGAGGTACCCCCTGGACAATTCTGGGGCCAAGACAGTCCTCTGCTAGCGCACCTTTGTTACTGGAGGTGGACTCATTAGCTCAGAAGCTACAGAGTCTGATGGCAAATGAGAAGCGGACACGAGAGGAATTAATATTGGCATTAGTAGGGACTCCAACACCTGCAGCACCCAACCCAGTGGAGTGGGCAAAAGAGTTGGGGAATGCCCTCAGAGATGTGTTGAAGCCAGTACCTGAAAATGCACCATACAAGCAGTTATCTTGTTTCTCTGGAGTCATACCTGTACCCTCAGGGGAAGATGATTATGAGACCTGGGGGGAATCTTCAGTGTCCCTTGTCCAAGAGTGGCAATGCTCTGATGCTGAAAGGCGGAAACAGGTGCTTGAGAGTCTGAGGGGACCTGCTATGCGGATTGTCCGAACCCTGAAAGACTCCCAACCAGTTGCCACAGTGCACGACTATTTAGCTGCTCTTGAGAGTGTCTACGGCACAACGGATAGCGGTGAAGACCTGTATTATCGGTTTTGTCACACCTATCAAGGGTCTCATGAGAGGTTGTCAGATTTCATCAGGAGGCTGGAGGATTTACTGCAGCAGGTAGTGCAGAAGGGAGGAATTCCCACTAAGCGCATTGATTCTGCTAGGTTAGATCAGATCCTTCGAGGAACCCGACAAGATGGATTGATGCTGTGGCGACTACAGCTGAGGGAGCGGATCCAAAATCCACCTCCATTCCACAATCTCATTCGAGAGCCACGTGAAGACGAGGAGCGATTTATGCATGCTGATACAGTGGCACCGCCAAGGAAGGTAGGGAGTTATACCACCACAGTGCGTGGAGTAACAGAGGATGTCCCATCAGTAGCAGCAGCCCTGAGAGATTTGACCCAAAAAGTGGCCATGCTGAAGGCTTATACTGCGCCATCTGGAAAAAGGAAAAATAACCAGAGGGGTGATAGCCCAAAAAAGGGGTTCTGTTATAACTGTGGGAGAGATGGACACCATGCATTGGAGTGCCAGAAAAGGACAGACCATGCAAGGGTATCTCAGAGACTGCAGGAAAGCCATAGGGAGCTTCAGGGAAACACCAACGGGGCTTGGAGAAGGAGCGATCCAAGACCATAAAATTCCAAGGCTCCCCCAAAAAGAACACAGATCAGGGTTACCCTGATGGGCTAATAGGGCCCCAGGCTGTTGTACCCATGCATATAGAGGGATGTTTGTGTGAGGCATTGCTGGATAGTGGATCACAGGTCAACATACTTTATGAATCTTACTATCAAGAACACCTGCAGCATTTGCCCCTGCATTCCCTGTCCGGCTTAACAGTCTGGGGAATTGGTGGTGACTCATGCCGCTATCTGGGGTATATCCTGTTAAAGGTCCAATTTCCAAAGGATGTTGCCGGGACAACCCAGGAAATAGAAACATTGGCATTGATCTGCCCAGATGCAAAGGGAAGAGAATATGCACCTTTAATCCTAGGGACAAACACTAACCTGTTTCAAAGATTAGCACAGAAGTGTTGAGAGATGGCGGGGAATAACTATCTGCAGGAGCTACCAATGCATGCTTTATGTAAAGCTGCATACCAGCGAGTGGGATGCCCTACATTCCAAGAGGAGACCAAGGCTAAGCCTTTTGGGAAGGATAGTTTCCAGTTTGAGGATTCCCCCATTCCTGCCAAGTGGAAGGACTGGCTGTGTGAGGAGTTAGTCAAGATGAAGGCTGTTTTCTCTATGCATGAGTGGGATGTTGGGTGTGCTCAGGGTGTGGAACACCATATCCGAATGCAAGATGGTCGGCCTTTTTGAGAGAGATCAAGACAATTAGCCCCTGCAGATATTGAAGATGTGAGGCAGCACCTACAGGAACTGGCCCAAGCGGGTATTATTGAGGAATCCAGGAGCCCTTACGCATCACCAATTGTTGTAGTACGAAAGAAAAGTGGCAAGGTGTGCATGTGTGTTGATTATCGCACTCTGAACAGGCGAATGATTCCTGACCAATACACAATGCCCCGGGTGGATGATGCTTTGGATAGCCTGAATGGCAGTCGCTGGTTCTCTGTACTTAGTATCCACTGCGGAGATCATCAAGTACCC
Source organism: Podocnemis expansa (assembly GCA_007922195.1). Classification (NCBI taxonomy): domain Eukaryota; kingdom Metazoa; phylum Chordata; order Testudines; family Podocnemididae; genus Podocnemis; species Podocnemis expansa. The sequence goes on along the minus strand of ML681963.1, from coordinate 99,557,550 downwards.
ATGGCACCAGGGGACCAAGAGAAGACAGCGTTCATCTGCCCCTTGGGATTTTACCAATTTAATCATATGCCACAAGGAGTATCTTGGGCTCCAGCCACATTTCAGTGACTCACGGAACAGATTGTAGGGGATATGCACCTGTTAGAGTGCCTGGTGTCTCTGGATGACATTGTGGTTTTCGGGTGCACTTTAGAAGAACATGAAACTCGGCTCTGCAAGGTCCTGGATCGGTTGGAAGAGGCTGGTCTCAAGTTATCCTTAGACAAGTGCATCTTCTGCCAGACATCTGTACAATACGTAGGACACATTGTATCTGCAGATGGTATAGCGACAGACCCAGAGAAGGTAAATGCAGTTACCACCTAGGCAAGGCCTACAACTCTCAAGGAATTACAATCATTTCTGGAATTCTGTGGCTAATATCGCAGGTTCATAAAAAATTATTCCCATATTGTGCATGCCCTCACAGAACTCACAAAGGGAAACCCTCCCACAAATAAGAAAAAGGGCAGACCACCCCGACATCAATACTTCAATGTGAGCACACTGTTCAGGAAGCACTGGATTTCTGAATGTGAAGCAGCTTTCCATAACATCATTCAACGGCTTACTCAAGCACCTGTTTTGGTGTATGCTGATCCCACTCAGCCATATGAGCTCCATGTTGATGCAAGCTACACTGGTTTAGGAGCTGTCCTTTATCAAGAGCGTGAAGACAAACTTTGACCAGTAGCTTTTGCAAGTCAAGGCCTCACATCATCAGAGAGAAACTACCCTGCTCATCAGGTGGAGTTCCTGGCGTTAAAATGGGCTGTGACAGAGAGGTTTCATGATTACCTGTATGGAGCAAAGTTTATTGTAAAGACTGATAATAATCCTCTGACATATATCAAGACAACAGCAAAACTATCTGTAGCAGGACATCAGTGGTTAGCGGCACTCTCTGCTTATGATTTCACCCTTCAGTATCATCCTGGTCAAACAAACATAGATGCAGATGCCTTGTCTCATCAGCCTCACATTAAAGACTTGTCACCAAATAATTGGACAAATGTGGGTACCCCTGAATTGAGAGCTTTATGCCAACGAGTATCTGTTGTGGAGGAACACTCCACGGCCAATGGGGAACAAGCAATTGACTGCTTGGGGGTGCCCCCACAAGCCATTCTCATAGCCTACTCAAGTTTTAGAAGAGTACAGGATCCTCAATTGCCCAAACTAAAGGATCGGGAGGTGGAACATGCCCAGAGAGCTGATCCATGAATGAAGGATGTCCTTTACGGTTTGGAAAGGGGAAAGGATCCCAAGAGTATTCGACTGAATCATCTAGAGGAGGTCCTCTTGCTGAAGGAATGGGATCGCTTATTGGTTCGAGGTCGGCAACTTTATCGAGGGAAGAAGCATTCCCTGAGACCTCACTCAAAGCAGTTGGTACTACCACAAAAGTATCGGCAAGGTGTATTGGAGGCCTGCCATGATCAAATGGGTCACCTGGCAGTAGAACGATTAGAGGCCTTAGTTAAGGCAAGGTTCTATTGGCCCCGGATGGAGCGTGACATTGCCCATCATGTACACACTTGTACCCGATGCATCCAACAAAAGACTTTGCCTAAGAAGACAGCCCCTCTTGTCAATATCACAAGTTCAGCACCCATGGAGCTTGTCTGTCTGGACTTTCTGTCATTAGAGCCTGATCGCCGGGGTACGCCAAATATCCTGGTGGTAACCAACCATTTTACTTGTTGTGCTCAGACTTATCCCACAAAAAATCAAAAAGCTTCCACAGTTGCCAAGATACTGTGGGACAAGTTCTTCATTCACTATGGGTTGCCTGCGAGACTACACTCAGACCAGGGACGAGATTTTGAGAGTCGATTAATAAAAGAACTTTGCACAATCATGGGGATCAAAAAATCACACACCACCCCTTATCATCCACAAGGGGATCCACTGCCAGAATGATTCAACCACACGCTGCTCAACATGCTGGGAACCCTAGAGCCTCACCAGAAAAAATCCTGGAGCCAGCACGTGGAGCATTTGGTACATGCCTATAACTGCACTCGGCATGAGGCAACTGGCTACACACCCTACATGTTGATGTTTGGTCGAGAGGCATGGCTGCCAGTTGACCTCTGTTTTGGAGTGTCTTCCGATGGGGCAGTCCCTGAAACATATTTGGCGTATGTGGCTCGCCTAAAAGACCAATTGAAGGAGGCATATCGGATAGCAACACAAGCTTCTGGCCAACAGAATCAAAGGAACAAATTGCAATATGATCAGTGTGAGTGGGGCAACAGGAACTTCAGACTGGTGATCGGGTGCTAGCCCGAAATCTGGGATTACAGGGAAAGCACAAAATTCCTGATCATTGGGAGTCACACCCGTATGTCGTTGAGGAGAAACTGGGAGATCTACCAGTGTATCAGATACGCCTGGAGGGCAGTCGTGGCCCCACTAAAACTCTACACCGGAATCACCTGTTACCTGTTGGACAGGTATTGTTTCCCAATGAGGATGATCCCACAGTCTCTGAGACCCCTGGTCCTGCCAGTCAGACACAATCCAAGCGATGGAGATATAACAGGACTTTGTAAACACCCAGCACCTCAGAGGCTATGTTCACACACACACACACACACACACACACACACACACACTGCTTGTTTCGAAACAAGACATTTTGAAACACCTTATTTTGAAACACAAAAAAAGTGTTTTTGAAATAAGGGAGCTAAATAGCATGTCCACAGTGTGAACAAGCTATTTCGCTTGGGGAGGGGACTGCAGTCCCCCTCTGCCAGCCAGGGGACACCCCTCAGCACCCTGGCCAGGGTGCTGAGGGTTCCCTGGCCAGGGTGCTGAGGGGGTGGCCCTTCCTCCCAGGGTGCTTGTTGTTTCGGAACACTTTGTTCCGAAACAACATTGTTTGCACAGGGGTGTTTCAAAAGGGAAGTAGGTTTAAGCCCTTTTCAAAACATGGCTCCCATTTTGAAACAAGGGGTTTCCTTGTTTCAAAATGGCCATACATCGTGTGAACATGGTATTTCTTATTTCGAAACAACCTCATTTGTTTCAAAATAAGAATGCTGTGTGAACACACCCAGAGAGTGAGGATGAGGATGTTTCCACAGTTTCTGAGACCCCTGGTCCTGCAAGTCGGACACAATCCCAGCAACGCAGCTATAATAGGACTTTGTAAACACCCTGCTCCTTAGAGAGTGAGGAAGAACTAGTGTTCAGCCAATGTCCTTTTGGAGAAGTTTCAACCACACCAGATCTTTCCAACATTGCACAAGGAGATGGGGAAGGGGAAGAACCCACAGTAAGTGTTCCAGAGGGTTCAGTGGCCGAATCTGTGGAGACCCACCAAGGGCCTGATGAGGAAGAGAACCCTGTACCCCATACAGCCACTTTAGATCCAGATGCCCCTGCTTTTACATCTCAAGGATCCGTCACCATGCCACCATGTTCAGTAGTGCCACAGCAGTCAATCCCTGACAGCCAACTTAGACGTTCCTCCAGGGAAGGGAAGCCCAGGTGTGTGCTGACATATGATCGGTTGGGAGAACCCAGTGAAATAAAAATCTCTGGAGTACCCCGGGGGGTGAGTTGCCTCACAGGAAACCTGTTCCACCCCTCAGTGTCCTGTGAGTTGGACGATTGTGATACTCCTGACCAATGGGGGCCCTGGGTCTCCTGCTGGGAATCCATGGACTGAAACTGCCCATCTTGTTGGGGACACCAAGGATACTTTACTTTTGGAGGGGGGGAGAGTGTAAACCCCCCCCCGGGGTTTTAAGGAGTGTGGTTCCTTTAAATCTTTGCCTTGTGGGAGAGGGTTTGTGGAGCTGAGGAGGGGCCTGAAGCTGCAGCCAGAGGCCTGGGAAGGAAGGAGGGGGAGAGGCCCTGCCTGAAGCCGGGGAAGACAGAGCAGCTGACCTGGGATGCCAGGCCAGCACCCACAGAAGGACACTGTGGTGGGGAGAGTCGCCCAAGGACAGAGCAGCATCCAGTGACTGGCCATCTGGAGCTGTGGGGCCATGAGTACAGCACCTGGATCTCCGGGGGGAGGTTGTAGTTAGTTAAGTGGGGAGGGTATCGTTCTGGGTTTACAGAGAGTGGCAGAAGAGGGATCAGAGGATTTCTTTTTGCTGGGAAAGTGCTGGTGCCGAAGACTAGGAGTTGCTGGACTGAACTCTGGACTGGAACTGTGCTGGGACTCCCGAACTCATGGTGCAGAAGCAGAGCTCACATCTGCCTCCAGCCTGCTCTATTGTTGGGCCTTGCAGGGCCCTGTGTTAGCTGTTACTCTGTGTTACTGCTGCCCCATCTCCCCTGTTGGTTTCCTCTTTACACCTCTGTAAATAAACCTTCCCCAGTCCCATAATCCCTGTGCTATCCCAATGTGTATGTGGTCACTCTGGGGGTTTGGAACAGGTGCCCCTGGGGCAAAGGGGCTCTCCTTGCTTTGTTCCTGCGCACAACCTTTCTCTGGTCAGAGCTGCCTGCAAGGCAGACTCAATCTGGCCACGTGGGTGTTACACAAGAACTAATGGATATAAACTGGCCAGCTGGAAGTTTTAGGCTTGAAATTAGACGCAGGTTTCTGACCATCAGAGGAGTAAAGTTCTGGAATAGCCTTTCAAAAAGTGCTGTGAGGGCAAAAAACCCTAACTGGCTTCAAAACTGAGCTTGATAAATTTATAGAGGAGATAGTAAAGATGGGGCAGTCTAGTTTGGCAGTTGACTGATCTTTGACTGCTTATAGTAGATAGGCCCACCTCAGGCCACTAGATGTTTGGGGTGGGGTCTGGGTTACTATGAGATTTTTTTTTTTTCTTGAGTGTATGGCTAGTAAGTCTTGCCCACATGCTCAAGGTTTAATCAGATCACTGTACTTGGGGTTGGGAAGGAATTTTCCACCATGGCAGATTGGCAAAGGCCAGGGAGTTTTTTTTTTCCCCTTCCTCTGTAGCATGGGGCACAGATCACGTGCTAATGGATTCTCTGTACCTTAAACTCTTCAAACCATGATTTGAGGACTTTAATAACTCAGTCATAAGTTAGAAGCTTATTACAGGAGTGGATGATGAGGTTCTATGGCCTGCATTGCGCTGGAGGTCAGACTTGATGATCATATTGGTTCCTTCTGACTGTAAAGTCTACGAGTCTCTAACTAAAGGTATCTAGTCACAAGTTCCACTAATATTCCTGATGCTATTAATGCCATGTTTTTTCTTCCCCAGGACCAGATCTTCAGCTAAGAAAAGAGTTGATTCGGAAGACAGCTACAGCCCAGTTCATTGAGAGCTTTGAAGATTAGGGTCTTAAACTAGATCTGGTAGTAAACAGGGAGCTGCTAATTGATCCCAGGATGATGAATGGGTGGATCAGTGCAGGGGTGAAAGTAAGCTGGAATGCCCTAGAGGCCATGAATCTGATGGGCCAGAGTTCTGGGGCCTCGATTCCAGAATCTAGAAAAATTGGGCCCACACATGAATGAAGAGGGCCCAGAGATTTGAAAGGTTCCAGGGCCCCTCAAATTGTACTTTAACCACTGGAGCAATGTAAAAAGCACAGCTGGTGACAATCTGGATACCTAGGAATGGTGTTGCGAACAGAAGGAAACTCAGTATCCCCATTAACTTGTTTTTCTGCCCCAATATTCAGCCCTGAGATATTCCCATCAGCTGCTTTGGGCTAGCTTCATCCTTCCCTCCTGAGGACACCAAGAACCCAGGAGAGGAGACTGAGAGGAACTTGAGGGAAGAAAGTCTATTTGGTACAGAATATTTTTCCACAAATCCTGCATCCAGCTGCCATCCTCATCCCAGCAGCATTTTAACTCATTGGGTGGGGGAAGGGCAGTGCTAGCACCTACTTCTTGAGAACTCCCTTTAAACCTGTGTAAGGTGAGAAAAGGAGATGATTCAGTCAGGATTTGGCAGGTTCGGACCAGGTAAGCAGGGAAGGTCACAAAGAGCATTCACTAGAAGTGCTTACTCGCCACATGTCTGGTGTTAAAATCTCATGAGCAGACTTTGGACACAAGAGCAAAAATGAGAAGCAAGGGGAGGGGGGCGATGTCATTATGATCTTCAGAGATGAGCTTCAGAAATAATACAAAAGCCTCTGAGCGTGGGGAAAGTGGTAGAGCTAGGTCTCTGCCACCTGATATCATGATCCTTGCCCAAAATGCTCAGGGAAAAAGTAGCACAGATGCTTTCTGGCAATGTTGTTCCAGAGTCATTGGCTACTCAAAGAGTAGGGACATGCTATAATACAGACATACACAAAGGCACTGCTGTTCCATTCACATATCTAAAATAACCATCTTTATGAGTCTCAAAAAGTAGACCCATATAGCCCATAGGGCTATATTTCTGGTTTGCTTTATTGTCTTTTGCCTTTACTTGCTGGTTTGCTATCTGTTTTATTAAATTTGGCTTTTATTCTTGTATTGGATTGCCTTATTTTGTTTGGTGCTACAGACCTACTGGCTTGTGTTGTGTTGATTAGCTTAAGCAAATTAGCATAGGTATTGTTAAATAGGCTTGTGCCTTTTAGCACAGATAGATGGCCTAATGGTTACCTTTTAGATTTTGGGGAACCAGATGGGTAAAGCACTACAAATTTGTGGATATCCGGATACAACACAGATATCCACAGACCATTGCTTGCAGATGCAGGTCAGATACAGATCCACTTGTTTGTATCTGTGCAGGGCTCTACAGATCTAAGAAAGCTGGTTCTTAATGGTGACCACAGAGCACATTGCAAGAACACGAAAGTAAGGACCAGAAATCTGTTCAGACAAGAAATAACAGGTTTTGAGAAGCAAGTAATTGTCATTAATATGTATGAATACACTAACCTTATAGACTAAGTTTTCCCACATAATACTGGGCGAGAACTAGATTCGGGCATGGAAGGTTGGACACTGAGAAGATGCAAGAAGAATACATGAAGATACAAGCTATTGCTCAGAGCCTGAGAACAAACTATCTTCTGGAAGTAGGTTTGAGCTCTTAGCTTTTTCATCTGCTTTAGCTTTTTTGCCTTTTTCAGTTTTGAGTCTCTTAGCAGTTTAACTAGTCAGCATTTGACTCTGCAACTTGATTATTCACCACCAATCTAAAGCAGTGGTTCCCAACCTTTTCAAGGCCAGGGACCCATTTTTAATATGAAAAAACTGTGTGGCCCATGCCAGCAGAATCCAGCCTGCACCGCTCCAGTGGCACCACCAGAACCAGCCAGCAAGCAGCGCCACCATGGCCATGGCCCCCTCCCCTCTGTCCCTGACAGGGAGCTGAGCGTCTGTGGCCACGGCCAGGCAGCCCTCTGCCCCCCCCCCCGCCCCAGCACCTCCCACAGGCCTGCGACCCTATGCACCACCCCTTCCCACACTTACCTACAGCAGCAGATAAAGACTGGTCTGCTGCAGGCTCCTCGCACCCTATGCAGCCCATGTGCTTGGGCTGTGCAGGGCAGGAGATTTTAAATAGGCCCAGCTCCTGACAGTGTCCTCGGCCCCATTGCAGTGCCTCTGCAGCCCCCCACGGGTCTGCGGACCACAGGTTAAGAACCATTGATCTGGAGCATTGAGGCGCCTAGACCATCAGCTTATTGAGCTCCAGGGATGAGGTTCCCGCAGAAAGGTGTAACTGTTGATTTAGGAAGATTTTTTAGGGAATGATACCACCGGTAACACCAATACTTTTTTCCTTTTCATTCTGTGGTTTGGCACTTTGATAACTTTTTCATAAGTCTAATGACTGTTTTGTCATCAGCCTGCACAGGGCCAGCCTGAGGTTTTCTGGCATCCTAGGCACCTGTAACTTTGGCGACCACCCCCCAGGGAGGAAGTGGAGTAGGCCAGTCTGGGAGCTGGGCTCCACTTTCCTGCCCTGCCTATGGGCTAGCTCTCCCTCCCCCTTCAGCAGAGCAGCTGGCCTAGGGGAAGAATACGAGAGCAAAGCCTGGCTTCTGGGCTGGCCTGCTCCACCCCTGGGCCGGCTGTTCCCTGCCCTGGGGGTGGGGCGAGCCAGTCCTGTGGAAAGGCCAAGTTTTGCGCTCCCGGGTCCCCCCTCGCTTCCCTGCTGCTTTCAGCTCTGCACTGAAAGCAAAAGGGAGGTGGTGGGAGAAAGCACACCCGTGGGAACCATGGGGCCAGGGAAAATCACCCCCTCACTGCCCCCCCCAGAGCGATCCTGGGGGAGCACCTTTGGCACCACCAATTGCTTGGCCCCCAAGGTCACCATCTAGGTCGCCTCTATGAGCAGACAGGTCCTGAGCCTGTATGTGTTTGCCACACATCCCAAGGGTCCTTGAAAGATATTGAACTCACTACATTTAACTCTGTGTAGCCTGATTCCAGGACAAGAACCTTATTACCTTCTGGTATGATCTAATTGGCATAAGTATATGGGAGCACTCCCCTGCTGAGCTGATTGGAGGCCTCAAGGGGAGGAGAGCAAGTGTCAGGGCTTGACTGTATTTATATGAACACACCAACCCAGCTTAAGGGCTCTGCGTGATGGGACTGATTTGCCTCTCTTTGGCTGGTGTTAAATTACAAATCACTTTAGTGTTAAATGCAGGAGCAATGAAATATTGTTCTCCTTCAAGTGCTGCTCACATCATTCAGTTACAGGTGTCTACATGCCGCAGCACATGGTAGCTCAGAAAGTCTTTAGCGTTTGCCTGTCAGGACAGGGTGCACGGCCAACGCCCCGTCCACACCACGGCCATGGCTATATAGGTGGCCGTGACCCTGACCCTCCCAGTTCCTTTTTCCACCATCAGTGTCGGTTCGGATCAGCGTTATCTTGCGAAACGCAAGGCCCTGTTTTTTTCACGCGAAATTCAAAATGCCACGATTCAAGCCATGCTTAGGATGCTGCAAGGCTTTCCTGATGGATGATCCACACAAGAAGTGCCTTGCTTGCTTGGGTGAGTCCCACATCACAGCAGACGGCCCCATCTGCCGATCCTTCAAGTGAAGGACTCAGCTGGAAAGGGAGCATCACCTCCACCTCATTTCAGGGACCGGAGCCACTCCACTCAAAAATGGCCGAGCCGTCAGCACTCCACCGGACCCTGGATTGGCCCGGGCTCAAGCTTCCTGCCGATCCCCGGTACCGGGCCCAAGATCTCGGCCTTCCACGATACCTTCTAGGCACCAACCTCGCTGGTCTCCCGGTAGCCTCCCAGCCACCCTGAGCAGGGCCCCAGCTCAGGCACCGGCTCGCCAAGGGTGCTTAAATCTGGCTGTGGTGCAGAACACGAGGCAACCAGCCGCAGTGGCACTGCCTCCCTCGGTGCCGCTGGACACGGCACCACCCACAAGTCCAGCACCGCCTACGAGTCCAGCACCGTCCAGAACTCCAGCACCACCGGGAAACCCAGTGCCGCCACCAAGCCCGGTACCACTGGACCTGGCATCGTCGCCGATCACCCCACTTCCAGTAGTGTCACTTCCGGTACTCTTGGATTTGGCACCGCCAACACTTGCACCGATGCCGGTACCATCTCGGGCCTCCTCGTCTCTCTCCAACCCAGCACCGTCGAACCCGGTACCGGGCCCAAGTTCTATGGCTCCACCTCACCGCTTCTCCAAGGAATTCTCAGTACTGGACTGCTGACTATCGGGGGGGAGGTCATCCAGGTTGTCCTTGGAGGATCCCTTTCTTCCCTCCCAGGAGGAGCTCCTGAGAAAGCGAGCCCTCAAAAACTCCATGTCACTGAGTGCACAGCACAGGCACCCATCAGGGAAACACCTGGCCCCCTCATAACGCCTATGCTGCCATCGAGGTCCCCGCACAACGAATGGACTCTCGACTGGCTGAACGCGATGGCAGACAACACCTCCTCCCAGTACACACGTTTGCCTGCACCGGTATCCTCGGATATCTCCGACGTTGAGCCAGACCCTGATTCTACACAACGAAGCAGATCAAGGGCCCCATCATCTTCGTCACCTGACGAGAGATTAATCGACATGTCCACCGACCACGAAGGGGATCCTCAGGTCAAACAGGACCTTCGCCACCGCATGGCGGCAACCTGAAGCTCAAGCTAAGGGTGATCAAGGTAGAGGATGACTCCCTCTTTGACGCATGTCGTCAAGCCCACTGGCTAAGGTCGGAATCCCCTTGCACGCCGGGGTGTTTCGCATTGTCCAGGAACGCTGGCAAATGCCTTCCTCAATCCCACCAGTGTCCAAGATAGCAGACAAGAAATATTCTGTCTCCCCGGAAGGTTTTCCCTTCTTATTTCACCACCCAGCCCCGGGGACCTTGGTGGTCGAGGCAGTCAACCAAAGGGAGAGACAAGACCAACCTAGCACCGCCCACAAGAACAAGGAGGCAAGGAGGCTCGACCTGCTCAGCAGGAAAGTTTACTCCTCGGCCGCCCTCCAGCTGCGCATCTCAAACCATTCTGCTTTGATGACGCACTACATCTTCAACCTGTGGGAAGCTCTACAAAATCTCCGATTGGTCATCCCCGAAGATTGCCTGAGAGACTTTGAAATGATGCTGGACAAAGGAGAGAGAGCATCCAGGGTCATGCTTGCAGCAACCTGGGATGCAGTGGATACAGTGGTACGCACAATGGCATCGGCAGTGGTGATGCGCCGTTTGGCCTGTCTCCAGAACTCCCGCCTCTCCACGCAGATGCAACAAATTATTCAGGACCTCCCCTTCGAAGGACCTGACCTCTTTGCATCTTCCACAGATGCGAAGCTGCATGGTATGAAGGACTCAAGGGCCACTTTGAGGTCCCTTGGGATCCACACCCTGCAACCTGTTAGACGTTCCTCAGCAGCTACAGCAACTGAAACAACAGCTGAAGCTGCAGACCCAGTTTCCGACATCTCTTCAGTGTCCCCAGCGCCACCTCGGGGACATGGACAAGGATAAAAGCTGGGCAGGTAAAGGGAGTAAGCTGGGCGCCTCCCAGTCGGGGTGGCACAGACAGGAGTTGGACCATTTGTCGGGCTGCAAACAGCGTTTTTGACGGTACCTTCAAGGGCAGCACTTCACAGCCCCTGTTCTCCCCCCACCGCCTCCGCCACTTTGCTCCACGGTGGACCCGGGTCACTTCAGACCAGTGGGTCCTCGACACAGTAGCAAGAGGATACCACATCCAGTTCCTCTCAACTCCCCAGGACAGGAAACCGTCCCCTCCCATAGTCCCAGAGAACCCCAACCTACTAGGCAAGCTCGAGGCCGAATGCCAAAAGTTACTCTCCCTCGGAGCCATCGAAAAGGTTCCCAAGGGGGAACACGGCAAAGGGTTCTATTCCCACTACTTCCTGGTCCCCAAACCCAACGGGGACCTACGGCCGTCCTAGACCTCAGAGCTCTCAACAAAAACATAAAGAAAATAAAATTCCGCATGATCTCCCTACCGCAGATCATTCCCTCCCTGTCCCCAGGAGTGTGGTTCGCAGCCCTCATCCTAAAGGATGACTACTTCCACAACTTGGACGACTGGCTCATAGTGGGCAAGTCAAGTCAACAAATACATGACCATGTTGACGTCGTAATGAACCTGTGCGAGTTCCTAGGCTTCTGCATAAACTTGGAAAAGTCCAAGCTCTGCTCCACCCAGGACATAGAGCTCACTGGGGCACACCTGGACACTCAGCAAGGCATTGCATCCTTGACCCTGTCAAGATTTCGGTCCATCTGCACCATCATCACGGAGCTCCAGGTGCCCGGACCGACCACAGCACGCAGATGCATGCAGCTCCTGGGGCACATGGCATTGGCTACATCGGTAATCTGAACAGCCCACCTACAGATGTGACCATTCCAGCTCTGGTTTGCCACAAGCTTCCGACCAGAATGGGACCATCTCGACAAGGTAATCTCGGTACCCCAGCATGCCCTGGAGTCCCTCCAAATCTGGTGGGACCCTGACTTCACAATGGGGGGAATCCCGTTCATGGAGTCCCAACCTGCAGTAACCCTAATAACGGAGGCCTCCAACCTGGGGTGAGGCGCCCACCTGTCAAGGAGCCTCTCCACGCAAGGCACCTGGAGCCCTGAGGACAGTCTCCTTCACATAAATGTGAAGGAGCTCAGGGCCATAAACTGGCCTGCATGACCTTCCTGGACCAGATCCAAGGCAGAGTGGTCCAAATCCTCTCAGACAACACAGCAGCCATGTTCTACACAAACCGCCAAGGGGGAGTCCGCTCCTCGGCCCTATGCGAGGAAGAGACCAAGCTTTGGTAACTAACGATAGACCATCACTTCATGCCAACTGCCGCCCATCTCCCCGGGGTGGACAATGGCATAGCAGATTTACTCAGCAGAAAGCCGCTGGCGAATCACGAGTGGTCCCTATACAATGAGGTTTTCTCCCTGCTGACAGTCAGGTGGGGAACTCCTCAGAGTGACCTCTTTCCACAACGCAGAACCACAAATGCCCTCGGTTCTGCTCCCTCCAAGGTCGGGAGAAGGGGTCTCTCAGCGGTGCCTTTCTCCTCAACTGGTCGGGAGTCCCAATGTACGCCTTCCCGCCAATTCCCCTGATCCACAGGGTGCTTCTGAAGGTCCTCACAGATGAGGCACTCATCATCCTGCTAGCCCCGGACTGGCCCAGGCAACACTAGTTCCCTCTCCTACAAGACATGTCAGTGAGGACCCCACTCCGCCTCCCACGGTGGGCGGACCTTCTGACACAGGACTCGGGACGCCTTCGGCACCCCAGCCTGGGCCTCCTGCACCTTACAGCCTGGATGCTGTCTGGCTCAGCGAGCAGGAGAGAAAACTGCTTGAATAGGGTTTAAAAGGTCCTGGTTGGTAGCAGAAAACCCTCCAACAGGTTCACCTATACCACAGAATGGAATCACTTCTCCACTTGGTGCCATGATAAAAACATAGACCCTATCTCCGCACCAGTGCAGGCAACCTTGAATTACTTTCTTGACCTAAGGGAGAAAGGCCTATCTCTGTCCTCACTGAAAGTGTGTTTGGCAGCAATCTCTGCCTTTCACCAAACAACAGCTGGGGTCCCACTCTTCTCACACCCCATCTGCCATAGATTCCTGAAAGGAGTGGAAAAACTTTTTCCACACGTCTGTAACCCCACCCCTCAGTAGGAGCTGAACGTGGTGCTACAGGCTCTGACAGAACCACCCTATGAGCCCTTAGACTCAGCCACCCACCTAGTGCTGTCCTGGAAAGTGGCTTTCCTGGTGGCCGTTACATCGGCCAGAAGGATCTCAGAGCTACGAGCCCTATCCTCTGAACCCCCATGTACGGTTTTCTTTCCCAACAAGGTGGTCCTGCATCACCACCGCTCATTCCTGCCCAAGGTTGCCACCCCCCTTCACATGAATCAAAAAATCTGCCTGCCTGTCTTCTATCCAGACCCACAGGTGACCGAAAACCAGAGACGGTGACACACCCTGTTTGTGAGGAGAGCACTCCTAACCTACATTGAGTGCACCCAATCCTTCCGCAAAACCCCCCAGCTGTTTGTGGCGGTCGCAGAACGCATGAGAATTTCTCTGGTATCCTCCCAATGCATCTGCAAATGGATTGTGAACTGCATTAAAGACTGCTACGGAAGGTCAAACACGCCTCTCCCAGAGACTGTGAGAGCCCACTCTACCAGAGCTCAGGCGTCTTCCACAGCCTTCCTCGCTAAGGTCCCGATCCAAGAGATCTGTAGGGCCGCTACGTGGTCGTTGGTGTATACCTTCATGACGCACTACACCATTGCCCAACAGGCGAGAAATGATGTCGCTGTGGGCAGAGCTGTACTCACTGTGGGTAGACTGTAACTCCTCCCACCATCCTTTGGTATGGCTAGCAGTCACCCGTAACTGAATGATGTGAGCAGCACTCAAAGGAGAACAGTTGGTTACTCACCATGACCGTCCTTCTTCAAGATGGGCTGCTTGCATACATTCAGGTCCCTCCCACCATCTGCGCTAATGGAGTTGGCAAAGGTATGTGGGACTGGGAGGGTCAGGGTCACGGTCACCTATATAGCCACGGCCCCGGCGTGGAGGGAGCATTGGCCGTGCGCCCTGATCTGACAGGCTAACGCTAAAGAGTTTCTGAGCTACCACGCGCTGCGGCATGTAGACTCCTGTAACTGAATGTATGTGAGCAGCCCATCTCAAAGAAGGACGGTTATGGTGGGTAACCAACCGTTCCCCTTATTGTATGAGCAAAGGACAGCAGAACTATGCTTAGCCTGTTCTAATTTGAAGGGTCTTTTGGAAGGGAGTGGGGACAGGTATTCCTGCCTAAAAGTCACAGACTCAGTTTAACCCCCACCCCTACTCCCACTGGTCAAAGACAGAGCAAAGATTCTAGGGGCATATCTACACACTTTAGTTCTAGTTCTTCCCAGACTAAGGACAACACCTATGATTGGGGCGCATTAAAGGAACTTCTTGGTGCTGAACTTAAAAAGCTGAGGCAAAAGGAAACTGCCCCACATACTCTGGGGTGGGTGTTTTGTTCATGGTTTTATGTGTGCAGATCCTGCTTGTGGTAGTTTCCCAAGTTAATGTGGGGTTACTTTTTCCCTCTTTATTAAAAGTCTGTCTTCTACACTCTGCCTTTGTGCTTGCAAGAGAAGTAGTGCCTCTAGAGGCACCCAAGACATAGTGTGCAATTGTCACTATTGTGTTGGATTGTTGAAAGGAACCCTCAGATGTTCAACCCTGCCCATTGTTATTGACAACTCAAACTAGTGGAAGGGTTACATATTAACCCCTAAAAATCAGGCAAGAATGCAGAGGTCACTGGTGTCCTTGAGTCTGATTTCTTATGGCAACATATTCCAGTTATTCTATTCCTGGACCTGTGGGACCTCCCCACTCACCCCTGTGAGTCTCTTCTGTTGCACATTTTTTCTCACAGTTGAGGACTGTTCCCTAATAACTAGAATAAATTTTCCTTCTTTCAAGTTTCAAGGCCACTTCTTGTTCTTCCATCTTGCAGGACTGTGACTAATCCCTCGTCCTCCTTTATATTGTTACTTTGATAGTATTTATAGACTGTGATCATGTCCTCTTCTCTTCCCCCTCCCAACTCTTCTGTCTTCCAGGATGTATAAATTTAGCTCCCTTGGTCTCTTGTCATGCATCTATTGCTCCCCAGCTATACTGAAACTATATAGTTTCCATGCAGTCTCCTTTGATTTTGACAGGGAAAACCTTTGGCAATAGCAGAGGCATGTGATTCTCCCACTCAGTAGTGGCAGTTTAGAGCATCAGGGGTCCCTGGAGAATAACTGAGCCTTCAAGCAGCCAGCGGAGATGAGTCCCAGTCTCCTGGGACAGATCTCAGTGATGCACCATCGTGGCTTTTGATATAGTGCTACCAAGTCATGGCGATGTATTTCTTTATGTAAATCATGAAGATGAAGACTGGCTCCCTGCCGCTGCTGTCTTGGGCTATTGGGGGTGGGAGGGAGGTGTTTTCATTCTGTTCTTGCATCAGAGAGAAAGATAAGGGAGAGAATCTGCCTCCAGCTCTTCCATATGGCTGGCCCACTTGGAGCTGTGGGAGGAGGCTATCATAGGGCACCTGCCTGACAAAGGAATCACTGCTGGAACACAAAAGCTGAGCTATTGAAGGTGAACAATAGCAAACAGGACAAGAATGCAGGCTGTGGAGCTGCAGGTGGTGCTGAGAGATAGGGGAACCTAGCGGATACCTTTTCAGATGCATTAATCAGAGCCTGCTGGGGTCAATAGAAAGCAGTGAAGGGTGTCAGAATGGGGCCAAAAAAGCCAGCTGGTTTTGCTGCCCCAGACAGGAATGTGGAAGATTTCTTGCCCTTTCAGCCAAAGAAATTAGTGTGACATGAAAACTGTCTTTCTCCCTCTGTGCATGGAACAAATGTTGGTGACAGGCTAATGGAGGCAGCTAGAACAAAGTCTAGGGCAGACAGGCATCGTGTAGGACTCCCATGGGCAGCTTGTCTGAAGCACCGCTTTCCTTCCCACTTTCCACTCATTGTGAACTTGCACAAAGCTCTGTGATGCCCTTCAGTCCTGGACCTACAGCTGCACCCACTGTCCTAGACCAACACCCACACCTCTGCCAGTGCACCTTAATGCTGTCCCTGCTATCCCAGTCCAGCCGCACATGCCTCTACCTATGTATCTCAATACTGACTTGCTTCACCATCTGTCAGAGTTCTGGCTCCTCAGCATAGACTGCCAAATAAGATAAATGTGTTCCAAATTTTGTTGCGCTTTTGTGATGTGAACAGATATTCAAGGCCACTGGGGATAAGACCCACCTGGAGCAAAATCTGATCCTAAGTCGCCATAGGTTAAAAGATCACATGCTATCCCTAGCCCCTGCTGAGCTCCCCTCTGTAGGTTTCTGCTTTGGTCACTTGTATGAAAAATGTTTTTAGCACTAGGCATTTTTCATAGGATGACGATCCTTCCTTCCTCCTTGGAATGCTTAAGTGCAATGTTCCCTCTAAGCTGCGCAGCCGCCCCAGGGCAGCCTGGCGCAGGGAAGGCTCCTGGCCGCGTACCACGGGCAGCTGCAGTCCCTGCCCAGGCAGTGACTCTGAGCTGGGAGTTTTTGAAACTCCCACTCAGAGTCAGCTCTCACTGAGCCTGTGCAGACTCTCTGCACAGGCTCAGTGAGAGCGCCTGGCAGCGCTGCTCCGGCGGCCAGGGAAGGGGGCCCTGACCCCCCTTCGAACACCCAGGAAGGGGGGGCCGATAGGGACTGGAGGCTGTTCTGCCTGCCGGGCCTCATGGCAGCAGGGCACAGCAACCAGCCCAGCCTACCCCCAGCCGGCTGGGCCTTCCCGGGGGCGGAACGGGCCGGCACTGTGGTGAGGCCAGGCAGGGAGCAGCACTTAGGGGGGCAGGATTGGGCCCACATGGGGGGGATCGGGCCCACAGGGGCAGGATCAGGCCCGCACGGGGGAGGCCACAGCGAGCAACAGATGTTGCTCAGCTGCATTGGCCCCTTAAGTGCTGCTGCCTTTACCGAGTATTGCATACATTTGCCACCCTTTAAAGAAACAGGCATTGCCCAATTCTCTTTTCAACAGCTATTTCCTTAAAATTAATCCCTTCCCGAGAGAGTTGGTGTTTTGTTTGTTTTTAAATCTCCTGAACACATGCCATTCTGTCACACTTGATGCACATTTCATATATGCACAACCAGTTTTACACTAGGTGGTACTGTGCCCTACCTACCAGGGACCTGAGCTCCCAAGGGCTATGTCTACGCTACAAAAGCTAAGTCGACTTTATTAAATTGACTTAGTGAGTCCACACTTCTCTTAAGTCGACTTAACAAAGTCAGTTAAGTCAGTTTAAGAAAATGTCCTAATAAAAAATGTTTGCGTAAGTCAACTTAAGCAGGCACACGTTATTACATAGAGCAGGGGTCTCAAACTCAAATCACCATGAGGGCGGCAAGAGGACTAGTAGAGGGCTGCATGAGGATTAGTACAGTAGCCCGAGGGCTGCACCACTGAAACCTTTCCATAAAATGATATCGCAAATATCAGTAATGATCGTGCCATTGTGGGCCGCAGGAAATAGCTTTAGGGGCTGCATGCAGCCCGCATGTTTGAGACCCCTGACGCAGGGCTTCTTAGGCCAACTTAGATGGCCACATTGCATTAAGTCGACTCAGTAAAGTTGACTTAATGCCAGAGTCAAATAAAGAGTGAGAGTTATTAAGTTGACTTAAAGAAGCCCTTAAGTTGACTTAATGAACTCTGAATGTGGCCAGGGCTTGGCTTAAGTTGCCTTAAGCCCATCGTGTAGACCAGGGGTCTCAAACTCAAATTGCCACAAGGGCTGCATGAGGACTAGTACGTTAGCCTGAGGGCTGCACCACTGAAACCTTTTCATACCACAATATTGCAAATATTGGTAATAATAGTGTTGTTGTGGGCCACAGGAAATAGCTTTAGGGGCTGCATGTGGCCTATGAACCACATGTTTGAGACCCCTGGTGTAGACATACCGAAGGTGAGTACCCACTCCTGCCAGTCTGTGTGCTTCTGGTGCTCACTGGCAGCAGCAGGAACTGGTGTGATTGAGGGGTGGGGGAGAGGGGTGCATGATGCCTTCTGTCTTTCAGGGCCAGATGCAGGAGTGGGGAGCTCTTGTAAGAGGAAGCAGTGTACCTACAGCTGCTTGCCCTCTGAGGGTATTACCCTGTTGTAATCCATGCTTTCCTGTGACTTTCTTAGTTTTCCTGCCTCCTATTCTCCCCAGAACATGCTTCCCCATGGGCTGATCCTATTTCCCCACGCCTCGTTGTGAACATTCCTGGCACTGGGTTCCTTTCCTTCTTGTACGTGCTGTCTAATTTCTCCAGTGCCAAATTCACTTCAAAACTAAATCATGACTGCATTTTTTCCTTGTACATAAGCCAGGCTCTCTTGTTTCAGGCACAGACTTAGGGCTGATTGACGGGCTGCCCGCTCATGGACAATGGCTATTTTCTGCAGGCAGCTACTCACCCTTTATCAGTTCCCACCATTGCCCCCCCCCCGGGGTTATGGAGTCAGGGATCTGGGACCCTGGGCAGCATGGCTGCAGGGGGCCCAGTGGGCCATGCTGTTGGGGGTGCTTGCTGGGGGACTGCAGGCTGGTGTGGCTACGGGAGGCCACAGGCCATTCTGCTGGAGGAGACCATCGGGGGGGACACACTGAGGGGTCACAGGCCAGGGTTGCAGGTGGGGCGGGGGGTGGCTGGGACAAGTTGACATTGCCCCTGGAGGCTAGTGAGGGGTGGGCCAGAGGCCATGGCACTCCTGCCCCACCCCCAGGCTGGCTGGTGAGCAGATGAGACAACCAGGGGGCTGGGCAGGCAGACTGGAGGTGAGCCACAGCAGCTGCCACTCAGGCCTGCCGGGCCAGATATTGAGGGGGCTGCAGAGCCCCCCTTTAGGCTGGGGCCAGGGGCTGCAACCCCTAAAGCCTCTGGCTTAATCCTTATCCCCAGGATCCAATTGCATCCCAGCCTGTTAGGGATGTTTTCCCCCTGGTCCTTCTCGCTCCCTTCAGAGGCCTCTAGAAGCTTCCGTAGCTCCCCACCCCCTGACACTCCACTAATTTGTGGTGCTATTTAACAGTAGGCAAAGCAAGGGCCACAATAAGCAGGCAGGTCACTGACTCAGCTGGGGAAATGAGCTAATGAGCAGACCCTTGTGAGCTTCTCCCCCTCTCTGCTGTTGCTTGGTACATATTAATTTCTCTGGATGCATTGGCTAGTAGCTTCTGCAGCAGCAAAGTACACTGCTGCTGCTTGTTTGCTTTATGGGCCATAGTTGTTCCCTGTGTCTGAGATCCCTGCTCAGTTAACTAGTTGTTTCTGGTGACTTTGGTCTGAGCTGGATGATTCACTTGCACAGGGAGTCTTGGAGATGGCACTGGAAAGCCAGGGAGCTGAAGGGAGCCCCTGTCAGGAGTTACATGCCCTACCAGTGGAGCACAAGCAAGCAGAGACTGAATTAGGCAATTGCTCATTAGATAGTGGTGCTCCAGCAGGAGCTCATCTTGGTGGGAAACAGTCAACAGAAATCATCAGGGCCAGCCCCAGACTGAATGGCACCCACCCCCTCCATCTGATAAACATTTGAATACCTTATTTTTATTGTATTTGTAGTCCATTTCATGACTTTGATGCACAGTTAGCATGCATGATTTATCCCTGACATATAAGATGATAGATTTGCATGCTAGAATCTGTAAATTTGTATTTATTCATGTTGTATGTAAACAAATGAAAATTTTAATTCTGAGAATAGCTGAAATGTCCTAACATCAAGAAAAATGAACTGTGGACCAACATGGGTGGACTAATATTGAATAGTGTTACAGTAGGTGAGAATTTCAAAAGGGATAGCCATGTTAGTCTAGTCCAGTAAAAAACAACAAGGAGTTGTGTGGCACTTTAAGACTAACAGATTTATTTTTTAGTCTTAAAGTGCCACACAACTCCTTGTTGTTTTTTACAGTAGGTGATAGCCTTAGAATACTTTCCCAAATCCTTTTAGTCAAGAGGTTGCTTTTCCTGATACTTGCCCTCATGAAGCCCAGTGTCAGAGAGACCCAAAGACTGGGCCAATGACATTTTCAAGCAATAAAACAACAAATGATGTCAGTCTCATCAGCCATTATTGACTGAAGATACATTTTAATGAGCCTGAGCTTTGAAAAGCTGCACTGACCACTCGCAACTGTGACTGGCAGCGTGAGAAGAATCCTCAAAGCTACCCACATATTAGAAAAAGTGTCCTTCAGCTCTGCATCATGAATAAACTGGAGAATTTAAGACTGGAGAGTGCTTCCTTTGTGGCAAAATGTGATGGATGTCATCCAATTCAGCATAGATGTCTTTGTCATTGACACTTGGGGAATGCTTAGATGTTAGCATCTGGTGAAAAGTCAGCTCAATTATCCAAGAGTGTTTTCCTATCCACCTACAGCTTACCAAGGTCATATGAAAACACCCAGATCTTTTTGTGGGTGGTACTTCATTTGTCTGAACCCTCTTCAATAGACACTCAAGCAGTGTCAGCAAAAAAACTCCCACTTAAATGTTTCTTCCAAGTTTCCTATCACCTCAACTTTGCCATCATAACCAAACTGAATGAGTTTCTTTAAAGACAGCCTCAACTCCTACATTTTCCACCATTTCTTTGGCAGCAGTGATGGCATCTTCAAATCCATTGTCTTTGTAGGCCATGGTGAAACCAAAGCAGTGCTCATCAAATGAGTTGCAGTCACAATGTCCATCAACTGAGTTTGCAATGTTTTGCTTACATTTACTACGAACAGGATATCATACCAAATCACCATGGAGACTAGAAATTTGCAATCAGTGATCTTGTTTGCCAGACTTTGCACCCATGTCAGATTCTGGCATCAGCTTCATTCAACTATGCAAGTTCCATCAGGGCATCATAAACCTCAGTCACTTGGTATCTTACTGGACTTATGCTGTCAGTGCAGCTCTCCCAGCAAGTATAGCATAGCAGCTTCAGGGTCAGATGTGTAACATTTGTCTGGGGGGGGGGCTTCCACCTGATAGTTGATGCTGAAATTAGGACGTACATCCTATGCAGAACTCTGGACAGAGATACTGAATCAAAAGATGATGATGCCTCTGACACAACCAGGTTGAGGAAATCATAGCCACAAAGGAAACTCTTAGATTCAACACAAGTATCTTTGCCCGGATGCCATTGTTTCAACAGCTCAGAATTGTGCCATTGTTGTAACCTTGGCCTCAGCAGTCCTGAAGTTTTATTTTATTCTCATTCAAAACATTCATAAACAGTTCCATTGGGCCTTTTCCAATAGACTCCTCCACAGACCGGAAATAAACTGTTCCTTTTGGATAGCCATCCTTGTCAACAAACCTTATTGTAAATGATGACATCTTTTCACCGTGACTAATGTCAGAAGTCCATTATTACAACATAGTGCTCCGCTTTGCCAAACTGCATTAATGTTATCAAGACCCTTCCTTGCCATAAGGTCAATTCCTTTTGAACTGTTTTGCTGCACTAAATGGTCCATAGCTTCTTTACGAGCTACTGAACATAGGTACACGTATGACATTGTCATCTTGCCCAAGGATCTCTGCCAAACAGAAAATTATTATTTTGTTCAGGGAACAACTTAACCTGTGAGCCCTGGAAAGCCAAAATATTCTTTGCAAGGAAGAGGGTAATTAAGATCAGATGCTCAGGCAAGTTCCTCCTCCAGTGCTGAGTTTCTACATTAACAATGTACTAGGGTTTTTGCATCTGTGCATTTATTCAGCTTAAACCTGGACTCAGCCTCCATCCATCTGGAGTGGGCTATAAAATGGCTGGGTGACTTTTCATGTTGTTTTAGAGCATCAGCTAAAGTTATGCCAGTAATTGTACCCAGAAAGTACAAGCAATGATCTGACATTCTTGACAAATATTTTGCACCAAAAGCAGACTATGAGTAAACTAGCCAATGCCAATTCAGTTTCTTTCCATTCTTGAGCACTCTTTTGCAGTGTGACTTGGAGAAGTTTCACTACGGCTCATTTACTGGAACCATCTTATTCTCAATTTTGCCCAGCCTGTTCAAAACTATATAATCAATATTAGCAGAATTTAGGATCACCAGCCATAAAGTGGGATCTGACTATTGATTTGTGGTGTACAATTTTTTCTCACTGCTGTTTTTGTCATCATGTG
The DNA here is from genome assembly GCA_007922195.1 of Podocnemis expansa. Lineage (NCBI taxonomy): Eukaryota > Metazoa > Chordata > Testudines > Podocnemididae > Podocnemis > Podocnemis expansa. The sequence goes on along the minus strand of ML681963.1, from coordinate 99,535,332 downwards.
AGCCTCATTCTTCATCATTACTCTGTGTCATATGAGCCACATTCTTCTTTACCAGCACTCTCTTTTACACTGCTAGGAAAACTGGACTATTCTTCATCACTCTACTCATATTTTCCATTCCTTATCTTCAGGTAAATTTGCTAATGCTCTAGCTGGATTTGTTTACTTTAAAAAGAGGAGACATGATAACAGTTTTCAGGTAACTAAAAGGTTATTATGAGGCGGAGGGAGAAAAATGTTCCCCTTAACTGCTGATGATGAGACAAAAAGCAGTGGGCTTAAATTATGGCAAGGAAGGTTTTGGTTAGATGTTAGGAAAAAATTCCTAACGGTCAGGGTGATTAACCACTGGAATAAGTTTCCTAGGCAGGTTGTGGAATCTCCATCACTGAAAGTATTGAAGAGCAGGTTAGACAAACACCTGTCATATATGACTTAAGAAGATACTTGGTCCTGCCATCAGTGCAAGGGACTGGCCTCGATGACCTTTCATGGTTCCTTCCAGTTTCTGTGATTCAGTAATAGGACTTCTATCTGTTGGTTCCCAACCGCGATGGGAGAAAGAGACACCGGACTCAGTAGTTCTAACTGAGAAATGGGTTCGTTTATTTAGAGCAACAACGGGGAAATTTTTTCAATGGGTAATCACAGTGACAATTGAGGTAGCAATCAACAACTGAAACAGCAACCTTAGAAGACCAACTGAGGTAGCAAATCTATATAAGTAACACAGTAAAACAGCAAAGCAAAACTGCACATCTATATAAGTAACACAGCAAGACTGTAAAGCAAAACTACCAATCTATATAAGTAACACAGCAAAACTGCAAGGCAAAACTGCAAGGTATTTGCAACAAAGTAAAACTGCTAGGTATTCCCAACAAGACAAAATTGCAAGGTAAAACAAACTGCAATGTACTCGTAGGGGATTCCTATATACGTACCACAACCCAGGCTCCACTGACCAGCAGCATGAACACAAGGGGCATGGTAAGGAACACTACACGAGCTAGCTTTCCTTGGGAGATCCAACTGTCAGAGTGATCAGTTCTGGCAGGTAACACGTGAACCTCCATAACTTTTGCCAGTTGGCATCTCCTTTTTATAGGATTTTTAGCTCAGTGTTTTTCTGGTTCCCACACTGGGGGGGGGGTTGTCATATTAGTGGTTCCCACGATTGAGATAGTAATTTTCCAATTAGGATTTCAATTCCTAGGTGGGACTTAAATTTCCAAGTGGGTCATAAATTCCCAGGCGGGCCCAGATTCCTAGGTGGATCATAAATTCCTAGGTGGGACCCAAATTTCCAAGTGGGTCATAAATTCTTAGGTGGGTCCCGATTCCTAGGAGGGTCATAAATGCCTAGGTGGGACCCAAAGTTCCAGGTGGTCATAAATTCCTAGGCGGGTTTCGATTCCCAAGAAGTTAGTGCCTTTGAGTTATGCTAGTCTGTAGCCTCCCAGATTCCAGGCCAGAGCCTCTTACGCTGTCCATAAGGGGTTTTTTAGTGTGCACTTGGTGGCAAATGGGGTGCTCGGGCAAGCGGCCCCTTATTAGTACATCAGGCACGAACACTATCATTTATGCTTCATTCTTCAATTTCTTTTGCACTGGGATGATTGCTGCTGCCTAAAACACAGTCTATGTTGTTCTGTTTCAGATATTTTCCCATCAAATTTGCCCTTGGGTACAAAGTAGATTGCACCCAAGCTTTCTGCTTCCTGTGCTGCATTCCTGAGGGCTTCTTTGGGGACATCTTTCATCTTCTGTGGGGGAAAATGGACAGTATTAGGGAAAGCAAAAATCTATGTTCCGCAGTCTTAGAAAGTCATCAAACATTATGTGTTAAGCGTGGCAAAAGAAGTAACAGTATTTCTTTTATATTTTTTGCATAGGTAGGGGTTTGATGGCTATCCCTGGTGGCTTATTAAATATGTCTTTTATTATTCACTACTTATGGTCTTCATCTTGAAACACAACTTCGCTTTCACAATTACAAAATAAAACCACTTCACTCTCACTTCACCCCAATTTGTTCTTGTATCTCTCTGACCAACTGGCGATGCACTCAACCCTTTTATATCCACAAGGGCAAGGTTGGCAACATTTTAGTATGTTAGCAAAAAATATAGTTCTCAGAAAGCCTAGAAGGTTCCTCAAGATTCTACAAAGATCCAGAACATTCTAGGAGATTAGTAGAAAAATGAATCTACATATGAAATACCTGAAACATTTTACTTCAAACACTGTGTTTCCCTTTTGTTGCTAACAACAAAAGCTGCACACCATGCCTGGCACCCGAGGCAGTCACCTGGGTTGCCCGTCCCTAAATCCAGTCCTGAAAATTGTTGAGATCATTGTTTCCGCCACAGAGCGAACAAGTGGTTTGATGGGTGCAGCTTTCACCTGCTGCTGTGGTGGGCATTATGACAGAAGTGGAGCTACTATTGAATAATATTCTGAATGTTGAGATGTGACAATTTTATGACTCCTGAATATAACCTGAGGAGTGAGGGTAAGTTGTATATTGGAGTTAAGACTCATCTGTATGAATGCATCGATGTAACTTAGTAGGGGCTGTGGGGAGAATAAAAAAAAGGTAAGCGACACAATGGCTTCCCAAGTAAGAACATCTAGGTACACACTTGAAACATTATAGTGCAGACTGTAAGCTTCAAATCTTGTCTTTTATTGTAAACTTTGTTTCACCAGAGCTGGGAGTTGCTGTATCAAAGGGCTACAAACATTTGAAGAGTGTCTTTATACCTTTGAAGGTGGGCGAGTTGCCAGAGGCCAGTTAGAGTGCTGTCAGTGAGCTCAGGCACAGAGAGAGGCTCACCAGAAGAGTCTATAGGGAGCTTGTCCTACCAGAGCCCTGTGTAGAAGGTGGTTAAACACTCAATAAGACAGGCAGGCAGTATATGGGTTACAATTTTCATGATATGCTTTCTCTGATATGCTGCTGTTCTAAATAATAACATCTTTGCTTTAAGGAGGCTGTTTGGTCACTGTCCTTGTCCCAGAGAAGGGAGTAGAATTGCAGGCCCTGGACATAAATCATCTTTTGAGGTAATCCAGCTTTGTACCAGGAGCAGAAGCGCAGCTGGCCCAGGAAAAGACCCAAGGCTCGGTGCACTGGGACTCAGGGCTCACATGCTGCGGCTGCCATGGGCAGACCGGCGGCAGACCTGGGGCTCAGGCTCTGGGACTTGCGGCTTGAGCCTTGTAAGCCCAGCGCCAGCTATGCCCCTGACCAGGGGACTGCAGCCCAAGGCCCGGTTTGAGAGTGGGAGAATTGTTTGATTACATCTTAAGCTCAGATGATCACTCGAGGCCTGATACCCAGAGGGGTGCCCTTGGGGAGAACTGAAGAAGATAGAGGTGCAGGCTGCCCAATAACTGCAAGCTCTGCTGTTTCTTCTGCTACATCCAAATACACTTCAGTCTCTGTAGTTTATCAAAAAGAAGGTTAAGAAGTTACTAAATCATCTAACAGTACCTACGGGGAAAGAGATTTCTGTTAGTATATAGCTCTTTAATCAAGCAGTAAAAGATATAAAGAGATCCAGGGGCTGGAAGCTAAATAAATTCACTAGAAATAAGGATGGTCAGAGCCTTTTTTAAATCTTGTATAACTTACCCAGGGCTGTGCTGGATTCTTCATCTGTTTTTAAATCTCGTACAGTTACTGTTGGATTCTTCGCCTCACACAAACTTACCTAGGGCTTTGGTGAAAACTTCGTGTTACACCAAGACTGGGTGTCTTTCTAAAAGCTGCACTAACTCAGCTTGACGCAGGCAGGGTCAGCTCTGCTATGAGGCAAGAGACAGACATGGCTTCAGGTGACAGTTCTTGGGGGCGCCTAGCCCCCCTGAAGATCAGGCTGGCTCCCGCCTCTTCACCTCTCTCCTAAAAGCTCAGGCACTGTTTGTCAACCTGCAGCTTAAGTCATGTGGGCAAAGTGCACCTTAAATCACTCTGCAGGCAGACACTGGAGATTTTATGCACTTTGGAGAACCGTTTTCATCCTCCGTGAATGAGATGGGGGGCCAAATCAAAATTTGGCTTGGGGCGCCACGCCCCCTTGAACCAGCCCTGGACGCAGGCAGCTGTTGCCTGCATCATACGGGAGATTAGTCTGGATTAGCATGATGGTCTCTGGCCTTCAGGCCTATGTATAAATCCAAGGCTGTTGTCCACATCATTCCCCAGGAGCAGCTGGGGAAGCCACATACTTACACTTTCAACTGCCACCTTTCCATCTACATACCAGTTCAGCATAGGCTGTATGGAGAGATGCAACAACCATAGGATGACCATATATCCTGTTTTTAAAAGGACAGTTTATTTTAGCCTTTTTCCCTATGTCCCAGCTTTTTAGTGAAAAAGACTGGATTGTCCCATATTTTGAGCTCTACATACATCTGAGAGCAGGGCGGTTAGATATTTTAAATCTGCCGCCATATAGGACAGACACATGCCTGCGCTGCACAAGGTAGGAAATTTAACACAGCTGTGTTGCAAGCTCTCTCTGTGTTAGCTGTCTCTGGAGAGTGTGGGTAGGGGGCTTGGAGGTGGGGGTTGGAGGAATCAGGAGTAGATGACATGAGGGGCTAAGGGAGAGTCGGGCAAGGCAGCTGCAGGAGGGAGGGAGAGTGGGTAGTGTCAGGCTGCTGGAAAGCCGAGGGTGCTGGTAAGAGTGGGTGTCAGGGGAGAGGGAGTAGGGTATACCAGACCACTGTGGAGCCATGGGGAGAGGGAGCCATGGGTCCCAGTGGAGGGGGTTGCTAGGGAGCCACTACTGCAGATGCCTGAAGAAGGGAGCTGCAGGGGGGTGAGGGGCCAGCACCAAGATATGCTGGGGGAGTGGGGCTGAACACTGCAAGGTGCTGGCAGGGGGGAAAAGGCAGCCACAGGTGACCGGATCCCTCCTCTTCACATGTTCCATTTTTTTCTACCATGAATAATCATTGCAAACAGGGGGTTAATAAATGACCAACTGCAATTGGTTGGTTAGCCCCAATTGCCTTGCCCCAGTGGCTACTTTTTCTCAGAGCTTGTCATTCCAAAATTGCAGCCCAGACCCTGTGAAATAGTCCCCCGAGAGTACAGGATTGATGGGGGCACTATACCTGAAATGATGTGAAAGAGAGCTCTACGTGGCTTGAAAGTTTCGGTTGGCGAGAGAAAGAGAAAGTGATCCAATAAAATATTACTTTACACACGCTTCTCTCTAATCTTATGGGGCTGACGTAGCTACGGCGGACTCTACATCAAGCAGTGTTCCAGCGTGTGCCTTCATTCTTCGCACTTGCATTTGGGATCATTCCTTATTTTTCCCTTGGTTGTACTGCTGCTAAACTTTGCCACCCCAGCTCTTGTTTGATTTAGAGTATGCTGGTGTTTCCATCCAAGGTTAGTGCCTGGAGGGAGTTGGTGTAAAGGAACCAAGTTCTCCAGGGCGAGATTTGTCAGCTTTTCCTGACATTTTATCACTCTATCCACACTGACTTTTTGAGGTTTTCAAAGTGAATTTCAGCTTCTTGGGTGGCATTATGTGTGTTCAGTGGATGTTTTTAATCCCACACCTAGTTTTGTTTCTCCTTTTTACTGAAGGCCTCCCACCTCACCGTTGGTGATTCAATTCCCACCAGGAAGTCTAGGGACAATGAGGGAATCAGTTTCAAAGCCCCTGTGATGATCCTACAGGACCAAGTTCAGTATCAATTGTGTATGCATGGCTCTAGTGGAATCATAAAGAGCACATACTCTGCAGCTCAGTGATACAGGATGAAATCCATAGCCTATGGGTACTGCTATACATGAAATTCATTCCACTTCAGCCAATGTCTTAGGGCTCTAGAAGTGATAATCTCCATTCCATTGCCCTGTGTGTGGGCAGCAATCAGCACAGCTTTATTTGGCATACACAGCAGCTGCCTGCCCCAGCCCTCTTCATAGAGGAACCTTTCACTCAAATCCTCCTCCTCCAGATTTCCCATGCCCTCACTAGACCTGTTGCTGGCATCCCTCACCTTGGAGAGGCAAATTCCCAACATGGAAATTAAGGAGCTGTGTGTGCAGAGGAAAGAAGCAATATGGGGAAGGAGACCAATACAATGGTACTTCCTTCAGTTCCTATCCTTTACAGGAGTACTGGATGGTTTGGTGCACTGCATCCTTGGCCTGTGATTCTCTCAGATTTCACAAGCTAAGTAAGGTCAGGTCTCATAAATATGTTGATGAGAAATCTCTAAAGAAAATTTTGGGGCCACAGGAAGTGGTGTTAGTACTTCAGCAGGTGTCCCTCTATTCCAGTGGTTCCCAACCTGTGGCCTAGGGGCTAAAAGGGACCTGCAGGGGCTTTCAAAGTGGTCCACTGCCCCCCTTTTGCTGACTGCAGAAGAAAGGTGATGCCTAAGGACCAAGGCAGAGTGCCTTTCCAAAGAGCTAAAATAAAAACAGAGACTCCTAATGCAGCACTTCCTTCCCCCTGCTCCAGCAGAGTGCAAAGCCTGTGGGTCCCTAGCTGGTGGGGTCCTTGCTGGAACCAGAAGGAAGAGAGCACTGATCTTCTGTTCCCCTGGCTGCAGAAGTGAGCCACTAGGCTACAGGACACATGTGTTCCAAAGGGGCAGCCGTGTTAGTCTAGTAAAGCAAAAAAAGCAAGGAGTCTTGTGGCACTTAAAGACTAAGGCCGTGTTCACACAGCCCTCTTATTTCGAAACAACAGAGGTTGTTTCGAAATAAGATTTAGGCTGTTCACACGACGCACGGTTGTTTCGAAACAAGTTAAACCCCATGCGGGGACAAAACAACGTTGTTTTGAAACTATTGTTTCGAAACAACGCCATGCGAACATGTTGTTTTGAAACAACAGTGACTTGTTTCGAAATAACTGTTGCCTGAACCTGCTATTTCACTTTGAGCTTTTTTCCTTAATTCGAATTAACAAACTGCTAATTTGAATTAAGTTATTTCGAAATAAGGTGTTATTTCGATACAAGTTGTTTCGAAACAACCGTATCGAAATAACCCCCTGTGTGTGAACACAGCCTAACAGATTTATTTATCGCATGAGCTTTTGTGGGAGAATATCCCATTTCGTCAGACGCTTTGCAGAGGACACATGTGGTTTCCCTGCTGCAACCAGAAAGACAAGAAATCAGCCAGGAGGCAGCCTCCAAAGCTGAACTCCTGTCTGGCAGCAGTCAGGGGGAAGGGGAGGGCCTGCTGATGGAGACGGGTGGCCCTTCAGGACTGTTAAAATGTTATCTGTGACCCTCAAACCAAGAAGGTTGGAAACCACGGCTCTACCTTCAGTACTTGATCAATACCCCATTAGGACACTAGGGGGCACTGTGTGGCCTGATTGCCTGGATGGTAACAAACTGAGGGCTTGATTATAAATGGTTATTAAAGATTCCCCAATACAATGTGGCTGACTGCATTCTACTTCTCCAATTTCATCTTCCATTGGCTGTGGGATTTCGCTCCTCTTCCTATCTTAAATGCTTGATTAGCATTAAAAAAACAAGGAGTTGTGTGGCACTTTAAGACTAAGAGGCTACGTTCACACATGGAGGGTTATTTCGATAAAGTTGTTCCGAAAAAACTTGTATCGAAATAACGCCTTATTTCAAAATAAGTTAATTCGAATTAACAAAATTATTAATAAGTTAATTCGAATTAAGGAAAAAAGCGGGAAACGAAATAACATGTTCACACAGTGGGCATGCTATTTTGCTTCAGGGGCAGGGCATCATGGGAGGTGTGGCAACATGGCCGCCTCACTGGGCCATGCCGCTGGCCATGTTGCTAGCCAATCCAATAAAAGCTGGCCCCAACCTCACCTCCCTGTCCACTCAGGCTAGCAGCGTGCTGCAAGCAATGGACTGCGCACAGCAGCCCAGACAGCGCCATGCAACCCGGGGATCCTCTGCCTACTGGCAGAGTACCCTGCACATGAGGGACACTGTGTTCGCAGACCCAGAGGGTGCCCAGCCTCCACACGAGGTTCTCATCCACCTCGTCCTCAGGGCAGACCTCATGCCCCTGCCCCCCTCTGTGCCCCGCCAGCTCTGGGTTCGGGAAACCAGCCCAGACTGGTGGGAGCGGGTTGTCCTGCACACCTGGGGCGAGGAGGACTGGAGGCAGCATTTCCACATGACCAGGGCCAGCTTCACCGCCCTGGTCACAGAACTCGCCCCACACCTGCGCTGCAGGGACACCCCCATGAGGCCTGCCATCCTGGTGGACAAAAGAGTGGCCATCGCCCTCTGGAAGATGGCCACTCCAGAGTCCCACAGGGCAGTGGTGCACCTGTTTGCCATCGGGAGGTCCACCATCTGCGCCATCCTCCGCGAGGTCGCCAGGGCCATCAACCGGGTCCTGCTGCGGCACCTGGTGAGAGCAGGGTAGCTTCAGGACATCATCCCTGGGATGGCCGCCCTCGGCTTCCCCAACTGTGCGGGGGTCCTTGATGCCACCCACATCCCCGTGAGAGCCCCGGAGCACAGGGCCGCAGAGTACCGCAACCGGAAGGGGTACCACTCCATGCTCCTGCAGGCCCTCGTGGACCACCAGGGCCTCTTCCAGAACATGTACATCGGATGGCCAGGGAGGGCTCACGATGCCCGGGTCCTCCGGAACTCTTCCCTCCACCAGGACATGGAGGCGGGCACCTTCTTCCCCCCTCACAACATCAATCTTGGGGGAGTAGAGGTGCCTGTCCTCATCGTGGCCGACGCGGCCTACCCCCTGCGGCCCTGGCTCATGTGGCCATATGCAGGGCCCCTGCTCCCGAGCAGGCAGCTTTTCAACCGACGCCTGACCGGCTGCCGCCAGGTGGTGGAGTGGGCATTCGGCCTCCTCAAAGCCTGCTGGAGGTGCCTCCTCACCCATCTCCACCTCGCAGAGAGGACCCTGCCCCATGTCATCAGTGCATGCGTGGCCCTCAACAACTTCTGCGACCTGCGGGGAGAGCCCATCCAACCAGCATGGGAGGCTGAGGCCCAACTCCTCGCTGCGGACTTCACAGAACCCGGACTCGTGCCCATAGGAGAGCAGCCATCACGGCGAGCCCTGTCCGTGCGTGACACCATCCGGATCGCCTTCACTGAGGAGGAACTGTGAGGGCCAGGCCTGCCCTGCCCCACACCACCGTCTCCCCCATTCACCCACAGCCAGCCCCCACCCCTCGACCCGCACTGTCAACTAACCCCAATAAAAATACTGACAACCACAAAGGCGGTTCAACAGGGGTTTATTTACAATGGGGGTTTGGGGCAGGGAGGGGGGCTTTGGGGGTTTGGGGGAGGGGGAAGCAACTTGGGAGGGGAAGGGGGGCTTTGGGGGTTTGGGGGAGGGGGCAGCAACTTGGGAGGGGAAGGGGGTGCAAAAGACCAGGGGGGCAGGGGGGAGATCAGGCATGGCCTGTGGGAGGCTCTGGGGGGGGGTGGCATAGCCCGCCCGCGCCCACAGCCGCCTTCTGGCCATCGTCACCTCTGGGGACGTCCAGGTGGCGACCCGTCGGCGGGCTGTGGTGGAGGCATCCTCACCGCGAGCTCCCGAATGGTGGCCGGCAGCTGGTCAGCAAGGCGACCCAGGGCTGTGGCCAGCTTGACGTCCACCTCTATGGACCACTCCAGGAGCCGGAGGGCGGCATCCTGCCTCTGGCTCTGCTCCCGGCGCCAGGCCTGGGTTGAGGCCTCCATCCTCTCCCCCAGGTCCTCAAGGGCCTCGAGGAGCTTGGTGCGGGAGCGTGGGGCCCTCCTCCACCGCCGGGGTGCCCGGGGGCTCTGGCGTCCCGCTGCTGGTGGTGGTGGCAGCTGGCAAGCGGCCCTGCGACCTGCTGGAGGGAAGCAGAAAACACAGTTGGCCCCTGCCGCCTGCTGGCCCTGTCTGTTTGCACCTGTCTGCAGCACACACCCCTGCCCTGACTGCTAGCAGGTCCCAGGATCCCGTGGGACATTGCCCTGGGTGGGGTTCCCGGGCCCCAAGACCTCAGATGGAGGCCAGGACAGTACCCGGCGGGGGACATTGGGGGACCCTGGGCAAAAATGTTGTGTGGCTGAGGTAGTCGCCGGGGTTTAGAGGGCCCTGGACCACCTGCCTGTACAAATCAGTATTCTATGGCATTGCAGGCTCCTTCAACCCCTCCAGTGAAAAGCCTGACAAACCCCTGTATTTCAGACAGCCTGCCAGACTGGAAATGTGAGAATAAAAAGAGGAACAGGACAGTACAAAGGGGACCATGTCCTCCGTCTGTCTCCCATCTGGGAACCGTACCCTGGGGGCACACGTGCTAGTGGTGCCCATGGGGGTGAGCTGGACTCAGTCATGCCTCGATCTAGGGGGTCTCCCATGGCTACCTGCCAGTGGTGTGGCCTGCACGCTGTCCACCCCATCCACGATGCGGCTGCATCTCCACTAGCCAGCCCCTGTTCACCACCCCCAGGCACACAGGGGCCCATGAGCCCGGTGCCACCCGTTTCCGTGGGACCTGTGGCCAAGGGGGGCCCTTTGCACCCACCAACCCTGTGCCCTACCTGCCCCGGTGCCCAGCCCTGGCCACCTCGCTGCCCGGGACCTGCTGGACAGGCCCAGCCCCGCGTGCCTTGGTGGGAGGGGAATACTTACCCACAGGGGCTCCAGAGGTCTGTCGCAATGTCCCGGCTCGGTGTCGGACCCAGGAGCGGTGGTCGGCCCCTGGTCCTCCGGGCTGCTCCCTGCCTCGGGCCCGGCAAAGAGGTTAGCGCTGCTGGGGGTGGCCTCCGCCGCAGGTGGTGGTGGTGCAGCTGGAGGCCCCCCAACATAGACATCGGAGCCTGGGGCCTCTGGGCCCAACAAGGGGCTCTGATGCTCTCCTGAGTCCACAGCCTCAGCAGGGTGGCCGCTGGGCTCTGGACCCAGGAAGGCATGGAGCTCCTCGTAGTAGGGGCAGGTGGTGGAGCTCCCTGCCCTCTGAAGCTCCCGGGCCTCCTGGGTCCGGGCATGCTCCTGCTGGAGCATCTTCACCTTGCTGCGGACCTGCTCCAGTGTCCGCGGGTGGCCTGCCTCAGACATCTCCGCAGCAATGTCCACATAAATGTCCCAGTTCCGGTGTGAGGACCGGAACCAGGACATGATGTCAGGCCTCTGCCACACCCCCAGGAGGCAGTGGACATCCTCACGGGTTCACACTGGGGCCCTGCATCGCCCCCCTGCAGAGGTCCCTGCCTGGGATGCCATCTGCCTGTCAGGCAATACCCACACTGGCTGACAGGCACGCCCAGGCAGGCACTTCCTGTTCCCCAGGGTGCTAAGCACCCGGGAGGAAGGTCAGACAGTTGTTTCGAAAAAACCGTTGTTTTGAAACAACGTGTTCGGACAGCGTTCTTTCGTCCCCATATATGGTTTAAGTTGTATCACTACAACGCCATTGTTTCGAACCAACAGGTTCCGTTGTTTCGAAACAACCGTGCGTTGTGTGAACAGTGCATTTCTTATTTCGAAACAACCTCTGTTGTTTCGAAATAAGAGTGCTGTGTGAACATACCCAGAGAGTGCCACACAACTCCTTGTTGTTTTTTTACTGGACTAGATTAACACGGCTATCCCTTTTGAAATTGATTAGCATTCTCTGTCAGTTGTTAAATAGTTGCTATATCCCAAACCAGAAGTGGCTGCTTTTCAGGAATGGGTGAAAAGGGTATAGTTTGCAAAGGTTGTTAGGATGCAAAATGTTGTAGAAATATGGCATATTACTTAGTAGTAGTAATGGCTAATATTTTACAGTGTTGTGCTTGAAGGTGTTAATAGCTGTCATCAGTCATAGACCTGGTTAAAGCTAATGGCTGTACTAAGCACCCTTCAGTCAAGCTAAAGGAAAGGAGCAATTAAATGAGTCATTGTGTAGTGACAGCTGAAACAATAGAAGCTACAGCCAGGGCAGTAAGGCAAGAGCTAAACTAGGCTAAAGGGCTTCTCTGGGGATTGACTGCAAAGACAGGAGTGTGTGGATTAGTTGGTTGCACCTGAGGGTATATCTACACAGTAACTAGACACCCACAACTGGTCCAGGCCCACCGGCTTGGGCTCATTGGCCTTGGGCTGTGGGACTGTTTTATTTCTGTAAAAACTTTCAGCCTGCAGCCTGACCTCTGGACCTACAAGGTCTTAGAGCCTGGAGCTCCAGCCGGAGGCTGAAAATCTAAACAGCAATGAAACAACTCTACAACTTGCACTCTGTGAGCCTGTCAGCAGACATAGGACTGCCACAGGTGTCAAGTTACTGCGTAGGCATACCCAGTGTCGAGGTGAGAGACAGAGAGAGAGGCGGAAAGCAACCTGAAGGCCAAGAGAGCCAACAAATCAAGAAACAAGTAGTGAAGAGCATGCCCATGAGAAGGAACAGAGAAAGGTAACAGACTGGTTGGAAAACTTGCTTAGAAATTGTATGCAAGGAAACTGCCCATTGTTGATTATTCCTACAGTGTTCAAGGAAACAGGACTTCTTGTATGATCTTTGTAAATAAACAGTATTTTCACCAAAGCAATATATGATTCCAATCCACAGTTTCTCTCTCTAACAGAAACAACCTAGCAAAGCCCTCTGTATTGGCTTACCACTCTGGTCAAAAAGGGTATCTTTTGTTGCCCAGGCATTAATATCTGGTTCTCCTTATTCACGTTTCAGAAGTGTTTCTGAATACCAAAAGGGCCCAAAGCAGTTGACATCACAGCTCGTTCCCTAAATTCTCAGCTCTCTGGAGATAGCTAATCCCTCCTGACTAGGGGCAGCTGAGCTGAAAAAGTCTGGCATGCCTATCCCCTGATTACTCGGCCAACTTTAGCTGAAATAGTGTGTTACTGCTGCTGCCAGGGCAAAACTTGTTGGAGCTGCTTGTTCTCCACTCACATCTGCCCCAAAGTGGTGAAACGAAGTGATCCTTTGGTGCTCTTGGATGATGTGATAATGTTCCTGAATTCATAAATAAATAGCAGTCATGAGATCTCAGATGACTTACAACATTCTTACTGGTGCAGATGCTGACACAAGGCACAGTGGGAAGGGAAGACAGAGGCCCTGGTATGCTGCATAGTGAGGCAGTGTCACTTCTGCAGGCATAGTGATGGGGCTCAAAGCTGAGCAGGTTGCAGAACTGGAAACAGAGTGGGCAATTCATAGAGCTCACAGAGACTTTTTGGTTTTTTGCAGTAGATTTCTGAGCACTGAATTCCCTCTTAGCTTAGAAGTAAGAGGTGTCATGTGCTGGCCATTAAGGAAATAGTGTGTGCACCTCAAATTTGCTGTACAGCACTCCATGCTGTTCCTACCCTGGCTTCCCACACAGATGTGTCAATGTGCATCTCCATTTTCTTGGAGCACTCCCAACTATTCTAGCCCTGGCCTTTCCCTATGCAGCACTGCTGCTGCATCTCAACCCCCTGACCCACAGCACCCTGACTATTCTGTTTCTGCCCCACATGCCTTTGCTCCCAGGAGTCACTGGCATCTCCTTCCTAGCCAGTCACTTCTGCCTCCCACCCAACAGTTAGTGACACCTCTTTTGCTCTCCCTTACATGCAGTAGGGGAAATGGAGATGACTGTGAGGACATGTGGGTTTCTGGTCTCTTCCTGTGTGACCTCTAAACCTCCAAAACAAGTCATTGTCTCTCAAGCAACTGTGACTGCAGGCTTCTCTCCCAAAAGCAGGTGTCACAGACTTTATTGTGTTGCTTCTGCCCTCCACCAAGGTCCAGGGAACAGCTGCCAGCCAGAGTCAGGGCACACGGCCACCTTGCCAAGCCCTTCTGCTAGGGTGTCACGGACCCATGCTGGTGTGGCAGGGATGTATCCCCAGCAACAGGGTACGGGTGCCATACAAGATGCCTGGCACATCAGTGTTGCTAAGCAAGAAGAAGTTTTAACATGTTGATTAATGCCCTGACTCTGGGTGAGTAATTAGAATTAATGTGGGATATCAAATCAGGAAATCAGGCATTATTAGGAGGAATTAGTGATTTATTTTCATTTTCTGCCTGGCTCACCCCAGTCCCCCAACACAGACGGGGGACTTGGCATAAGGCAAAGCTGCTCTCCTACAGCTAAAAAACAGAAAGAAAATGAAAAACGGGAGCCCTGTGAGCACCACTAATTTGTGATTAATCCCACAGTAAGTCACACCGTGGAGCCCCGTTGAGCAGAATGATGATCAGCCGGCACTGTGACAGCTCAGACCTGAGATACAGATCTCCCCTGAGTGCAGAAATGTCAAGATATTGCTGTTTTTGGGAGCTGCAATCCTGTAACCAGAGATGGGAAAATTGTGAAGGGAGCGCTCACTAACAGTTGTTCATATGAAACCTGCAAATTCAGTTTGGCAGCCAGTGCAGTTCCCTGGCTTTTACTTCCCAAGCAGTCTCTTGCTCGCAAAGAATGTTTGCAAAAAGAACATGTCACAAACCTGTGTATATGCCACACATGACTTGCCTAAGCCCTCATCCTCCTCCTAAGCCTTTCAGTCACTCACTCAGAGACAGGAATGATGGGGCCACGTGATTTGAGCAGACCACTCACACATTGCAAACTGCAAATGCTCCAAAGCAACAGTTGCAGCAAATTGTTTCCAAGCACTGAAATACATTTGTACAAACCACCCACCAGATAATAAATGCTTGCCCAAAAATCACAGTGGAGAATTCATGACCAGGAATGCTGCTAAGTTACTTGCTATGGAAGAGTCTGTTCAGGACCTTGGAGTCCAGTGTAGGAAAGCAAAATGAAGCTAGAGGTTAAAATCTCTCCAGGAAACAAGCCTCCACAGCAAGCTGATTAGTGCATAAGAAATACGAGGAATGGGGGAATGGACATGTGATGCCCCTTCTCTAAACTCACAGGATACAGGGGACTTCCTCAGTTTATGTCTTGTTAATCTGCAAAGGGAGAATAGGGGCCAGAGAGGATAACAGACGAGGGAGCACGCACAGCTCTGAGGCAGGCCCACCGGAGTCCATGCCAAGGTGGCTAATAGAAAAATTGGTGCAATGCCTTCAATTAAGGGCAGAAAACATTCAAAAGGACCTCTGAGATGAATGAACTTGGCACAAGCCCTCCTGGGGGGGATTGTCTCTTCAATCATACAAATAAAAACATGGTCATTCTCTTTGGCTCATTGATTGCATTTGAGAATGAACCTTAACTATCCAGCATGGGCTCCATAAATCACAGGGGCAATTAAAAGCCGCATTTACAGTGACTAATTGCTCCTGAGTCCAGAATGTGGTAAGATTTTAATCTGCTCAGCACTAGCTCAAAGCAGGGGTGCTGGGAACCAGGGTGGGATGCATGGAGGATGGGGGGAGACAATATCTTCCTCTCCCAGCTTGTGTCAACGAGCTGCCTCATAAGTTTGATATGTGGTAATCAAAAGTCAGGGTAAATACATGCGGGTGGCAGTTCCTGAGCAGGGCCACAGAAGCAGGGAGGGAGCCAGGAAGGGAACATTCACAAAAATGGAGAAGGGAGACTTATGTATTCTATATACGCACAAGCGTGTTCCTCTGATGTGTGTTGGGCATGCAGTTCTCACACAGCAACACAAACCTCTGACTCACGGTTATGCTGTACACACAGCTGCAGGTAATATTTTGCCTAACATTTATCTTATGCACACCTTTCACACCATTGTTGTCTTCCCCCAACCCTGGGACAGTCCCATTTCTCTATTCTGCTGCAGCTAATCACAGACTTCCCCATCCCTACCTCCCTGTTCCATTCATCTCACTCCAGAATTGGCCCTATTTCCTCATCCCTCTCTGTGCCCATGTGAAACTTAGGGCTGTGCTAATCAGCCAGGGGAAAGCTGTAATGCGGTGATGGTGCAGCGCAGAGCCAGCATTCCAGCTGGGCAGCAGTGATGGATTGCCAGAGGCACTGAGGAAGAGGGCAAAGGCGCTAACTGGCTAGATGAGTAATGCCCAGCCAGCCAGCACTGGGACATTATGGGGATGATGGAGAGGTTGATCCAAGATAATTAGGTAAATGAGCTTCATTAAGTCAACTCTCTGCTGAGTGTTCAGAAACAACAGAAGCTGGGGCAAAAGTCCTTGCTGCGTTCCACCTCCTGCTCCCATCTGGCTCCCCACTGCCTCAGTGTGGTCGCATTAACACACAGCTGCTCTGTGCTTACACCAAATGGCCACATCCCCTCAGAGACACAGGCCTAAGATTTGAGGCACCTGAGACCTTTGGGTCTAGAATAGTGAACATGACACTCAGTGGATTGCAGAGAGGGTACCTCTGATCCCACATGTGGGTCTGTGTAGGGTTGTTACTTTCTGATCTCTTTATCCTGCAACTGATGCTTTGGGAGGGGACAGAAGGATTTCTTGTTACCCCATAACTCACAAAAAGCTGCAAAATGGTGGCACTGTCTGAATGCAGGCACAGGGAGGTCCGCTAGCATAATGGAGGACTGGTATCTGGCACCTTTTGTTGAGAGAACAGCCATTGCAGTAGGGATTTCTGAACAATTGTTGCCTCTCCAGCTTAACACTTCTGTTGAAACATGCATGTCATTAGACCCAGCTGTGCTTCATTTAACTGCAGTTTGATCTCAGATTCTCTTGCTTCAGAAGCAGAGTGCTTCCAATGGGAACTAATGGGGATGCTCCTTTAAATGACAACAGCATGAAGTGTATGACGCGAGGTTGAACAATTCCAGTTCTATCCAGAAGGGGGCAGCGGTGCATGAGTGTTAACTTGGTGCCCTCCTGCTGGTTTGTCACAGTAGTCGTAGGGAGCTGTGACAGCTGGACCAAAGGTAAATGAGGGATAATGCAGGGGTTAAAGTATAATTTGTTGAGCCCCGGAACCCTCCTAATTGGGCGGACCCCCTTCCCGCATTGGCAGGCCATGTCCCATATGGGTGGCCACCCTCCTGCACATCTGGGCCCCCTTCAAGCACCCCAGCTACTGCCCCCAACGTCCAGTCCCCTGTCCCCAAAATTCACCCCAGCCACCAATACCCACTCCTGTCCCCAAGATCCACTGAGCCCCCAATACCCCCCCCCAAATTCACCCCCTGCCCCCAATACCTACACCCAGCTCAGGTGGCCCCAATACCTGGCCCCAGCATGAGCCAGGCCACCCCTGTACTCATGGGCAGCACGCTGAGCCAGGAAACTTTGCAGCCTGTGCATGCGCAGGGGAGCCTGACCCCCTCCCCTGCTTGCCAGAATGCCGTTTGAGGGCCTGCTATTTTTAGGGGCCCCTAAAAATAGAAAATGGAACCAGAATACTGTGTTCCAGGTCCCACTATTTTTCAGTGGTGGGCCCCAGAACGCAGCATTCCAGCACCATTTTGTATTTTTAGGTGGTCTGGAACACCGGGCCCCTAAAAATAGTGGGCCCTGAAACAGCATTCCATCCCTTCCAGCTTACTTTAACCCCTGGGACCATGTACTGGAAGGCAGGGTGGGGGAGTAGGTAATAATTTCCTAGCTACTAGCACAGATCAGTGATCTTTATCCTTCCCTCCACCGCAGAGCTTGCCTTGTCTCATGGACATGCAAAAAACATGCACCCGCTCCTATAAGGAGAAGCAGGTGCATGGCTAATGACTGCCAGTAAATACTCCAAGCCACTAATACAGGGGTCTCAAACTCAAATTACCACGAGGGCCACATTAGGACTAGTACATTAGCCCGAGGGCCGCATCACTGGAACCTTTTAATACAACAATATTGCAAATACTGGTAACAATAGTGTTGTTGAAGGCCGCAGGAATAGTTTTAGGGGCCGCAGCCACATATTTGAGACCCCTGCACTAATACATAGCCAGATGAATGGGAATGACCCTGAAGTTATCAGCAGTGGCAGTCAAGAGAATTCCACGACTGCTGTCTCAGCTTTACAAGCTGGCTGCTGTGGCTTCTCCTAAGACCTCTTTCGCAAAGCAGCACTGGTACCTGAGCCGATCCATCATGTGCTGAGAAAAGCTATCAGGACTTCAGGGAATCCAGGTCTTTTTAGAAGCAGAGGAGGAGGGGATTCTGCCCCAGAACCTCCTGGTCCCTTTTGACAGCAACAGCAGCTGGTGAGAATCCTCTCCCAGCCAGGACCTGACTAATGCTGCAAGGACATGAGACAGCTTTAAACTGGCTCGAGTCCGCTGTCATGGTCATGTGCTGAAACAGAAGAGTGGAACTGTGAAAGAGAAGATCTGGCTAGGAGGAAAGAGATCCAAATCAGCTGGAGAGTTGCATGAGGCAGAGGGCTACACAGAGGCTGTTCCAGAAACTGAAGAGGAGAAGCTGTTTGTACCTTAATGAACAGGAATGTGGCCCAGCCAAAGAAATATCAGAAAAGCTACACGAGGTCAGACTAATGGTCCATCTAGCCCTGTATCCTGTCTTGTGACAGTCGCTAATGCTTCAGAGGGAATGAACAGAACAGGGAAATTTTGAGTGATTCATCCCGTCTTCCAGTCGCAAATTTCTGTTAGTCTGTGGTTTAGGGACACCCACAGCATGGGGTTGCATCTTGGCCATAAACACTTCATGGTCTTATCTAATTGTGTTTTAAACTCAGTTTAGTTTTGCCCTGGAGATGAATTCTACAGGTTGACTGTGTTGTGTGAAGAAGTACTTACTGGGTTTTTTTGTTTTGTTTTAAAACTGCTGTCTATTAATTTCACTAGGTGACCCTTGGTTCTTGTGTTACAGAAAGGGGTAAATAACACTTCCGTACTCACTTCCTCTGCACCATTCATGATTTTCTAGACCTCCATCATATCCCCTCTTAGTCACCTTTTTTTTAAGCTGCACAGTCCCAGTCTTTTTTCTCTCTCCTTGCATAGAATCTGTTCCATGTCCTTAATCATTTTTGTTGCCTTTCTCTGTAATTTTTCAATTTTTATATATCTTTATGGATGGGGTGAGCAGATGTCCACATAATATTCAAGGTGTTGGCATACCATAGATTCATAGAGTGGCAGTATTATATTTTCTGTTTCATAATCTATCCCTTTCCTAATGGTTCCTAACATTCTGTTAGCTTTTTTGAGTACCACTGCACACTGAGCAGATGTTTTCAGAGAACTATCCACATTAACTCCAAGATCTCATTCTTAAGTGATAATAACTACTTTAGATCCTATCATTCTGTATATATAGTTGGGATTATGGTTTCCAATTTGCATTATTTTGCATTTATCAATATTGAATTTCATCTGCTATTTTATTGCCCAGTTACAGAGTTTGGTGAGATCCCTTTGTATCTGTTCACAGTCTGCTTTGAGTAACTTTGTATTTTCTGCAAATTTTGAAACCCTGTTGTTCACCTCCTTTTCCAGATCATTAATGAGAAGGACAGGGTCTGAATGAACAAATAGAATGAGGAGGAGGAAAAAGAGGAAGTTCATGAGTTGCAAGTAAGTCTCTGGAAGGTTTTAAAACAAGGAGGGGATTCTTGATCTGCATCCTGAAAAGAAGCAGGGA
This sequence comes from Podocnemis expansa, assembly GCA_007922195.1. Lineage (NCBI taxonomy): Eukaryota > Metazoa > Chordata > Testudines > Podocnemididae > Podocnemis > Podocnemis expansa. Next base: position 99,515,845 of record ML681963.1, on the reverse strand, counting down.
GCTGGTGGAGGTTTCTGGGAGTGGGGGAGTGACATAATCACATCACTTTGTACATGTGGAAAGGTAAACAGAGGCACGCTGAAGTCTGGGGGACAGGGAGCCCATTGGCCTGGAAACTTCTAAAAGAGGGAATTCTTTCATCCATCTCTCTGTGTGTGTGTGTCTATCTCCACTGCCGTCCCCTCTGTCCTCTCCCTGTATGGTTCTCTATGTCTACCTCTCTTTCTCTTCCTTGTCCTCCATCTCCCTCCACCCTGCCTCCTTTCTCTCTTGCTCTCACCTGCTAGTTCATTTCACACAGTTCTCAAAACCACTGGCCCCAACTGGAAATAAATGGATAAAATCCTGGGGATGTTATGGATTTGTTAACTTCAAAGTGACACCACAGTGAAGGCACAGAGGCATTTGACCCTCACCTGCCCCAGTTCTTCCAGCCACTGGGAGGGTATGGGGAGCACCTTGCCTCCTATTAATACTATTATTTATTATGCTGCACTTTAATGAACTTCTTTCACTCTGGCTTCAGCTCTGACTCCATCTTACATGTCCCTCCTGGCAATGAAAAACAGTTTCATGTAGGGCTAGAGCTGGCTGTCCTGAGCTGGCGCCCGTGGGATCAAATCTACCTTACTGCTTCATGGTGCACAGGCTGGTCAAAATCAGCAGACCAGCCGTTAGTTTTTCTGCAGCAACCTCAGCGTTGCTTCCCACAGGCTGCAGAATCACTGCCCAGCTGAGCCTCCCCTCCCCCTGCAGGATATAGACCTTGACTATCTGAAAGCTGGAGCTGGTACTGAAGAGTTTCTCATCATGTAATGGTGTGTACACGTAGAGTTTGCAACATGCAATGGGAGTGGGATGTGAAACCACATGACAAATCCATGATCACTTTGTATTTCACAGCTAAACAAACAAGGAGTCCTGTGGCACTTAAAGACTAACAAATTTATTTATTGCATGAGCTTTTGTGGAAGAAAATCCCACTTCATCACAGGGGCATCATTGGCACTGGGCCTATGTGGCTTGAGCCCCAATTCCCAGTGCCAGAGCCCTAGGTCCACCACTGCCGCAGCCACAGCAGTGGCACACTTAAAGCGCACAAGCCCCGAATCCCAGTGCCAGAGCCCTGGGTATTTTTCCAGGCCAGGGGCTCCTGCTTTGTCAGATGCTGCCCCTTTGGAACTACAGGTAGTCCTCACTTAGTGACCGGGTTCCGTTCCTGAAACCCGGCTGATAAACGAATTGGTCACTAAACGAGGAGCAGCCCTTACCGGTATTTCAGGCATAATGTACTTTACTGGTAGTGGGTTTTTCAACCATCGGTAGATAGTTTTAATGTCACCTTTGCATCATTTATAACATTTTTCATATATATTTTAAATGTTTTAAGCTCTAATGTACTGAACTTAGTTTGCATAGTGTACTGTAAATATAGGTAATCTGAGAGAGTTGATGCGAGTTCTCATACATCGCCATAATACCAACTCATCAGAGAGCCGGTCATAACTCTGAGGGGTCACTAAACGAGTAGGTCACTAAGTGAGGACTAGCTGTATTTCACAGCTCTCTCTGTGCTGCTTAATGAAGCTACCTGCAACTGCCTGGTGACAACAGAGAGCAAACTCTGAGCCACCTCCTCTTCCAATAATACTGGCCTTATTGTGCAATGAACTAAAGGAGAGCTTCCCTTAGCTGGTATCAATACCGGTCCTATGACACAGAGATGAGCTGTTGATGCTGGTAAGTTCCTTAGAACTTCATCATTGCTCTGTTATCCTGCTATACCACCGCTTAGATGAGAACAGATCTTCAGTCTCAGTTCCACACCATAAAACTGAACAATAGAGTCAGGGGGTTGGAGAACTGAATTTTAAAATCCAAGCCATCTGGCATTGCTTGTGTAATCTGCCTTTTCCCAAAGCACACTGCACGTACTATGAGCTGCAGAAACCAGTGTGTGTGGACAAACATTCACTGATGAGATAGAAACTTTTCTGGAAACACTCCCCCTCCAAGAGTCCAACTTCTTCCCGCAGCACATTTTTTCCCAGAGACCTCTATCCTCTATAGCTGAGCTTAGCCTGTCATGCCTTCTGAGCTACAGAGACACTCCTCTCCTGCCCCAGGTGAGATTGCTGAGAGTAGTAATCATCAGTGGGTGCAATGCCAATTAGACATGGTTCTAAATGTAAAAGAGAGGATCAGGAAGTGGACTGAGCATGCATGTTGGAGATGGGAAGCCAGTGGCTGTCCTTTTGGGGAATAGAGGAGTTAACAAAAGCAAGTACTCCCCATATCTTGCCCTGGAAACAGTCCCTTCCAGAGGGGAACAAAAAACAATAGCAGTATGAATCATGCATCCCAGCAAATGATAACACGGCAATAAAGCTACACCAGGCTCAGTTAAGCATGAAATCCAAGGGAATATTTATGAGCTGATTTAAACACTAATGAGCCCTAAAGCAGAGGGGGAGCAGAATAGGAGCTGTGAACTCCCAACCTAGGACTGTGGGAATCCCACCCAGAGTGAGCCACAGGATATTTTTAGGGAGTCCTTCCCCAAGTGCTGCCTCAGTATCTCTTCACTTGTGTTTGTAACTGGTACTTCTGCATGCTACCTCAATCGAAATATTCCCCAACCATATTAATCCTGGCCATGCCCTGGAAACTGGCCAGAGTGCGTTGGTTGAAGGGCACAAAAAGACCTTGGTGCTGCCATGGTTGAGAAATGGGCCCATGCAGCCTTCATACCTGAACTACCATCTTGAGAAAGATCTGGGATGAAACCCTGCTAAGGGCACAGGAAGTTGCCATTCCAATTAGGAGAAAGAACAAACATGTGCAAATAGTAGTGGCTAGCACCTCTGCTTAACAGGCAGAAGGTCCTGGGTTCAATTCCCAGGGGGTTGGACTTGATGATCTCACGAGGTCCCTTCCAGCCCTATGATTTGATTGATTGATGTGAGACAGCCAGAATGGCTTAGCTGAGAACTCTGCTCTGAGCTTAAACATAAAAAGAAAGCTTACAGGAAGTGGAAGCTTGGTCAGATGATTAAGGAGGCATATAAAGATATTGCTAGGGACTGCAGGGATAAAATCAGAAAGGAAAAATCGAGTTGCAGCTAGCGAGGGGTGTAAAGGATAACAAGAAGGGGTTCTACAAGTATGTTAATAACAAGAAGAGGATCAGGGATGGTGTAGGTCCCTTGCTGAATGGGGCAGGCATCCTCATGATGGAGGATGAGGGAAAAGCTGAAGTGCTCAATGCTTTTTTTGCTTCAGTTTTCACAGGCAGGGTCAGCTCCCAGCCCACTACCATGGGTGTGGCAGATTGGAGAGAAGAAGAGAGGCCCTTGGTGACGGAAGGTCAGGTTAGGGACTGCTTAAAGAAGCTGGATATGCACAAGTCCATGGGGCCGGACGAACTGCATCCAAGGGTGCTAAGGGAATTGGCTGATGAGACAGCAGCACCGCTGGCCATTATCTTTCAAAACTCCTGGAGAACGGGGGAGGTGCCAGAGGATTGGAAAAAAGCAAATATAGTGCCTATTTTCAAGAAAGGGAAAAAAGAGGATCCGGGGAATTACAGACCAGTCAGCCTCATCTCAATCCCTGGAAAAATTATGGAGCCAGTTCTCAAAGAATCCATCCTAAAACACTTAGAGGAAAATAAAGTGATCAGGAACAGTCAGCATGGATTTACCAAGGGTAAATCATGCCTGACCAATCTCATTTCCTTCTATGATCCGATGACTGGTTTTCTGGATGCAGGAAGAACTGTTGATGTGATATACCTTGATTTTAGTAAGGCTTTTGATACAGTTTCCCACAGCATTCTCATTGGCAAATTAAGGAAGTATGGGTTGGATAGGTGGACTATAAGGTGGATAGAAAACTGGCTAGATCAACGGTTTCAGCGTGTAGGAATCAATGGTTCCATGTCTAGCTGACAACCAGTAACAAGTGGTGTGTCCCAGGGGTCGGTCCTGGGGCCGGTTCTGTTCAACATTTTCATCAATGATCTAGATGATGGAATAGACTGCACTCTCAGTAAGTTTGCGGATGACACCAAGCTGGGGGGACAGTAGACACGTTGGAGGGCAAGGACAGGATTCAGGGAGACCTAGATAAATTGGAACAGTGGGCCAATAGAAATCTTATGAGGTTCAATAGGACAAGTGTAAAATCCTGCACTTGGGATGGAAAAACCCCATGCACTGCTACAGGCTGGGGAACATCCAGCTAAGTAGCAGCACTGTAGAAAAGGACCTGGGGGTCATGGTGGATGGGAAGCTGGATATGAGTCAGCAGTGTGCTCTTGCTGCCAAAAAAGGCCAATGGCATACTGGGCTGCATCAAAAGAAGTATTACTAGCAGATCAAGGGATGTGATCATTCCCCTCTATTCTGCACTGGTGAGGCCACATCTAGCATACTGTGTTCAGTTTTGGGCTCCCCACTACAAAAAGGACAGGGATGTGCTAGAGAGAGTTCAGCGGAGGGCAACCAAAATGATTAAAGGGCTGGAGCACAAGCCCTATGAGGAAAGACTGAAAGCATTAGGCTTATTTAGTCTGCAGAAGAGAAGATTGAGGGGGGATTTGATAGCAACCTTCAACTACTTGAAGGGATGCTCTAAGGAAGATGGAGCTCGACTGTTCTCGGTAATAACAGAGGACAGAACAAGGAGCAATGGTCTCAGGTTGCAGTTAGGGAGGTCGAGGCTGGATATTAGAAAAAACTTTTTTACTAGGAGAGTGGTGAAGCCTTGGAATGAGCTGCCAAGGGAGGTAGTGAAATCTCCATATTTGGAGGTGTTTAAGGCCCGGCTGGACAAAACCATGACTGGGATAGTTTAGTGGGAGTGGTCCTGCCTCTGGCAGGGGGTTGGACTAGATGACCTATGAGGTCCCTTCCAAACCTACGATTCTATGACTCACAGCATACAGGAAATCTTTGGCCTCACCAGGCCAAAGCTATCAAAATATGGCCAGAGCAGCACTTCACCTCAACTGAGTTAAGGCTGGGAGAGGCCCTGTGTGCAGGGAATCTTTCAAGATGGAAAAGCCCAACAAGGGATGTAGTTCATCCCTTTCCAATGCCAAAGCAGGATGGATCTCTTCAGTCTATCCTTCAGGGCTCTGGGACTCTTCAGAAAATGTCCCAGACTCCACTCAGTCAGCTTGAAATGGTCAAAGTGAAGAGGTCCCTGTCCCCACCCCACTCACTGGATGATGATCCCACAGCCTCCCACAAAATGCTGCAGGGATTTTCCCCTTTCTAAATCCATCTGATTCCTCCTAGCTAACCTCCTTGGATCCCTCTCAATATCTCTTCCCCTCCTAGAAGTCTATTCTGATTCCTGTTAAACCCTTCTCAGACTCCTGTCCTTGTAACCCATTGATTAGCCAAGCTAGATAAATTTAGTTCTTTTTACCTCTCATTAATCAAGCCTCGCAGGCATAGGGGCAGTATTTGTTTATTTTGTTCTCTGAGGTGTCTTCTGCATCTTGCCTACAATCCCAGATGCCCAAGTGCTAAGTGAGTGTAGAATGCCAGGCACAGACTAACTGGCTCCACAGAGAATATAATCAACCCCTACCTCCCTGCTCTGGCATGGGCTACCCACTGGAGATTGGCCTTCACTTACAGGAAATGAGACTTCTCCATAGAAGTACTAGTGAGAATAAAGACACTGCCTCAGCCAAGGAGCCTCAGTGAAAGAGAAGACAGTGGCTCCATCACAATCATTTCTCCTGAATCATTGTGCTCTCCAAGCAATGTTCTTTGCTAGTTTACCAGCATTAATGGAGCCTGCTGGCCTGACGCACAGACAGCAGACATGGCTTGTTGTGCTGTTGAAGTTCAGACAACACCTCTGGTGACATCACTCCTGTAAGGATTGCCACAAGGAAGAGTATTGAGAAATCTCACAAAGAACCTTCTACCATCTAATTCGGACATTGAGGAGTAACTGCAGCATGTCACTCGTTTTCTACTTACTGTGTAAGGAGGGGTTTAGTAAACATGATGCTGATTACTGCAGTGCTATTTCCAAAGACAAGTAGAAAACCAGCATCTCTTTCCAAGATCCATGAACTGGGATCATGACTGAATATAAAAGTCCACATGGATGTTCCCACACACAGAGCCTCTAAACACGTCTGACCACAGTTGCAGATGCAGATTGCTCTATCTTACCAGAGTGAAGGCAAGTGGGGTTTCTTTGAAAAGCATCCAGAGACAAAGGCAAATGGGGTAGTAAATTGCAATCTGAAATGCAAACATAAGAGCCCCGTCCCCTGCTTTTGATAATGGAGTACCAGCTGTGGAGAAGATTGAGGAGGATTGTGACAGGTCAGAGCTGAAGGTCTCTTGAGTAGCCCTAGAAACACTTCTGTTTGGTTTCACTGATCATAGAACAAATGAGGTGATGTGTCCTAACAGGTGGAACACTGCACTGTGTCTCAAGAGATAAAGGGCTTTTTCCCCCTGGTTCTGGCACTGACCTTCTAGGAGACTGTGGGTGAGTCACTTTACCTCTCTATGCCTTGGTCTCCCACTCTGTAAAGTGGGAGTAATGATACCAACCATCTTTGTGAAGCAATGTAATATCTGCTGATAGCAAGTCTTATATAAGAGCTAGGGATTTTATTATTGCTATTAATCAGTCAAGAGAGAAGTAAAGACTATCAAGCATGATGTTAGGAGTATTTATCCTAGATGACCCAAAGTCAGTCGATGCAATTTCAACATCAGCTGGTTACCCCTGGAAAGTACATTGGGGAGTCCTAAGGGTCTCAGCTTTGTGCCCTGCCACTCCTCTAGCCAACACTTCAGTTCCTGTACTAATCAGATTAAGGGGTGCAGAACTGTGTGAGACAAGAGGTCTTTGACTCCTGATATTGCACAAGATAACTAACCAGACTCAGCCAATCAGAAGCCAAAATCTAGCTATCAGCAGCACACCACTCACTGGGCTGGTACTTGGGACTTTGGGCCCCATCTGTGCCAGGACATCCCAAAGAGGTCAAGGGAGGAGCTCTGCACATGGAGGGATGGCAGGATCTGGCACAAAGACAACAAGAAAGGGTTAACGACTTCAGAGAGAGGCTAGAGATCTCAATCACCATTCAGGTTTATTGACCCAAGAGGATGATATTTAGCCAGGAGGCACAATAAATTGTACAGCTGACTGGTAACACACGTCCTGCTGTGACTTGTCCCATAAATCCCATTGCAGATATTCATTAGAATGGAGATTTATTTGTTTAATTAGAGCAATTGTAGCATGGATTGGGATAATGTTGCATTGGGGGAGTCAGGGCTCAGGAAAGCAGTGGCAGTTAGCAGCACAGGGTGAATTCACAAGATTTTATTCCAAGAAACAGCACTCAAAGTGAGCTACAAAGAAGAAGTGATTTGCTTGTGCACTTTGACTGCTCCTTATAAAGGCAACTACAAAGTGTCTCTAGTTTGCTTTTTATTTCAGAAACACAAGAAGTACCAAGTCTTGGCTATGCTGTAGGACCATCCACACTGGAAGACTAATGTGCTGTTTTGTCTTTGTCCAGATTGATGGACTGAACCTTGAGCTTCAGGTCGCCAGAAGGGTAGAGTGGAGCCTGAATCTTTCCACCAGAGACTTTCTTCCTGCTGTTCATCAGGAGTTTTAGATAATGGTTTGTTTTAAACTTTGTGACTAAAAAGTCCATTCCTCTTTGAACTGAGGGTTAAAAGCTGCATCTCAATGTGTTGTGACATCCTTGTCCCACACCAATCCTCCAGGAAACAGCTAAAGGCAGACTTTTCTAATGTCAGCATGTTGGCCACTATCTTTTGTCCAACATGCTGGTTATTGAACCAGATAGCTTGAGGCTGTTGCTGGGGCTGTAACAGACTCCTTTCTTCTGTGGATCAGGCACAGAGGGGGAAAGAAACACTTAGTGTGTTACATCAATAAAAATCAAGAAAAAATTGAAATGAACACCTGAACCAGAGTCAAATAACAATGGGCACAAACACCATTCTTCTTTCTTTGTAGTTCATGTTTAAAGTACAGGACCTTTGCTCTGTTGCAGAAGGAGTCAGGGTCTTATTCCTGAAGTGCTAGCAGAGAATATGATCCATGGGACTAGACTTTCAGCACAGGCTGGCACAAGACAACAATGGAGAGAAGATTAGCCAAAGCAGCTTCACAGAAAGAAGGAAAGTATAGGTCCAGGTATAGGACAAGCCCAGAAAAAAGGCTCACAGCTGAGATGGAGGCCAAGAATCCAGGGAGGAGAAGGAAGAATGTGGACAGCAAGGTGGGGGTGAGTAGAAGGGAGTGAGAAAGAGATGCCAGCTTGCAGGTAAGAGCAGAATCATGCCCGTGCAATTGTGGAATATAAGGGCTGTTCACCAAGGAACAGGAATAATGTCCCATAACATGGCATTTGCATTTAATAACAAACATTTGCATTTGCAAGTGGCAGCTGAGGATATGTCCACACTACAGAGACATGACTAGGGTGCTGCAACATTGTTGTAGTGTAAATGCATCTTGCCTTCATAGAGGTGGATTCCATCAATACAGTTGTACAGGCCTGTAGCTCAGTTGATGGAAGAATTTATAATGGGGGTTAGGTCAACCTAATTTTTCTCAGCCCTCAGCAATGTAGCTAGGTCAATCTAATTTTTAGAGGTAGACCAGGCCAGGAATCAGTAGTCCATCCAGGATTAGAACCAAGCAGTATTTGAATTTTGGTTTTCATGGACTTTTTAGTGCCTTGGAAAGCCAGTAGCAAGGTTATATATTAGGCCTGGTCTCCTCAGGGGATGGAAATCCACAAGGAGACTGGGTCTCACAATAGCTCTTTCAAGTCCTACTAAAGTGCTGAAAAAGCCTGTGAAAAATATAAATACAAATCCTGATATTCTAATTCCAAATACCCAAGTCCCCATTGAGAAAGTAATTGCTACTCCTGGGTAAACTTAGGGTGACCATATGTCCTGATTTTAAAGGCACAGTCCTGATTTTGGGGGCTTTGTCTCACTTAAGTGCTTATTCCTGCCCCCCCCCTTCTAGTTTTTCACACTTGCTATGTAGTCACCCTAGGCAAGCTAAACAAATTACCATTGCATGTGGACTTTTTGCAAGGTAGACAGCCTACCATTTGCTCTATAAGGCACGTGGCATATTGGCACTGCATAGATCTTGTGGGGTACATGATGTAACTTAAGCATTTGAATGGGTATGTCATCCTAGAGTCATGAGGAAGAGGATGACAGTGAATGGGCTGGAGCACCCAGGGAGGCAGAGCCTAGGAATTAGGTTTCTTGCCTGGTGAGAGGCTGTTTATGAGGGGTGCTCTGCTCCTGCCCTAGATCATGGCTAAAGGCCCGAATCTGCTCTTGCACAAGACAGGTGACTCCCATTGACTTGGATAGAATAGGTGCTTATTTCTGGGTGGGAGACAGAATAGATCCCTAGTGTCTAAAGCTGCTGCTGGTCCAGGAGGGTTAGGGAGTGCACCCACCTCCACTCAGGTGCACCCTCAGTCCCACAGGATTTCCTTGGCAAGTAATAATAGCGCTTAGCACTGCATGAGCCCATCTGTCGCGGAGTGGTTGAGCTCCGCGTGCCACCCGGGCAAGGAGTTAG
>ML681963.1:99493320-99506190 GCA_007922195.1 Podocnemis expansa | reverse complement strand
GGTTCAGGCCCTCCCACTCCTCTGAACCCCAGCCCAGGGCCCTGGGGTGTGCAGGCGAATCCTGGCCCCGTCGGCGGGGATCCACACCGCAACGCGCCGACGGAGGCTCGGACGCGGCCTGTGTCCGCCACGACTTACCCCGCCCTGGGCTACTTCCTACCTGGCCGCCGAGAGCTGGGCTGCAGGGGCTACGGACGCCCCCCTGGTCAAGGGCCTTGTCCCGTCGGGGTCCTCGGATCCTCCCCGGCTAGGTGCGCCTTGATCAGCCTCGCCTTCGGTTCTCCCCGTGACGGACGTCCCCGGCTTCGGCTCCGTTGAGGGAGGACCTAGACCAGAGTCTGAGCGGGAGCTCCTAGCCTGTGTCTGCTCCCTCCGCTGGTCAGCCCCAACTGAGGGGAATCCCAGCCTTTTATAGTGGGGCAGCTGTTTGAGCATGCCCAGCAGGGTCTGAGGGGCGGGGCTTCCCTTCCCTTCCGGGCATATAGGCCCGCCTGAGTGCGGGGCCGGCCTGCCCCGTCACACCATCTTCTCTTCAAAAGGCCCAACAGTCTCTCTGCACCCAGGAGGAGTGAAGAGGAAGCAGAGCTCTTGTCTCCAACTCCACTCTCCCCCACCCCCAGCCCTCACACATTTTTCCCTTCTCCCTCTTTCTAGCACCTCCTAGAGAATCAGACACCAGCCCTTGCTCCAGAGCATCTCTTGTTGGGTTCCCATTATGTATGTTCACAAGTTGCTGCCCAACCTCCTGTCTTGGAGCAGGTGTGGGGATGGAGGGCTCTGATTCTACAAACCCCAAACCAAATTCATTGCTTATCTGGCTTTTTAAATTCCCAACATGGGCTGAGGGCAGCAAAACAACCCCACACCTCTCCATAGAGGTCTTCACATACAGAAAGTCCTACTTCCAGTAGCAGGCTGCTCAGGAGCAGGACAACCCTCTCCCCTGACTCCTGCTGAGCCTTCAGAGAGAGCTGCCCTGTGGTCCTTTTTGTATCCCTTAAGAGGCTTCATTTATGTGCTCAGTCCCTCTGAGCTAGCCCCAGAGGAAAGCATCTGCTAAGGGAGACCATCTATTGCATTTGGATGCCCCCTGCTGTCAATTTAGAAGCACACTGCCCAGAGCAAGTTTCAAAGGGACAGCCGTGTTAGTCTAGTTCAGGAAAACAAGCAAGGATTCCTGTAGCATTTACAGACAACAAATTTATCGCATGAGCTTTCATGGGAGAAGAGAAAAGATGCTTCAAAGCGCCTGACAACATGGGATTTTTCCCACGAAAGCCCATGTGATAAATAAATTTGTTAGTCTTTAAGTGCCACAGGGCTTCTTGATTATTTTACTCCCCCGACCAGGATCTTTAGGCCTGAGGATTACCATGATAGACACTCTCACCACTGTGATGAGGTGGGTAGCAGTTGTATCTGTTCCCCAAGGAATGAGTCCCAAACCATGTTAAGCAGTGGCACCATGACCCTGCTGACATCGGGGCCCTGCTCTCTCCAGTTCATGAATTGTAATGGATTCACTTGCCATCTGATTCCATAGTCCTGCTCCCCCAGATCTATGCATGGCACTGGATTTCCCACTGGCTAATGCTATGCTCCTGTTCCTACTGGTTCAACTGTGGTACTAGACTTACCAGGTCCCACTGCATGTCACTTGACCTTCAGGGCACAGGATGGACTTTCTGACATCCCAAGGTATGAGCCCTTTCCCTGTACTAAACCCACACTGAAGAGAGTGTTAAAACTTGCTGTAGTAAAACAGGTGACAGATTGCTGTGGGCATGGAGGCTGGGCAGACAGACACAGCAGCTCAGCTTCCACTGCCAGGGAAAGAGTGAAAAAGAGGGCCAACCTTTGCAATAAAGCACCTTGTGCTGAGGTTCCTATTGCCTCTCTGCCATTCGTAGCTTCCTCCCAACACTAAAAGAGGAAATATTCTTCATGGACTCCTCCTGACAGTCGGAACAACAGACTAGGCCTCTACATTGGTTATTTGTACCACAGTGCAAAGGCTGAAATCATGGACGAACAACATCCCTACCATAACCTAAGCCTTGCAGAATGCAATGCCATCCACAGCGTCAGAAACAACTCTGACATTATTATTGAAGAGGCTGACAAAGGAGGTGCTGTCATCATCCTGAATAAATCAGATTATGATCAGGAGGCTTATAAACAACTCTCCAACACAACATTCCACAAACCACTTTTCTCTGACCTTACTGAGGAATACCAAAAGGAACTATACCACCAACTCAAGAAACTCCCTGCGGCAGCACAAGAAGAAATAAAGACAGACACACCACCAGAACCCCAACCTGGGACAATCTATCTACTGTCTAAAATCCATAAAAAAGGAAACCCCCAGATGCCTTATCATTTCAGGCATTGGCACTCTTACAGCAGGTTTATCTCGCTATGTGGACCCCCTCCTCAGACTTTATAAAATCAACGCTCCTAGCTATCTTCAAGACGTCACTGACTTCCTGAGAAAAATCCAATCTATTGGTGACCTTCCAGAAAACACCGTCTTGGCTATTATGGACATAGAAGCTCTTTACACAAACATCTCACATGAGGATGGATTACAAGCTATTGGAAGAACCATCCCAGATGATGCCACAGCATACCTCACAGCTGAACTTTGTGACTTTGTACTCACTCATGACCATTTCAGATTTGAGGATAATTTACACCTTCAAGTCAGTGGCACTGCTATGGATACCCACATGTCCCCACAATATGCCAACATTTTTATAGCCGATATAGAACGCTGTTTCCTCAAGTCTCATCCCAAAGCACTTCTACTCTACTTACTCTACATTGATGACATCTTCATTATCTGGACCCAGGGTAGGGATGCCCTTGAAAATTTCCACAGAGATTTCAACAATTTCCACTCCACTATTAAATTTAGCCTGGAACACTCCACACAGGAGATCCACTTTCTGGACACTACAGTACAAATTAGGGATGGACACATAAGCACCACCCTATACTGAAATCCTAATGATCAGTATAGTTACCTACATCCCTCAAGCTTTCATCCAAAACACACCACACAATTCATTATCTACAGCCAAGCCCTAAGATTTAACCACATTTGCTCTGATCCCTCAGATACAGACAGACGCCTTCAGGATCTCTATCAAGCACTTCTTAAAACTACAGTACCCAGCTGTGGAAGTAAAAAAACAGCTTGATAGAGCCAGGCAGGTACCCCAAAATCAACCACTACAAGAGAAGCCCAAGAAGCAAAACAACAGAACATTGCTAGTCATCACCTACAACCCCAAAGTTAGACCTCTGTAGCACATCCTCAGGGATCTACAGCCTATTCTACAAGATGACCCCTCACCCTCTCAAGCCTTGGGAGACAGACCCCTCCTCGCTTACAGACAACCCCCCCACCTTAAATAGATACTCACCAGCAACTACAGACCTAACAACAGAATAATTAAAGCAAGCACATACCCCTGCAAAAATCTTGCTGCCAATTTTGCCCACATAACAGCACAAAAGACACTATTGTTACAGGACCTAATGAAACCAGCTACTCCATCAAAGGCTCATTCACCAATGTGATTTATGTCATCATGTGCAAGCAATGCCCCTCTGCCTTATATATTGGACAAACAGGACAGTCTCTTTGCAAAAGAATAAACGGGCACAAATCTTACATCAGAAATCACAACATTGTAAAACCAGTGGGTCAGCATTTCAATCTTCATGATCACTCTATTAATGATCTGCTAATAGCTGTGCTCAGACAGATGAATACCAGATCAAGGCTTCCAAGAGAAGCTGCTGAAGTTGAATTTATTGCAAATTTCAGTTGCATTGCTTCAGGACTTAATAGGGGCATTGGATTTTTCTCTCATTACAACAAGTAATTTGACCTCATCTTCCTCTGTGTGCTGTTCCTCAGTGTTTGAATCTTTACAGCTGTTATGATTTGCTGTTACAGTGTGACCTGTTCCCTTGACTTACACTACCCTGCATTTATTTCCTCCCATTCTGTAAGGTCCCCCATCTTCAAAGCATCTGATGAAGTGGGATTTTCTCCCACAAAAGCTCATGCAATAAATAAATGTGTTAGTCTTTAAGTGCCACAGGACTTTGTTTGTTCTGCCATTCATTGCTTTCCAAGCCCCTCATGAAGCAGTTTCCACATCCTTAGAGGAATGTGGTTTAGCACAGACGCCATTCCCTCCAGTTCCTTTATTTCTAGCCCTGCACCAATTCTCACACTTATAATCTATTGATGCTGTTCCTTGCCTTCTAGCTGTCCCCCTTGTGCCCTTCCACCTCTATCCTCATCCCCCCAGCTCAGCAGGATGGACATATGGGATTGTCCAGAGACAAATTACAGAAAAACTTCAAGCACCTTACTTCAGTGACAGAAGTGGAGACCTGAAGGGTTTTCTGAGCATGATGGACTTGGGCACATAAGTTTTCACAGGCTCCCACCAGCTCAGTCTGTGCTTTTTTCTCTAATATATCTCCAACATTGCTACCGCAGTGCTACCTGTGAAACTGAGTCTTTCCTTCGTGTATGGGTAGCACTGTTCCCTCTAAGCTGTGCACGTATGTGTGCGCACACAGGTCATGAAACCTGCGCACACAACAAAATAAAGTGCGCACAAAAAAATTCAATAGTCCTAATATTGGTGCTCACAAAGAAATGTTTTTTTGTGCACACAAAGAAATTGTTTGAGCACACAATCTACAAGTAACTAGAGGGAACATTGATGGGTAGGGCAAGGAAAGAGTGCCAGGGCCCCATGATAAGAGATCATTACCTCCTTTAATGGTGACTTTCCACCACCCTGAACAATGCAGCAGAGGAATCCTAGATTTGACATCAGTGCTCTCAGCCACTGCCCTTGTTTCCAGCCTCTCTTTTGTAGGCATGGTCACTGAGAACATGGAGCATCCAAACTTCAAAGGGATTTTTCTTCTTCCTATAACAGCATCCTGGATCTCTCTGTCAGGTTTCAGCGCATGATGTAGCTTAGTGACAGCCATGCTGGGACCAATGAACACACTTCCCCTTGTCTTGGGCTGGAAATAAACTTCTATGCTGAAGATGCTAGGCTAGTCAGTGCCTTTCAGCACTATTGATTAAGTGAGATGGTTCAAAAATGAATGGGGCTGTCCCACTCCAGCACCACGCAGTCATTTCAGACAGAATACAGAGTGGTGGGATGCTCCCACCTGTCCCACACCAGTCTCCAAGGCTTGTCTGTCAGTGCCTGAGTCTGTGTCTGCTCTGATGCTGGCTGTAGCCATGAAAGTTTTACATCCCTGCAGCTCCAGTACAGAGCTAGAGAACTCTGGTTGTGTGTGTGTTAGACTGGGCGCAACATGAAGGGAGACAGAGGAGCTTCATGGGGCTAACATAAAGCAGGGGGTGGCTGTGAGAACAAACTGCTGAAAATGCCTCAGCATACAGACAGGCTGCGCTGAGCCCCGCCACCATAGATTGATAGGTGTCTGGAGGAAAATGTCCTGCTGATAGCCTGAGAACAATACGCAAACAGGGAGAAATGACAGCTGCTCCTGTAGCTTTTCCATCATCTCTGCCGATAGCAGCCATGGTGCCTGCAGCCCCGCGATTGATGCGCCTCTGAGGACTCTTATAGCGTAGATGCCACTATCAAAAAGGATAAAAGAATTGCTGCTTGGAACCCAGAGGAGAGTTCAGATCTTTATCAGGAACAAAAAGAACATCAATCTGGCCTGTCAGACACAACCCGCACACTCAGCCAGCCCAGCAAGCAAGGACAGAGATATTCCCAATGCCTCTAGGGAATCGTGGCCCTCCACAGCAGCTTTTCCTGCAGCCATACTGCCCTGGGTTGTGAAGAAGTACTGAATCAAGTCACCACTTGGATGGAAAAGCTCCAAGAAGAACCCAACAGGGAAAGATGGAAGTAACTCAAGGCATACTTCCTTCTGAGTCAGTATTAACTCCAGTGCCCCAGTTCCAGAACCTATGTGCCCATCCAAGTCAACATAGCAGTATAACGGTGCTCTGTATTGCCTCCCCCATGCTATCCCATGATCACCACCTTAGGTCTGTCAGTGCACCTAAATCCTGTCCCGCAGCATTACCCTGCTATTCTACATAGCCATTTGCTGTCCCTTATTTCCATAATCCTGGCCACTATGGACAGGGCTGCTTTGAACAGCACTAGCAGAGGTGAGATGGCAGCTCAGAACTGGACTAGCCAGATGGCTTGTGGGTCAGGACTGAGATACATTGGCACAGCTGGGGAAGGCCGGGACTGGAAGAGTAGGCAGGTGATATTGTCATCTGCTGACTACTCCAGTGAGCATTTTGTGACTGCAGATGAAGCTGGTGATTCAGTTTGCGTCAGACTAGGTGCTTTGGAAGCAGGACTGGGCACGGGGTAGTCAGTGAGTTTTGTTGCTGTCTAGATAATGCAAGCTAATTAAATACCCCCAAAGGGCTGCTGGAGATTTGAGGTGTGTCTACACAGCAAAAGCTCTGCATGATGCAGCCTACCCAGACTAGCTTGTATCCACTTAGTGCAGGTAACAGCAGCAGTGAAGATTTCACAGTGGTCATACAAGACTGGCATGGATCCTGGGTACATTCTGGGCCTGCAGTGTACTGCCTTTTCTCCTGTTATTATCCATGCTGGTTGGATTCAAGCGAGGCTTGTGTGTACACAGCTTTTGCTGCAGAGTTATACGCTGGGTCTCTCAAGAACTCCAGCCAGACATTGGCAGGGATCCTTCTGCTTCTTGGACACATCCCAGACACTTGAGAGGTTGCTGCTGCACCCAGGACTGAAGATTTCCCTGCTGCCCAATCAGCAGTAGCAAGTTGGCAGCCAGGGTCACCAGGAAGGAAATGGAGCAAGTAAGCATGCAGCTTGTTAATTTGTCTCTAACCATGTGTTAATGAGAGGAACCTTGTGCCTGCCCCCCTTTGCACTGCTCTGCTTATCTACTAAACACTGTTATGCTGTGCTGTCCCAATAAACAGGAATGACGCAGCAATGAAAGACCAAGGATTGTCACAGTCGAGAGTGCACTGGCCTCTTTGGGGTCCCTATCCTCACACTGAGTGAAGGGCTCTGGGCTCAGACTGGGCAGCTCAGCTGCTTCTGATTTCAAGAAACTTCATAGTCACCAACAGATTAAAGAATGGCATCAGAGTGTGATGTTATAACAAACCCCAACAGCAACATACCTCATGCACTGCTACTTTCTGCTGATGCCTGAGCTCAGAGAGAGGGGGAAGGCAGGGGGCTCTACAAACAGGGCAGGGTGAAGAGGAGTGTAGTAACTAGCACCTCTGCTTAACATGCAGAAAGTCCTGGGTTCAATTCCCAGGGGGTTGGACTTGATGATCTCACGAGGTCCCTTCCAGCCCTATGATTTGATTTGACACAGTAGGCTGCACTTCAAAAGAATCCAGTTCCTACTTTTCTAGAGCTCCCCTCTCCACCACAATTCATGAACATCATTTGTCCAGTTATACTATGGAGTGTCCACAGCTGGGGTTCCGCATGCCAGCCTCTCCTTCCCAACTCTCAGTCAGTGCCAGCGGCCACCTCTGCTGAAGAACAGCAGCAACTGCCTGAAAATGCTGCAGCAGCCACAGCTGGGGGTGGATCCCCAAACACTGCAGAAAGAAGCCACCCAGAACAGCTCCTCTCAGGGGCATACCTGGGGATAGCTCCCCAGCCATCACTAAAAGATGCTCTGGGTAGCAGCTTTCAGTGCTGACTGGGGATGGATTGTCTCCAGCCAGCCATGCCACAAGAAGCCACTCCAAACAGCTTCTTTCTGTGGCATGCCTAGGACCTCCCCTCCCCAGCCCCCACTCCAGCTGCCGCCAAACAAAGCCACCCACAGTGACTTTCGGCAGCAGAAGCAGCAATTTTGGCAGTGTCCCAGAAGGCACCACGTGCCACACTTAGCATGTGCTGGGGGCTGCCAACCCTGTTCTACAGGAATCACTTCACCTGCCGTGGAAGTGAAGCTGCCTCTGGGGTGGAACCTAGCAGCCATTTAACAGCTGCCCCACAATATTATACAACAGTTTAAACAGGAAGCAAAAAAGACCATTTTGACCAATGGACACTGCTCAGGAGAGTTAGGGAGGAGAATAGAGCTACTTACAAAAAGCACCAGGGGATGTTTAGTGAGCAGGCTTTCACTTTAAGCCTTTTTCAAAAAAACAACACCATGGAGCATTGGGGTTAGTGCTAACCAGAGGAAACAGCATTCATGCCAGGGATTTCCCTACAACACCCCCACCCCTGGCTTGAGTTTTCCCAGAAGTCGCCACTTGTCAGTGTTATGAATTTAGTCATTGGTTGGAAATTTGAAGTGCAATTGAAACATTAGTATGCACTTTAAAAGAAGGCACAGGATACACTAAAATACTTGTACATGAGAAAGCATAATAGGTTTCAAAAGCATGAACAAAGCCTAGCTTCTTCCCAGTGCTGTATTTTTTATAACTATGTCAGTGCATTCATTTAGGTGATGTTGGCTGTCCTAATATTTTAAATTATGATTTGTTAACAAGGTCTGAATGAACAATCCACTGACATCTAGTGGTGAGCAGAGGGGTGGGAGTGAAAGATTTCAGGTTTAGACTGTGTTTACATGAACACACAACATAACTACTGTGTCTAGGTATCCAGCAAACAGAGCTATGTTGCCCCCACTGTTCAACTTTAGCTACTGTTGGGTGGGATATGAACCACTTTAGAACAGAATGTAGAGGGAATGAAAGGTTGTTACTCTTATTTTATGAGTAAAAGGTCAGCAGAACTGTTCTTAGTCTGAACTGATGGGTGGGGTGTCACCATGAACTGAACTGCACTTGCTAAACAGAGGGTTTAACTGCCAGATGGATTCTCATTTGAGAGAGAGGAAGGAATGGGGACAGGTGTTTTGTTTGATGGTGTGGTCTCTGTCTAAGAGTCATAAGCACTATTTAACTTGCCCCTTCCTTGTTAAAAGATAGAGTGGGGATTAAGCTCCATAGTCTTTTGTTTTGTTAAGTGACTGCTAGAGTTGAAATTGTGGATAATTAGGTCAGAGCGCTTATACCTGTGTGGGACAAATGTTTCTGTGGAAGAAACTGTCAGCCTGTATCAGCAGTGAAGTTCTCAAGGACACAACTGTGAGTGAGGTGTGATGGAGGGAAAAGGGAGAGGCGTGTTAATAGAAAATTTGTTTGTTGGACTATGTTTTAGTGACTTTGCTTTAGTATGCTAGATTTGTGACTGAGAAATTTATGTTAATATATGTTTCCTAGTAAGCCAAGATTTTTTTAAATGCTTTATTTGACAAGTTCATTATTGAAAAGACATTATTTTGGAGAGACTCTTTACTAAACATTTGTATGTTATAATCAATATTTACATAAGAATGTAAGAATGGCTGTACTGGGTCAGACCACTGGCACATCTAGTCCAGTAACCTACCTTCTGACAGTGGCCAATGCCGGTGCATCAGAGGGAATGAACAGAACAGGCAGTTCTGTTGTCCAGTCCTATCTTCTGGCAAACAGAGACTAGGAACACTTCAAAGCATGGTTTTGCATTCCTGCACATCCCAGTTAATACTGTTGATGGACCTATTCTCCATTAACTTATGTAATTCTTTTTTGAACCTGTGATAGTCTTGGCTTTCACAACATCCCCTAGCAAAGAGTTAAACAGCTTGACTGTGCATTGTGTGAAGAAATACTTTCACTTGTTTGTTTCAGACCTGCTGCCTATTCATTTCATTGGGTGACCACTTAGTTCTTGTGTTACGTGAAATAGTAAATAACTTTTCCTTATTTTCTTTCTCCACACCAGTGAAGATTTTATAGACTTCAATCATATCTCTCTTTTGTCATCTCTTTCTCCAGCTGAAAAATCCCAGTTCTATTACTCTCTCCTCAGATGTTCTATAGCCCCCTAAGTATTTAGTTGCCCTCCTCTGTACTGTCTCCAATTCCAATATATCTTGTTTGAAATGCAGCAACTGGGTTTTCATGCACTATTCAAGGTGTGGGCATACCATGGATTTACATTGTGGTATTATGATATTTTCTGTCTTATCTATCCTTTTCCTAATGTTTTGTAACATGCCACTATCTTTTTTGCTTGAACTCCATCTCATTGAACTATCCATAATGGACTCCAAGATCTCTTTCTTGAATGTTAACCGATAGTTTTGATCCCATCATTTTATATATATAGCTGGGATTCTGTTTTCCATTATGCATAACTTTTCATTTATCTCCAGTGAATTTTATCTGCCATTTTGTTGCCCAGTCACCCAGTTTTCTAAGATCCCTTTGGACCTCTTTGCACTCTGTTTTGGACTTATCTTCAATAACTTTGAATCATGAAATAATTCTAACAAAATGGTCATGAAACACTTTGGCACCATACTAAAAACAGCATACTTTCACCTTCATGATTTTACCCTTCATTGTCCCTCACACTCACCCTGTAAATTTGAACATTCCCCTAATTTAATTTGCTCAGGAAAACACTGTTCCCTGCTGAATTCCCAGTCCCACTTCTTGCAGGGTGTGGGCATTCTTCATAGATCTCTTATCCAAAACGAGACTTGATGCTGCTCAGTTTGTGATCCTACAAGACCATAGCTTGATGTGGTTCAGCTGTTTCAAGGTCTGATCAACCAAAGTCAACCTCTGATGTTTCCCATCACTGCTCATCTGCAAACACCAAACAGACAGAAATACAAGTCACTTCCTTCTGATGGAACAAGGGGCAATGGTTTCTCACTAGGAGTGTGGACTAGTGAAGTATTGGAATGGGTTACCTAGGGAGATGGTGGAATTTCCATCTTTGGAAACATTTAAGGCCCAGTTAGACAAAACCCTGGCTGGGATGATTTGCCAGGAGCAATCCTGCTTTTAGCAGGGGGTTGGACTAGATGATCTCATGAGGTGCCTTCCAACCCTATGATTCTATGACTCATGGTGATGCCGTGTGCTTGATGATGTTGCAGTCATGGGATTGTAGGAGGAGTGCTTAGCAATAAAGGACAAGGTCTCTGCCCTGAGTTGAGGATAGATGTGGCACTTCAGAATGATGTTGTATTCCTTCAATAGAAATGTAAGTAATTTTTTAAAGCATTAATGCTACATGAAGGTAGCCAAAATGTCAGAGTGCTTGATAGCCAATACTCTGTCTCTTTAAGCTGACACTCTGTTCTTCAGTGAACAGCATAGTTCAGGTGATCACAAGGTTCTCTGATGCAAAGGTTTGAGCTGGGAGATCAGCAAATGTGCAGATATGTTACTCAAGGTAATCTGTTGTTTTTTGTCAAGGTCCAAATTTCTTGGTCAAGGTATAGAGCAGACTCCAGAGAAAATAATACAGAAATAACAAGAATGATAAGAAGTAAATAAAAAGATTGCAGTCCATTCAAAAACATCTGGCAGGCTGGATTTGGCCTGTGGTCTACCTACTGATTACACATGCTATAACCCTGCTAGTTACGCTCTCATAGTTGCGATGATCTGTTGAGATGTTGTAAAGCTTAAACAGCAATTACCAACTATGACTTTAAAATAATGAGGTTTTGGGGGGGGGGGTTGGTCTCAGCAAAAAAGCATGCAATTACAAAGAGGGGAAATATTCTGGCTGAATTTAGCTCTCTGAAAAGTGTGAAGCAAATATTAATAGTATGGAAACAATTGTAACATGTTTGAAACTGAAGTCCGGTAACAGTTTTAGATTAAATTTTAAGGAAATTGCATTGTGGTCATTTAAATCAATGTTAAAGTTGCTGCAGCTGATACCTGCAGAAACATGAGAATATTTAAGGCAGCATTTCCCAAACTAATTTGTCCGTGGAACACTTTTGACTTTGGAATATATTGACAGAACACATACATGCTGGATGGGAGGTAGGTGTGTTTCAAGCTGAAAAATTGCCGCACATATTGTTCAAAAGTTGATTTAAAAGAGTTAGAAAAATATGGCTAGCATTTTTTTTTCTCTCTCCACAGAACACCTATTTACAATGTGCAGAACACAGTTTGGGAAATATTGGTTCAAGGCATTTATGCATCACCTGTGGAATAGTGTAACTTCCCTTTATGTAACTGATTTAGAATTGCTGTAGTAAACGTCTAGCAGTCTGGGACAGTGCTCTGCTACACAGGGTTTCAGCACCCTATAACACTTCCAAAGTGAGATCAGCTGGGTTGATTTGAATCTATAGATATGCTAACAGAGCACACTTGATTAGACATCACCTGGTCTGCAAGTGAGCCACAGACAAGTCTTGGCAAAGAGCTAGGGTAGGGAGGCAAGAAGAAGCAATAGGAAGGAATCTGAGATATGAGATGTATGGGATTCAGGACACCAAAGCTTGAAGTTTGCTGTCCACTACGAACTGTAGAATACAGTGTCACCAACTCTATGATAATGGGAGTCTTTTCTGAAGACCTAGTCCCTTAGGTATGCACATGTGAGAATATCTACTTTTATTTAAAACAACAACAACAACAACAACAAAGGAGGTTTCTAGTCCTTGTGGTTTTGAAGCAAATATTGAAATCATGGCATGGGTATGCCCCAGAAGCTCAGATATCATCAGATAAATAACAAAACAAATTTCTGATACTTATTTTTAAGCCAGTTTCAGGAATTTTGGAGGCCTGCCTTTTTAGTGCTTTATACCAGTAGTGCTGGATACCTACTGATTTAGCTGCTTGTGAAGATTCTGTTTCCTGTTCTAAGAACTATACCTAGAATCCCCACTAGAGGATGCACCATCTTGCTGCAGAAGAAGAAGCAATGAGTCCTGTGGCACTTAAAGACTGACAGATTTATTTATCCC
>ML681963.1:99441186-99488320 GCA_007922195.1 Podocnemis expansa | reverse complement strand
GCTTACTCTGTAAATTCCCCCATCTTCAAAGCATCTGAGAAAGTGGGATTTACTCCCATGAAAGCTCATGCGATAAATAAATCTGTTAGTCTTTAAATGCCGCAGGACTCCTTGCTTCTTTTGCTGAGCTAGATTAACACAGCTGCCATGTAGCATCTTGCGACAGTACACTGTGCTGATACCATTTCTCAGTAGGGTGTCGTTTTCCAGCCCAGAGAGCTGTTTGTGTCTGTTCAGTTCTACAAATATTTGGCTAGTGTTATCATCTGTCAATGAAGCATTCATCCCTGGCAAGGGGTTGTAACATCTTTCCTTGGGTGTAGCTAAAGGACTGCAGAGAAAGCATGTCCAACATCACCATGAAAGCAGCCCTGGTGCCAGCAACAGCTTTCCTGCCTCACCTACAACTATCTACTTTACTAATAGAGCCAGGCTCACCAATTCAATCAGGATCCAGCAACCCTGTGGCGAGGAGAATTGGGGCCTGTTACCATCAGAGGTAGGGTTGTACCTTGTCTGCTTCTGGAACTCACACAGTATGAGTGTTGCTAATCAGATGGGCCTATTCCCACCATTCCCTAGGACTTTCTCCCCCACACACATGCCCCTAGACATGCACACAGTACAAATGCATGTTAGAGGGGAGATTCTGGTCCACCAGAGCTTAGGGCTTTGCTGGAGAGGAGTGCCCCAGCCTGTTTGCTCTTTGCTTTACCTGTTCTAAATCCTGACAGCTGCTTTCCATCTGTAAGTGGGCTCTGAGCCACTGGCAGGTAATTACTAAAACAAGCAGGGCATTAATTGGAATGGCTACAGCCGGGGATGTGCACTCAGTTAGTCTTGGCTCCGCAGCTATCTATGTGGAAGAAGCAAACCAATGTGGGCCAGAATCCAATTTTCCACTGTGCTGTCTCTAGAAAACCTAGCTGAGTCCTTAGGCTTTCTGAAAAAAGGAAGAGATCTTGGAGGTTGCTGCTAATGAGTTTGTGTTTAATCCACGGTGATCTGGGTACAAATCTTTAGGTCGTTCATGGGTGATCTGAGGTTACTGGATCTCAGTCTAGTTTGAAGTGTAACTGAGAATGACTGTTTGACTAAATTGAAGGCTGTTACTCAGAGAACACCTCAGATTGAAATAGGGGAAGATGGGGCTGCAGGTTAGCCTTGAAATGCTTTAGCAGAGCTGGGTGGCGTGCCCAGGGTTTGAATAGCAAGTGTGTGTCAGAAAGAAGAGGGATAAAGGACACTGGCAAAGCTGTGGAAGGAAACAAGGGACCAACATGGCAGCATGTGTGCTGTAGGTCAGGACTGAGCGATGTTAACAGAGTGGGATGAGGGTTTTAAGCCCAGATGCTATGTATCTTATCCCTTCTGTTTTAAGACCCTAAATTCCCACCACTGTCAATGAAACAACTGGAGATCTGTGGGAGTGTGGACAAGGTGGGTTGCTTTGCTTCTTTGTTATTTTGTTGCTTTTGATCCCAGATTTCCCTCCCAGATGACAGTGCCCATTGTGCAAGGATGCAAAGCCACTCAGTAGCTGAAAAGGAACATGGAGCTGTGGCCACAGCAGCTTGTTGGCTGTAAATCAAATTAGAATGAAATCGGTTATCTGCTTTGGCTCATCTGAAATGGAAACTAGATTAGCGGGATTGCTGCTGTGAGGTAACCAGGGCTAGATTTTTGTGTTCATAGGCCCTAGGCACTTTCACTCTGAAATGTGCAAAAAGAGGGTAAATGCCAATTGAATTACGTTGATTGACATGAAGCGCTTTAAACTATTCTAATGCTAAACCACATGATTTGCCTTATTTTTCCTTATTCTTCTGCTTTTTTAATTTTTTCCCTCCTTTGTAGGCCCTAAAAATTTTGTAGGCCCTAGGCACTGTGCCTACAGTGCCTAATGGGAAATCCAGCACTGGAGGCAACCAGAATATGGTCAGCAGCAGGCAGCGTGCCTGACTCAAACCTTTCCTCCTGGGCTAAGGTATCGGAAGGCACTGTCCTAGAGAGACGGGGTCCTTATGCTTCCTTCATAAATTCCAGGCGGAGGTCTACAGTAAGAATAAGAGGCCCTGTCATTGCTTCTTGCAGAGAGAAGTTGAGGTTGGCAGATGTGTGGGACATGAATGAGATTAAAGCTATGTTAAATGCAGATATTCCTTTGAATTCTTCCCAGAAGCTGCCCAATGATCTGTGGGGAAATTGTTTAATCAAGGCCTTTATAATAAATGGTGCAGAAAAGCAGCTACTATTACCGATCCAGGGCTTGAGATGAGAAAAGAAGATGGGGAGGGGGCATAATTCAAATGGTGGGTAGAACACAAACAGAACAAGCTGGCTGGGTCTCAGCCTGATCTCTAGTAAACATTTGTCCACACTCCTAATCCTCAATGAAATTTAGCGTAACTGGTATTTATCTAGGGAAAAAAAACCCAAGGAGTCCTATGGCACTTAAAGACTAACGGTGTGTCCACACAGGCTTCGTATTTCGAAACAGAGGTTGTTTCAAAATAAGAAGCGGCATGTCCACGCGACGCACTGTTATTTCGAAACAATGGGACCTGTTTCGAAATAACAGCCATTATTTCAAAACCATTAAACCTCACATCTAATCGAAATAGCCGTTGTTTCGAAATGGTTGTTTCAAAACAACGGCGGTCAGATATGTTGTTTCGAAACACCACCATTGTTTCAAAACAACTGTTTCAAAATAACATGTCCAAATGACCTTGTTTCGAAATAACCATTTCGAAACAACAGCTATTTCAAAAGCAGGTTTTCCCTTAATTCGAATTAACAAACTGTTAATTCGAATTAACTTATTTCAAAATAGGGACTTTATTTCAAAACAACTCATTTCAAAATGGGTTATTTTGAAATAATGATGTATGTGTGGACATAGCCTAACAGATTTATTTTTTGCATGAGCTTTTGTGGAAGAAAATCCCACTTCGTCAGATGCTTTGAAGATGGGGGAACAGCCCATGACTGGCATAGCAGAAAGTGTTACAGGTCAGGAGTGAAGTGACTCAGAAAAGCTTCAATAGGGAACCCACAACTGGAACAGTAGATGTACTGAGGATCAAGGTTGAGGGCCATCAGCAGAGCCATGTAAGAAATGACTGTCTGGAACAGACAAGGGATGCTTCAGTAAAGCTGAGCATGAGGCACCTTGGACTGAAACAGTTGAGTCCCCAGTGCAAGTCAGGATTGATGTGCTGGGCAGAGCTGTTCACGGAAATCTTATGCAGTCCCTGTCAGCACTGTGCCTGGCTCTAGCACTCCCATTAGTTTCTCTTGCAACTTGCACATCCTAAATATTAAATGTAAGAGAAGTGTGTAACTGGGGGCGGGGGGTGTCAAACATGTGGCCTGAATGCAGTCTGCAGACTGCTTCCATCTGGTCCAACACACCACACTCTTTCCCTAACAGGGGGGAGAGGGAAAGCATGGTCTTGCATACCTAGCACTCCACTATGGCATGAAAGTGTCACGTCTTGCAACATTATGGAGCACTGGGTATGTGAGACTGCATTGTGTGAGACCACACTCCCTAACAGCAAGAGAGAGTGATATCATGTATCATAGTTCCACATGCACAGCACTCCACGATGCTGAGAAAGTGAAGGCCCTGGGATTTTGATTCATGGTATGTACGGCCCACTTGAAGTACAGTTAAGCAGAGGCATCGCTGGCGCTGGGCACCCGGGGCATGTGCCCCGATTCCCAGCACCGGTGCCCTGGATCTCCAGCCCAATTGGGCCGGAGATCCGGGGCCCAGCAGCTGGTGGCCGCGATGGCCCCATCCCCAGCCGGCGATCTGGAGCCTGGCTGCCCGCGGCCGCAGCAGGGAGTCCAGGGCCCAGCTGCCCGCGGCCACTTCCGGTCCCGTCCCAGCTGGGGATCCAGAGCCTGGCCGCCCATGGCCGCGGTGGGGACTTCGGGCCCAGCCACCCACGCTGGCGGCAGCCCCATCCCCAGCCGGGGATGTGGGACCCCGCCACCCGCGGCCACTTCCGGCCCCATCCCCAGCTGGGGATGTGGGGCCTAGCCGCCCATGGTGGCACCGCAGCTTCTGGCCCTGTCCCCAGCCGGGGGCAGGGCCTGCGGGCCAGGCCCCGGGTCCGTCCCCAGGCCAGCGACGCCCCTGCAGTTAAGTCAAATCTGGCCCGCCTTAGCAAATGAGTTTGACACCCCTGTGTAACCAGAGGTAGAGGCAATTTCCCTTCAGCACAGCCGAGGGAGGTGAATGTGTGAGGGGATGTCTGTGTGTGTGCATGTGGTAGGAGTATATGCAGGGTGAGGAGTGTGTGTCTCTAGGACAGGCAACTATGCGTTCACACATGTTTGAGATAGAGGCCTGAGGAGAGAATGGAGAAGTGTGTGAATCAGAGCTATCACCTCCCTCCAGGGGTCTGTGTCACAGTTCTGGCATTGGCTGTACTCTGCCCCCTCCACTGACTGTTCAAGGGTGCCCCTTTGCAGCTCAGGCCTCACCCCTCTTTGAGTGAGGACCTGTCACTCTCTCTCCACCCTGGAGATTTGGGCTGCAATCCCCTGCAGTTCACTGGGACAGTCGCAGCAACTCTGACCCTTCTCCAGCACCTGAGAGCCCTATTCTCACAATGGAATGACAGTGACTTCCAGGAGAGGCAGCAGAAACTCATTTTGAGTGTATGGGGTGGAGGGAGGCTAGGGGAGCTTCTGAGATTCTGGAGTGGGGGCTGAACTGGCTCCAGCCTGGCAAGGGAGGTTCTGAAGTTTGCTCTTTCGCTGGCTGTTCCTAGCTCTGGTTCCTACCTAATCCCTTGTAGCATGACAACTACTGAAGCTCCTCTGGGTCCCACTGTCTCCTTCTTCCTCACATATCCCTGCACCCATGCACATGTGCACACAGTTTACACTGAATATTGGTTCCCAGCATGTGTAATGAAACAATGCAGTGAAAAGGAGACAGAGCAGCCCCCAGTGTTTCTGGTGCCTGGGCGAAGCCCCCACTGCCTCTTGTCCCCAGGTACCTTGCCACAATTACCAGTATCTCACCACCTTTCACAAAACATGGCACCAGGACAAAAGCATTGCGCAGAAAAACCTATCCCAAAGCAAAAAACAGTCTATCCCCAGGTGCCACCCATCTTCCACAGCATGTACGGACAGGGCAGGTTCCTGTCAATTCCTTCTGTTGAGGTTTTACAGTTATCAGCTGCTGTCATTTTTTGAATGATAAAATGTGAGACCCTTTATACCACAAGCCCTTTCTTTGTCTGCTGGGCCTTTTTTAACCCAGCCTGAACCAGTATGTAATCCAGACTTAGAATAGAATCATAGGGTTAGAAGGGATCTTGTGAGATCATGAAGTCTAACCTCTTGGGGCTTGAGCCCAGGTTTTTCTGCATATTAAGCTGAGATGCTAGCTACTACACAATTTGCAGGGCTACTGAAGCTTTTCCCAGGAGATGGTGCTTTTAGCTCCCATGGGATCTGTAATTATTCATATACACACTAGTTCTGATTCCTGGGAGAAGCTTGGTACCCCTCTTCTGTGGAGCAAGAATGCAGTCTCCAGCTCCCAGAAATACATATAACATTTAGTGATTCAAAAGTTTAATCCCTGGGCCCATCAGGCTTGGCACGTCTCAGTATAATAGTCTTTTGAAATTCCTGAGCTTCCAACGTGCTGCAGCTGTCACAGACTGCTCCAAAGCTGATGTTGTGCACAGTGTTTGTTTGAAGCAACATTTTAAATGACATTTGACCCAAATCTAGGATTTGTACGGAAATGGATATATTGGTGTTTCCTCTTAAAAATTCCAAGGGAAATAGGATATCAAGTATTTTCAAAATCTTACTGCATATGCAGCCCTAGCATTGCAGCATTGGGTTTGTGCATGAGACCAGAATGGGAAACTAGCTGGAAATAAATGAGAAACCGAGCAGTCTGTTCTCTTTGTTGAAACTGAAAAGATTACCCCTGGGAAGCAGAAAGCGAGGAGGAGGAGGAGTTCATTTAACATTTAAAATCCCCTCAGTTTGAACAAGCTTGGAGTGGAGGCTACTTCAAAACTATTGATCTGAGAGGATCCCCATTAGAAATGTACTGGGAGATGTAGGATGGGGCCTCCACTAGAGACAGTTACTGCATTGATTGATGCTGCACCCAGGTGTAGCGTTCACCGGGGACTCTCCCCTACTCCCAGCAGGCAACAAAATGAGGTTTCCACATCCCATTGTTCATCCTTTGCATAATGGCTATTGAGGCTTCTGTGGAGTTTCTGTGTCTAATGTTTCAATAACTTTGCAGGAGCAGTTTCAGTTCCCATGTGGGGAGAATATAGTAACCAGCATGGGGGTCATTAAACTAGGTTCTTGCCTTCTCTTTGGGATATATTTCTGTAAGGCACTGATGATTGTCTCAAAAGAACATCACGCAAACATGCAGTCTTCTCATCCACATCACTGAGTAGGCACTAGAGCAGCGGTTTTCAAACCACAGGTCAAGACCCAGTACTGGGTTGTGGTGCCGCTTCCTGCTGCCAACAAAAGATAGGAAAGCATTGCTCAAAGATGTAACTGGTGAGTTGCAGAAGTAAATGATTTTTTTCAACTGGGTCTTGAGAAAAAAACATTGGAAATCACTGCACTAGAGGGCATCACTTGTAAGCTGAAATCCAGGCACCTCCCCGTCTACCAACACAGTCGGATGAAGATGGGGAAAATTAATAATACCACATGGATTTTGTATATTGCTTCTCATCAGAAGATCTCAAGGCATGTTACAAAGGAGCTCAGTATCATTGTCCCCATAGGGAAACTGAGGCACAGAGGTGTGATGTGACTTCCCCAAGTTCACCCAAGAGGCCAGTGGCAGAGCTGGGAATTGAGCTCAGGTTCCTGAATCCCAGTCCAGTTGTCTGTCTACTAAGCAACCCTCCCTGTCAATTACAAGGCCCACTGCAAAGATGCTGTCACAGTCCTGGTGAGGGGAGACAGAGAGCAGTGAAGCCAGGAGCAAGCTGTCCCAGGGACACCAGAGATCTAAGCTTTACAGGGGCAGTGGCTATCCTCTTCTGTGTCTATATAGGGCCCAGGTCAACTGGTCCTCGATCCTGATGGAGGTCCTCTGTGTGCTACCATAATAAGGAGATTAAAAGACAGCCTCATTCTGCTGGGATGAGTGTCTTCAGACAAACCTTTCAGGCTTCAAAGCCAAGAGTGTGTCCCCCACCCTACCCTGCCTACAATTAGGGGAGGTTCAAGTGAAAGCAAAAGGGGGGACTGTCCCTAAGGGGGACTGTCATAACCTTTCACACAAGGTCAGAGGTCATCAACACCACACTTGATTCCTTTGAGGTTTCACCCCCTACTCATTGTTTTCTTCAGCAAATGGTGATGACCTGGTTTGGGGATCAAAACCCAATGGGGTGGCTGAGCTAAGGGATGGGCAGGGCGCGGTAGCTATGGAAACACACTCTCAAGATCAAGCAAAGAAATAAAGGCACTCTTTAAAGCATGTTTCCATGGAAACTAGTATCTTCAAAGGCTGGCTTTAAAAAAAAAAAAAAAAAAAAAAGAGGATTCTCCTAGGGTTTTGATGAAGAGGAAAGTAGTGAGTGAAACTGTCTGAGCTGCCCCAAGTTCTCCCAATGCCAGACCAACCAACAGAATGGCTCTGCAAACCGCAGGGCAGCAGGCTGGCCTGCAAGGGGAGCTGTCTGCATGAGGAGATAGGGCTCAAAGAGCTGCTTGTTGCTTGGGCAGTTAGCAGTGGGAGGTGACAGGATCTCTCACATTACTGGGGCTGTGTTCTTCCTCTGTCTCCTTCAGCATTTTGATGCTAGGTGCCCCATGGGTCCATTCCACATGCACCCTCTGGGGGGGGTGTCACAGTTTGGGCACCAAAGGGTTAAGCTATGCACACTTGGCTGCTTCCAGTCTGACAGTCCAAACACCTTCTAAGCTTAGGGCTGGGACCAGCAAACTAATTTCACTTGTGGCCAAAAAAAAAAAAAAGACCGAGGGACAGGGAAGGGGAGAAGAGGAGAACAGGCAGGTATGCACTGGAAAAGACCCCCTTTTCTTGTTCCTTTTGTTCCACAGAGGGCTCAGCTCCCTCCTTACAATTTGTTCCACTTGTGGCTTGTACTGAGCTGTCTGATTTTTGCCCTCCCCCTCAAACTCTCAGGAGAAACTGTCAGTGTTCAGGGAAAAATCATACAGTGTTGACACTGGAGTATGAATTGAACAAGAGAGAGGGGCAAAATGTGGAATTAGAGGAGAGGGGAAAAAAGTCTTGGATGGACACCAGTAGGCAGATGAAACATCTGTGCTTGTGGCTGGGCCAGTCTTGTCCACCAAGGTTCATGAAATCCAAGCCATGAAGATCATAGCCACAGTAGGTCTCTGATTAGCTAGCTAGCCTCACAACAGCAACCAAGCCTTGTAGTATAAAATGATTAGGAGCTGCAAAGGCAGGTGACTCTTGTCCTCCCCCCTGCAGCCCCCAATAAAACCTGTTGGCATAGTGAAAGTATAGTTAAATGCTGCACACTTCCACAACACACACACAATGCACTCTTTTATCAGATGCTGGATTAGGTAAGCATGAAAATGGAAGGAAAAATCTAACAGCAACCACTTGAGTCAGTGAATATTGACTCCTGCTGTGTGTCAGGAGGGGATAAAATCTTTTATAACCTTGAGCCAAGTTAGGTGACTGACTTGGAAATGAAGACTAGTGTCTTTGCAGCACTCCGGTGTGTCGATCCTTATTACAGGGTTGTATAAGTAAACAGAGGCCTTGCCTACAGTAGTAAAATCAATCTGTGTAATAGCAATTGATTAACATGCTCATTTAAACTTTGAGGGTGTCTACACTTGTGGGCACTGTACCACTGTAAGATCTATCTCACACACAGAGTTTTGTCATGCATCCATATTAGGCAGAATTTTTTGGCATAGTTCACTGGTGCTCTGTATCTAGGGCGATATCTTGCTCTGTGTTGAGGGATGCCTCCAGCAGGTGCTAGGAAAGGGTAAGATCACTATTTGTTTTCTTGGTAGTGAAATGCATCCACGTGTGTTCATCTGTTGAGCTAAAATGCCCGAAAGCTTACCCCCCCCAAATTATTGAATTAATTTGTTCTGATCGATGGGGCAATGAAGAATCTATTATAGATGATTTGTGTGCGGCTGTAAGTGTGCTTCCTACTGACAGAAGGCTAATTCAATTTCCCTTTAGTCTAGGCAGAGCCTAATTTTTTTTTCCTGACAAATATGGAGCAAATTAAGCCCCCCACCCCCCAAAATCTCAGTCAAGAAGAAAAAGTGGATGATCTTGTACTCGAGGCATTGGAATGAGATTAGAGTCCAACTCCTGGCTCTGCCATAATACATTATGTGGGCTTCAGTGAATCAGTTAATCTCTCTGTGCCTTATTCCCTATCCTTACAATGACTATGTCTTCACCTAAAATCTTAGTTTGGACTTGGTTAGTCTGAACTAAGTAGTTCAAAAGTTAGTTTGAACTAAGCACATTTTTTTTTAGTTTGAAATAACTTTTTAGTTTGAACTAAAAAAGCATGGCTACTTCAAAGTAAAAGTTAGTTTGAACAAAAAAACACACTTAGTTCAACCTAACCACTAGTTCGAACCTATTTAGTTCAAACTAGCTTGTCTCCATTGGGTTAGTTTAAACGAAAAATGCAAATTATTTCAAACTAAGCTGTTAGTTTGGAGTAACCAGCCAAACTAACTAGTTCATACTAAGCTTTTTTAGTTTGAAATCAGCAAAGCCTAGTGTAGACAGGGTTCAAATTAATTTAGTCCAAACTAATTTGCTAGTATAGACATAGCCAATGGGAGTAATAATAATCCTTCCTTTCTCCCACCCTTTATTGATCTGGTCTGTTTAGGGTGTAAACCAGGGGTCTCAAATATGCGGCCCCTAAAATTATTTCTTGCGGCCTGCAATGACACTATTGCTATCAATATTTGCAATACCATTATATGAAAAGCAGGGGCATCGCTGGCACTGGGCATCCAGGGCACGTGCCCTGAATCCCAGCACCAGTGCCCCGGATCTGGTGGGGCCAAGCCTCTCCTGGTCTCTGGCCCAATGGGGCTGGAGATTCGGGGCCCAGCCGCCGGCGGCTGTGGCAGCCCTGTCCCGAGGCAGGGATCCGGGGCCCGGCCACCCATGGCTGCAACAGAGAATCCGGGACCCCGCCGGCCGCCCGCGGCAGCGGCCCTGTCCCTGGCCAGGGATGAGGGGCCTAGCTGCCCACAGCAGCTTCTGGCACTGTCCCCGGCCAGGGGGAGGGGCCTGTGGGCTGGGGGAGGGGCCTAGGTCCATGCCGCGGGTCCCTCCCTTGGGCAGCAACGCCCGTGATGTAAAGGTTTCAGTGGCGCAGGTCTTGGTCTACCATTCTAGTCCCCATGGTGCGGCCCTTAGGCTAACATACTAGTCCTCATGTAGCTCTCTTGGTGTTTTGTGTTTGAGATCCCTGGAAACTGCTTGGAGCAGGAAGTGTGTGTCTCACTATGGGTACCTCTACACTGGAATAAAAGCACCACAGCAATCCTTTCTGTTCACAGGGTCCTAGATTCCAGGCTTCTGGATGAAGCCAAATGTAATACAGCAGTATTACAGCCTTGCAGCCCAAGACCTTGGAGCCAAACACAGCTGACTCAGGTGAGACATATATGTTCAGTTGCTGTGCATATATGCCCTATGAATTTGCACTGTGCCTAGCACCATGGGACTGTGATGACAGCTGGTGCCTCTACGCACTACCAAAGTGCTATGAGTAATAACAAGAGAACCTGGCAAAGAAGTGGTGATCATTAACTGTAAAGTAGTTACAAAAGAGCTACATCTAATTTAGGAGAAGCTAGAGCAGAGGAAATACCACAAAACTGGATGACTGGACAACAAAATAACAGACGAAATTCAGTGTTGATCAATTGGAAAACGTAATCCCAACTATACATACAACATGATGGGGGTCTAAATTAGTTGTTACCATGCAAAGAAAGAGATCTTGGAATCATTGTGAATAGTTCTCCGAACACATCTGCTCAGTGTGCAGCAGCAGTCAAAAAAAGCTAACAGAATGTTAGGAACCATAAGAAAAAAGATAGAAAATAAGAAAGCTTTATATGGAGGCATTATGATATTTTCTATGCTAAGTACTCAAGGTGTGGGCTATGTCCAGTTCTGGTCACTCCATCTCAAAAAAGATACATTAGAATTTGGAAAATATACAAAGAAAAGAAACAAAAATGATTAGGAGTATGGAACAGCTTCCATATGAGGAGAGATTATAAAGAATGGGACTTTTCCACTTGGAAAAGAGACACCTACGAGGGGATATGATAGAGGTCTGTAAAATATTGACTTGTCTTGAGAAAGAGAATAAGGAAGTGTTATTTACTACTTCACATAACAAAAGGGCCAGGGGTCACCCAATGGAATTAAGAGGCAGCAGGTTTAAAACAAAAGGAAGTATTTCTTCAGAGTGTACAGTCAAATTCCAGAACTTGTTGCCAGGGGATGTTGTGAAGGCCAAAAGTATAAGTGGGTTTAAAAAAAAAAGAAACAAGGAGTCGTGTGGCACTTAAAGACTAACAGATTTATTTTTCACATGAGCTCTCGTGGGAGAAAATCCCACTTTGTCAGATGCTTTGAAGATGGGTGAACTTACAGAATGGAATGAAAATAAATGCAAGGGAGTGTAAAACATAGGATCAAGTCATACAGTCACAGCACATCAGAGCAGTTGTTAGGTTATACAGTATATTTCATGAAGGATAGGCCCCTCAATAGCTTTTGGTCAAGATGGTCGGGGTGCAGCCCTATGACCTAGGTGTCCCTAAACCTCTGCCTGCCAGAAGCTGGGAGTGGATGAAAAGGAATGAATCACTTGATGATGGCCTGTTTTGTTTATTGCCTCTGAACCAATTGGCATTGATCATTGTTGGAAGACAGGTTACTGGGCTAGATGCACTATTGGCCTGACTCAGTGCGGCTGTTCTTATGTACAAAACACTAAACAGTTTCCCCCAATGCAAGTGAGAGACAAGGTTAAATTCCAAACAGAAGGTGGCTGGTACTTTACAATTGGTACTAAAAAATCTGACTCTGCCCCCCAACCCCCCACAAGAGTCAGTCCCCAATAGAACCATAACTATGGCAGGGCCAACAGGGCAAAGACCCGGGCAGCGTGGAGCGGCTCAATAGAGCCACTCTATTAAAGGGCAGCTTTCGTGGCACCAGCTCCAAGCGCTGCTACTAGCAAGAGGTGCGTTCCGATCAGAATGCACCCTGGGTAGCAAAAACTGGTGTTACGGCTCTAGTCCCCAAAGACAAACTTAAGGGAACAATGGGTCTCTAGTTTTATGTAGAGAGGTAACATACATACAAGTAACATGCACCCACCTAGTCATTGATACTGGAAAACCACTTGCTCTGTATGGCAGAACCATCTCGGCATCTGAAAAGGCCACTGCTGAAAGACCTATCTGGTGACCAAGAAGTGGCTGTGTACTCAGAAAGCCACTGAGGTTATTGATAGATATCCACAAAGCAAACTCTTTCCATCTGCCAGGGATTCAGGTGGCCTACTTTGACTTCATTGTAAACATCTCTAACTGTGGGTTTATTAAGTTGACTGCATAGAGTGTAGTTGATATAATTGTGTTTACATTTGATTTTTAAGAAAGAGGGAAGATTATAGTCATTAGAGACCATGGCTGCTGTCCCCTGCTGAGTGACCACAATATTAATCTTCTATCAGCTTGACTAGGTCTTGAATGATATGACGCTCATGGCAGATTATTGCAGTTGATGGTGCCTGCAGCTAAGCTTTTGAAATATGATTTCTAGTGTATTTCTGCATAATGCAAGCACAAGCCATGAGTTAAACATTTTTATCAATGGCCAACATCTGCAGCATGATTCAAACCCAAGTTTACCTCAGTGTGACATTGGATAGGTCATTAATGTACCACAGCCACTTGAAGAAGACAGCCAAAGCCAGCACTTGGAAAAAACTTGCTCAGAAAATTGCCTGGTACAATCTGGGCTGGTAGTGCATGGATGCTTAGAACATCAGTCCTTACCCTCTTCTATTCAACCAGAGGTGGCCTTAGGAAATTGGGGGCCCTAGGCAAAGGCCCTTTACAGGGCCCCTATAGGCCTCCAATGCCGCCCTCACTGGGGCCCCAGGCCCCCACAGTCGTGACTCTCAAAGGGGAGGAGTGGGGGGCTGTGGACTGCCAGGGCCAGAGGCTGCACCACCAGCCTGACCACCTGGCTTCTCTGCAGGAGGGATGAAGCAGTGCTCCCACCTACCTGCAGCCGGCTGCACCTTCCCAGTGGGAGGAGAGTGACCAGTGCAGCACTGCGGCTTGCCAGGAGTGGGGCCCCCTGCAACAGCCCATTTTGCCCCTGGCCACCCCAGGCCAGAATAGAGGGTGACCAGGGGGGCAGCAGCCTGAACTCTTTGGAGCAGGCCGCTCCAGGGGGCCCCACTCCCAGCAAGACACAGCACCGCACCAGCAACTCTCCTCCCTCCCCCTGGGGAGGCACGGCCGGCTGCATGTATGCAGAGAGTGCTGCTCTACCCCTGCTGGAGAGATGCTTGCTGGGCAGGCGGGGTAGTGCAGCTTCTGGCCATGGCAGTCCACGGCCACCCCAATCCCCCAGCACCCTGTGACTGCTAGGGTAAGTGACGCAGGTGACCTCTACGAGGCTCTCTTACTGCTCAGGGCCCTAGGCAACCGCCTACTTCACTTACCCCAAAAAGTCGCCTCTGTATTCAACAACAAAGTACAGGGCTCTTGTCTGGAGTCACTCATCTTGCACGGGCTGGTTGATGTAGAGCTTAACAAAGCAGTATGTATTGTTACCAAGATTGTATGGACACCTCTAATGCCATGGCTGCTGATACTTAATAACATAATACTATCCTATGTTTGCCATGACAAGGCATCTGTCATGCTCCTGGCCAAAATCTATGAGAACATCATCCTATCTTTTTACGCAGATTGCTTGAACCACTTACCAACTCACTTGTCTCCTAGATCAGTGGTTCCCAACCAGTGTGCCAGGGCACACTCAAAGTGCGCCATGAGCATCCCCCAGAGCTGGAGTTAAAGTTCCCTCACTGCTAAGCCCAGCCACCTGGGCTGTGCAGGGCTGGGAAAAGGCAGGGGTTAAAGTAAGGGGGAAGGCACCGGAACACAGTTCGGGGGGGGGGGCCTATTTTTAGGCAGGCAGCATTCTGGTCCCCTAAAAATACAGGAAGGCACTAGAATGGGGAGTTCCAGGCATCCCCCTAAAAATAGCTGGAGCAGCCCAAATGCACAATTTGTGTGGCTCCGCCTTAAACCTGGCTCCACCTTAAGCCCAGCCAGTAGAGAGCTGGGGGAGGCTGGGAGCGTGTGACTCTCCCCCTGCAGGGCCGAGCAGCTTGTGTCAGCAGCCTGCAAACAGCCCAGGTAAGGGCTTTGGGGGGCAGGACTGCGTGGGACAGGTGTGTGTATGTAGCAGAAGTGGGTGGGAGTGGCTGTGTAGCAGAGGGTGTGTAGCTGGGGTTGTGGGGTGGCTGTGGGGGGGGGTGTAGCTGGGGGCTGGAGGCCTAGTTCTGGCCCCTGCAGTGATGGGAGGGTCCATCACAGGCAGCAGGGAGCCAGGGGAGGGGAGGACGGGATCCGCTGGGGTGGGAGGGAGCAGCAGTGAGGTGAGGATTTGTGCTGGGTGGCAGGGAGCCACTGTGGAGAGGGGGGAAGTGGGCTGCACCATGCTCCCCTACCTTTCCACTCCCCAGGTTCCCCCTGCATCCCCACAGAGCCACTTTTGTTCTCCCTTCCTCTCTCCTCTCTTGCCACCCTTGTGCTGTTCTCCACATGGCTGCCCTTGTTCTCTTTTGCCACCCCTGCCCTGCTCTGCTCCCCACACTCACTCCTGCCACTCCACATGACTCCTGACCTCCTGTGTTTTGCTACCCCTGCTCTGGTACCCCTACTGCCCCACATAGCAGCATTTCCAAAACACTGTGCCATGCCTTATGAATATTCATAAGTAATTTAAGTTAATTTGAATATTCATGATAAGTTTTTTAATAGTGGTGTGCCTCAAAAAGTTTGAAGGTAGCATGGTGTGCCACAGCAGAGTAAAGCTTGGGAACCACTGTCCTGGATGTCCTTATGTTTATTGAGGCCACTACAGGATGAGACAGTGGATCTGCTTGGCACAATCACTGGTCAGTGACAGTAGCCATTAACCATGTTCCTGTCACTGACCCACCCATCTGTCCACAAATTTTTGATTGGCAAAGACATCAGTGGTCATCTCTGAATGGGATTCAAACAGGATAGTCAACTGTGTAGCCATTCTTTTTAAACAGGGTATGTCTAATGATCTGTGGTGCAGCTGCAATCAACTTCAGACTGTCACAGGATCCTTGATGGATGCTGACTGAATTATTTTGATGGCAGGCTAGCAGCTCTCCTCCTGTCTGACGATGACTTGCCGTCAAATGGCTGGACACATTGTGCATATGCTGAGAGCCCTTGACCCATGTAAGGTGGCTGGAGCCAGGAAATAAAAACCAATCTCTTATCAACACTTCTATGTGTCATATCTTCCTCCTCACACTTGCTGTAATAGCTGGGCACTCAGGTTATCTACTTTCACTCACAACTCTCAGTCACACTTCTGGTCCTGCAGAGAATCATGTTTCTAAACTGCTTTTCAAAGGCTGCAGGTGAGTTTGATGGTTAACAAATGCAGCCGTTTTGTGGGCTGACTCCATGGATCAGGAAATTGAAATAAAAATGGGCCTGCAAGAAGATTCTTTGTGTTGGTGTAGGTAACTAATGGTGTAATTTTGGTGTACATGGCTTGCTAAGAGTTCAGGGGGGATAAGACAGAAAATAAGAAGTTTAACTCAACTTCATCCACAAGGAAGAGTCCCTCTGAGACCAATGAGGCACCTGTTAAAAACTTTACATCAGCAGAACAGCCCTCATTTGGCTACACAGGGATCCCCAGGCAGGGCAGGAAGCTTCTGCCATCTTCCCCTAGCTCTTCTTCAGAGGATGGGGGCCTAAGGCTCCCACTCTTGCAAAATTGCAATGAATCAGTTCTCAAGAGGTAGCCCCAGGAAATGAGAAGGGAAAACTCCAGGGGCCAGGGAATGCAGATGTCTCAGGAGCAGGTACAGCCTCTCCACCCAACCCAACACAGGGGCAGAGGCAGAGCTTGGAGACAAGCTGAGGTGAGGAAGGGAACCACAGCAGGATAGAGAGCAGCTGCAGTGCTACAGCAAGAGCTGGAGAGATTACACCAGCACTTTAGCTTCCATTAACTCCCTTAAATGACTCTGTGTAATAACACTAGGGTAACCCATAAGATTCAATTAAGTTTATCAGGTCATTAGGCTCACAGCAGCCTGGTTACTGGAGAATTAACGCTCAGCACTGACGTGCCATGAGACATAGAGTTCAGCTGTAGGGGAGAGTACAGTTACAGATACAGTGCATCTGGTTGGCAAAGCCAGGGCAAGCCATGAAGATGGGGTAGTGATGTCAGTTGCCTGCCTCTTAATTACAAGGAACCTTTGCTGAAGTGTAAGATAGAAAGAGGAGAATACTTGTAGCAAGTTCTCACCCAAATGGGAGACCAGACACCCTTTGGCCACTGGAGTGCAACATGTCCTTCCCACCCTCTTCTGCAAATACTGAGTGGTGAGGAGATGGTCACCAGGCAAAAAGGCAACTGGTTTAATTTCCTTCTCACTCCAGAGCTCTGGACTGGTTCTACCTCTCTCTCTGTCACAGGCACCGCCAGGTGTTTCACGCCTAGTGACTTAGTTTTCTTCTTAGTAATAAATAATAAGTTAATGTCTAAAAATATGTTTGCTCTACTGCTTGATCGAGATCCTGAAGGTGTCTGTCTCTTTATAAGCACAGTAACACCCTTTGGCCCTCACACCGTCTTCCTCCCCTGGTGATCACTTGAGGCCTGATGGGTAGATGGGTCCCGACAGGCCTTTCCTCTCTCTCCTTCGGAATCATTTACTTAGCAGGACCAGCACTGCCATTAGAGTCCCACTGGACCTTGGCACCTGTTCCTCTCCAGGGCCCCACTGCCTTGCCTCAGCAGCCAGCCCTGTGGAGACATACAAAACTTAGGGCAATGTGGCAAGGCCTCTCTGCCAATTTGAATTCATTTGAGAGTTTGGTTTTTATTCTGCTGCAGTGGTTCTCAACCTTTTGTGAGTCATAACACACTTGGCAGCATATTGCGACTCTACAGACACTCCGTCCAGGCCAAATCCTGCCATCTCCCTCGCTGTCCGCGACGCACTTACTGCTGTGTGGTGACGCATTAATGTGTCCCAACGCAGTGGTTGAGAACCACTGGTCTATTGTATTAACATATTGCTCAAAGGAACCTTCTCTCTCTCTCTGATGACTGAGTGGTAATCAGGGGAAGGTGTTTGCTCGAGGGAGGGGTAGAGAGTTGACTCTAATACTGTCATTGGGTAATATTGAAATTGCTAGGCAATATTCATACTGTAAACTGCGTTGCTTAGTAGGTTCAGCACAGGACTCCTCAGTGCTATTTCTAGCTCAGCCACAGAGTTGTTGAGTGATTGTTGGGTAACTCTCTTTGCCTCAGTTTCCCTGTCTGTAACATGAGGATGATGATTTTTACTTGCCTCCCAGGCTGCAAGCAATAACTAACTTTTCTGTAGTGCTTAGAATTAATTGAGGCCTGAGAGATTTAATGAGTGAAGCTAGACTGCCCCCCCATGATGGGGCCATGGTTCCTATCCCAACCATCCTGAGTGCTGCTCCCTTCCAGGAAATCTTTGGACTAATGGGATTGTAGTATGCAAGTAACTAATCAGACATGATGGCTGGCTGAGTAACCCTCTGATGTCACAACTGGAGATACTTGGGTCAGTATCTTTATAAACATTCAAATAGACTGGATATTTGCTCCAGTGATAGAACTGGCTCAGATCAAACAAATGGAACTATAGGAAACAGCCCAGGGGTCAGTCCCGTCTAACTCCTGAGCCGACCTTCTGGTAAACTAAGGAAGCCTGAAGCCACCAGGGATATGGACAGGACTTGGACGTGCATGCAGGGTAGATATTGTTGGAATTATACACCTTGCTGTTAAGTTTTAGGAAATCCCAGCAAGTCAGGACATAATGAGAAAGAAGGCAGAATCAGCAGCTCAGACTTCATTCTTAGCACAAATGTGCCCATTTGTTTCACCATCATGTGATTGTAAGTGGAGACACTGCCAATACTAATGTTGATGCTGGTTTGTCTACTGCATTGAAGGTGGGGAGTGGTGGAAGACAGCTAACACAGGGTGGAAGAAAGTGAAGGAAATGTCCAGTGTAGGTGTATGACACAGGTGGCTTATTAGTGAATGATGTGAAGACAGTGAATAAGGAAGTGTGATTTACCCTTTCATCAGAGGTCACCCAATAAAATTATTAGGAAGCAGATTGAAAATAACAAAAGGAAGTACTTTTTTACAAAACACACAGTCAACACAGAAATATAACTGGATTAAAAAAAAAAAAGAGGTCCCTGGAGGATAGGTCCATCAAAAGCGATTGGTCAGGGTTGCAATCCCATATTCTGGGAGTCCATAAACCTCTAACTACCAGATGCTGGGACTGGATGACAGGGATGGCTCACTCAATGACTGCCCTGTTCTGTTCATTGGCTGTGTAGTATCTGGCACCTCCCACTATCGGAAGACAGGATGCTGGGATAAATGGACCATTGATCTGACCCAGTATGACTACTGTTGTATTCTTATGCTCCTGGGCTGAAAGGCCCTGTCGTCCCAAAAGGAAACCTAAGCAATGAGACTTTAAAGATAATATTTGAACTTCTTTGCTGCTGCTTCAGGAGGGTGTGCAGC
Source organism: Podocnemis expansa (assembly GCA_007922195.1). Lineage (NCBI taxonomy): Eukaryota > Metazoa > Chordata > Testudines > Podocnemididae > Podocnemis > Podocnemis expansa. The sequence goes on along the minus strand of ML681963.1, from coordinate 99,469,359 downwards.
CCAGGTCAGTTGAGGATAAAAATGGATGTAAATCATTTTTGTGCCCTCAGGATTCAGACCTGTTCTGAGGCCCAGAACCCTCCTTGATGTACGTTACAGCAGCCAGGGACTGTTCCAATATACAGTAGCCCTCCAAGCACTGTCTGTGGGCTGTTCTATAGTCTCAAACAGCACAGAGTTCCCCATAAGCAGTGTCCCCTCCCCCCGAACTCTGGAGGAGCGTGGGCTTTCTGTGTGAGGAGACACTGTGTATTCTGGGAATGTGCCTGTGGATAAGGCTGCTAATGATCCATAAGGGACAGGCCCCACCTCTCTTCTAGCCCCATGGCCACTGTGAAGATTTTGATGAGGGTCAATTAAACAGCCAAGGGAGTTTCCATATGCTTTGACTCAGAGGAAACAGGGTTCTCCAAGTGCCCTTAGCTGAATTTTCCCCTCTTTCTAGTGTTTTGACATGTTGTGTCCACCTGGTTGCCTCATCCACTCCACAAGTAGTGCATTTCAATATGGCTGGGTAGAGGATAGACACATTGGCTGGCTCTTTGAGAAGGTGCTTTTCTGCCTTAGAAAACCCTGGCTCTGACTCTCCATTCACTTGAGGCTGTAAACAGGGGACAGATTCTGCTATGAACTAGCTCATCTCATGAGCTGCTGACGGACTAGACAGGAGGAAGAAGTCAGGGACACATGCAGAGCAGTCCTGGACGTGTAGAGGGCTTCTCTGAACATTCCACTTCCAGGCTCATTAAGGCATTATAACTTTGACGCTCTGTGGAGCGGCTTCTCCTAGGCTCAGATTCCCTGCAAGATACAGAGAAGAGTCTCCTGCTCATGGGGATGTGCTGAAACACACTGGTCCCAGCAGCACTGCCAGTGACCATCATAACAGGCAAGGCTGGCTAGAGGATGGACCTTTGAGGAAAAGGTGGAGCATGACAGACATGCTCTTCTTCCCCTCTGCCTACCTTTCACGTGGCATGTTATATACATGTAATTTTCTCATAGGGACCTGTGGTTTGTGGCAAACAATGTGTCATGCTAGGCCTGAGAAGCCCAAGTCATCTTGTAAAATACATGACCCAAATCTAACTTTTAAAGAAATATTATACGAAAATACAATGGTAGTGTTACAAGTAGGCAAGGGCTTTGACATGCATGTGTGTCGTTAGTGGTTTCTTGAAAATGTTAGAGGTTAGCAATGTAAATGAACTGCTTCCCTATATGTTACTATTGTTCTGTTGGAAGGAGTCAAAAGGGAACATTAACATCTAAATGGACCTTTGATGTACCAATGCAAACTGTCTATTAATGGTGCTAATGCAGCTAATTAGCTGTGGTGCCCAGAAGGTGAACATTTTACTTCAAAGGACAAAATACATTACTGTTCTCCACTTAAGTACTTGGGAACTAGGTCAACAAAGCCCACATGAAGAAATGACCTGCAAATGCCTACCTTGCTACAGTTGTAAAAGGAAGTTGGGAACATAATCCCCCATCTCCCATCTGTCCAAGCTTCTCAGGGAAAGTTTGGGATTTAGGATTGAGATCCCAGCCCTCACCAGCCTGGAAATCACCCTGCTAATTCTCATGGGAGAACTAGAACAAATGCTACACCTGGACTATTTGGTCTCTATTCCTTTAAACTGGATTTCTAACAACTGAAGCTGTGAAAAAAGGACTTAAACCTCTGTTGGTATTGGATATATGCCTAAAACAGGCAAACTTTAAATTGTGCTGGAAATCTGGTGTATTGGATTTTCAAATCAATGTACGTATATGGTGACTTTAACAGTACTTTCATAGTCTTTCTTTCCTTGTGTAATAAACCTTTAGTTTTAGTTACTAAAGGATTTGCTGGCAGCATGATATTTTTGGGTAAGATCGAAATTTATACTGTTCTCTGTAATGTGGCTGACCCGTTAGGGCCAGGAGAAACCTTTCTGGATACAGAATTTGGAGTTTTAAGCAACTTCTCACTTTACCAGACCCAGTGGCTGTTCTGGGGACCAGTGACTGAAATGCAGTAAAGGGGGCTGAGTAAATTGTCGAGTGGCTTCTTGATATCCACTGTGGGAGATCAAAAGCATTGTTTGTGACTGGTTGGGGAGTTTATCTCCAGGTAACCTATCAGTGCTGGAAGAATCTGCTCTCCTTTTTGCAGCTTGCTCTGATCTTTGCATATTCAGGCAGTTATACCAGGAGGCCCAGGGCCACACAATGCACTAAGTTTAGGTTCTTGCTCTTTTTCCCTCCTGCTCAGCACCCTTTCTGGATTCAGGGCAATGTAACCAACAGATGTTTCCTCTACAGAAAGGCTCATTATCAGAGCCCCCACTAGCAGATGCTAAAAATGCCATGCCTTCACCTATCCACTAGTGCTCCTGCAGAGGCAGCCTTAGGCAATTGGGACCTTAGGCAAAGGCCCATTATGAAGCCCCTTAAAGGGAGCCTTGCACACCCCCACTGCCACTCCCCCAGTGTCCCTGGTCCCCCCTGCAGCCCTAACCACGCACCCCCTCAGGACTACTTGTTTGTTTTGCCGAACCAGACTCACATGATTATCCCTCTGGAACTTGTAAATTATTCTGGGGTATGATATTTTTAAAGATCTTTCCATCATGAAGCTTGTAAGTTTACCATCCTTCACTTAATATAAATGAGCTAATGCTGAACTACCAAGTTAAAATGAACATTTAAAAAAATTTTAAAGTATGTGCATTAATTAACAAATAAAAAGTGGTAAAATTAATGATGGCTCAAAAGTAACTAAAATACCACATTTAAAATTTTGGCAGTCAGATCTTACACATTTTTCATATAGGCTTGGGTTTATGTGCACTAGAAGTTTATTACAAATAATTATAATAAAAATAAGTGAAAAGAAGATTTCTAGTGTGTAGCAATAAATGAAAAACAAATTTCAATGAAATTCTCTAGAGTACTGAAGTTTATAAGACTTTGGCCCCCTCAAAAATATTAAATAGTAAGCACAAAAGAAGCTCAAAAATTATTTACCAAAAGAGAGACATACAGCACAGACATCACACACAGCTGTAAAGATTGCTCAAGGGCAGCATTGTATTTATATGTGGCAGCCTATATGGACCTAACTGAGCTAACCAAAGCCAAAGGAAAAGTTGTCACAAAGGTGAAGGAAAAGACCAAAGAAGAACAAGTAAAAAAGAGAAGTGAAAAGACAAAATTTCAGAAGTGGTATTAAAAAATTGCAGAATAAATGGCCACACAGAGGAACTAAAAGATGAGACCACTGGAAAAGTTCCTGCTATTGTGCTGTCTATTGGTGTCACAAAGAGCTTGCTCCTGCTTTTTTAGCATGTCAGTGTGAAGGTGATGGGCAGATAATGTTGAAATCTGCAATTCGGATGCAGCACAGCTCCTAAGCATAAGAGTGAGATTTTCTCCCATGAAAGCTCATTTGTTAAATAAATTTGTTAGTCTTTAAGTGCCACAGGACTCCTTGCTTCTTATCCTAATGATAGTTTGCCTTTGAGTAGAGCCCTGTACGGATACAAATACGTGGATCCGTATCCAATCTGCATCCACAAGAAATGGCCCACGGATATCTGTGTTGTATCCACGGATGCGGTTATAATGCAGATATCTGCGGATTTGCAGGGCTCTATTTATGAGTCAAGACTGGAAAGTGCTATAGCTTCCAGCCTCTATATTTTTCTATATTTTCATTTCTCTCCACCAGATTGAGGATGGGGCCCCTTATTGCTCTGGGCCCTAGGCAGCCACCTGCTTCACCTACCCCTAAAGCCACCACTGTGCTCCTGTCATATCTAGGAGGAACCCCGCCACATTGATTGTTTCCCAAGATTGGAGACATATGGACCTTCTCTTTGCTAGTCCTGGCCATGCTTAACACAGATACTCTAGTCAGCCAATCACCGTGCTCTGTTCCATTGCCCAGCCTTCTCTACCCTCTGCACGCCCCCTGTAGATCAGACCTACCCTAGCTGAATCTGTATCCCTCAGCCCTTCTGCAACCCACTCCATCTACAGATCTCACAGCAATGTGGAAACTGAGAACTGCCCCAGGTACGAGGGACTACTGGCAGAGCTGAAAATATAATTTGGTGTCCTAACCTCTGTTCTACCTGTTAAACATGTTTTATCTCCTACAACACAATGTAATACTGGCCGTAGTGGGTCAACCTATGACGTAGCTTGACTGTGTTTTGTGAAGTACTTCCTGTCTTTTGCTTTAAATCTGCTTCCTATAAATTTTATTGGGTGATTTCGGGTTCTTATTGTTTGCAAAGGGGTAAATAACATTTTCTTATTGACTTTCTCCACACCATTCATGATTTTATAGACCTCTGTCATAGCCTCCTTTGTCATTTCTTTCTGAGCTTAACAGCCCTAGTCTTTCTAGTTGCTCCTTATATAAAAACTGTTCCATCCCCCTATCACTTTTGTTGTACTTCTATGTATCTTTTCCAATTCTAAATCTTTTTTTTTTTTATATATATGAGATGACTAGAATCGCTCACAGCATTCAAGGTATGGATGTACCATGGGTTTATTTTGTGGCATTGTGATGTTTTCTGTTTTATCATCTAGCCCTTTATCAATAATTCCTAACATTCCTTTTTTTAACTTCTGCTGCACTTTGAGCAGATGTTTTCAACGAACTACTGATGGTCACTTTCTTCAGTGTTAACAGCTCATTTAAACTGCTATTTTGTATGTATACAATGTAGTACTACAGCCTTTGTTCAAGAAGCAAGCAGGAATGAAGCTTCCTCTGGTATCACCTGAGACGCATGTTACAGTCCTGGCTCCATGTCTAGGGTTACTAGATACCAAAGCCTGGGAAGGAGGACAAGGAAGCATGAAACGGAGGACATTGGAGGAAACATGGAGAAAATGTAGTATTAACATAATATTCTTCTGTTTTAGGGGCTCTGGAACACTTGCCCCTAAAAATAGGGTGTTCCTGGGCATTCCAGCATACTTTAACCCCTGTAAGTAAAAAGCCAGACAAAATCATGTATTTTAAAATGCCTGCCAGATGGAGGACATGAAAGTAAAAAGGAGGACATGTCCTCCTTTTGCCTGACATCTGGTAACCCTATCCATGCCATTTCCACTGTCAGCTCTCTCCTTGCTTTACTCACCTCCCCTGATGGAGCAATCAACTAGACCAGTGACCTCCCTGTGCCTGGGCTCCTTGGCAATCCCAGCAGTGAGGCTGATGCCTGTTGTTCATCTCCTGTTCTGGGAATAAAGTGTTAATGCTTCTCCTGTCAAATAATGGACAAGGTCTTCCCAGTTCATCCCAGAGCTGACCCAGTGGAGCTGGCTTAGCAGGATGAAGCTTTGGTGTCTCTTTGGGCTTGTTGCCCACTTCCCTTTGTCTCTTTCCCAGATGCCTTGGCTCCCTTGTTCCCCCGCAATGCTATATCGTTAATATTCTGGGTGTGAGACTGCTCAGCATCACTCCAGCTAGAGTCAGAGATTAAAAAGTACAAATATAATTACAGTGATAATGCTCCTGTGCAGTCAACTGGAATGGGGGGGAGACCAAAGAGAGGGTGTTTGCTCATTGGCATGCTTGCAATAGCTTCTCCCGTGCCTGCCTTAGCTGTGCCCTGCATTCCCTAGCTACCTCTGAAAAAGCTATTTCCTCCTCCAGCTGTTGATGGTGAGGGCACACTTCCCTTGGCCCCACTGCCCCAGAACTGCCCCCTTGCTCTGCCCTCAACAGTCATGGGACACAGCTGCTCTTGAATACCCCTTATTCCTTAGTCCTTCAGGAACACAAATCCCAGTGAGAATCTGATCTCACTCCCCTTAATGTTGCATTAGTGCTATCTGAATGCATTTAATAATAACCAAGGCCTTGTCCCTTCTCCAGCAAGTTTGACCTGAATTCTGCAGCAAGACTCCCTATTCTGCAGAATGCAATAAAGCTGATGGGAGAGTCTGTGGCAGCTTCAGAAAACACAGCCATCCCTCCTGTGGTTTTTTCAATTTGAAATTCAATTTATTCTCTGCTGTCACACAATTTTTAATGTTCAGCGTGCTGCAGCATTTTGTACCATACTTGCACTACTGTGCCTTCAAAGCTTTGGTAGCCAGGGAGGGGAGATAGTTGAGACTATGGGCACCTAGGAAGGTGCTGGAAATCGTCCTGCTCGTAAATGCTTTATTCTAATGTTAAAATGGCCATCCAAAATAATTAACAGTAGAAAGTGTGTCATTAGGTTTCAGGGTTAACTCATGCTAGAGACAAATGAGGATGTTCATGTGTCTGGAAGCCATTGTTTCAGGCTCGCTGCAGGCATTACTGCATCAATTACACAATGGTCACAGTTGGAAGGGTTTTTTCCCCCAGGTCTTTTGAAAGTTCAGATTCAAGGGCAAGTTATCAGGGGCAGGGAATGGATTCTCTGGCAAATTTCATGGCAACTAAATCACAACTGTGTCTGTGGGTCAACTTCAATAGACTTACTACATGGCTGAGCTTAATGCAGCATGCTCAATATGTACATCATAGTGTTAGTCAGCTCTGTGGAGCAGAGATTGTTCTGCTCTAGCCACAGGTATTGCTGGTGCTGGGCTCTCAAGCCAGTGCCCTGAGTCCTGAACCAACCAGTCCAGCCAGGACCCAGTACTGGCACTTGGAGCTGGTGGCAGCAGGGCAGGAGCCCAATCCTTCCCCCCAGCCAGGAACCTCAGGCTGGGCTGCAAGCAGCAGGATCTGCCTCAGCCCCTGACTGGGGAACAGGGGGCTGGGCTGCCAGCTGGCAGTGGCAGGAAACCAATCTGCACCAGCCAGCAGCAGCAGGATCTAGCCCTGGGGCCTGGGCTGTTGGCCAGTAGAAGCAAGATCCAGGCCCAGCCCCTGGCCAGGAACCCATGGCCAGCAGTGGTGGGAGCCCGATCCAGGCCTGGGGGCAGGTCAGAGACAGGCGTGGGGCCAGTGCAGCAAGAGGTGCCTGGGTCTGGGCCTGAGCCCAGGCCCTGCACTTTTTGGGGGGCAGCAACACCCCTGGCTCTGGCCCAAATGGCACACAGCCAGCTGTAGACAATAAACAGTGCTTCTCCTGCTGAGGAAGCAGTCAAGCCTTTCAGTGCAGGGAACTGATGACCAACAGACCCGGCCTTAGCTCATTAGAAAATGGATGAGCAGCAGAAGGGAAGTTCCTGGCAATGCTTCTGTGCCATGGAATCCGATTGAAGACTTTATTGGTTCCATATAAGTAAGGAGCAGCCTGTCATCAACTACAGCCCTCCAACCTTCCTGTGGAGGTGCTAAAAAGGACCTGGGTTCTCTCTCTCTCTGGGCTCCTTGATTGGGGCTATACATTGTATGTCACATGGTGCAAGTCATTTGGTTTAGCAGAGGCTGCTTTGTGCTGTGGACTAGCTAAGGCTGTGACAGTGGACTGAGCTGTTGGAAGTAGCCCTTGGAGTGAGGGGCTGCAGTGGAATTTAAAAACTGCCTGTGCTTTACAAAACTAATGTGCATGTTCTTCCCTGGTCACCATCTCTGCGCCTGTTCCTGCTTTCACTGCCCCATCTCTCACTCCAGTGCCCAGTTTGCAGGGCTGGCCTGGCCCAAGGGATTTTGGTGCCCTAAGCAAACTATGACTTTGGCATCCCCATCCCCCATGTTATAACATATATATTTTTAATAGAGAAAAAAATTCACTTCCATCTACTCTAGTGCCCCTTAAAGCCTATACACTGGCCTAGGTGACTGCTTAGTTCACCCAGGGGTTAAAATAAGGGGGAACACACTGGAACGCAGTGCCGGGGCCCCCTATTTTTAGGCGGGCAGTGTTCTGGTGCCCCTAAAAATAGAGGAACGCACAGGAACGCTGCATTCCAGGCCCCTTAAAAATAGCATGAGCAGCCAAAAAGCAGAGTTCTGGTGGCTCCACCTTAAATTCTGTTTCACCTTAAGGCCAGGCAGAGAGCTGCGGCAGGTTAGGGGGTTTGTGAATCTCCCCTCTGCAGGGAGGAGCAGCTTGTGGCTGGAAACAATTTCCAGCCAGTCAGCCAGCCTGCAAACAGGGGAGGTAAGGGCTTTGGGGGGGGACTGCTGGGGGTTTTGTGGAGGGGGGGTGGCTGTGTGTGTGTGGGTGTGTCTGGGGGTGGATCCGTGGGGGGGTGTCTGGGGGTGGCTCTGTGTCTGGGGATGGGTCTTGGGGCAGGGGGGGGGTTCTGGGGATGGGTACTGGGGGCCACCCATGTTGGAGGGGAGCCCACCCATGCGGGAGGGTTCCGGGCCCCACCAAATTATACTTTAACCTCTCAGTTCACCTATACAGTTGAGCCAGTCCTTCATGCTTCTTCACCCACTGCTCTGCTTGAGCTATTGATGTTGCTTTCATTTTCAACTACCCTCTACAGCTCTCTTTGCAGTTGCTGTGATACAGAATTTGCTCCAATGCACCAACCTGAAACTGGCAGTGAGGTGGAGGGCATAAAGGAGCAATTTCTTCCCAGTCACATTTATGGTAGAGATGGAGAGGAGGAATGACTGTAGAGGCAGTGGGCAGGGTGGAAAAAAAGTCAGTGTTGCCCTTTGCCAACTGCATATTTCCTCAGAAGGTGTTGGTTCTCAGGCCTTTGCCTGGTGAAAACTCTGCTTCAGCCTAGGTCTCCAGCTTTGTGTCCTTCCACAGTCACCTACCTCCCTGTACTGTTCTCCCTGCCAGGTCCTTTGGCAAAGACTCGATGAAGACCCTCCATCTACCAAAGTAGGGTAGACTGCCTGCTCCACCACTCTCACTTCTTGGTTCCACTGCTGCAGCTGGGAGCTGCAATTGCACACTGTTGGCCTAGGAAACACAAAGCCATCAATCCCCGTTAGGCAGCTGTGAGCTCTGTCACTCAGTTCAGAGCACAAGCCAAAAGCTAAGAAGCTAAGACCCACTATGCATTGAGCTCCTGAGAATAACACTCGCAGGCTGCTCAGACACTCATTTAGTTTGGCAGCAGTAGCACCTGCTCCACTGGCCACTCTGTGCTGTCATCTCCCCTGTGGAACAGGATGTGTGGCAACAGGACGCATGACCACACCTGCCCCACTGCCACCTAGGTATTGCTGCACATGCCTTGCCCCTCTTCCTGGCATCACATGTAAGCAAGGGGACATGGTGATCTAAATATCTAAGGTGGAGTTGGTTAGGAAGGAGGCCAGGCAGGGTGTAGAGGCTTGGCTTGGTGGCTGTCTGGGTAGCTAGGGGCTGGGACAGATGAAGAAATACTAACCCAAATGCTATTTTGACAGCTAATATCTTGTAGCCTAAACTTTTGGACTGAGGAGAGCTCTTCAGCCTTCCTCGGGGGGGGAATCAGACACAGCTCTCTCCAGCTGCTGGCTGAGTCTGCTTTGCCTGCTCTTGGAACTGGGTCTGACCGCCCTCAGTGCAGGAAGAACTGAAAACTAAGGACAGGGAACCAATACACTTCATTACTGCTGGGCTCTGCTCATCAGAATGGCTTGTGAAGAAGCCAGAAAGCCCTTTTACCAGGCCTGCAATGAAACCTGAACCCAGCATCTCACTAGGAGGAGGCCAGACACTGCCAGGAGTCCTTCATATCTGCACACACACATACTCATTACAGCCCCAGACACTGTCAAGCCAGGGAGCTACTCGCTAAATAAGGAGCACCATAAGGACACAGAATAAGCAACTGAATGGCTTCGCAGGCAGCTCCATCAGCTACCAGAGAAGCCTCTCAAGTGATAGCATGAGAAGGGATGCTGACCTGTGAGTGTCCCCTTTCCCCAGCTTACCCACAGTGTTGGGGGGGGGAGGGCCATCGATCCCTTATCAACACAAACACCACCTCAGGCTCCAAAGAAGAAACTGTGTGCCACCTAATGGAGAAAAGGGGGAACATGTCCCTGAACAGCCTCTTCAAATGCTTCTGTGTTTCAGGATTGATCCTTTCTCACCCTGCAGGGCATGTCAGGGCAGTTGTTAGCCCAGATGGCCCCTGTAGCTGATAATGGACTACAAGATAATAGAGACAGCTGAGGGGCTTCTCCCACATGGGAGGACTGATGCTGGTTGTTCAGTGTGTATGCTGAGGGAGCAGCTATTTCAGCAAGGAGCTGAGCTTTGGAGCTGTTCTGTAATCAGGACTCTGGAACTAGAAACCAAGTCTGCAAAGCTTGGGGCAACTAATCTTCCCACACTGCCAGTGAGAGGGCCAGTAGTGATGCAGCCTGGGAGCACTGTGGACCCAGAATGACCATGCCATCTAGGGCAGTGGTTTTCAAACCATGGGTCAGGACGCAGTACTGGGTCACAGACCCTCAGGTACTGGGTCACGGTGCCCCCTGCTTCTGCCACTGCCAGACTGGAATGCATCACTGAAAGATAGAATTCTTGGGTCATGGACATAAAAGATTTTTTTTTCAACTGGGTCCTGAGAAAAATAGTTTGAAAACCACTGATCTAGGGTTACCATACATACCATTCTGGCTGGAACAGTCCCCTTTGAGGCAAAGGGACAAATGCTCACTTTTGGGAGAGGAGGGTCAGGACCTCTGGCATAGGACTTCAGGTGTCTGTCCTGGCCAAAATGGGACACCTGAACTATGCTGGACTTTGGCTTTTCCCTGGAGCCTCTGACTCTGGTCTGCCTTTGACCCTACTTCCTGCCTCTCAGTTCTAACCTGGTACTGTCTCAGTCTCCAACCCCACTCTCACTCTTGTTTCTGGAACCTAGCCTTGTGATTCCTCTAACTCAAGCTCATCAACTACTGTCCCTGGTGGGCAGGCCTCAGCCCAGCTGTGATTGCTGCACAAGACTTCCTATGCCTCCCTTTCAGCAGAGCAGGTGGGGCCACAGAGAGAGGAAAAGCTAGCTCAGTGTGGAGCTCTCTTCTTGAGGTGGATGAGTGTTAGTGAGATTTTGTGGAGAATGACAGAACAAGGATGCTACTTTGGAGGTGACCATTAGGGTGGTAAGAACCATGTAGCCAGGGAAGCTTCATGAGGATGACACAGACTTCTTCCAAATGCTCCTGCCCCAAGCCCCTGCTCCAAAGCAGGAAGCTGATTTCCATTTGAACAGAGAGAATAAAGCCAAGTCCCAAAAAGGGAAGATTCATCCCTTATTTTCCCCAGCTGACCCTGCCTTAAAAAAAAAAAAAAGAAAGAAAAAAACTGGTTTTGAAGGCATTAGGGAAGTGAGATATCGTTTATCAGCAGTGACAGATCTAATCTATAAATTTACATCCTCAGCTCAGGAGTTGGGAGAAAGAGATATCTATCAGTTTCTCCCTGGCAGGCTGACACAAGCACACAAATCTGGCCAATTTCCCAGAGATGCATCCAGTTTCCAACAGGTCTGAGAACCTGGAAGCATTCTGAGGCTAGAGCAAGCAACAGGGAACTTAGATGGGAGAGCCCTGGAAGGAACAGAACTTTCTAATTCCACTTCCTCCACTCCACTGTAGAGTTGCACATACTGCTCTGAAGCAGGAGGGTGTCAAGAGGGTGCAATTATCAATCCCACATACATACCTTTAAGCACACCATCGAGTTATGGCTTAACAGGTGTTGGGTGTAAAATCATTGCAATCTAGTATGAAGAGTTTGCCCACACCATTGCCAATATATATGTATATTTTCAGATAGAACGTCTATTTTATGCAGGACATACACAAAAGGAGTTGTTTACATATGCTACTAGATCTGCAACAAAGCAAGCTGGGGTCTGTAGCTCACTAGGTTCCAAGCCCAGTGTGTGCATTCTGGTGGTATTTGGCAGTTATCTGGTAGTGACTGACAAATCTATGATGCTGATGCACTCCTGAGGTGGGAGAACCATTAGCCCTGCTTCATAGATAGAGACCAAGGCAGAGAAGTTAAAGGCAAGTTTTCCAATGCAGCAAATTTGTGATGCCTCAGGTTTTGAGTGCCTGACATGACAGCCCTTGTGCTTGACTTTTCAAAGCCTGAGAACTTGCAAGCCCCCTTGACTTCATCCAGAATTCTGGGTCTTCAGCCTCTTTGACAATTGGGAATCTCAACCTGGGCACTCCAAAGTGGAGGCCACTTGAAAATGTTTGCTGAAGGGACTTCAGCAAGGTCACAACAGTGGCAAATTCTCCGCTCCCTCCAAACACTCAGAGCTAAGCAGAGCAGGAACTGGCTGTTCTGGCGCCCAAGGCAAGCAGCCCTAAAGGCACCCTCACCTGTCCCAGCCCCAGTCCAGTCTGGGGCCCGATCCAGCCACTGCCAGAAGGCAGCAGGGAACTGGATCCATCCCCAGCAGTGGCAGAGAGCCTGATCGGGCCCCCTGCTGCCTTTCAGCGGCAGTAGGGGGATGGATCTGACTTCCCGCCCCACCAGCACTGAATTTTACAGAGCAGATGTGAAGCTGCAGCTGCTGGCCCTGTGGTGCCCTCTAAGATTTGGCACCTGGGGCTTTGCCCTGGTTGCCCCGCCCTAGTTACAGCCCTGATGGAGAACTCCTAATTGCACCATCTCTAGCTTCTCCCAGTAGGAAGTGCTATAGAGAGAATGGGATAGATACACTAGCTGTGAGGAGTTCCCAGATATTCGAGCCTCAGCCTCTACCAGCAGGTGGCATTGAAGGCAAGTGAGAAGCAGTACTGACATTAAATATTCCTCCAGCACACATGAATTCCAGCCACAATTATCCCACCACCCCAACAGGTGAGATGCTTCCAGGGGGTGCTCCCAGCCAAAGTTTGCAGCGGCACATTGCTTTCTTCACCACCCTCTCCCTCACCACCACCACCCCCCCCCCAAAAAAAAAGATAAGAAAAGAACTCTGAGGAACAGAAGCTGAGGAGATTTTTTTTTCCTCAAGGAAACAAATGAAATTGTCGGGTGGGGAGGGTGGCTCAGACAATGCAGCCAGGTTGCCTGTTAAAGACCTCATAAATAAGAGCCAGAGCAGGCTTCAGGCTCTGCAGGGCTTTATAGGCTCATAAAGCACCTCAAGCTGCTACCAAGGTTGGAGAGGATGGGTGGGAAATCTAATTTCACAGGATTTAAAGCACGTGAGAGAGATATAAATGTGTGTTTTTAATAGTAATTAATGCCACCATTCAGAAGTACTTACATCCTGGGTTTGGAGAGCTTCTAGGGCCTGCCGTGTAAATTACCAGGTACTTCCTGCCTGCCTCATGCTCTGAGACAGGTGTCTCCAAGGGAATAAGCTTGGGGGTGAGAGAGAGTAAAGTGACAAAGCCTGAATCTGAGCTGGATACAGGCCCTGTCTGAATGAGGTGTGGAGGCTTGCTTCCCCATTTGTCTGTTCCTTTATTTGCCACAGTGGGGATACAGATAGGTCACTCTCACATTGATGTGAGCCAAGTCTGGCAAGAGTTATTCAGATTTTACCAACTAATGCAGGAAGGCCAGATGCCACCAAGAGCAGGAAGCATGCAACACTGAGAACAAGCTGCTCCTAGCAAAACCAAAGGGAGATTTCTCCAGTAACTTCCCCTCCATGATGGAGTCTAAAAGTGGCTCTGTGCTTCAGGATGGGGATCCACGTACACATGCCAGTTCATTACATTAGAACTGAGTGAGGAAAATATTATTTGAAACATTCTGAATGAATCTCTGAGACTATGATTCTTAACCCTATGAGTGTCAGAGGGACACACACAGACTACAGCTAATGCTGCCTCATGATTTTAATACAGCCCTTGGTTGAGACAGTGTTAACAACATGACCCCCTACTGCTCATTGCTTTTGGTGGCACAGATGTCCAGGGGGCACAAAACTAGCATTGACCACATTGTTACCAACTGTCATGGTTTTCGTGCAAATCTCACAACATTTGATGTGTAACTTAAAGCCCTAGTTCCTAGAGACAAGTGCTTAGGTGAGAATCTCAGATTTCAGTTTTAAAAAATTAAGTTTCTAGCTCTCCTTATTGAAGAGAAAAGTTTTAAAATATGAAATAAGTGTACCCTATGGCAGTCAGAAGGCAAATAAACAGATTGCAATATTTAATATATATTTTTAAATCTCATGATTTTAAACCCAATCCTATGATTTTCATGGGCCACTTCATGGGTCTTTTTAATTTTTCAGGTTGACAAATTGCAGTAGTGGCAGCATCTTACATCAGTGCCAAAGCAGGAGTCCTGAATGGGCAGGCCAGGAAGACTCATCTTGACATAAAACAAGGAGTCTGGTGGCATTTTTAAAAACTAACAAATTTATTTATCGCATAACTCTGTTAGTCTTTAAAAGTGCCACCAGCCTCCTTGTTTGTTTTCTAGACTAGACTCACACAACTACCCCTTTGGAACTTGTCTTCTGGATGTGCCATAGACCTCAGCATCCACGGATCACACAGTGAGGGAATCACAGACCAGACTTCCTTAATAAACTGAGACTATTCAGTCCTGCTTTTCACCTGTGGAAGTGACAGGTAAATCCCGCACTACAATCCTGAAGGCAACATGGGAGTGGATTCTGTTTGCTCACTTGCTCCCATCCCTACTTGTAGTAGGATATAGGTTTCTGTGTGTCTCTGATGCCCTCTAGTGTCACTGCATTATTATTACAGCTATATGTTTTAGGCTCTATGCAGCACCTCAAACATAGCGAAATGCCAGATTTGCTGTAGTTAAGGTTGAAAACCAATTTCTGTTTAAATGTTGACTCCTGTAAGCATTCTAATTCATTTAGCATTCTGAAGTGTCAGGGCTAGTCACTGACTTTTCTCTAGTCCAGGCAGAAGTATTGAAGAGACCAAAATCCTTGTAGAGATTTGCCAGACCTGAAAAGACACAGAGAAATCTCTGTGAGAATCTTTTTATCAGTAGCAGTTTACATTATAGTGTCATCTAAGGCCACAGTCAGGATTGGCACCACATTGTACTGAGTGCTTTGCATACACACATAGTTCAGCCAACAGCAGGGCATTCCAGGAACCTTCAAAGAACCAAGAGAAGAAGCTGGAACCTTCAGTTAATTATAAAATAAAGTTTAATAAAGTGTCATTCTGTTTATGTCCCTGTCCCTCATTAATCTGGAAGGAGATATCGGAAAGACATTGTATCCAAATGGGAAATCTTGAATGTGGAAATACTGTAAGATATTTCTGTTCTCTATCACATTTGATCTGTGCCACTTACATAAAAATTATATGAATACAGCCTTTACTCTTCTCAGATATGGCAAGCCTGGATTCCACATTGGCTTCCTTCACCCACGCCACATGACTGGCAAATGCATCTGTCTGAATGTGCACATAGTAGAATCATAGAAAATCAGGGTTTAAAGGGTTCTCAGGAAATTATCTAGTTCAACTACCTGTTTAAAGCAGGACCACCCCAAGTAATCACTCCAGCAAAGTCTAGGCCAGAGAAATCTCCAAAGATGAAGATTCCACAACATCCTTGGAAACCCATTCCAGTGTTTCACCACCTTCCAAGTGAAAAATTTTATCCTAATGTCCAACCTAGATCTTCCCCACTTCAACTTGAAACCATTGCTCCTTATTCTGTCAGTTGATACAGCTGAGAACAGCCTAGATTCCTCCTCTTTGGAACCTCCCTTCAGGTAGTTGAAGCCTGCTATCAAATCCTATCTTACTCCTCTCTTCTGAAGACTGATAAGAAGCGAGTTCTATCAGCCTCTTTTCATAAGTTTTGTGCCCTAGCCCCCTACTCATTTTCATTACCCTCTGCTGGACACTCTCCAATTTGTCCACATTCTTTCTGTAGTGGGGGACCCCAACCTGGACACCACTCCAGATGTGGTCTGCTCAGCGCTGAATAGAGGGGCATAATAATTTCCCTTTTTCTGCTTGTAATGCTCCTATTCATGCATCCCAATATGCAGTTAGCGGTCTTGGCAACAAGGATGCATTGTTAACTCATATCCAGCTTCTCATCCACTGTAACCCCCACATCCCTTTATGCATAACTGCTCCTTAGCCAGTCAGTCCCTGGTCCATAGCAGTGCATGAGATTTTTCTATCCTAAGTTCAGGACTCTGCAGTAGTCCTTGCTGAACTTCATCAGATTTCTTTTGGCCCAACCTCTCATTTGTCTATGTCACTCTGTATCCTATCCCTGTCCTCCACTCTCTAACACCTCCCTCAGCATAGTGTCATGTATGAACTTGCTGAGGGTGCAATCCATCCCATCATCCAGATGGTCAATGAAAACATTAAACAAAACCAGCACCAGGACCAATTCCAGAGGGACTTTGCTTGTTACTGGGTGCCAACTATACACTGAACTGTTGATCAGTACCCATTGAGCCTGATGATCGCACCAGCTTTCTGTCCACTTCATAGTCCATTCAGCCAATATATATTTGAGGGCCAATTAAAACCATATATCTTTGTAAAGGTTTTGTTTGTACATAAGAAATGGTTTAACATAAAGAGTAGGTATGTGCATTCACGTCAACATTTCTCAGCTGTCTGGGCAAAGAAGGGGATGCCACAAGAAGGGCTGAGAGGTGCTGGTCTGCAAGTTTGAACAAAAATTTCTCTGATAGGCCCAAATGTCTCAGCATGAGGGGTTGGTCAAATCTGTTCATTTTCCAGTCTGAGATCTAAGGCAATGACAAGTGCGCCTAGCATTCATTCTGCATGACATGACACCTTCCAAGAGAGATGTATGGAGAATGGAGAAGATGCTGCTGCTTTTTTATGTGAACTTGTATGTTAATCTACAACCCAGAATCAGGAAAAGATATTTAGGGCTTGTCTAATGGGGAAAATTGATTGGCATAGCTATAGCAAAACAATTATTCTGGAATAAAATCACTTTTATTCCATAGTAGTGTCCACATGAAGTAGTTGCATCAATTTAGTCAGAGTGGAAAAATTATGCTGGTTGGTTTCCCCATGAAGACAAGCACTTAATCAGAGCAAGTGTCAAAGCAATTTGCTACTTTACATAGACCACAATAGCACCCATTTTCTACTCTGTGTAGACACACACTTCCATAAATCCTGTGAATAGTCTCCTAAGGGAAAATATACCCCAGTGGCCAGGAGATTTTCGGACAAAACATTATAAAGTGTAGGAACAATCTTTTATTTGTTGTGAGAACAGACTAGCTGGGACCCAATGGAGCTTTTTTGTCTCTAATTTCTAAGTTTATACTATACTAGTGAAGTAGTTTTGAATGGCACCAGAAGGCAGAAAACAAAAAAAGTATGATCTGTTACTGATTATGACGTCAGAGAAAGTGTGTCGTAGCTGTGATATTGACACTGAGAAGCAGATTATTTCCAAGTGTAAGAGAAATCCAAGAGGTTGGAAGTCACAGTTTAGAGCTAGCTGGTATCGTACAAATAGCCGAAGTTTGCTTTTCTTTTTCCCCAGTGAATGCAACTTTGCAAAAGAAACTCCTGTTTTAGGACTCAAGTTCCTTCTGACCTTGAAACCTATGAGTTTATGAGACTGCAGTGGACTTATGGCTGAAGGGAAATTGACACGATGGCTCAGGGGCCTAGGGCAGGAGGAAATTGTCTAGTGCTTGATTTGTAATGAAACAAGTGGTAGGACTCAAACAAATTTTTGACTTCCATAACTGATGCAGCAAGCCCACAGATCACAGGGCTATGAACTGCCAAGTCTAGAGGTGCCAGGGATCAGTCCTGGCAAGCCCTGGTACAAATTAAGCACTGGAACTGGACAAGGCAGCCCAAAAGAGTTAGTTGTAGCTCCACTACCAGGAATGTAGGGTTGTGGAGCTGCTGAGTTGGCTGGGCCACAGGGAGCATTGTCCTCCTGTAATGCTAAACATAGACACAGCAGCTTCCTGTCCCCAAAGCTTGCTTCTTTGAAGAGCAGAGCACCCCCTAGGTTACACGGAAAGCATCAGTGCAACAGGGATCCTCATCATATAAGCTGCCTTCATGGTTGCCACTTGATAGACAGATTTAGCAGAGGGGTTAGTGAAGGAAATAAAACTCCCCTGGAATCACATGTGCTCTGAGCAGATTGTACAGGTGTTTGTTACATACTGCTCTATCCTCTGATAGGGCATTGTTGGGAAACCTGATGTTGTACATGCAAAAAGGAGAATGTTCAAAAGGCTGATGTGGGACACTCTGCAGGGCATTTGGTTTGCCAGTTTAGAGAAAGCAACTAAGCACCACCACCACAACAAAGCCGATGTTGAAAATATCCCCAGCACTTACCTCCCTCTTGAGCCTGAGAGACTATTTGAAAATGTTGACCTCAACTGTGAACTCTTCTAGCTGAGACAGATAAATCTGCAGCCTAGTTACAGCAGTCAAAAAATTCTGCCACAGTTTCAGCTAAACTCAGAGAAGGAAGGTACTATTGAATTAAATGAGGATATAAATTCACTGCCATCTCCTGGGCCTTACTAAGTTTTATATTAATTTTAATTTATTTTATACAGCCCCAACATTTTCAAATTTGCAACAGGCTGCAAAGCTCTGTATTGAAAATGCTTCACTGTTATTAGAAGTTGCCAGGTAGAAGCCAGAGATTTTTGCCCGTCCATTGTGGACAGTTGGTACATGAAGAAGCAGTTTGGGATTGTGGCTAATTGCAATAGTTGGGTGTCAAAATGATTAGCAGTGGAATATTTAACACATGAGTAGTGAACAGTTGGTACATGAAGGAGCAGTTTGAGATTATGGCTGATCATAATAGTTGACTGTCAAAATGATTAGCAGTAGAATATTTAACAATGCTGACAGCACTTGTGGTTAGATTTCCAAGTCAACATACCATAGAGAAGAATGGGGCAGTTCATACCCATCAAAGTTATCTTTTTGGGCTAATTAAAGATATGGCTAGAAATCACTGTATTAGTTCTATATAGGTCAAATTGGAATGGTTTTATATGTAACCATAAAGACTAGAAACACATTTTTTAACCAAAGCTTAAATTCTGGATCACATATCTACAGCAAAGAATGGACTGCAGTAAAATCCACACCTGCAGAATTATTGAGTACACAAGACCATGATCATATTGACTCTGAATGGCACATAAAGGATGTTGAATCAGGGCCAGCAGCACCTGTTCCTGGAATATCCACCCTGTCAGTTATTTCCTTGATGCTGTGAATTGTGTAATGAAGAGGTAGGCTGTTCTGTGGCAAGGTGACCTCCATTCTATCCTTTCATACCACATCTCAGCATAATAGGAGTTGTTATTTATCAAGCCCAAATCCTTTATAGGCAGTAGTACAGTCGAACACTCAGCCTACTTGATACATATTTCTGTGGTCCACTTGATGTTCAGATTCTGAAGAACCTGACCTTTTAGTTTAAAGGTAAGTTTCCAGGCTTCATGAGTGCAAAGAAACTTTTCCAAATGTGAAGCAAGTATAAGCTGATGCAGCACTGTCTTCATGAGTCTGCAGACAGCCTAAAACAATGAGTCTCAGACCTGTGTGACCTCCCTCTCCCATACAAGAGGCATTAGGGTGTTGAGTCTAAAGCCCAGTGCTTTCATCCTTAACTATCTAATTGCAAATCATTTAGTAAATGAAACAGGGGAGGGATGGAAATGAGACACATATGAAGGGGCAACTGGGAATTGCTAAAGGGAAGAAAATGCAGACAATAGAAAGGAGAGGAGAGAAAAAGACAGGTAATGGGAAAGAACAGTTTCATAGCTTTTAAAATCCAGAAAGAAACATTGGGATCATCTAGTCTTAACTTACATTATACTGGCCATAGAATATCATGAGTAATTCCTACATCAAAACCATAACTCCTGGTTGAAAGAGAGTATGTTCTTTTAGAAAGACAATCCCACCTTGATTTAAAGACTTCGGGTGATGGAGAAGCCACCATGTTCTCTTAATAAGTTATTCACATGATTAATTAGCTTCACTGTTAGAAACTGCCAAACTACTTTTGAATTTGTCTAGTTTCAGCTTTCAATCCCTAGGTGGTTTTGTCCCCCTCCCCCCCCCCCTTTAAGATCTGTGTATCGTCAGAAATTTCTTCCTTAACATTGTGAGGAGGTCACCTTATAGACACATAGCCTCATAGACTCTAAGGTTAGAAGTGACCAATATAATCTAATCTGACTTCCTGAATAATGCAGGCCACAGGACCTCACCCATCCACTTCTGCAATAAACTTCTAACCTATGACTAAGTTATTAGTGTCCTTAAATCAAAATTTAAAGACTTCAAGGTACAGAGAATCCACCAGCAATTGAGTCGTGCCCCCTGCTAGAGAAGAGGGTGAAAAACACCCAGAGCCTGTGTCAATCTGCTCTGGGGGAAACACTTCTATGTGTCTCTTGAATAGATTAAATAAATCATGCAGAGGTCTTTCACAATAAGACACATTAAATATTGAAAGGAAGATAGAGAAAGAACAACAAAAAAGAGTAGAAAAAACAAGTATCCTGAAACAGCTTTCAGGATCAGTGCTGAATGTGATGTTAAGGGATGAACAAATAATAATTTGTCTAGTTAATAGATGAGAACCATATCTGACCCTTGATCTTTGTGCAGATCTCTCATTAATGTCCCTGGGAGTTCCCCAGTAGACTGAGGGTCAAAGTACATAGGGGCTGTCTCTAAGGCCTGGTCTACATTAGAGAGTTTTGTTAGCTTTTGTCAACAAAACATTGCTGAAATATACCCCACAATCACTCTCCCACGCGCACCAACAGCTGCTGTTTTTTTGGTAAAATAAAACCACCTTGATGAGAGACATAGGGCTTTTATTGACAAACTTTCATTGCCAGAGTGTCTGTATAAATACCATGTTTGGTTTATATCACAAAAAATGGCCTCCAGGAAGTTTGCACTCCACTGCCATTCAGCCACCTACCATTTCCCCTTTAAAGTCCTAAGATTTTTTCAGTTCTGCTTCTTGCTTGGCCAGCATGGAAAGCTCATATAGTACCTTCCCAGCTGACCATGGTGGCTCCATGCACCAAATGCTCTCTCACTTTGTAGCACACCAGAGCTGCTGGACCTGATTGGTATTTGGGAAGTGTCAGCCATGCAGTCCCAGATCCACTGCTGTACCTATAGGAAATATGATGCCTACAGCTGGATTTCTTGAGTCACAGCACAGAAGGGCTATGAATGAGACACACTGAGGTGCCAAGTGAAAATCAAAGAGCTGCAGCAGAGCTACTAGAAGGTCAAATAGGCAAACCATCACTCTGGTGCAGAGCCAAAGAACTGCTGTTTCTACAAGGAGCTGGAAACCATCCTCAAAGTTGATCTCACCTCCACCCCCAAGACACCCACGGATGCCTCCATGGCCCAAGGGCCAGCAAACACTAGAATCAACCCCCATGAAGTTGTTGATGAGAAGCTGGAATTGGAGGATGACCTGAAGCTGGGAACTAGTTCATTTGGTAAGGTGTGGAGTCAGGAGCTCTTCTCAACCCCAGAAGTTTTCAACCAGTCCCAGCCCTACAGCTTTGGCATGCCAGATGCAAGTGTGGGGTGTTCATTTAAGTGGCTTTTTTAGTCAGATGTTGCTTGTGTACATGTAAAATTGTTCTTTGTTTTTTGCATTATAGAGGTGCTTGAAGGGATAGAAATGTGTAATATTAAATGTGTTTGCATGTGCTTTCCCTCCCTCTCTTCAATTAGGCAGTGAAGCAGAGAAGTACTGAGACTGCAAGCTGAGTTTTCATGGGAATCCTCTGGAGAGATCGGAAGAAAACTTCCCTGGAGGTGCTCATGAATCCTCTTCCAAAATTTCCTTGGCAAAGCAGCTTTTTTCTTTCCACCACTGAAGGAAACTTTATCACACCAATCGGCTATTATTTGTGCAGGGATCAAAGCAGCACATAGGTGAGGAGCATAGGGAACTGATTAAAAGCTGCCTGCAAGGAGGAGATGCAGACTAGCGTCCTTGCTTAGTCCGAGGAGCGAGATATCAGTCTCTATGACCCCCATCTGCAGAAAATCATGGCATAGTTTACAATTTTGTCCCTCTCAACCTGAATCAAGACCCCTAACAATCTTCCACCTGTCACCTTCTCCCCACACTTATGTTCTAAGAACTCCTTCATTCCTCTGAGGCTGTCAAAAAAAGGAAAAAGGGTATGGAGGCACACAGATCACCAGGAGAGAAAGGAAAATGAGGAGCAAGTGATGGCAGATCACAAACACATGATAAAAGCCATGCAGGAGCAAACAGAGCTGGTAAAGTCACTAAACATGTTGCAGACTGAAATCATGCATGCTCCCCCACCCCACTGCAGCCAATGCAGAACTGCTGTCTGTGCTTTCTGCAGACTCCACCCACCCGTGCCTACCAAAATCCCAGCCCACCCGTACCCCTTTCATTCCACTACCAGAATGATAGCTGGATTTATACCTAAGTGTGGTAGCTCACAATGCTCCCTCCTCTTACTCCCTTCCAGCCCCATTTTCTCATTTCTAGCCAGTGACAGTTATTTAACAAAGACATAATATTTAAAGAATAAGCACCCTTTAATTGTCTCTTGCATGTGTTGATTGCACATTTCATTGTTACACAGTGCAAATTGGATAGCAGTCAGCATGACACATTGTTGTTTACAAAAATACCTTGTCGGGATGCTCTTAGTCACCTGCAAGGCAATTCACCTCTGCACTCCAGCCACACACAACCTTGTCACCCTTAGCCAGGGCTGTAACTAGGGTGGGGTGACTGGGGCTTTGCCCAGGTGCCATATTTTGGAGGGTGATTTAAGTCGAGTGGCTCCGTTTCACCACTTGATTTGAGGGCATGTTTCATGCTGCTTGCCCTGGGCACACCCTGGGTGCCAAAATACCTAGTTCTAACACTAGCTTCACATAAATTATGGCACACCCAGGAGGCAGCTATAACTATGGGAATATTGTGCTCACTGAGGTCTAGCCTACCATAAAGGTAGCTCCAGTAAGCCTTTCATTTTGGCAAAAATGACTCATTTGACATGTGCTCAGCCTCTTATAGAAACACTCCTTGCCGCTATCCAGGTTGCCCATATAAGGCTTCATGAGTCATGGTATTAAGAGGTCAGCTGGGTCTCCCAGGATTACTATGGGCATTTTTTTAACATCCCCTATTCAAATTTTTGGATTTGGAAAGAAAGTCTCCAGCTTTCTGTCCCTGCCTCCAGCTTTCAGGCCAGTGTTCCTGAAGATGCGTGTATCATGTACCTTCCCTGACTAACCCAAGTTGATGTTGGTGAAATGCCCAGGGTGATCCACAAGTGCCTGTAGTACTATAGAGCAGTGGTTCCCAAACAGTGTGCCGGGGCACACTGGTGTGCCGCAGCAACATCCAAAGTGTGCCACTAGCATCCCCGAGAGCTGGAGTAAAATTCCCTCCCTGCTCAGCTCAGCCACGCAGGCTGTGCAGGGCTGGAAAAAGGCAGAGGTTAAAGTAATGGGGAAAGCACTGGAACACAGTTCTGGGTCCCCTATTTTTAGGCAGGCAGCCTTCCAGCCCCCTTAAAAATAGAGGAAGGCACCAGAATGTGGAGTTCCAGGGGTCCCCCTAAAAATAGCAGGAGCAGCCCGAATGCAACATTCCAGTGGCTCCATCTGAAACCCCGCTCCACCTTAAGCCCAGCCAGTAGAGAGCTGGGGGAGGCTGGGAGTGTGTGACTCCCCCCCTGCAGGGCAGAGCAGCTTGTGTCAGCCAGCCTGCAAACAGCCCAGGTAAGGGCTTTGGGAGAGAGGGATGTTGGGGGTTGTGTGGGGCAGGTGTGTGTGTGTGTAGCAGAGGTGGGTGGGAGTGGATGTGTAGCAGAAGGTGTGTAGCTGGGGTTGTGTAGTGGCTGTCTGGTTGGGAGGGTGTAGCTGGGGGGGGTTGGGGGGGATGTACCTGGGGGCTGGAGGCCTGTTTCTGGCCCTCGCAGTAATGGGAGGGTCCATCACAGGCAGCAGGGGGCTGGGGTGGGGAGGATGGGACCCACTGGGGTGGGAGGGAGCAGCAGTGGGGTGAGGATCTGCCATGGGTGGCAGGGAGCCACTGTGGAGAAGGGGAAAGTGGGTGCTGTGCAACGCTCCCCTGCCCTACCTTCCCACTCCCCAGGTTCCCTGCTGCACCCCTCACAAAGCCACTCTTGTTCTCCCTTTGCCTCCTCTCTTGCCACCCTCATGCTATTCCCCACATGGCTGCCCTTGTCCTCTTTTGCCACCTCTGCCTTGCTCTGCTCCCCACACTCACTCCTGCCACTGCACACAACTCCTGACCTCCCCTGTTTTGCTACCCCTGCTCTTCTACTCCTACCACCTCACATAGCAGCATTTCAGAAACACTGGGCCATGGTTCATGAATATTCATAAGCAATTTAAGTTAATTTGAATATTCACAAGTTTTTAATGATGGTGTGCCTTGAAAATTTTGAAGGTATCAAGGTGTGCCACGGCACAGAAAAGGTTGGGAACCACTGCTATAGAGAAGTACCCTTTTCTGCTTTCTATGCTCTGTTGCAAGATAGTTCCAGGCCAAAATTGGGATACACATGCCATTTATCACCCTGCCACAGAAAGGGAATCCCATGGCTGTGAAGCCATCCACTGTGACTATATCATGAATGCTGCCTAGAGTCACAGTCCTTCAAGGCTGGATCAAGGGCTGGGGGTCCTAGACTTATGGGCCCCCTACTGTAGTCACACCCTGTCTAAGGAGTGAGGCACTCAACCTTGAAAGTGTTGGAGGGATGGGGTCAGAGGCTCTGGGGTCCCAGCAGGTGATGCTGGCAGGGGGAGACATAAACCAACATTGCTTGGGGGAGCCTATTGGCCGGCACTGCTGGGTGGGGACTTCATACTCTGGAGGGGCCACAGATCATAAGACATAGTCTGTTGCTTTCCTGCCTCGCCCCTGGGCTGGCTGGTTTGGAGCAGACCACCAGCCCAGCCCAGAAACTGGGCAGGCAGACTAAAGGTGGTCAGGCAGGACAGTAGAAGGGAGCCAGATGCTGATTTTAGGGCAGAAGGGTGCAGCCCCTATAGCTCCTACCTAATCCACCCCTGCAATCATTCAAAACAGGATGCAATTAATGGTCCTGTGCAGTTGCAAAAACACAATGCCAGTGGTGAATTTCTCCACTCCAAACTGATTATTGACTGATCAGTAGCAGTCTAGAGTTGCCAGCTTCCACACAGCAGTCACCACATGCTTCTCTGCTGAGAAGCCAGCTGTCATTCTGGTGTCCTTGTGCTGCACGGCAAAGTCAAACTCAGCACAGAGTTCCCTGAAGGTGCCTTTCCACATTCAAAAGTTCTGCAGACACTACTCGTCATCCTAGGCCTGCACAACAATAAGATCACACAATTCATTGCTTGCCTCACATGCCTAAAAGTGGCTGTTCATTGTGCACAGGTACTCCATGAATGCAAATAGTATTCTGGTTAGACTCTTTGGATACCAGTTTCGATTGGGTGGTCATGATATAGTGTGTGACCAGCCGCAATGTGGTCAGAACACTGACAGCAACAATGGAGAGCAGTGCAGGATCCATCCTTTCAGATAGAGACGGCAGACACTCAGGACACAGGGGATGTTGGAAAATGCCGCAAAATGCATTTGGAAACCCGCAGAATGACGGGATGGAAATCAATACAACATGGGATGTAGAGCCCACATGCATGATGCCCCATGACCCAAACACCTTCCCACAACTCATAGCAGCACAAAGTGGCATGTTGCACTGTGGAAAAGTTTCCCACAGTGCAGGGCTTTTGATGGTGATGCTAGAGCACTGAGTGCGGATGCACATCAGCAACACAGGGTGCATGTACAGGTGCAAAAGCTGTAATTAAAGTGCTTTTTGACCACCACTGTAACTTGTGTCAATGAAACTTTCTGGGGTAGATAAGGCCTACTGAAAAATGGAATCCAGTCCTCTCCAAAGGATTTTGACACCTTTGCTGTAATATCTTTCTATAGCAATAATGGAGTGGGGTGGAAGAGCTATTTGCAGGAGCAGATTACTGCATGGGCCTATGGGGCCCATGCCCAGGGGCTCACATACAGGTCCCTCCACCTTGCTCTCTCTGGTGGGAAGCAGGGCAGGCCAGCCCAGAGGTCAGGCGCCACACTTCTGCCCTGCCAGTGGGACAGCCAGTCTGCCCCTGGGGACAGGGTGGGCCAGTGCAACCGGTTGCTCTGTTCCGGAGGCAGGAGTGGCTGGGATCCTTTGGGCCACACCGGAAGCTGCACTGCATGCGCCAGTCAGTCCTGTCACCTCCAGGAGCAGACCAGCCAGGCAGGGGCTGGCCTCTGGCCCCAGGGCCTCCCCCACCATTCCACCCAGTGATGGCTTCCCCCTGGGGGGGGGGAGCACTGGTGGAGGAAGCCAATGGCTCTGCAGATCCTAATCTGCAGACCCTGACTATTTTTCCCTCTGCAGCACCCAGAGGAGATCAGAGGCACAGAGACCTGAGTGGGAGTTCTAACATTTTCTACAGAAAAAATGGATTATTTTTATTGATACTGATCCTGTTGCACTTGACACGATGTGTAAAGCCCCTAACGTGTCCCTACACAGACTGCTGGTTTTTTGTTCTCTTCTTTAGCATCACATGTATGGACTGACTCATCAGAGCAGGCCAGGGGAAAAGTCCCTTTTGATATGATGCCAGTCGCAGCAGAGGGACTGCTCTGTCAGTGGAGTCAACCGCAAAATGTGTCACACCATTCCCATGGGACCCTAAAAATGGACAGGAGTCAGTTTTCCTTACCCATGCTGTTTAATTCCCAGGCAATGCTTAATGTAACAGGAAGTTTATTGCTTGCTTGTATACTGGTTTTAGCACTAATCCTGCAATCAGACACTGTCATGATAGTTGCCGCTGCCGTTCCAGTTGCAGGGTTATTATAGCAGGCACCCAAGAGCTGTCAAAGGGCAGCAATAGCACTATCATAGTGGAGGAGTGAAAAAGTTTACTGGCGGGAGGATAGGTCTGACATTTTACAAACATTAGAACATCAGAACTGTCATAGTGGGTCAGATCAATGGTCTGTTTAGCATCGTATCCTTCCTCTCACAGTTGCCAGTATCAAGGGGGGGCCTACAGAACATGGCAATTGGAGTGATCCCCTCATCATCCTCTCCTGGCTTCTAGCAGGCAGCTGTTTATGGTTGTCCCAAGCATGGGATTCTTTCCCTGACCATCTTGACTACAGCTATTGATGGATCTATCCTCCATGAACTTGGCTACCTTTTTAACCCAGTTATACATTGGCCTTCCCAACGTCAGTTGGCAATGAGTTTCACAGGTTAATTGTACGCTGTGTAAAGAAATACTTTCTCTTGTGTGTATTAAACCTGCTATCTACTAGTTTCATCAGGTAACCATTGGTTTTTGTAGTATGAGAAAGTGTACTTCCTCTATGCGCTTTTTCCACACCATTTCTGATTTCATAGACCTCTATCATAGTCTCCTTAGTCATTTCTTTTCTAAGATGAACAACCTTAATTATTTTAGTCCCTCTGCATATGGAAGCCATCTTTGATCATCTCTGTTGCTCCTCTCTGAACCTCTTCCAGCTCCATTTTTGAAATGGGGCAAACAGACTGGTCACGATATTTGGAGAGTGGTTGCACCGTGCATTTATGCTGTGGGGATTTCATATTTTTTCTATCTTACTTTCTTTCCCTTTCCTAATAGTTCCTAACCATTATCAAGACTGTGCTCAGAAATGTATTATTATTTCAGTGGAAACCTTTTGCAGTTTAAAAGTCACCATCAATATTGGTCCAAAATAATCTTCAGCAAGGAGGGGACAGGCCCATTTGGTTTGGGGGAAAAAAAGTGTGTTGGAAACAGCTTTCCTAGGCATGTTTGCCACTTGTACATTACTGTGGCCTTGGGCAGGTACATGAGCTCCAGTCCTGAGAGGAAGCCTGGCTGGTCTGCTGTAGGCTTCTTAAGGCAGTGTTTCCCAACCAGTGTGCCGCAGCACACAGGCGTGCTGTCAGGCCTGAGCAGGTGTGCCACAAATTTTTTTGAAAAACTACTCAAAGAGTTCTGTGCCGCTCATGAATATTCATGAGTTTATTTGGAGACTATATAGTGGTGTGCCTCAAAATAATTAAAGGTATCAAGGTGTGCCATGGCAGGGAAGATGTTGGACACCCCTGGTCTAGGGATTAGTTCAAACAAACATCCATATCTGCTATCTGCCTAGAGCAGTGTTTCCCAACTGTGGAAAAAGACATTTTTGGGGTCCTAAAGTTATTGACCAAACCTTAGGC
>ML681963.1:99379994-99435916 GCA_007922195.1 Podocnemis expansa | reverse complement strand
CAGCTAGTAAGAGTGTTAGACCAATTTAGTGAGCACCCAGCACCCCCCAGCTGGCAGCTAGTAAGAGTGTTAGACCAATTTAGTGAGCGCCCCCAAGCCCTGGGGACGCTGCTGGCGGAGGGTGCCTGGGAGGAAGGCGCAGGCGGCTGCGGGGAGCGCGTCCCCTTTAAGGCATTGCCACGTGGCGCCTGAGTGGGCGGGGCCGGGGCTGGCGCGGAAGTGCGCGCGGTGGCTGCGGGGGGTGGGTGGCTGCTCCAGCTGTGCGGCCTCGCGCCGGGGCAGGTGTGCCTGCAGCGCCGCCCCGCGGCTCCCACGCTGCTCAGCGGGCGGCGCTGCGAGAGTGACCCGGCCTTCCTGTGCTCCCCTCCGGCATGAACAGGACGCAGCTGAAGCGCTCTGGGATCCTCAGGATGGCTCTGGGCGGCTCCTCGGACCCCCTGCTGCAGCAGGAGGAGGGTGGCCGCGGCAGCCGGGAGCCCCCCTTCCTGTTGAAGGCTGTGCAGATCGCCTTGGTGGTCTCTCTCTACTGGTTCATCTCCATCACCATGGTCTTCCTCAACAAGTATCTCCTGGACAGCCCCTCGCTGCGCCTCGACGCCCCGCTCTTTGTCACCTTCTACCAGTGCGCCGTCACCGTCCTTTTCTGCAAGGGCCTCAGCCTGCTGGCCGCTTGCTGCCCACCGGACTACCTGGACTTCCCCTCCATCCGCTTGGACCTCAAAGTGTCTCGCAGCATCCTGCCCCTCTCCGTGGTCTTCATTGGCATGATCACCTTCAACAACCTGTGCCTCAAATACGTCGGCGTGGCCTTCTACAACGTGGGGCGGTCGCTCACCACTGTCTTCAATGTCCTGCTCTCCTACTTGCTCCTCAAGCAAACTACCTCAATCTATGCCCTCTTGGCCTGTGGGGTCATCATAGGTGAGTAGCGCCTGGCAAGTAGGGCTGTGTCCGGTCCCATGTCTTTCTATAGCTCACAACTTGATGAACTTTAAAGGTGACCTTCAAAGGAAAAATAGTTGCTTATTTCCTTCCTCCCTCCTCTCTGGCCCCATAATTTATGGTAGAAAAGAAGAACCTGAAAGGCTTTGTGAAGTACTTTTTGTTTGGTTTTTGTTCTGTCTGGTAAAGTGTGCCCCCTTTTTTTGACTTTGGGAATTTGGTTCCTTTTTAGCCTGGATGACTCTAGAGTGATTGGAAAAATAGAGAAATAGTGATATCCCTGGAGCCATGAGAGTAAAAGCTGACCAGCTGAGAGAAAAAGAGATTTTTTAGTTAGACTGTTTAGTACTTAGGGAGTTTTCAGTGCTTGGGAGTCTTTGAAACCATATCTTGTTCCAGTGACTCATTGAAACTATGTGAGACCTTACAAAATGCATGTCAAACCAAAACCAGGAAAGACAAGATTTGACATTCTTCAGATTGTAAAGATTCTATCTAAACAAAAAGAAGGGGTGTGGGAAAACCTTAACCTTGATTCTGCACTCTGGTCATCATCCTCCATATAGTGTGAGGGGAGAGTCATAGATTTTTTTTATAAAGCAACTAGTGCAAGAGACTGCTCCCCAGATTTGGTCCAGTATGCTGCTGTGACCCCCAATTCCCACTCCTTAACCCCAATTGACGCAGTTTTGCCAGTAGACCAAGCACTCCTGCGTCAGTCAACACCAGCCTCTCACGTGCAATCCGTCCCAAGATGTGGGTCTATGCCTTCTGGCTCCTCAAGGGATGGTCCCCAAGCAAGCACCCCAGCACCAGATACCACCGTGGGAGCCACTATCTTACAGGGATCATGACGTAGTCCCAATCACCATACACTCAAGTCTATCCATTTAACAAAGAAATGGATCATGCTCAGCCTTCTTCATTCACACCCTCTAAAGCAGGGGTCTCAAACACGTGGCCCACACGCCCCATGAGGCTCCTAAGGGTATTTCTTGCAATGCTCAATGACACTGTTGTTACCAATATTTGCAATATAGTTGTATGAAAAGGTTTTCATGGTGCGGCCCTCGGGCTAATGTATTAGTCCTTATGCGGCCCTCTACTAGTCTTCATGCTGCCCTTGTGGTGATTTGAGTTTGAGACCCTTGCTCTAAAGGCTACACAGGTTTAGATAAAACAACTCTTAGTTCATTGATCAGATTATAATTCTAAGCGAGAATATGGTCAGTTAAGGCAGAATCACGCTATAAATGAGTCAGGAGTGACCACAAGGAAATAAAAGCTAAAAAACGCATACCAGCCTAATATCTCTACCTAAACTGACCTCATAGTCCAAGGTTACGCTCAAGATGTTTGGCTGTCAGATGTTTGTACAGCCACTCTCTGCTTGAGGCCAGGCAGGGCCCAACTCTTGCTTGGAGTTGTTTCAAGATGACGATTCCCAGGCAAAAAGCCCCAAATCATTCTCACTGTCTCTGTTTCCAAACCCCCTCGACCCCTCCCTTTCTTGGCAAAGGTGATCTCTTTGTCCAGTCTGAGCCAGTGACTCAGTTAGCATATCTGTTGCCTCTTCCGGGTACTTGCATGCTTCAGCTTTGGTTGTTTACATGTTGCTGGGAGAAGGTTCTGTCTGTTGGCCCCCCCTCCTCCGAGCCATGCAAAACATGCTGCACATCTGTGCGCATGTATGATGCTGCAGGAAACATGATACTATAGTAACCATATAGAATAGGTTATGAGCATCCATAAAGAAACCTTGTATGGTGAAATTGGCATAAAAGCAGACAATCACAGTGCATAAGTGAACAGAAAAATCATATTGATCATAATCCAGAGTGCACAGATGTGCATCCCATGACAACTAGTAATGGTGCTGCTTTTTTTTTTTTAAATGGAATTAATGTAGCATTTGGATCCCTGATGTCTTTAATTCTCTGTCAGTACGTCATTAATTGTGTTCTGGTTGTAGGTGGATTCTGGCTGGGCATAGACCAAGAGGGAGCGGAGGGCACTCTGTCATGGGCCGGCATACTCTTTGGGATCCTGGCAAGTCTTTGTGTCTCACTCAATGCCATCTACACCAAGAAAGTGCTGCCTGCCGTGGATGGCAGCATCTGGCGCCTGACCTTCTACAACAACATGAATGCTTGTGTCCTATTCTTGCCCCTCATGCTGCTGCTTGGTGAATTCCACACCCTCTACCACTTTGACAAGCTGGGGAGCCCTGGTTTCTGGGGCATGATGACCCTAGGTGGAGTGTTTGGCTTTGCAATCGGTTACGTGACAGGACTCCAGATCAAGTTCACCAGCCCTCTCACTCACAATGTCTCTGGGACAGCCAAGGCCTGTGCCCAGACAGTGTTGGCTGTCTGCTATTATGAAGAAACCAAAAGCTTCTTGTGGTGGACAAGTAACATGATGGTTCTGGGAGGTTCTTTTGCCTACACTTGGGTAAAAGGACTGGAAATGAAAAAGGTACAGGAGGAATCCACTCCAAAAACAAGTGAGAAAAATGAGACTGGCATCTAAGCCAGCTCCAGTCTGCAGTTCTGCTGCACTGTGCCCATGGACAGGGCTGTAACTAGGGCGGGGCAACTAAGGCTTTGCCCCTGGCACCCCAGAGTGGCTCCATTTCATCGCTCAATCAAAGGGCATATTCTGTGCCGCTTGCTCTGGGCACTGCTCATTCTAAGGGCACGTTTCACTCTAGACACACCCTGGGCACCAAAATTCCTAGCTCCAGCACTGCCTTCAATGGTAAAGGAGCCAGGATCAGGAACCTTCAAGGCAGGAAAATACTGACCTATGCAGTGCATAGGAAAGGGTGTTGTGAGTGAAACCAAAGGCTTCCTATGTAGACAATGTGTTTATTGTAAGTGTGATGGAGGGGAGGAAAAAACTATTTCTATTGGATTTCACTTGTTTTTTTTAATGGAAGAAGGCATTTGTTGATGGGGTACGGGTGTATTGGGGCATCTTTTGTCAATGCTGGGGATTTTTTAAACTGCTGCTACCATTTACACACTATGTGGACACTGTAATGCTTCACTGCTGATGGAGGGGGAAATAGGGCTTGAGGTGTGCATGTCTGGGGATAGAATAGGTGAAGGCTGCTTCTAGATTTGCCCTGAATATACATGGGGACCTCTTGCACCTAATGTAGTAAGGTGGCAGATAGCCAAACTTCCCAGGCTACTCTTGCCTCTACTATAAATGAAAATAGATGTCCTTCCTGTTCTTACCCCATGGCAGCATACACTTGGAAATCCCCTTATCAGCGGTTCTGGTACCTCTAAATCCCCTGCCCAAAGAGTATTTCTTGGAAGGGGCCCTTCAAGGTTGTATATTAATTTTCTTTTTCTCCCAAATGCAAGGAGTGTGCTTATCCAATAAATGACTAAAAGGGTAGGACAGAATTTTGATCCCATTTCAGAAAGCTAGCAACTTTCTTTGTGTTGAACAGTGGGATGGTGCTGGCCCTTTCACATAACATTGCTGGGTTCCTTCCTTTACTGGTTACATGGGACTCTGCCTTGGTCAAAGAATAGCTGGTTCTCTCGTGGGTTTCTGAACCGGTTGCTCTTCTATGGTGGGTACCCCATAAAAATGATTTGGGGAATTTGAGACATTTCTCATTTGTCTGCTGTAGGGGGTTGGACTAGATGGCCTCAAGAGGTCCCTTCCAACCCTATGATTCTGTGATTAGGGCAGAGGTACTTTTCTGGCAATAATGCTCTTGCTAATTAGACCAGTTTCAAGATGACTTGCTCTCTGTCCCCTATGGTTGCCTTACCTAGTGAGCTTCCCTAGATGGGATGTCCACTGTGTGAAAAATGATGCTTGAATATGGAAAATGCCACAATTCAGCTGCATAGTGAGCTTACTGGGAAGTTGCAGCCAGTGCCAGAGCTACACATTTTGGCACCTGGGACAAGCATCTTCAAAGGCACATTCCCCTGGCCCGGGGCCTGATCCAGCCCCAGCTGCTGCTGGTTGGTGGCATGGAGCCAGCTCAGACCCCTGCCACCAGTGGGCCAAAGGGCCAGCGCTGTGGGGGAGGGTGGCTGGTGCCAAATGCCAGCCAGGACCTGTCTGGTCAGCCCCAGGTGGAAGCAGGACTGACTGCTGGGCATGGTATGGCTTTGGGCCACACCAGAGCCTGTACAGCTCCCTCAGCATGCAGTCAGCCCTGCCACACACACCCCCACCTGGTGGGCCCACTGTACCCCACCCCTGGGGGCAGAGTGGCTGTCCAAGGAGCAGGGTGACACTGGGGGAGCTGGCCTGTGGACTGGCTCACCCCTCCCCTGGGGGCGGATCGGGGTAGGAGCTCAGAGCCCAGTTTCAGGCTGGTGCACCCTGCTCCCCTTCCCAGTGCCGGGGGGGGGGAGGGGCCCTGACTCCAGTGCGGTGGCACCCTCTAAAATGGGGCACCTGGGGCTTTGCCCAGTCACCTTGTCTTAGTTACAGCCCTGGTTGCAGCTCAAGAAAACCCAGTTCCCAGAGAAGCAGTGACTGCAATTGGGCTGAATTTATAATCAGGTACCCACTTAAGAGTCTGATTAGCACAGAAAGCTCTGTGCCCTGTCCTATTTCATTCACGTGCCATTTTCTTTTCAATTCACAAACATAGACTCTCCCTCCCTGCTGAATACTGCTTTAGTCTTATCTAAACTATGAGTTCCTTCACCTTTCAAGGATTACTGAATTGGGGCATGGCAGGAGCTAGTGTGACCTATCCCACTGTGCACTAAAAGGTCCTAAAAAATTAGGCTATTTCTATGAGAGTAGTAGGGCATTTTTACTCTCTCTCTTTCCACTGCTCCCTGTCTTGCTGGGTAGGCTGTTTCTGATTCCAGGAGTCTAATCTGAACTTGAGTTCTGAATCACATTTGCCTTATTGAAGGCCACTTTTTTGGTAGAGGGGTGGATTTTTTTTCCATGATCTCTGTTAATTTTTCTACTGGGATAAATTTTAGGTTGCCAACACCAACCTATGATTGTGAAACTTCTTTAATAAAAGTGTGAATTAGAATCTGGGAGATTGTTTTGGTGTGCAGAGGTGGAAAAGGCCACAGATCAGTGGTTTCTGCAGTACACTAAGCACATAAGAGACCTTAGATCCTCCTTTTTCTTCTTTAGCCTGGTACCAGTTTTGGCCTTTCACTATTGCCAGAACCTGTCAATGAACAGCCCTTGCAGCCTCTCCCCTCAGATATTTTGTCCTGCAATCACTTTCTGAGAATCATCATTTCACCTATTAGGCGATTCCATTATTGCTGGAATCACTGAGATCTTCAGCACTGGGCCCAGATGCATGAAGGACATTATCCTTTTCCTTCCGTGCATAAACACTGGTATGTGGAGGGGCAGGACTCAGTTCTTCCATGTTCTGCAAAGCCAGCTAGACTAAAAAAATTGTTCTGGTAGCCCAGAGGTAGGCAACCCCTAGCACTTGTGTCGACAGTGGCACGCGAGTCCATTCAGAGTGGCAGATGGCATCCTCTGTAGTGCCACTGAAATTGCCAATCCTGTCACCAAAAGCCACTCTGGGTGGCTTATTTTGGGGGTGGCTGGAGTGCAGGGGGTCCTATCACACCCATGCCCCAGGCATGCCACAGAAAGAAACCACCTGGAGGTGGTGCCTTTCAGTGGCATGCCTGGAAGCATCCCCCCACTTGAGCCATAGCCACTGACAAATTTTTCAGGTGGAGGCCACTTTTTTGGGCAGAGGTGTTGCTGGCACCAGCTGACGATGAGGGAGGTGGGGCCAGCACAGGGGTTGGCAAAGATTGCCAACCCCTGTAGGTAACCTACGACAGGGGGAGTCAAGGCAGACTAAATACTTTTGAATGGACCCTGAAAAAAACTGTTAGAAGGCCAAGACTGTAACAGGACTTAAAAAGAGCTAGACCGGTTAAAGGACAGATCCATCAATGGCCATTAGCCAGGGCTAGTCGATGGGATAGAACGCTTAATGATTACCTGCTCTGTTCCTTCTCTCTGAAGTAGGCCATTGATTACAGTTAGAAGTAATGATACTGGGTTAGATGGACTGTTGGTGTCACCCTATAAGGCAGTTATGTAAATTATGTTCTCCTTAAAAGTGCTAATTTGGGAACCTGATGCTTCCCCCCACCCCCACATAATCTGTGTTCTCCACTTGTGGACTTTGCAGCAGACTTCTTTTGTGTTACTGCTAGGTGCCTCCCTTTCACTAAGGTGAAACAAACAAGGAGTTCTGTGGCACTTAGAAGACTAAGAAACTTATTTATTGCATGAGCTTATGCAGGGGGAAAATCCCACTTCGTCAGATGCTAGGGGCAGTGGGATTTTCTCCCACGAAAGCTCATGCAATAAATACATTTGTTAGTCTGGAAGTGCCACAGGACTCCTTAGAATCATAGGGTTGGAAGGGACCTCATAGGTCATCTAGTCCAACCCCCTGCCAGAGGCAGGACCACTCCCACTAAACCATCCCAGTCATGGTTTTGTCCAGCCAGGCCTTAAACACCTCCAAAGATGGTGACTCCACCACCTCCCTTGGCAGCTCATTCCAATGTTTCACCACTCTCCTAGTAAAAAAGTTTTTTCTAATATCCAGCCTCGACCTCCCTAACCACAACTTGAGACCATTGCTCCGCGTCCTGTCCTCCTTTACTACCGAGAATAGTCGAGCTCCATCTTCCTTGGAGCACCCCTTCAAGTAGTTGAAGGTTGCTATCAAATCCCCCCTCAATCTTCTCCTTGTTTTGCTGAACTAGACTAACAGGGCTGCCCCTTTGGAACTTGCACTGAAGTGCTTGCCCTTGGATGGGCAGGGAACTGACCAGACCAGTTTCTCTGCCCTTCAGAGGTAAACTAGGAGGATTTGTCACCCTGATTAATTCCTTTGGCAGGTGTGTACCTTAGCTGGCTTGCTCAGAAGCTGTGGAAGCAGCTACACTTTACGAGCAGCAGAGGGTGAGGGGAGTAAGTTAAAGAGAACTGGATTTTTAACATTTTACCAACTCCCCTGATTTTAACACCAGCCTTGGCTTCGCGTGAAGAGGGTCGAATCTCGCTGTTGCAATGTCATTCTTTCCAGCCCTTAGCTTGACGTTACTTGCAAACCCTCCTCCCCCTGCAGGATCAGAGGCTAGACGGCAACCACCCACCATCCCCGGGGTGACGTAGCTGTGGGACTCCCATTGCTGCGCGGGCCTGATAGGCTGCATCGCCGGAGTCCCGCCCCCGTGACGTGGCGGGGGCGGGGCCAGGAGCCCGCCGCAGCCTGAGCGCCGAGGCTCGGCTCCAGCCACTTAAAGCCGGTCCGGGCCGCCGCTAGCAGCGTGAGGCGCAGGCGCAGTGACGGGCGGCACGTGGCGGCGCTACAGCTCCTGACTGACAGCTGTGGAGCGGCGCGACGTAAGAGCACCGCCCACTGCCATCTCCCCAGATGGGTGTTACGTCACCCTAGCCCCGCCCACAGGTGGAATCCCACCCACCGCCCCTCAGGCACAGTCCCGTCCGCAGCCAGTGGCCCCGCCCCTCGGCGCGCGCATACGGCGGCAACGTGCCGCCGCGGTCCTGTCCAATGGCCTCCCAGTCCCCGGCCAATAGCGCGCGGTGGGCGGGGCCTCGTCGCGCGCGTGCGCGCGAGGCGGTGCCGGAGGGAGGGAGCCGGGCGGGTCGCGCTGTGTGGCAGAGGCGCGGCGACGATGGCGGCGGCGGGCCTGGTCCGCTCCGTCCACTGGTTCCGCCGGGGCCTGCGTCTCCACGACAACCCGGCGCTGCAGGCCGCGCTGCGGGACGCCGGCTCCGTCCGATGCATCTACATCCTGGAC
The DNA here is from genome assembly GCA_007922195.1 of Podocnemis expansa. Lineage (NCBI taxonomy): Eukaryota > Metazoa > Chordata > Testudines > Podocnemididae > Podocnemis > Podocnemis expansa. The sequence continues at coordinate 99,427,145 of ML681963.1, read as the reverse complement.
CCCTGGTTCGCCGCCTCCTCCGCCGTGGGCATCAACCGCTGGCGGTGAGGGGCGGAGCGGCCGTCGCGCGCGGCTCCCTGGGTGGGGAGTCCCGGGTGTCAGCCGCTTCCCTGCGGGCCGTGGCCCCCTGCCCGCGAGGGTGGGCTCGGCAAGCGCCGCCCAGGCCTCCCGCTGCCCTGTGGGTCCCGGCCCCGGTGTGATAGCGGGGAGTGGAGGGCCCTCCCCCCCGCCCCACCTGTAGGAAGTGGGGAAACCGGGCTGGGGGTAATAGGCCAACTTCTAAAGAGGCAGCCCTGTTAGTCTAAGCGCCAGGGGTCTCAAACACGGGGCCCGCGGGCCGCAGTGGCAGGATCGTTACCGGTATTTGCAATATCATTGTATGGAAAAGTTTCACGGTGCGACCCTCAGGCTAAGGTGCTAATCCTCATGTGGCCCTGGTGGTGATTTCAGTTTGAGAGCCCTGGTTCCTGCCAAAACAAAAACAAACAAACGAAAAGGAGCCCTTAACAGGTTTAAATCTGTTAGTTTTTAAGTGCCACAGGACTCCTTGTTTGGGGGGGTAGCATAATAGGTGCCTCTCTAGGATAAGACCTCAACTATCAGGAATGTCCTGAAATTGGCACGTCTGGCCACCCAGTTCCCCTATCCCCTCTCAGCGGTGTTGAGTCACTAATGCTGCCTTTGCCAGGCTGCAGTCGCCTGGCCCTCCGGTGCCCTCGCCTCCACAATAAGTGTTAGGTAAGAGAGGCCTGGCTGTGCGTGCCTTTGGTCTCTGTCGTCTTTTCTGAGATTGGTGACTTGCCACACATGCACCAATCTGTCTGGGCGCCTGACGTGAGCGGGTAGTGAGACGCATCCAAACCCCTTATGTAGATATTGGGGTCACACAGAGATCTGTGGAAACGGCACGGGCTTACCTTTAACGTCATAACATGTCAGCAAGAAGCGTGACCTGCTTCAGGCTGTATCAGTGTTCTGGGGATTGTCGTGCAATGTAGTGTTTAACACAGGGGCTGACTGTATTTTGTTATGGATATATGTGTATTTTATTGCCATAGAGACCCAAGCTATGTTTGCCTTTTATCTCATTCTACTGCTAGCTGCTTCAGTAGGGACAGACTGTGCCCAAACATTCACTGAGCTAGTAAAGAAGCAAATTTTAATGATCCACAAAACAACCTTGGTAAGATGAGATACAGCAGCAGAGAAGTGCATCATCTCGTGTGTGTCATCTCCATGGTTTTCTGTTCTCCCTGATGTTACTTAGAACGAACAGTGGGGTGCTGACCTGTACTTGCAGTAGTAGACAGGCCTTTTGTCTGCTCTGAGTCACGATGTCTCTAAATAGAGATGGAAAAGAAAGCTGTACATTGTCACCTATCAGTTTTGTGGAGTGGGGTTTTGAAGTGCTGTCTTAGAGTAAACTAAGCCACTTGCCACTAATTGTGTTTTGCTGAGTTTTATGATCCCCTCTGAAATGAGAAAGCAGTTTGTAAATGACCTCTTTTTCATATGATTCAGCAGCTGATTGTATGTCCAGTGCTTCCCAATACACAAACTGCAAACCAGCTTATTTCAGAATATAAAATGTCTTTAGACCTGTAAAAAATGAGGGGGAAAAAATGGAATATGCTGGGAAGCCTAGAGAAGGGAGTGATCTTGTTGTTGATGTCTGGCTCAGCTTTTAGATGGTGTTGCTATATAATGATGGTGCTGTGACTCATTAATTAGTAGTTCATTCCTGTTCCACTGGTCTGGAAATGTTTGAAGTCTGAAGTTGGCCTTGACCTGGGGTATAGAATCTTGCATGTTAGAGATGGGAAAGCCCTGTTATATCACAGCTAGTTAATCATGAGGGGCCAGGGCAGGATTGATCTAAAGCTTAAGCTGTGAGAGTCCTGGTGCCCTCAGACATCACCTGGCTGTGTTTAAAAAGTAGCAAGTAAAGGCCACATCCTGGCCTTGAAAAAAAGAGCTTATGTTCAAATATTCTATGCTACAGTGAAGTGTGGTGGTAAAAGTACTACTCCAAGTTAGTTCACCTTTCTATTGAGAGTAACCTTTATCACATAACTTAAATGTATATTGCTTTAGGTCTCAGGGTGGGAGGCAAGGAATTTCAACCCAAATGCGAGAACATTTTCAAGGTATTTTATTTGTATGGGTCTACCTGATTCTGCTTTTTTCTCTCTCTCTCTCAAAATTTAGTATATTACCTTATTCCATGCAGAACTTCATTAGTCCAGCTATGGCCATTGGAATCTCATTTTGAACATGTGGGAAGGTGTTAATGGGCTTGCAAAGAATCTCATATGTAATCTTGCAGAGTGTGTTAGAGCAGTGATTCCCAACCTTTTACAGGCTGGGGACCCCTTTTTAACAACCCCCCCCGATTGATTATGTAATCTGACCTGTGCCACTCTGGCAGTGCTGCTGGGACAGCTGGTGAGCAACACCACTGCCACTGTGGCCCATGCCACAGGGGAGCTGAGCCATGATAACTACGACCCCTGCCTTTGCCCCTCCCAGGGACCTGCTGCAGCCTTATCCCCCTGCTGGGATTTGGCCACAGGCGGGGAGAGGCAGCCCTGGCAGGGTGCATTGGGGCTGCAGCTGGATTCTGGCGCTGGTAGGGGAGACTCCGTGGACCCCCTGCAGCATGTCAGCAGACCCCTGGGGGTCACTGAACACCAAGTTGGAAGCCATTGTGTTAGGGCATCTATGGCTGCATGTTTCATTTTAAGAAATGTTTCTCCCATTACTCTGCACAAGTCTCTGAAACCTCAGAGCTTTATGACAGCAGTGAACATCATGGTGCTTGTTGCTTTCAGCCAGGGTGTGTACACCTGCATTCATGTGCAAACCCTTAGTCTTATACCATCACCCAAGATTCTTGTGGAAGTACACTTCAGCTGCTCCTAGAAGGATAGGGACTAGAGTGGGGATCAGCAACGCAGGCTCAGTGAGCCACCCGCTGCTCTCTGAGCGTCCCCTTCTGTCTCCGTGGCAATCTCCTTCAGGGAGCCAGGTGTGTTCCAGGGACTCCTGGCTAGCCCCAGCATCATGGCCAAATCAGGGGTGCTGGGGTCACCCTCTCCCTCCCACCGCAACCACATGAGCCAAAAGCAGCCCAGCAGCCATGCTGCAGCCCTTGATGCTGGTGGGAGGTGTACTGGCAGCATGCGCTCCCTCCATCCCTTTCTGCCTTTGCTGGTGGGGCGGAGCAGCACTTCCCTGTCTACCCCCATCAGAGTCCCTCCCAAAAGCGGCTGGCAGAGAGCTGCAGCTTGTGGAGGTGGGGCCCTGGAATAGCCCACTCCACGGAGTTCAGGCTGCTTCGACCTGACCACTCCAGAGCTGAACAGAGGCTGCCTTGCCCCCAAGCTCTGGGTTGGGTCCATTCAGCCCTGGGGTGGCCGGGTTGAAGTAGTCTGAACTCCGTGGAGTGGGCCATTTCAGGGCCCCGCCTTCACAGCTGCAGCCCTCCGCCGGCTGCTCTTGGGAGGGATGGTTGGCTGGGAGGAGGCGGGGCAGTGCTGCTCTGCCCTGCCAGCAGAGGGAGGGATGGAGGGAGCGCACGTCACCTGCGCTGGGGGCCCTGGCTCAGCTGGTGGGCTGGCTCAGGCTCATGCAGTTGTGGTGGGAGGGTAGGGGGAAGTGGCTCCTCTGCTCTTTTGGGTCGCCAGTCCCTGGACTAGAGGTACACAGAGCTGTTTGTGGTTTTTCTTAAATATGGAAGAGAAGGAATGTGCTGGATGTGTAAAGCATGTGCAGAAAGCAAGAATTTGAATCTATAAGACAGCCAAGTTGTGTTTGCCTAATGTAATATTGATGTTAGTCTTGGCTGCTGGTGTATTTGGACAGCTAAGTGGGGACTCACCTTCATAGTGCTACTGTGCATACAAGCAAACTTTTGCACCCCAGCAAGAGCAGGCATAACCAAATTTCTTTCTCTGTTTCCTCTAGGCATTTGTGTTCAGTTACAAGGTTTCAGTGAAGGAACTGTCACTTAATTAAAAATCTTTTGCCTCATCTTTGGAATGTAAAAAGGGTTTCTGAATGAGATTTGGGGAATTGTTTGGACTGACTTGTCTGTTAGCAGTCATGCTGTGCATCACCATTTTAGTTTATGAATGACAAGATTATTGCTAAATTCTGGCCTCTGATGGTTTTTTACAAGCACTTTGGAGCACAGCTGAACAATTCTAAAAGTACCAGAAATACTATAATACAAGAGTTCAGGTGTTAGTCGTCTTCTGTGGGTTTTCTTTTTTTCCCCTCCCTTTTTCTCTGGCTTAACTTTAGTTTTTTGAAGGCTGTATCCATCCATGGATTGGGTTCAGCATAAGTAGCAGTGAGGCAGATTACACTGCTGTACCAGTAACTCACTCCTGGTTGGGGGCCCACAGCTCTGTGTGAGAGGGGTTAGTTAATCTCTGACTCATTCGGTCTGTTTTTTCCGTGGTCAGAGTGAATGGAGAGCAACTGTGGTGGTTCCATTTGTATTGTAGTAGTGCCTGTAGGATCCAGGTAGCACCTCATTGACCTAGGCACTGTTCTTAATGATATGAGTAGCTAGTCCCAAGCAGCCTGTTCATTTTGTAGTGAACTTTTTCACATTGGCCATCAAACCACCATTGGTAGGTACAACTTTGTCCCTTCCAATCTAAACTGAAATGGAAAGACTCTATACCACATTCAAGCTGCCACGCCAAGCTGTCTGGTCCCTTGGATCAGGGCTTCTTAAACACTTTTCTCTCAAGCCCACCTCCACAGCTACAATAGCCAGTGTGGCCCATTGTTAACACTTCTTACAGAAAATTCCTCCTTTAATTATTACATATGTACGAACACTGTAAATAAACAATGTATATGTTTCATTTTCATCTTAACATAAGCAGTTGTAATAATAGAGATCCCTAGCTATGTGCTCAAAGAAGTGCTTTGTGATCTTTGAAACCAAATTGTTATAGGAAAACTAAACTTAAAAAAAAAAAAAAAAAGTTGGGAACAAAATGTGGTGTTCAGAAAGAGAAAACATAATCTTGAATAAAACTGAACAATAAGGAACACCACAATATTAACAAAATTGTTTAAAAATAAAACACTCCACTACTGATTTTAAGACAAAATGGATGTCCAACTTCAAATATTATATTGTTTCCAGTTTTTATTATACTTGCATAGTACAGAAATTCAGATTTTAAATACTCAACTCTACTCTCTTTTTAACTTAGAAAAGAATCAAATATAGTAAATATAATTGCTACTTTATATTTTTAACACACTAAGACAACAGGCACTCATCTGATCAGGTAAAGGAGAGTCCAGACTTAAAGGATGTGCTGTCATATTTTCGTACCACTTTCTTCACTTTTTGGGCTGGCTAAATTTTGTGTAACTGCAGATGGGAATCTCATCATCTTCATCACCGCTGCACCCTTCTTGCTTTTGAAAAATAAATCATTCCATAACGGATTGCAATACAGTTGTAAATAGTGAGCCATATTTATGCACATTGTTAGGTTACTTTGTACTGAAAAGCACCATTGTACTCACAAGAACTAAACTTGCAGCTTAGTTTTTTTAAAGAAATATTTTTTCTATACTCTGTCCAACATGTACAGCTCAAAACATTGTTTATATAGCTTTTACTTAGATTACATGAGTCATATAGGCTTAAAAGATTTACTAACAGCCAAACCAGAGAACGCATTTGTGTTACCAGACCATCCAGGGCTGTGTGTGGCAGCCCACCTTTGGGACCCCATTCCCTGAATAAGTTGTTATGAGAATACTTTGAATTATATAGAAATTTATTAGGAATCCCAAGTTCTCTCTACAGTTACATCCCCATAAACAGAATTCTCAGTGTATGATTGTTAGGCAGAAAGATACTAGGTAAAATAGTTTAACTGGGATTCAGATTGCATTCTATAGGAAGTGTTTGTATTTTGCTTGCTTTCTGCCACTCGTGTTCACTGGTGACCTGTATTAGGAGCTGGACCTGAGAGCTGCATGTCAAGGAAAATATTGTTAACCAAGTTTAACTTCACTCTGTGAAACTGGTTGTGTTGAAAATTATGTATTGTCTTAGTGCATATGTATGTCTTAGGAAGTTAATATCAGCATTGATTATTAACCCTCACAGTATCCTAATGAGGTAGGTGGGGTAAGTATTATTTCCATTTTACAGGTGGAGAAACTGGGGGGGGGTCAGCTGAGTTTCTCTTGATAGTGAAGTGAGTAAACAGCAGAGCTGGGTGTGGAACCCTCGCCCTCCTGTGCTTGAATCCAGTGCCTCTTCGTTTAAACACTGTCTTCCTGCTTCACAGGAAATGCATAGACAGGTCCCTGCCCCAAAGACCTTTCTGTTTAAATGATGATAGCTAAATGAGAATCTATAGATCCCAAGCAAATAAGAGGAGGCGTGAGGAAGCTTACGGTCAGATATTATTATTAGCCATACACCCCAAGTCTGACTTACATAATTGGAAGTTTCCTAAATTTCCTACTATATATAACCTTTATAGTAAATTAGGTACTATTGTTTGCTAAACAAAAGGACACACTCCATCTAGGCACATTTAAGCAGAGCAATTTTAAAATTATGGTTTTGTGCATTTAATTCTATATTTCCAGTTTAATATAACAGGCAAGTAAAAAATTAATCTAGTAAATAAGAAATAGATCATTTCACCATTTTCTGGCCAAAAAATAAAAATCTGAATAAGTGTATGTAAGTTATGTGACTGCTTAAATAACTGTCAGGGAATGAAGTTAGTATTTGCGGGTATGAAAAGAGATGCAGGGTGGACAAATGACCTTGCTGGCAAGGTCAAGTGGAGTACAGATTATAGAACGGTTGGAGCTATGTGGGTCCTGATGCTGCATCTTTGGAAAGCTGGGTCCTAGTCTACACTAGAGGGCTTGTCGGCGGTTACATGAGGAACGTAAAATTCCTTGCATAACTGGAGGTGATTTCCTAAGCCACCAGTACACATCAAGGAAAAGCTGACCACAGATCCCTTGCGGTCAGCTTTCCCCTATGCCCTTGACCCCAGGACTTCAGGGTCAACTTCCGGGAGTGGCGTGGCGAGTTCAGACTCGTCCTGATCCACTCCCTGAAGGGCGAACTGATGGCAGAGAAATTGCTGCCGTCAGTATAGACATGGCCTGGGGTTTATTTTTGGCCTCTATTACTGATTGAATAACAATGTCTTGCTGCAGCATGGCATGGCTTGTACCTACACAGAACTGTCATCCCTGTGGTAATCTGTGATATTTTATGGAGCAGTGCCTTGAAACAGGAGACTGGAGGGGAATGACCATATTTATTTCATATCTAAAATCTCTCTAGTACAAATTTATTCTCTATAGTATATTCTGTCAAGTGACTATGTCCTTTGAAGTTCTCCACATGAATGATACCAAGGCTGAGAAATCTCAGTTTGAAGGACATTCTAATTGCCAGATGAGTGCTAAAACCCCGGAGAGTGACTATTGTAAGCATATTGGATTACAAAAGCAAGAAGGACCTGGAAAACAATCACTCTTGCATTTGTCTGTGCATGGTTGGCAGAGATGGTAGGGAATTGGCTGGAACAACAGTGCCCTGTTCTGTCTGCCAGCTGTTGGACTTGGGAGCATTTGTTAGGAGCCATATTTTTTGGCTTGAATGGCACCTTAATTGGCTGACTGGTCTCAGCATTAGAACTTGAGTTATACTTAGGCTGACTACTGCTAACTAGTTTTGTTTCCCCTCTACAGGTTCCTACTCCAGTCCCTGGAAGACTTGGACAACAGTTTAAGAAAACTTGGCTCCCGCTTGTTTGTGGTACGAGGACAGCCAACAGATGTCTTCCCCAGGCTTTTCAAAGTAAGAGGCCAAACCTGTTTTCTGTACATTGGTCAGGAAGAGATAAGAGCCCATTATAAAGCCTCTCATTTTTACTCCTTATGTGTTTTGTCTCCTGATTACTGAAAGGAATGTTCATTCTTCCAGGGTGGTATAACTGCTAAAGGTACCAGTCTTTTCATGAAATGTGGTATTTTTTGCTGACCAGGAGGATAACTATATTTATTTAAAACAAACAAGGAGTCCTGCGGCACTTAAAGACTAACATTGTTATCGCATGAGCTTTTGTGGGAGAAAATCACACTTTGTCAGATGCTTTGAAGATGGGGGAACTTACAGAATTGAAGGAAAATAAATGCAGGGGAGTCAAGATCCAAAGGGGTAGCCATGCTAGTCTAGTTCAGCAAAACAAACAAGGAGTTTAAAAGTGCCACAAGACTCCTAGTTTGTTTTGCAGGGGAATGTGAGTTGTGGGAGAAGGTCGCACTGTAACAGCAAATCAAAACAGTTGTTAAGATTCAAACACTGGGGAACAGCATACAGAGGAAGATGAGGTCAAATCATCTGTTGTAACAAGAGAAAAATCTGATGCCCCAATTAAGTCCTGAAGCAATGGAACTGAATTAATTTGCAAATTCAATCTCAGCAGTTTCTCTTTGGAGCCTTGATCTGGTATTCATCTGTCTGAGCACAGCAATTAGCAAATCATTAATGGAGTGCTCACGACCCACTGGTTTCTGAATGTTGTGATTTCTGGCTTCAGATTTGTGCCCGTTTATTCTTTTGCACAGAGACTGTCTTGTTTGTCCAGTATATAAGGCAGAGGGGATTTCTTGCACATGATGGTATAAATCACATTGGTGGATGAGCAGCTGAATGATCCGTTGATAGAGTAGCTGGTTTTATTAGGTTCCGTAATAGTGCCTTGTGGGCAGTGTGGTTGTGTGGAAGTTGGCAGTGCGGTTTGTTGCAGGGTTGTGTGCCTGCTTTAATGGTCTGTTGTTAGGTTTGTAGTTGCTGGTAAGTATCTCTTTGAGGTTAGGGAACTGTCTGTAGGCAAGGAGAGGGCTGTTGCCCAAGGCTTGAGAGAGTGAGGGATCGTCTGGTAGAATAGGCTGTAGGTCCCTGAGGATGTGCTGTAGAGGTCTGACTTGGAGGTTGTAGGTGGTGACTAGCAGCATCCTGTTTTCTTTCTTGGGCTTCTTCTGTAGTAGTTGACTTTGGCGTATCCGCCTGGCTCTGTCAGTCTGTTTCTTCACTTCTGCAGGTTATTTAAGCTTAAGAAGCAACATAAGTGTATGTTAAATTTTACTTTTTTACTCTATTAAAATGAGGAATGACTCATACTAGATAATTTATTTGGGATGTGTCTAGCTCCATTTGGATGGAAGCCAGAAACCTATGTAGAAAAAATCCATTCTAAAGTAGTTTTATGTAATAAAACTACTCTGTGATGCACTGGGTTTTTTCCTTGTCCATTTTTCAAAACATGTTATGTATTTATAAACTGGTTTACTAAACAAAGGGTATCTTAACCTGTACTTAGTGAAGTGATTGTTTCAGTTCCCCATAAGTAAGACTTTCAGAGGTATTTAAGGATCTGTAGTTGCAGACAAGTGCCTAGTGGGATTTACAATACTTCAGCAAAGCTAAGTGCCTGACTCCCATTGAAGTGAGCGCCTAATATTCTGAAATTTATTTGTAAACCCCACTAGACATCTAGCTCCCTTTAAGAATCTGGTCCCATGTCCTTCATGGTTTTTTGAATATGTAGATCTCATTTTCTCCCATATGTTCAGGGCCGGTCTGTCCATAGAGGCAACCTAGGAAGTCACCTAGTGCCCCAAAAAGTAGGTGGCGTCAAGGGGCTTCCCGCCTGCAGCACAATCCCCACGGTGGCAGTGCTGCTCCACCTTCCATGTCCAGATCTGGATCTCCGGCGGCAGTGCAGCCACTGTCTGCGGATGGATCCAGATCCCTGGCTGGGGCCAGCGCTTGGAGGGACGGGGGCAGAAACTTTGCTCTAGCCCTGCACAGGTTTCTAATCTTCATTGATTGGAAAAAGTAAACATTCCTGCTTTTTCAACTCTGAATCACTATATCAGCTTTGAATGAATTATTCCAAATTAGAGAATATTATTTCTTCATCTGCTAGCTAAATTGAGAGTAAAAAGCATTAAGGTAAAAGGCTTTTTTGCACAACAGAAGCCAAAACAACTTACATTTGGAAAAGGGTAGATAACATTTGATCCAATGTAAAGAACAAAAATAATATAGATAATGCAGTAAATGGTACTGTGACGTATTTATGCATCTTGAATTGACCTCAACAGTTGAAGATGTTCCCCATAATTATATCTAGAATTTAAAAAACAGAACCCTTTAATTCATTGAATTTGCAGCATTTTATAGTTAGCTATTGTTAATAGATGTACTAAATTTAGGTCTTACCATAGGTGGTTGTATTTTCATAACTGAACAGGTTTTTTTAAGGAAAAAGATGCTTAATTTTTAAATAAAAATCTGATTTAAATTTTAAAAGTATCATTGATTATTATCCACCCTGCTTCCCAAAGCCTGCTGTGGAGGAGGTTACTGCTGAGAATAGGGACAGGATATGCAGTTCAAGTGAGTCTGAATGCTTTGTCAGGGCACTGTAAGCAGTTATAGCTGTCCACTTGGCAAGAAAGCTGGGGGAATCAGATTTCCAGGGTCAGAAGGCATGTTGCTATTCATTCTGTGTTTTAGCATGACATAAATAGCCTCTGTGCTGCTTTTAGCCTTTTCAGAATCCAGGTTATTTTTATCTCTAGGCTGCAAATAAATATTCTGGCTGTTTGTGGTCCATGTCCTCTCCCTATTTTAATTAAAGACAAAATATAATCCCAGGATTATTAAAAGTAAGGGACAAAACTAACTCGTTTCCTAAGCTGTAAAGCAACTGTCTGAGCTCTACATTTAAAGAACAGTAGTGGTACTTTACTTGCCCAGTGAAGAGTCAGGTGAACTTCACCTATAGTCCATGGTTTCTAGATAAACTGTCAGTTGCTTAGGCATGAAATACTGCATCAGAAAAGAAATGTTCATGAACCTTTTAAACTTGAATGTAAGGAGTTTGGTTGGATTTTAGATCTTTTGTGAAGCTAGTGTCCAAAACGGTGCAGAGCTGAGCTGGCATAGAATAGAGGAGTGTATGATTATATCAGTTTTCCTTTCAGGGTGTTCTTCGATTGTCTTAGAACATATCTAGAGATTGTCTAGTGGTGTATTCTGTGAGGGTAGCCAGAACATGGGATGAATGTCTGTCACTGTTTATAAATAGTGCAAATGTCAACCCTGGAGGTGGGAGGGGGGATATAAAAGGGTTTAGAAGGAGGCAGACTGAAGCATACAGAGAGACCAATGTCTTGAGCAGTGGTTTTCAAACTATGTGTTGGGACCTAGTAGTGGGTCGCAGACCCTGAGGCACAGGATCATGGCACCCTGTGTTGCTGCCACCAAAACACTGGAATATATTGCTCAAAAATATAATTGTTAGTTCATGGGTATAAATCAGGGGTTGGCAGCCCCCAGCATGTGTGGTATGCAGGGCTGCTCAGGCTTCCCCACTGGGCCCACTGCCAAGCGTGGCCTGGAGGTTGGGCCCACAAGAGCCAGGGTGGCGCGGTGCTCTTCAGCTTGGGGGATGGCTCGGTGTGGGGGCCAGAGAAGCTCAGCGTGGGGGGGGCCTGGAGTGGCTGTGCGCAGGGGGGCCGGAGCGGCTTGGGAGCTGGTGCAATGTGGCTCGGCACAGGGAGCCAACACAGTGCAGCTCAGGGGGGCCGGAGCAGCTTGGCATGGTTCTGGAGGCTGGAGTGGTGCAGGGCCCAGGGTCAGTCCCCACAGTGGAGGGGAGTGGGACAACCCAGCCATGCCCCCCTCTCCCCCCCCCACTGCTGGGCTGCCTGCCCACAGGAACCCTAACCTCCCCTCTCCTAACCCCGAGTACCTGGCTCCACCCCCATTTGGCCCTGCCCCCGGCGCCTGCTGAGGGTGCAGTAAACAGGGCTGGCATGGGGGGGGCCAGCAGAGGTTGCAGACCGCTGGTATAAATGATGTTTTTTCAACTGGGTCCCAAGGAAAAGAAATTAAAAACCACTGCTCCTGAATACATATATGGTAGCAGGCTTCATAGCTGTAATTTATTTCAAGCATGTGGCTCTGACTGTGATAGGCAGTAGAAATGGGGCTATTCAGGCTGTGTTGTTTAATGCTACTGAGAGTAGGAATAGGTGACATAGTGGGAAACAAAACAGCAACAGTATCAAATATCACTTCTGTTGGTGGAGATGCATTTGGGGAAAATTAGGCTACAATGAGAGATGGCACGTGCAGCTCGCTCTGCTGCTTTGTCACTACCACAGAGTATCTTTCTACCAAAAAAAAATTTTCTTTTCTCTTCAGTCATCTGGAGTTTGATCTTCTGCACAGAATCAAACCCTGTTGTCACTGCAATCTGATAATAGGTCCATTTCATTCACAGCCTCCTGTCCGCTGTAGATTTTATGGTCTCTGATTATTTTTGTATTTATGTGGGTTTGCCTACAGTTGGCACTACATTCAGATACCAGAAATATTGGTTGGCTGGTTGTACTTAAATTGTCTTCTGGAGTTTCATATTTTGGGGAAACAGCCCTTCCAAGCATTCAAGACAATAATATGACTTGTGGTGATTTTCTTTATAGAAATACTGTATAGCATAATCTTAATGAAATCCTTTCTTACTGCTCATAAATATGGAGGATGAGAACTGCATTTATTCTTTGTATACTTCAAAATTTCAGACAGATTTTTTTTGTTTTTTGTTTTTTGTTTTTTTTTTTTTGTTTCCAGTCATATATATTCTGTTGCCTGATACTGACCTAGTAGCATTGTTTTCGGCTTTTCCATCCTATATAGACGTATTTGGATGTTTAGAACTTACTTTACTCTTTTTATCATGATAAAATGTGTTCCCTCCTCCCTCAGGAATGCACGTTCTTTTAACCCAAACCTGTCTTTTCTGTCCGGTCCCAAGGATGATATCCCTTGACAGTCTATTGTATAATTAAAACTAATTTGACAAATTAAATTCCAGTATGGGGAGAGAGCTGAAAGATGTCTAAACACTTGGGCTGTACCTATGCTAGGAAAAGTTAGTTTGAATTTGTTAATTCGATCTAATAAATTCGAGTTTAGTTTTAACTAAACTCGAATTTATTAGTTCCAATTAACAGTGAACTCATTCAACTGAACATCAAGTCAAATTGGTTCACTTTGTTAATTCAAACTAACTGCCCGTAATTTGAATTTATTAAGTCTGAACTAAGGGTTAATCCTAGTCTACACTGTCCTTAGTTTGAACTAAGGATTAAAATAAGCTTTCATTAGTTTGAATTAAGGAATGCCTTAATTCAAACTAATGAAAGCCTAATATAGACAGGGACTAAGTTCAAATTAAGTCTCCTTAATTTGGACTCATTTGCAGGTGTAGACGTAGCCTTGGAAAGTGGGTTTTGTTGCTGTTCTAGTTTGAGGAAAGGCAAGTGAAACCAGTCAGGATGAAGATGGAATGGTGTGGATGTTGACTTGAAAATGTGTGCCCCATTGAATTTTTAAGAATGGTTTTGTAATGTTATCTTTGCAAACCAGCTTTACCTATTTATGAGCAGAAGACTGATAAGTTTCCATGGGGAGCATGAAAGATGGGGGCAAGTGGAGAGTTATTTCCTGCTGTGAACTTTCCTAGTACTGCCCCTTATGCCTGTGTAGTCTATGCAGAATTGCAAAACCACTGTCATATTTTGGTTTTTTTGATGGCTGTTCTAAAACCCTCAGCCTCCTGTTCAGAAAAAGTTAAGGCCTGCCACATAGTTATTCAGAAGAGACTGGGCCTCTGGAATTTGGAAAAGAGTGTCTTATGCCATTCCAGTTGGAAAATGTGACCGTGTTGATTTTTGTAGCCTCCTGTTTGACTTTTTTTAAAGCTATTGCCTCCCTCATAGCTCACTGACTATGCCCAGCAGAGTATTTGCTGCAGCCCACAGATGTGATTAGCGTTGTTTATGTTTAACAGTGACTTTAGAAGTGTCACTGTGGAAACCATTAACTCCCTCCTCATAGCACTTGTTTGCTGAGAAAACTAGGCCATGGATTTGGTGAGCAAATCATGTTCTGTAAAGACTGAAAGGGAATGCAGCTGCCCAGCTTTTCTTCTAAGGCTTTTGTATTTCAAGGCCCAGTCCTCGTCATCTATAAAGTATTCTGTAGATGTCTTGTCTGATGTCTTGCCAGGTTCATGACTTGGATATGGCAAAAGCAGTATGCTTGTTTGGAGGATGAATGTCCTGTGTCTGGATTCCAGCAGTTTTTTGTATCTTTGTGGGAAAGAAATCTGGCCCTCTTGTTCTGATTTCTTCCTCCTCCAATGAAGGGTTGCTAGTGGCTGTGCACTATAAGGGACACCCCTTATTTAAATAAATCTCTTCTCCCATACTAAACCATTATAAAATCACTTTCCAAAGTGCTACTGGTTAACTTAACTACATTCATGGGATGATTACCCCACTCAGTTCATCCTGTGCCCAACAGAGTGAGGGCTAAGCCAAATTCAAGTTTTGCTACTGACTGAGAGGCAGCTGGGACAAATTTCAGTGGCATTACAGTCTGGCACAGAGGGTCTCAGTATCCCTTAAATTTGAGCGGGCTGCCTGTCCATTCTTGGCCACCACAGAAAGTTGCACCCTCCATTGAAGTCTGAAACATCACCCCCTCTGGCTGCAGCAAAGCCTCTTTCAGATGGTGCCTTTGCTTCAGACAGCACTTCTTCTCTTAGGCCCCATCTTTTGACTGGCAGAGGTCAGTCAGTCAGCTGTGAGTCAGCTCCTGGCACCTGAGCAAGAGCCGGAGCAGTTGCTTGACTCAGCATCTGAGGCCCTGGGTTCCCTGCAGCTCCCAAAGCCTGGGGATCCCAAGGCAGGGAGAGGAGAAGGGACTTGCCCCCCCCCCCCCCCCGAAGGGATGTTTGAGGTTTGTCCTGTGTTTTAGAAGTACGGAGTTGGCAGCTCTGCTCCCCTGTTGTCCCTAGGCTCACCCCTTGTGCTGGTCTCCCCCTCCCACTTTTCTCATGCCAGGATAGGGCATGAGTTCTCTTTTGTGATTTCCTTGTAGTGATGTTGAAAAACTACTTTAGAACCATCTTGGCTTAAAGTACTTGACAGTCTCAGGATAAATATGCAAGTTTTAAACAGTTGTTGTTGAACATTTCCCGTGCATTTTTTAGCCCTAATTTTTCAGCATTAGCATGACGTTAGAGAACTGGGAAATGAGCCAAGCCATTGTAATTTTATTAGGCAAGTTGAGAGCAGTGCAGGTAGAAAGAAGCATGTGTATTGGGGGAAGAGGAAGCAAAGAGGTTCTTCAGTCTTCATGTTTAGTGACGTGGATGAGAGAGTTAGTATAAAGCTGAGATTCTGATCTTGACCTTTCACAGAGGTGATAAAACAAAGTCCCTGACCATCTCTGTTCAATATGTGTTGTTGTTATATGTGTTCACAGGGCTCTCTCCAGGGTTCCTCTCTCCGTATCATAGCTTCCTGAAAAGCAAAAGACCCCAGGACTTCATTGGCATGATCTTAAGGCATCCCTGTCATTCTCTTCAGTGACCATGCTAGCTGCTGGGGCTGAGGGTCTAATATCTGTCATGACAACTCTGTTTTATGTTCTTCACAGGAATGGGGGGTAACCCGTCTCACGTTTGAGTATGACTCTGAACCATTTGGGAAAGAGAGAGATGCAGCTATCGTTAAACTGGCAAAGGAAGCTGGAGTGGAGGTGGTGATAGAGAACTCACACACTCTCTATGACCTGGACAGGTAAGAGGAAAAGGAGAGGCAGCTGTACGGTTCAGGCAGGGTTCAGAATGTGCTGTCTGAGGAGGGCTGTAAGAGTGTCATACTGAGCTGTCTGAAGACTCCCTTCTGTCTGGTGGCTGGTCATTTTCTTTCTCCAGTTGGCTTTCCCTGATTTCTAAATCCTTCATAGTCCAAACTTGTTGATGACCGTTGTGTGCTTTTCTCCCTTATTGCAGGCCAAACTGGTCTATATATCTATATGTAAAAAATAAACCCACCCCACTATGAAATGATCTATTAGAGAGTATTATGATCTTGTTTGACCACCTATTATTATAGAACAAACCATAAAATTTCATCAGGCAGCTTCTTCATCAAGCAAACAACAAGTGACTGAACTAGAATAGATGCCTTTCTTTAAAAGGTCTGATCTTGATTTGAGAACACCTAATGATGGGAAACTTCACATTCCTTGGCAGCATATTATAATGGCTAATTACCCTTACCATCAAAATGCATTTTATTTCCACTGCAAATTTTTCTGACTTGAGTCTTCAGTCTTTAGAGCTTGTTAAGCTTGTCTGCTTGTTTAAAGCCCTCTAGTATCCTTTATCTTCTCTCTACGTAGGTACTTGCAGACTGATCAAGGCAGCTCATAACCTTTGATATTCTTGTATAATGTTTGCCCTGGTGCTATCTGAAGAAGTGAAATAGTCTGTCGCTTGTACTCTGGCTGTCAGTTCTCTGCAGTTAGTTTCCAGTTTCCTTTCTGAACCTGATAAAACCCAGTTTGTGAATTGTACTAATCCTGTACATATTTTGCACAATCCACACTTTAGAGAGTTCATCCAATATTTGTATCACAGTAATTGAATAAACTGACATGGGGTGACTGGACAGTAGATAGATGTATTTGCATCTAACTAGTTACCATAGTTATCCAAGTAATCACAAACAGATTGCCACCCTATCCAAGCCTGTGCTGCCAGTTGAGCAGCATAATCTGCAAGTGTTGGCTGAGAACTTCCTCTCAGACAGGAAATGGGTGACCAGGTCATTTTCCCTGACACACAAGAGAGGTTCCCTTGTGCAAGCCACCAGTGAAATGATGCCACGAAAGAATGGACTGTGGTGAACCCAGGAGAATGGCTTCTGCAGACATTTGACTAACTCAGAAGACAAAGTCTGTGGGGCTATGGTCCTTACATGGGCTGTCACACATGGCCTGTGGTAATCCACTGAACTAACTGTCATAAATGTACTTGTTCAGGCCAGGATTGCCCTATTCCCTGAGGCGAAATAGCACTGTGGAGTGGAGAGATGTGATCAAAAACATCCTAATAGCATCTGGAGCCCCAACCCTTGTGCTAAGTGCAATAAAACTACATAGCAGATGACATCCAGGCCCCATCTCTTAGGAAGTCTTCTATTCCTATTCTTGCCCCTGTAAGTTGCTGGCTGGGAGTTGAGGCACAGAAGATTATTTCATTCTCGTTTGAATTCTAGTGAAGGTTAAAAGGGCTTGTCACAAAAGCCATAATTTGGTCCAAATTGTAGTTTGTGTTCAAGGCCCCATAACTGGAGGATGTCTGCTGTCACAAGGTATATTGGCAGAGCTTTGGGTGGAACTGCACAGTAGTAAGGACTGCAGATCCAAACGGAGGGTATCGACATATGAAAGAGGACCAGTCAGTAGGGCAGGGCAAGGCAGAGGTGTGTCTGTAGAGCAGGAGTGGAGTTGGGGGGACTTGCACAGCACTATCAGATTGTCACACTCAGGAGTACTAAACTGCACTGTAGAACAAACCTGCTGAAGGAGTAGTTGCTGTCATAGGCAATGCCTTATGGTCCCATTCCATCATTGATAATGGACGCACAGCTTCTTATAACATAATGAGGGGACAGGTATGAATGTTTCATGTTTCTCTCCTGGCTTTTTCCAGAGTTGTGTTCCAGGGGGAAAGTGATAGAGTGCAAGAAGCAGGGAAGTCTGTGGGGGATAAGGGTAGAAGCTTCTGAAATACTTTTTGAAGAGTGCAGGGAAGCAAAGGGTGTCATCTAGGCTTTGCAGAGCTTATTTGGATGACTTTGCGATGCATCAGCAAATGCTCCTCCTTGATGGTTTTCTACCTTGTATTCTTGCTTTTTCTACCTGAAGAAATAAAGAATGGTGGGCATCTCTGTTTCAATTTTCTTTTTAATGTGACCATGTTCTGCCTTTTAAAAAAACCTCCCTGTTCCTTCCCAGTACACATGAAAGGTCTTGGATCGTTTATGACCTATATCTCAGCAGCAGCAATAAAAGATTATCAGGGAGCAGCCTCCTGCCTCCCTGCTGCTGTATAGGGCTGGAAAGTCAGGTCACACAATATCACATGTGATAAGTAGCTCTGTGAAGGCCCTAGGCTAGCATGGAGCTCCTCCCCTCTTCACGTGCAGGGGAAGGCACGTGGCCTCCTGAAACACTAGGCTTCAAGCTCAGCCCCTTGCGTAAGTTGTTGACTGTGATGGGTGGGGAGGATTGCTCCAGCACGAGTGCTGGCTTGGCTCTTTCAGCTTTATATAAGGCTGGCAGTCTGAACTCTCCCTGCTTTCCTGTTAACTCTTCTGCTCCTAATGCTGTGCTGGGGATGCTGCTAAGGGAAATGTCCTTGTTTCTACTTGCAGAGACTCTGCCTAGCCAAGGGGTCTCCTTCAAATTCTTTTTAGCTTAGTTCCCCAAGAGAGAGCTGTCATGAGAAGCCTCACATTTTTTCCCCATTAGAAATTTGGACAGCCTGTGGGCAATTCAGAAGGTAGTAGAAGGGAGCTGTGACTATCTGTGATCCTGGTTTCAGTTGAAATAGGTCAGAACACTAAAAAATAAATGGCATACTGAGTAAGTGGCAGACTAACTTGTGATCATATGTGGGTGGGGAAGGATAGAGATTTTTCTACTCGCAGAAAAGTGATGCACACTGGGATTTCTCTTCTCTGCAATAGGGAGAATGACAGATGGGCTGGGATATTTTTTAATGTGGAGGAAACAGGCTGGGATTTCTCTAGTGCAGGGAGGGGGCCGGATGCAGGCTAGGATTTCTTACAGATGGGTGGGGAGCACAGGAAATGATGGAGGCAGGGATTTCTCTGATCCAAAGAGTGAGAGGTGGGGGGGAAGTGAGATGAGGATTTGTCATCCAGGGGAGCAATAGAAAAGGAGGTGATGGGTTTAGTTTGGGTTTCTCGCTTTGTGTGGCAACACAGATTGTCCCAGATTTGAATTTTTCTCACTGAAGGATGGCATAGGGACTGGTGTAGGCTGAGATGTCTTTTCTGGGGATGGCCTTAGCCTGAAGTTTCTTTAATAGCTACTTGCAGGATAGATCCAAATGGAGAGGAGGGGGTCTGTCTAGGATTTCTCCATCCTGAGAAAAAAATGTCGGAGTCCAAGGGAGCTAATGCATGGGTGCTATTCCCCACCCCTCCCATGAGAATAAAACTGTTTTCTAACTGTCTCCTGGCCTGTGTCTAGAATAATCGAGCTTAATGGCAGCAAGCCGCCTCTCACCTACAAGCGTTTCCAGACCATCATTAGCCGCATGGAGCTTCCCAAGAAGCCAGTAAGCAGCATCACAAGCCAGCAGATGGAGAAGTGCAGGTCTGAGATCCAGGAGAATCATGATGACACGTATGGAGTCCCGTCTCTGGAGGAGCTGGGTACGTGTTCAGGGCTGAGGGGGTTTAACTACCTACCAAACAAGATCTATTAGACTTCCCGAATGGTTTCACTGTTTCGTCTAACCTGGGCAGGCTACAGCCTTGGAAACAGCATTTATATTCATTGAGTCTTAGAATTTGTGAAAATGAGGCACCAATTGTCCATCTGTCTGTTATCCTTGATTCTAGTGCAGACTCCCCTCCTTCCTTCTTACAGCTTTGTTGATGCTTCTCAGGTGTAACCTGCCATCCTTTGTCCACTTTTTCAGCCCCTAGGGCCTTCACAGTGCAGCTGAGTCCTGATCCACTGCATCCTTTACTATTCTAGTTGCTGACAGGCTGGTTGTGGCAGATCTGGAATGTTAATTGTGCTAAGCTGAGGCCATCACACTTGCTTAGCTGTGACCAAAAAGGATTAATTGGGGAACTTGCAGAGACAAAAGTTTTTACTGAAGATGCTACCATCCGTCCTTAGCTATTCATTAATGTTGAGGGAATCAGTGTTTGTCTCCAAGTTACGTAAGTGCTTGAATTTGACTTGGAGGAGGACAGGGAGAGGAAGCAGAAAATATGGGTGGTTAAGTCCTGTGAGGCTGTTTGCATAGCTCCCAAATACAAGTGACAACCTCAGGGAAGACTGCCAAGAACTAAGACACAAACCCAAACTGGTTAAAAATTCTGTGCTTAGAATTCACCAGTCAAACTACAGATGTGAACTCCTCAAGCATTATAGCAGCCAACGCATGGAGTCGGACAGTTTCCTTGCATACACTGTCTGTCTTGCCACCCAGGCAAACTTGTGTTTGATATATGGTCATTTACAGCAAAAATTATAACAATATTTGTCATTCCCAGGCCTAAAGGGCCAGTCACTTAACCTAGGTCAGTTACACCTGAGACCTCATACCAAAGACAACACTTGTAGCCTATCCTATAATTTATTAAAGAAGAAAAAGGAATGTGTTATTTACACAGTTAAAGTAGGTAGACGCACACACGAATTAATTACAGCAGGGATCCTGAAGCCTTTTCTGGACTACAAAGATCAGTTGACCTACGTTAGGTTGACTTACAGCCACAATACTAATTAATTGCAGCACTAGCTGATGCCCACACTGCCCTTCTCGGGTCAGTGGAGTGTGTCCTCACCAGGAGCACTTCCACTGACCAAAAAGATTAGTTCAGGGGCTGTGTCCCCTGTCTCTCAGCTCCCAGCCAGGAGCTGGGACTTCTCCTCTCCCCTTTTTCTGTCACATGGGGCTTCTCCCTTCCCTGCTCTCCCCAAGAATCAGCTGTGAAATTGACACAGATGCCCCGGCAGCATGTGGGTGGAGAAGCACCTAGACTTCTGGTGCTGGCTCCCTGCAGAGACCAACAGCCCAAACTTCTTGCCCTGTTCCCAGCTGGGAGTAGGGCAAGAAGCCCAGGCTGCTGATTTCCTTCTGCGGCTGGGGGCTGAGGCAAGAAGTCTAGGCTGCTGGTCATCGCTCTTAGCTGGGATCAGGGCAGAGAAGTCTAGCTGTTTCTCCACCTGCTCCCCACTCTGTAAATTACATGAGCTGTGAAATTGACATGGCTGCCCATTGCAGCCAGGAGCAGGGACCAGCACGCCCAGACTTCTTGCCCCACTTCTAGCTGGGGTCTGGAACCAGCATCCTGGACTTGTGGCTCCCTCTTGCTCCACTTCCAGCTGGGAACCAGCAGCCTAGGCTTGTTTTCTTGTCAATTTCAGCATGTTGCTGGTGACAAGAATCACAGCTGATGTAAAGGGATACAGCCTCACTCTAACTATGCTGACAGAAGCCCAGCACCTCATCAGGATGGTGCTTTTTGTTTAAGATAATAATAATAATAATAATAATTTTTGTCAGTGGGGGGTTGATGTCAGTATGTACACCACCTGACTTTGGTCAACAAAACTCTCTAGTGTAAGCAGGCCTCAAACTGAGGCTCTGCAGATGTAAGTAGGTTGGCAAAGTGTCTCCTACAGCTCTTTGTAGCAAATCAGAATGCTTTTAACATGTTAGTAACTAATTGTAGTTGATAAAATAATAATACTTGGTCAGTCATCTTGCTGTGAGAATAAAATATATACATTAAAAGAGCAGTAAATGAAACCATGAATTCACACTACTGTGAGTCTTCTGTGTAACGCTGATTGCTAATTTTGCTCCTGAACCGTTGAGGTTGGAGTATTACTGAGTTAGTCATTTTAGGTTTCAAATTGTGATAAAAAGCTTGCATATCTTACCAGTTTCTATGTCCTCTAGAGCAAGGGTTCCCAGCCTTTGTAAGGCTGGGGACCCCTGAGAAAGGGAAAAAAAAAGTTTTAGCGACCCCTGCGGCGACGTGCTGCAGCAGAATCTGTCCCATACCACTCTCCTGCTGGGGAGCGGGGTCTCCCCCCAGCAGAGGGCCATGGCTGTGGCAGCCCCTGCTGTCCAGCAGGGGAATGGGGCCGCAGGCAGCTTCCAGGCAGGGGCAGTGAGCCATAGCCACGAGCTGCAGCCGCCACGGCCCCATTCTCCTGCTAGGAGTGGGGGTTGCCATGGCCATGGTCCCCTGCCCGGGGGGACCCCACTCCCCAGTGGGGAGTGGGGCCACCAGCAGCTCCCCAGTGGGGTTCCATGGCCACGGCAGCCCCTACTTCCAGCAGGAGAATGGCTGCCCCTGCCTGGGAGCTGCCCGTGGCCCCACTCCATTGCCAGACAGCAGGGGCTGCTGTGGCCATGGCTCCCAGCCAGCCCCTGGAGAGGAGGGAAACTGCGCCACTGCTGGCTTCAGCACCCAGTGAGTGGGGGCAGCATCCCGCCCTCTGTGACCTCCACCCCTGTTGGGATCCGGCCTTGGCAGGAGCATTGGGACCACAACTGGGTTCCAGCCCCGGGGGTGGGGGGGGCAGTGCCACGGACCCCCTGCAAGAGGCCTGTGGACTGCTGGGGGTCTGCAGCCCACAGGTTGGGAACCACTGCTCTAGAGAGAACCCAAGCTAAGGATCTTGGAGATCTCTTGTTTATGCTTAGAAATATTAGCTTCTGCAAATTCCAGTTAGCATAGTGATCCAGTTTCTTTTCATCAGGGATTTGTATTCCCTTCCCTCAGAGTTCAAATTATGGGGTTGGGGAATTAAAAAAAAAAAAAAAAAAAAAGTCCTTTAATGTTTCAAAATGGCTCATTTGGTTTCAGCAGATCTTGTGTGCAGGCCCAGTGCTTTTAATTAATGCTTCATTTCTGTTTCATGAGATACACAGTTGAGGTTTACAATGCAAACACTTGTATTTTTATACCATTGGGTACAGACATTATACATTAGATCAATACACGCAGCATCCTACAAACATTTCTTCAAGTGTAAACACATTCTTACTATATAACCTTAACATTGCTTTTAACAGTGCTGACATAAATGAGCCTTGCTGGTTTCCAGCTATGCATTTGTTAGTGTTCAGTGAGGGCTAGTGGCTTTGGCATGAGATGGCACTGGGTCTGCCAGCATCATTGTTCCATGCTTGTCAACTGCAGTCTCATCAGCTGCAGCTTCCAAAAAGAGTGCTCAGCACTGAGAGTGATGCACAAGCCCCCACCCCCACATTAAGGATGTGAACTGAAGTCCAAGCAAAGGGCCAGCTTATTGCTTATCTCTGAAGTACTGCTCATATGTAGAGTGTAGCTGTCAGGTCTCCAGTAGTATCTGGATATTGTTGGACACTGCCTGAGTAGGCTGGAAAGGGAGACGGCTGTATGAAAACTTGTTAGGGCTCAGCAGAAGCCTTTGCGTATTAGTCATGGGAGATTTGGCTCTCTTGATGTCCTCTTAGATCAAAGTGTAGAAAGCGGAATTCAGGTTCAGTCTACCGTGGAGGAAGGCTCCTTGTGACAGGGAGCTATATAGGAAAATTGCATTTCTGCTGTCCATACTGTGTGTGTTCTGAGGATCGAGATGACGTAAGTGCTCAGTGCTGTCTAGTCCAATATCTTCTCAAGTACCAGACTGAGAGAATGGGAGGGTTGCTTGACTTAGATTGTGTGATTAAATACTTTCAGGGTGGGCTGTTAGATCTGATAGGACAAAGGTGCTTGTGATGATAAATTGGCCCTTCAGATTTATCCTAATTGTAAGTTCAACTGCAAGAAGTGTCAGTGTAAATTCGTAAGGTACCTACTAATGCATAACAACAAATGTTGGGCAGAGAAGTGGAAAAGCAAGACAGATTGAGTTAATCCAAACAAAAAGGACTAGTACAACTTAAGAACTGTTGTAAGATCATTCGTGGTATACAGGAAAAGGATGAAACTGGGAATGAATAATCCAAAATTGGTATTTGGGATATTAGGTCTAATTGGTGAACTATTGCAGCTGTTACTCACTTCTGGGTTCCTAATGGAAAAGCATTTGGGATGGAAAATTGGCTACTGGAGCATCTGTCACCTTTATGGCTGCTACTCCCAACATGTCATAAGACCGTGGGCCTTTGTCAGCTTGACCCTCTGAGATGTCCTGCTGGAGGACAGATCCAGAGGATGTGGCCACAACCAGCTGAATCCCAAACACCACCAGGGATGTTCCAAAGGGGCAGCTGTGTTAGTATAGTAAAGCAAAAGAAGCAAAGAGTCTTGTGGCACTTAGACGAACAGATTTATTTATTGCATGAGCTTTCGTGGGAGAATATCCCATTTTGTCAGACGCTTTGAAGAGGGGGACCTTACAGAATGGGATGAAAATAAATGTAGGGGAGTGAAAGACATGGGATCAGGTCATACTGCAACAACAAGTCAGAGCATTTGTAAGGAATCAGACTCTAGGAAACAGCACACAGAGGGAGGGTGAAGTCAAATTACCTCTTATAATGTGAAAAGAATCCATAGTTATGATTCAGCCCTGCTTTCACACAGTCTAGTTTGCATATTAGTTTGATTTCAGCTGTTTCTCTTTCAAGTCTTGATGTCCCATTGATTTTTCTTGAGAACCATCATTAACAAATCATCAGTGGAGTGATTAGGAATATGGAAGTGCTCAGAACTGGTTTTTTGTGTTGTGATTTCTGATGTCAGTTTTGTGCCCATTTATTCTTCTGCGTAGGGACTGTCCTGTTTGTCCGATGTATATGATGTGGGGGCACTTCCAACACATGATGACATAAATCACATTAGTGGATGTTCAGGTGAAGGACCCTTTGATGGATCAGCTGCCTTGATTAGGTCCTATGATGGCGTCTTTTGTGCAGATATGTGGACAAAGTTAGCAGCGTGGTTTGTTGCAGGGATATGTGCCTGCTTTAATGTTTCTGTTGTTAGGTCTGTGTAGCACTTTGTCTCACTTTGTGCCCTTTTCCTTCCCTACCTTTTCTTCTCTTTCCTACCTCTCTCCTTCCTTTTCTCTAATAAGAGTTTGGTTTATCCAGCCAAAGCTATGTATTGCCTCTGACTAGAAAGAGCTAGTTAAATGCAATGTCATAAACAGCCCATTGCTAGTAAAACTTTGCCTGGTCTTGGAGTGGCTGATAAGACTGTGTGCTATGTCTGCAGTTTCTCTGCATAGAAGTTGCAATGAGAGTCAACATGAGATAGTAGCTGCATTTTCTATCTTTAGTGTTCTTTTATTTCTCCCTCTTTTTGTGTTAGTTTGTCTTGTTTCATCTTCTAGGAAGTCAGGTCTGACTTTAACAGCAGCAGCTCCAGCCCATGTCCCTGAAAAGGGCAGTGATTACCATCTTTAAAACAATCTAAGATTTTATCAAACAAGGGGAGGGTCCTTCAAAAATTCGCCAGCTCAAGAGAGAGAGGACAAGGGATGTTGTTAAATGGAAGCTTTCCTCAACACTTGCGTTTCAAACGCTTTAACTGTCTCCCCTCCTCCTCCCCCCCACCCCACGCACCCAGCCTCACACTTCATATCTTTAATAAAATGCTAGGGTGCTTTTTAATGGTGTGTTTGCTATGGTGCTAAGCCAGGTAAGATTTCTGTACAATAAATTCCAAAACTTGTTAGAAACTGCTTAATGCTGGAGACCAATTAGTTATAGAATCATAGAAATGTAAGGCTGCAAGGGACCTCAAGAAGTCATCCAGTCCAGCCCCTGTGCTATGGAAGGACCACGTAAACCTCAACCATCCCTGACAGGTGTTCGTCCAACCTGTTCTTAAAAATATCCATTGATTCCACAGCCTCCCTTGGAAACATAGTTCAAAGCTTAACTACGCTTACAGTTAGAAGGCATATTCTAGATATGTAACCTAAATTTTCATTGCTGCAGATTAAGCCCATTATTACTTGTCCTACCTTCAGTGAGCATAGAGAAAAATTGTTCACTAACCTCTTTGTAGCAGTCCTTTACATATTTGAAGACTATTATCTGATCCTTACTGAGTTTCCTTTTCTCAAGGCTAAAAGTGCCCAGTTTAACCTTTCCTCATTTGTCAGGTTTTTAAGTCTCTTACCATTGTTGTTGCTGTCCTTTGGAGTTTCTGTAATCTGTTCATATTTTTCCCCAGAACAGGTCACACCACTGCAGCTGAGGCCTTACTGGTGCTGCATTCAACAGGGCATGTAATTTCTATGTCTTGCATACAACACTCAGTGATGTTAGCCTTTTCTGCAGCAGCATCCTACTGAGACGCATTCAATTTGTGATCATCTGTAAGCCCCAGATCTTTCAGTAATAGCTCCACCTAGCCAATTTTTCCACACTTTATAGTTATGCGTCTCATGGTTTTTTTTAAAATACTTCTGAAGTGAAGTACTTTTCACTTATCTTGACTGTAATTTTGTTGATTTTAGGCCATTTCTCAAATTTTCATCCAATCCTTCAAAGTGCTTGTAACGCCCCTCCAAGCTCAGTGTCACCTGCAGATTTTCTAAGTGTACTTGCCACTCCATTATCCAAGTCATCAATGAAAACATTGAATAGTGACTGACTGCTGCAGGAGCCAAGTAGCTACACCTGCCCAGTTTATCAATGAACCATTGATAACTACTCTTTGAGTATGGTCCTTCAACCAGCTGTGAATCTACCTTATAGTAATTTCATTCTAGACCATATTTCCTTACTTTGTTTATGAGTGTGTCATTTGGGACTGTGTCTGAAGTCTTCCCCAAAAAAAGCTATCGCATCCACTGCTTCTCCACTATTCACTAGGCCAGTAACCCAGTCTAAGAAGGAAATTAGGTTGATTTGGCATGATTTGTTCTTGACAACTTCATGCTGGTTGTTCTTATAATTTATCCTCCAAGTGCTTGCAAACTGCTTGTTTAATAATTTGTTCCAGTATCTTTCCATGTAAAGTTAGGCTAACTGGTCTATAATTTCCTGAGTCCCCTTTGTTCCCCATTTTAAAGACAGATAATTATGTTTGCCCTTCCCCAGTCATCTGGGACCTTACCTGTCCTACAGTAGTTCTCAAATAAAATTGCTAATGTTTCTGAGTTTGCTTCAGCTACTTCCTTCAAGTAGCTTAGGATGAATGTCTTCAGATCCTACCAACTTGAATATGTCTGTCTTACCTCAATATTTTTTTAACCTGTTCTTCCCTGTTCTAGCTTATATTCCCTTCCCCTTGTTGTTAATGTTATTTCTGTGTCTGGTCACTGCTATTTTTTTTAGTGAAGACTGAAGCAATATTGATGCAAAACATTTCAGTTATATTCATGCCACTAGTGATTAGCTCTCTTTCCTCACTAAGTAGGGGAACTAGACTTTTCTTTGTCTGTATCTTTCTCCTAATGTATGTAAAGAACTACTTCTTGTTGCCTTTTATGTCCCTTGCTAGGTTTAACTCATTTTGTGCCTTGGCTTTTCTGATTATGATAATGTTAACACCTTCATCTCCTTGGGCCTATGTAATTTGTCTGAATTAATACAGCACGCCCCCTGCTGGCTGCTCTGTTTATATTTGATCCTCAACCTGATAAGAGGACACAGTGGAATCACGATGATCTCAACATGGGTATGGTTTGTGTATGAATGATGGTGGGGTGCCCCAAGAATGCTGATTAAAGAACTTGATTTGGGAACAGGTGCTCATACTGGAGTGTCAGAGCTGCTTTACTCACTGTCACCAATTGTCATCCTTTGCTGTAGAAGGGTGAGAGTAGCAATGATAAGCCAAATATTCAAAGAACTCGGAGCTGTCTCTTTTGAGTCAGATACTGTTTGCGGTGCTGGAGCCCTGCTGCACCCTTTGCCTAGAGTTGGCTTCCAGCCTTACCACCCTGTTTGTTCCCCTCAGGTTTCCCCACAGATGGACTTGTCCCGGCAGTTTGGAAAGGAGGGGAGACAGAGGCATTGGCCCGGCTGGATAAGCATTTGGAAAGAAAGGTAACCAACACCCTTTCACTCAGAAAATTGTACTTTCTGCATGTTGATCAAGCGATTTTCACCCTTAGTTCTGCTGCTTATGGCAGCAGACCTAGCTCTATGTTGGTGGGAATGTGGCCACCCACTTCTAGGCTTCAAAGGACCAAAAAGGAGGTGGCAAATCACTGACATATGTGCACTTGGGTGGAATTTACTCACCAAGTGATGCTGGTGTTGCAGCACCTTAGAGCATGAAGGGTATTGAGCCCCATTCCCTCTGGGTTAGCACAGATGAAGAGAGCTTTCCACCAAGCTACAGTGCTGGCTGTAGACTGCCTTCCATCTCCTTTTTAGTGATCACTTTCAGACATTTGTGCCAGTGCAGAAACAATAACAGGACAAATGCGAAGATCCAGGATTTTCATGGGAAGGGCATGTAAGGTCTGTTAATGCAGCACATACCGTGTTGTTTGGTGTACCTGGAGTCACTCATCGTAATTTCTGGACACTGTTGACCTTGTTTCCTTTTATTGCAACGCACAGAATAAACAAATTGTGATGATAAGAATAGGAGTATTGGTTATTACTGGTAACAACACAAGATAAAATTACTCAGCCAGAAATGACTGTCTCTTTAATGCTAGCCTTTACTGGTGGTAGGCATGCAATGGAGAGCTTGTGTCCTGTCAGGCTGCATTGAGGGAGGATAAAACTTCAGCATAATACTCTGCAGGTAGTGCAGAATCTCAGCATTGTATACTTGTTGATTGCCATGCTCAGTGATAGTCTTTTCTCCTGGAGTCACCAGGGAGACAGTTAAGATCTCTCCTCATGCAGCTCACAGCTGGACATACCTGGTGTATGAAGATATACCAGCAGGAGGTCCTAGGCACAAACTGACACTACAGCCAAGCTGATAGCTCACTCCCAGATCAACAGGACTAGATCAGGTTCCAAAGGGGTAACTGTGTCAGTCTAATTCAGCAAAACAAACAAGGAAGGAGTCCTGTGGCACTTTTAAAGATTAACAAATTTATTTATTGCATGAGCTTTTGTGGGAGAAGATCCCACTTCTTCATGTGTAAGCGTCTGATAAAGTGGGATTTTCTCCCACAAAAGCTTACACAATAAATGTGTTAGTCTTTAAGAAGACTAATCAAATTGCTTTTGAATGGGGAGTGAGCTGTGTGCCTCGCTGTTCATAGGAGTGCTGGAATTGCCTTCTTGAGCCATTTCCCAAGAGATGGTTGAAGCCATTTCAGTAGGGATAGTGTCAGAGAGATGTAAGGGGCTTTAATGAACCTCCTGGAGACAATTTTTTGCTTGCCCAAAGGTCTGATCCTTGGAGTGCTGCATTTCTGAAACCCATTCTCTTTGCTAAATGCTTCTAGGCTTGGGTTGCAAACTACGAAAGGCCAAGGATGAATGCCAACTCGCTCCTGGCCAGCCCCACTGGGCTCAGTCCCTACCTGCGCTTTGGCTGCTTGTCCTGCCGCTTATTCTACTACCGCCTCTGGGAGCTGTACAAGAAGGTGAGAAAAGGGGGAGTGGGATGGGGAGATTATTCCAGAGCAGGCAGGCCAGGGACCAGGCTGGTTCTGAGCAGAGGGGCAGTGTTAATTCTCTTGCAGTTCTGTCATACACAGTTTTTCAAATGGTAGAAGCTGCTTCCTCCTTCCCATGCCTCTAACTCTTCTGGCTATGAAGCAATGGTCAGGTCTTTCATTATAGTTGCCCCTACTTGAGGAACCTGACAAAAATGGAGAGACTCTTGTTAGACATGATTAATAAAAGTAACATGGATTCTCAAGCCTGGGCCCTTATAACTGTAAGTTCTGAGCCGGCTCTAGTGCTTGACCTCTTGTTCTAGACAAGTCAGTTTCTTGAACATATCAGAACAGCTTTAAAATGGGTGTTTACAACTCTCGTGCATTGGGTTTCTGGTGAAGGGCTATTCAGAGGATAACACCACTGCTCCAAACATTGGTAGCCACCTTGATCCCTGCATGGGAATTGCCCATAGAAAATGTGTGGGTGGATTTGAGCTGAGCTGCCCAGGTTCAAAGGCTGGAAAAAGGCAAGTCTTCTTTCTCTGTCCCTGCTTCCTCTCCTCCACAGGTGAAACGAAACAACACGCCACCACTCTCGCTATATGGCCAGTTGCTCTGGCGGGAATTTTTCTATACAGCAGCCACCAACAATCCCAAATTTGACCGCATGGAGGGGAACCCAATTTGCATCCAGATCCCCTGGGACAGGAATGCTGAAGCCTTGGCAAAATGGGCAGAGGGCAAGACAGGCTTCCCCTGGATTGATGCTATCATGACCCAGCTGAAACAGGAAGGCTGGATCCACCATCTGGCTAGGCACGCAGTGGCATGTTTCCTGACCAGGGGCGACCTCTGGATCAGCTGGGAGTCTGGAGTCAGGGTGAGTCTTGCATTCCAAAATTAGTCATCAGAGCATATGGAGGGCAAAGTCCCATTGGCACATTCTGCATGGATGGCTATCACATGGCATGTAAAGCAGTTTGGAAGAGACGATGATATAGTGGCTTTGCATCTGTCACAGGCCTGTGTTTTGCTTCCTGAGTCCGTTGGATTCTAAAAGGGATGATGAGATGGTCTACGGATATCTGAAGTAAATGAGACCCACTTATTAGTATGGGCTGTCATTAAAAAGAACCCAAAGCCTGTCTGTGGTGTCTGCCAATTCCATTGTATTTTGATATGACTCGGCATTCTTTCTTGCTGGTGATTAGGGAACGTTCCCTGACTCTGAGACCTAAGTCTAGAGCCTTACAGGAAAAGAGGTGAAAGACCCATCCCTTGAACATTTAATAAAAGAAGGGGAGAAATTGAATCTACTTAATGTGTTCATTGCTGAAAGTAGAGACAGTTATCTCTGCCCCAAGGAGCTGAAGACTCAAATAGACCATCAAAACTCCTAATGCTCAACTCCTAGGAACCAAATTGGACAGGAGTTCAGTGGTTTGTTACTGATATTTTGCTTCCCCTTGGAGTGCAGGATGGATAATGTGAGACTTAGAAGGAAAAGTCTGTATTTCCTTTTGAGTGTTCTGCCTCGTGGAACTGCTTTGCTTCTTCAGAGTCTGTGCTGCATACATTTGTTACACCTCCAAGTTCTAGTGTTGATGTCCAAATCGTGCACCAAAACTGTATGGTGGAGTCCATAGCAGAAGGAGCTAATTGGCAGTGTTTGCAAACATGGCCAGGAAAAGCTTCACATTGGGAATTGTTAAAATGTAAGGAAGCATAGTAGATTATTTGTCCAGGTGTTGGCATTTCTGCTTCTGTTCCAGTTACTGAGACCTGTTTCCTGAAAATCTAATCCTTAGCATCTGAGGCTTTCTTTTACTGTTCCCTGCTGTTGAGTCTTTCCCTAAGAGGTTGGTTCCCTCACCAGCTCTCCCTCTGTTGCAGGTGTTTGATGAGCTGCTGCTGGATGCAGACTTCAGTGTGAACGCTGGCAGCTGGATGTGGCTTTCATGCAGTGCTTTCTTCCAGCAGTTCTTCCACTGCTACTGCCCCGTGGGTTTTGGGCGCCGCACAGACCCTAGTGGTGACTACGTTAGGTGAGTAATATGTGTGGGTGCTTTCCACGTACAACCCAGCATGCCAGTGACACATAACTGCACAATCCATCTGCCTGGATGGGTAGCGTAAGTTAACTGGCTGACTTGTTTATCACATATGTGTGAACTCTTCGTGGCTGTACACTAAATAAGGGTGTCAGTGTATTTCTTTACATGTGTTGCAGACGGTATTTGCCTAAGTTAAAGGGTTTCCCTTCACGGTACATCTATGAACCTTGGAATGCACCTGAGTCTGTGCAGAAGGCAGCCAAGTGCATCATTGGGGTGGACTACCCCAAACCCATGGTGAACCATGCCGAGACCAGCCGACTAAACATAGAACGCATGAAACAGATCTACCAGCAGCTGTCACGCTACAGAGGCCTCTGTAAGTACCAGCAGCTGTCAGGCACTTGCCTCATTGTGCACTTTAACCCTATATTAGCTGAAGGAAATCAAATGGGCGGGGGGGCAGTTTCCAATATACCAAACACGGCTGTGCTCCTGACCAGCCCTTTGCAGAACAAAATTGCCTCTGCTAAAAATTATAATGGATCAGGGAAGTCAGGACCTGATCCCCAGCAAACACTTTGCCACTGAGCTCCAAATCCTGCTTGATTTCCATCAACACAAGCGTATCATTTGGTGTTTGTATCGGGGGTGTTCTGAGCTCCCCAATGAAAGGCCAGAGCTTGTTCTTCAGTGGAAGTCTAATTGATGATTCTCTTTTTCCAGGTTTGTTGGCCTCGGTCCCTTCCTGTGTGGAAGATCTCAGCAGCCCAGTCACAGACCCAGCTTCAAGCCAGGGCAGCAACACCAGTACAGGTGAGCAGGAGCTGTTGTTAAATTACCTGGACAAATTGATGGGTGCTTGGAGCTTATAAGCGGCTAGAACATTAAGGAATAGGCATGTGTGGGTAAAAAGGTATAGCTCTTACTCATTTTCATTTAGATTTGCTGGGAGTTCCCAAGAAAGCTCTTCATAAAAGGCCCTCAGAGCTCCAGGCAGTGTTTGTTTCTGGTACTGTGTATTTCGGTTCCACGGAATCTGCCTAGACACACACAACATGAAGCAGGGAGAAGGAAATAATTCTGTATAAAACTGGTCCTTCTTTGGAGTGGGGAGATGCTGGTGTTTGTCCTGTGCTGGAACTGCTGAAATTTAGTATCTTGTCTGTACTAAGATTTGTTTCAAAGAAAATTGTGTGGAGACTGTTGCTGCACATCCTCTTGCTTTGGGATCATGTACTTTTTCCATTGCTGTCTCAGTGCACTAGATTCCTAAAGCAGCAAATGTGACAGGTCCCAAGCCCAGAGGAAACATCAGAGTGACTCTCCTCTCCCATTTATTTGCAGAGAAACTAATTTTTTGCACCGATCTTCACAGCTGAGGATGTGAGGGATATTCCCAAATCTGAGCCATTCTTTTTAGGTGAAAAATCTGAGGAACTGTCCCAGATTGAGGTATCACTAGAGGAGGTTTTGGAAGAAAATGATAAATAAAACAGTAATAATAATCTCTAGGACCAGGTGATATCCTGCCAACAGTCCTGAAAGAACTCAAATGTGAAAGTGCAGAATGACTAAGTGTGATATGTAACCTATCATTTAAATCAGCTTTTGCACCAGATAATTGGAGGATAGTTAATGTGATGCCAATTTTTTAAAAAGCTCCAGAGGCTATACTGACAATTACTGATTGGTAAGCCTAACATCAGTATCATGCAGATTGCTCGAAATTATAGTAAAGAACAGAATTATCAGACACACAGGTGAATATGATCTGTTGGGGGGAAGAGTCAACATTGTTTTTGTAGAGGTAAGTCATGCCTCAAATCTAGAATTCTTGGGGGGGGGGGTGTCAACAAATGTGGACAAAGATGATCCAGTGGATATGGTATAGTTAGATTTTCAGACCTTTGCACAAGGTCCCTCACTAAGGGCTCTCACACTAAATAACTGGTTGTGGGATAGGAGGGAATATTCTCTCCTGAGTCAGTAATTAATAAAAGAAAAGCAAGGAGGCCTATGGCACTTGTAAAGACTAAAAATTTATTTATCACATGAACTCATACCACAGGACTCTTTATTCATTTAGCTGAAGTAGACTAACATGGCTATCCCTCTGGAACTTGATAAAAGACAGGACCAAAGCTTAGGTAGAAATGGTCAGCTTTCAGAATGAAGAGTGATAAATAGTGGGGTCCCCCAGGAGTCTGTACCATGGCTAATACTGCTCAATATATTCATAAGTTATTTGGAAAAACTGCTAAACAGTGAACTGGCAAAAGTTACAGATGACGCACAACTATCCTAGATTAAGTCCAAAGCAGACTGTGAAGAGTTACAGAAAGATCTGACAAAACTGGATGACTGAGCAACAAAGGAGCAGATGAAATTTAGTGTTGATAAATGCAAAGTAATGCCCATTAGAAAATGTAATCCCAGTGGTACATGTAAAATGATGGGATCTAAGTTAACTGTTACAACTCAAGAAAGAGATCTTGGAGTCATTGTGGATAGTTCTCCAAAAACATCCACTGAGTATGCAGTGGCAGTCAAAAAAGCTAACTATTTTGGGAATCATTAGGAAAGGGATAGGAAATAAGACAGAAAATATCACATTGCCTCTTTATAAATCCATGGTACGCCCACTTCTTGAATACTGCATGCATATCTAGTCTCCCCGTTTCAAAAAAGATGTATTATAATTGGAAAAAGAATATAGAAAGGCAACTAAAATGATTAGCAGTATGGAAAAGTTCCCATATCAGGTTAAATTAATGAGACTGGAATTTTTCAGCTTGGAAAATCAATGACTAAGGGAGGATATGATAGAGGTCTATAAAATCATGAGTGGTTTGGTGATAGTAAAAAAAAAAATAAAATAAAATAAAAAAATTTTGTTTGTTCTTCATAACACAAAAACTAGGGGTCACCAAGTGAAATGAATAGTCAACACATTTAAAATGAACAAAAGGAAATATTTCTTCACACTACACACAAGAAATCTATGGAATTCCTTGCCAGAAGAATGCTGTTGTGAAGGCCAAGACTGTGTTCAATAAAGAACTAGAAAAGTTCATGGGAATAGGTCCATCACTGGCTACTAGCCAGGATAGGCAGGGATTACTGTTTTGCCAGAAGCTGAGAATGGCTGATGTGTGGATTACTTGATGATTACATGTTTTGTTCGTTCTCTCTCAAGCACCTGGCACTGGCCACCATTGGAAGACAGAACACTGGGTTAAATGAACCATTGGTCTGACCCAGCATGGCTGTTCTTATGTTTTTGCAGTGCAGAGGTTGTTGCACTCTGACCAGACCTCTCCAAAACGTAAACATGAGGGAGTGGAGGAGCTGTGCACCGAAGAGATGTACAAACGAGCTAAAGTGACAGATCTGCATGTTCCAGAGATCCCCAGCAAGAATTTGTGAATGTGAGTAGCCCAATGATCTTGCTCTGGGATGATTTCAGGATTATGGCCCTCCTCAGTCTTGTTTCCTCACAGTTGGTGGTACCCAGCTTTAAATTCTGCCAGTAGTTTAAAACTCTAAATCTGTCTTGCTGTGGTTTGATAGCTCCCTAATTCTACCAAGTAACCTCTAATGCAGTGGCTCTGAACCTATCCAGATGACTGTATCCTTTTCACGTGTCTGATTTGTCTTGTGTGCCCCAAGTTATACCTCACTTAAAAACCAGTTGCTTACAAAATCAGGCTTAAAAATGCAAGTGTGTCACAGCACACTGCTACTAAAAAATTGCTTACTCTCACTTTTACCATAGAGTTCTACAATAAATAAGCTGAAATATATATATCATATTTCAGTGCATAGTATATAAAATGCTATAAACACGTCATCGTCTGTATGAGATTTTAGTACTACTTTGCTAGTGCTTTTTACAGGAGTCTGTTGTAAAACAAGGCAAATATCTAGGTGAATTGATGCACCCCCTGAAAGATCTCTGCAGACCCTCTGGAGTACATATACCCCTGCTTGAGAACCATTGCTCTAGTAGTCGCCTGTCCAATTCATGTCACTATATTGCTTGGTAAGATTTTAGCTTAGCTGTCCAGCAGAGGGCATCAATATTGTTAGCTTAGCAGATGCAGGGTGTTCTTAACCTCTGATCCTGTTCTGCAAAATGTTGCTCCCTTCTTATAGGAAACAGCTGTTCCACAGAATCAGACTTCAGAGCCTGGGCCCAGTCTACTGTAACTGTTGAGAGTACAGGCTGGGAGGACCACAGCATTTGGGGGTGGGGGCCAGAAATGGTGCCAGGAATTGTGCCCTCCCCCCCACGCAGCAGAGTGATGTTGGCGCATACAAGTGATGTCATCAGGGGAGTGCAATGGTGCTGTCCCCTTTTGGTGCCCCTCAAATGCCAGCACCGTGCTGCAACACAGGCTGCTTACCAAGTAGTGCCGGCCCTGGGGGTAGGGGCAGCACAAGATGGGTGGGTGCTGTTCCTCATACTCTGCATGAAATGCTCCTAGCTCTCCTGTGATTGTAGCCAGTTCTTACTCAAGTTCTGCAAAGAGTATTGATAACTAAGTTCCCTTTTCTCTCATTTTCCTACAGCCAGAGATGGAAGATTCACAATGGAAGAGTTGGGGTGTGGGAGTGCTTGGTACAGCAGTAGAGGGGTGCTGCTCCAGCAGGATCAGAGTTTTGACCAACTGCTGAAAATGTGGGGTGTCTGTGTGAATGTGTAATTCTGGTTGGCTGCCACAAAGGGGCATTGCATCACTTACATTTGGGTATATTTTGGCTTTCTGACATAAAAAAAAAGCCATGGGATTTAAACCTGTCTTTTGTCCGGAAACTCTGGACTCTGCCCAAATTTGAGGGTGCAAGAGTTTTCTATTCACTCCCAGATGTATCTTTCCTTCCCGCTTGTCTCATGCACTAACCTGTTTGCTGCCTAACTACAGGGAGCAGCATCTGTCTCAGAAGAAACATTCACTTTTTGTGACTGTTAAATTGCTGGGAGTGAGATATCTTAGCCTTCTTTAGGGTGATAGTCTCCTGTCTGCATGGTGTTCAAGAGCTCTCTTTGGCATCTGTTCCAAGAACTCCAGCCCCAAAGCATGTTGAAATTTCTGCGTGTATGAGGCTGTCAGCAAATAGGGAGATTAGGAAAAGGATGAAGCTGTAGTACAGACGTCAGGACCATGACCACCAAAAGTGGACCAAGGAGCCCTTTTAAGACTCACTGAGCACATAACATTCATACTGGTGCCTAATCATGGCCCTTACCACTCTCCCAAGGGGGTATATGCTTAGAATGGGCATTTGAAAACAAGTTTTTGCTTTCAAAGGTGTCATCTTGAAGGGAAATTTCAAAAGAACAGTGACTCTTCTGAGAATAAGCTTATGACTTGATTGTTGATGAAACTTTCTCCCAGAAATTGCTCTTCTGAATAGCAGAGAGCTGCATCTGGTGGGGAAAACCATTCTGGCCCTACTGGGTCTGGGCTGTACCCTTACAGCACTTTTTCCTTCCCTAAGAGGAAGCCCTTTCCAACAAAGAGTGAGTAATGTCCAGTGTGGAGCCTGTACAGTATCTGATGTGGAGTGAATGTGCCACTAGAATGAGGCTGGGCTGTGAGGGAGCTCCTGTGAGTGAGTCTTCCTTGGGTTCCATAGCCCATTCTGTGTGGGTGTCAGCTCCCCTTCTCCACTTGTAGGCTGCAGTGCATTTGCATCTGTGGTTTTTTTTTGTTTTTTGTTTTTTGGTTTCTGCATTGTGTAACCCAATGACCATGTACCCTGCACAGCATCCTTTCCCTTCACACCTGCATTCAATGCTTTGTATTCAAACCTGACAGCTTTGTAGGATATACAGGCTGTTAACTGTATACACCTTGGTCTTCAGTCTTTCATGCTCTGTTCAGTGAGGGGCCCACAGGCCACCCCTCCAAATGATGAGTGAAGTGGAGTAAAAGAACCTCTGTTTCTGCAGCCTTCACAAGGAATTGTCTCCAGAAGCTGTTCTTGACACTACATTTATTCCCATCTGAAACCCCCTAATTGGCACAGGAATAGCCCCCTCTAGCTCAAATTGTTGCTTTGGTCCACATATAGAACACATACTAATAGCCTGCTCCCTTGCCATGGCAGTGGAAGAGAGTCGTTTCACATCTTGAATGGATTTGGATTTAGATTGTTTTGGGATCCAGACTTTGACGTCATAAATGACACAGGTTACAAGTAGAAACTGACTCAGGCATCTGAAAGGATTACAAAATGGGGAGGTGGGGCAGTGGTATCAGAATCAAGAGCTAGTTTATTAAACAGAAGCTAAATAACCTTTCCCTCCTACTAATAGCACTAGGCCACAGACCACAGATTTCCTTTGCAAGTGGAATCTATGGACCAGACTTTCCAAGCAAACAGTGAGTCACCCCTCCTGACCTTGTTTTAGTGTCTATTTTCTTCAGACTAATATTTCTAGGTCCTCTGTAGAGGATAACCCAGTAATCCAGCATAGCTGGGGTTTTGTCTCTAAATCCTTGCCTAGAAGGGCCCCTATAATGTAGTTTTAGTAGGGGCTAGGAAAAGGAGAGACCCCTTTTCTCTTCTGCAGAGAGAAGGGGAAAGAAATGCACTTTGTACACTTAGAATTCAGAAACTGACTTCTGTCATATAGAAGGTTTTCATGCTTATACAACTGTTTGTCTGTAAATATGACATTGTTTTATAAATGTCTTTAACCCTCTATTTGCTGTGTTTGCATTCATTTCAAAGTGAGTCACGTGTAGCTTGGAGGGACTTTCTGTGCATAGACAGAAAGTCTTTTTTTTAAGTCATCTATTGGAAAGCTTTGTGGATGGGGGGAGGAGGATGTGTGCAGTTCCCAGTATTTGTATTCTGGATGCTGGAGCTCCAGCAGTGCGTCAGATGCAGTTCATTAAAGACAGACACCCTGCTTTGACAAGCTCTCAATCTGAGACGATGTAAACCCAAAGGGAAGAGACAGGTAAATACACAGTTTATGTCTTGAGTGGCTTTTTGGACAAAGGGGGCGTTCCACATGGAGAAAGCAGTATGGAAAGAATGGAGACAACCCCATCAGCAATCAATGGCAGGGGGGTGGGAGGGGGAGTTGAGACAACCATCACCAGAGCAAACTAGTGTGCCAGTGTTCACAGCTGTGCCCATATTTTTAATCCAAGTGGGAGAATGAGGGTCTTGCTGAATTTTAGCTGTGTGGGTGGAGAAGGTGTAATGAAAATGGTAGAACTTGGACAATGCCTGTGTGGAAGGAACAAGGGAATGGGTGGGGGATTTTCACAGATGATATCTAGATTGTCAGAGTGATGGAAAATTGTTGGAGTTGTTGACAGACCCATCTCCTCTGTGGTTTACTCAGCCAAACCATGAACGGTTGGTGCACAAATACAGGAATGATTTGCTTAGCTAGAGACTGGTAGGTGGAGAACTAGCCCCAAACTCTAAAATTTGGGTATAGTTAATGGGGCTCACATGCAGGACTGGGGAAAAACCTTAAATTTTGTATTATGCCTTTTACTTCAAAGGTTTCTCAAGTGCATTTGACCAGCTTTGCAACCAGGATGGCTTGTCTTTTGGTTGTATCTTTGTATACTACAAGAAGTAAGGGAAATTATGGATAGATATTTTCAATGGCAAAAAAAAAGTTAAGAGTTAGGTACATGGTACTATCTCATTCCCTTATCCAACACAGGTGTTCAGAAGTTACTGAGTTGTACTCAGAGTTAAGGTTGCCCATGCCTCTCTTCCCCACCAGATGTGCATCCATCAGCTGTGCCCAGCCAACTCTGCTTCAGTACATCTCCCCAGCCGTGCCCCTACCTGTTCATTGTGTTCCCTGTTGCTGCCCTGTCCCCTCCCAGCTATTCTACCCAGGCCTTCCTGCTGCAGAAAACACATGTCTCTGAAATCTTCACTCTGGTATACAAATGTTTCTGTTGCTGTTACTTCCCCACCCTCTTAAGACCTGATTCACATGCACTGTGTGACATGAAGAAGAACTATGGTAGTGGAATAGTGCTGGTGTGTACTGGTAGGGCTGGGGACCTGTGAGGGACCTAGGGCGCAATGGGAAGCACTAAGGTACAGTGTGGTTGGGGTATAGTAGCGGAGTTGGGGCTGGAGGCTCACTGCAATGTGCAAGGGTTTGGGTGCACTGGCAGAACTGTGGCATGCATGGGGCTGAAGTGCACTGGTAGAGCTAGTGGTGTCATGCTTCCCTCACCTGAGCCCCCAACCATTCTCCCTCTATATCCCCCTCCCGTCCCCTGGCAGCAAGTACTCACTGGCCTATTTCTCACCCATCCCCGAGACCTGGGTTGGATTCCCACCTATGATTCATAAATCAGAACAACTTCTAGCCACTCTGTTCAAAAATTTGCCTTAGATGTGGGCTTGAGATTAATTTATCCTTAGTTATGTACCCAGTCAATTCACAGCCATCAAGTGGACTGTTAGCCTTTTGTGAATTATCCCATCATTGGTAGTTCAGGTGAAAGACACTAGACAGCAGAAGGAAACAGTTCCTTTGGTTGGGGGGAAGGAGGCTGTAACTCAGGAATGGCTCAAATAACCCCCGATTTGAATCACTAACACTGTCCCATACCCCCATGAAGCTCACCTAATCTCAGAGCAACCAGCTGAATTTTAGAGCATTGACAAGAGTCCAGCTTTAAAGCATATAAAATGGTGGGAATGGGAACAGTCTAGCTGTTTTTCTGTGTTGGTGTATGTGTAGTGTTAAAGTCTACATCGTAGAAATTTCTCAGTTTGGGTCCCCCAAAGATTGAGTGCACAGCTGGTACTGTCTTGGGGTAAAATTTGATGCCAAAAAATCCCTAGAAACTTTGGGGGAAAAAATGCTTGTTTTTTCAAGAGGTACATTAATCATGTGACTTGTATCTCCTTAACTGTAGGCTCATGTTGACTTTATAGACAGATGGTAATGGACAGTTTGACAGAAGTCCAAAAGCTTTGTGAGAACAAAATCTCAGTCCCATGCCAGAACTGGAGAGGATCAGACACACAAACTTGGTTTTTGCAGAGTGAGCAAAGACCATTGGCCTACAGCTCAGAGGGTGAGAAAAGGCTGAGACAGCACCTAAATGGACCTTTGATAGTTCAGAACAGTTTTGACTTGGTCTACAATGAAGGCTAAAAAGGGTGAAGCGCCATGAACTATTGCCTGCCCCAAATCTCTCACTTCAGTGCAAGAGGAGTTGCAGCAGGCTAGTCACACACGGCAATGTTACCCCAATTCTCAGTAACAGCGGCAAGCTTCAGCTAAGTAGTGGCTGACAGTTCCATCCAGTGGCAGGGACACAATTTCCCTAAACTGCAAGTTGAGAGTGTTATCCTAGCATCAATTTTGTCTGGCCACAATTTAACTCTAGAAACTACATGTCTACAAGAGGTGCCCTTCCCCCTTGGCCCCAATCTTTAACTTGATCTTCCCAAGCCACAACCTATTATTGTTTATAAATAAAAACCAGGAAAGCAGTGGGTGGCTGCCTTGGCTCTACCTAATCCCAGGCCCCAAGCTGACTGAGATGGAGTAAAAAGTTGCCTCCTTGACTGTGGCTTCAGAAGAGACTAGCTCCAAGATGTTAAAGTAGAAAATCTGCTCTGAGTGTGGTATAGAGGCGGGGCTAGACAAAAGCCATTTAAAATAGGGGAGGGTAAAGATGTGTTGAGAGTATGGTGAGTAAAAATATACCAGAAGCACTGAGTGCTAGACTGTTAGTTAAATATAGCTGTGGGACAGTCATCAAGGAGCCAGGGTTAAAATCAGGTGGTTGTGTTTTGGGCCCATCATTTTCTGTGAATTCTGAAGTCATGTGACTTGTCTAAAATAGCAGCCTCCCTCTACAAACAGGCCTACATTGCCTTGTTTTTGTAGACTTTTCTACAGGTTTGTATTAGAACAAATATACCTATTGGGATGCATCACTGTCTAAGATTTTACTTGTGTATACTGTTAGTTTCTCTGGAGTTTCCCTTTCTTGGGGAGGCAGTAGTTCATGTTATAGATTCATAGAATCATAGGGTCAGAAGGGACCTTGTGAGGTCATCTAGTCCAACTCCCTGCCAAAAAAGCAGGACCACTCCCACTAAATTATCCCAGCCAGGACTTAAACATCTTCAAACACAGAGATTCCACCACCTCCCTAGATAGCCCATTCCAATGCTTCACCACTTGCCTAGTAAGTTTTTCCTAATATCCAGCCTCAACCTCCCCAGCTGCAACTTGAAACCATAGCTCCTTGTTCTGTCCTCTGTTACTACTGAGAACAGCTGAGCTCCGTCCTCCTTGGCGTATCCCTTCAAGTAGTTGAAGGTTGCTATCAAATCCCGCCTCGGTCTTCTCTTCTGCAGACTAAATAAGCCTAGTTCCTTCAGTCTTTCCTCATAGGGCTTGTGCTCCAGCCCCTTGATTATTTTTGTTGCCCTCCGCTGGACTCTCTAATTTGTCCACATCCTTTTTGTAGTGGGAAGCCCAAACTGGACACAGTATTCCAGATGCAGCCTCACCAGTGCCAAATAGAGGGGAATGACTGCATCCCTCGATCTGCTGGCAACACTTTTTCTGATGCAGCCCAGTATGCCATTGGCCTTTTTGGCAGCAGGAGCACACTGTTGACTCGTATCCAGCTTCCCATCCACCCTGACCCCCCAGCGCCTTTTCTACAGTGCTGTTAGTTAGCTGATCGCTCCTCAGCCTGTAGCAGTGCATGGGGTTTTTCCTTCCCAACTGCAGGACTTTGCACTTGTCCTTGTTGAACCTCATGAGATTTCTATTGGCCCACTGCTCCAATTTATCAAGGTCTCCCTGAATCCTGTCCTTACCCTCCAGCGTGTCTACTGTTCCCCCCAGCTTGGTGTCATCCACAAACTTACTGAGCATGCAATCTATCCCATCCAGATCATTAATGAGAATGTTGAACAGAACTGGCCCCAGGACCGACCGCTGGGGCACACCACTCATTACTGGTTGCCAACTAGACATAGTCATTGATTCCTGCACGCTGAAACCGTTGATCTAGCCAGTTCTCTATCCACCTTACAGTCCACACATCCAACCCATACTTCCTTAACTTGCCAACAAGAATGCTGTGGGGAAAAAGTATCAAAAAGCTTGCTAAAGTTGAGGTATATCACAATGGCTCTTCCCACATCCACAAATCCAGTCATCTCATCATAGAAGGTGATGAGGTTAGTCAGGCATGATTTGCCCTTGGTGAATCCATGCTGACTGTTCCTGATCACTCTTATTTTCCTCCAAGTGTTTCAGGATGGATTCTTTAAGAACCTGCTCCATAATTTTTCCAGGGATTGAGGTGAGGCTGACAGGTCTAATTCCCTGGATCCTCCTTTTTGCCTTTCTTGAAGATAGGCACTATATTTGCTTTCTTCCAGTCCTTCGGCACCTCCCCTGTTCATGAGTTTTCAAAGATAATGGCCAGATTTACTACTATCTCATTGGCCAACTCCCTCAGCACCCTCGGATGCAGTTCGTCCGGCCCATTGGATTTGTGCACATCCAACTGCTTTAAGTAGTCCCTAATCTGACCTTCCATCACCAAGGGACTCTTCCTCTCCAATCTGCCATACCCCTTATAGTGGGCTGGGAGCTGGCCCTGCCTGTGA
This sequence comes from Podocnemis expansa, assembly GCA_007922195.1. NCBI lineage: Eukaryota > Metazoa > Chordata > Testudines > Podocnemididae > Podocnemis > Podocnemis expansa. The sequence continues at coordinate 99,384,167 of ML681963.1, read as the reverse complement.
AAATTGAAGTAAAAAAAGCATTGAGCACTTCAGCTTTTTCCTCACCCTTCATCACGAGGATACCTGACCCATTCAGTATGGGACCCAGGGGTGTCACTGCCCCAGGGAATGACCCGGGGCATGGGCCCACACCACACCCCCTGCCTGCATGCCATGCCTGTGGGTCACTTGGCCATTGAAGGGGACAGAAGCTGCCGCGGACAGCAGGGCCTCGGATCCCAGGCCGGGGACAGGGCCAGGAGTGGCAGCCATAGCCACGGGTGGCTGGGCCCCGGATCTCCAGTCCGATTCAGCCAGAGACCGGGAGAGACGGGGCCCCACCAGGACCTGGGGCACTGGCGCTGGCATTCGGGGCACAGGCCCCATGTGCCAGGCACCAGCAATGCCCCTGAAGGGACCTACACCATCCCTGATCCTCTTCTTATTGACATAGTTGTAGAATCCCTTCCTGTTATCCTTCACATCCTTTGCTAGCTGCAACTCCAATTGTCCTTTGGCCTTTCTGATTTTATCAGTGCAGTCCCGAGCAATATCTTTATACGCCTCCTTAGTCATCTGTCCAAGCTTCCGCTTCCTCTTTATGCTTTAGCTCAGTGCAGAGTTCTCTGTTAAGCCACACTGGGCGCCTTCCACATTTGCTGTTCTTTCTGCTCATTGGCATGGTATCTTCCTGCACCCTTAACAGGGTTTCTTTCAGATGCAGCCAGCTTCTTGAACACCTTTCCCCTTCAGATCAGCCTCCCAAGGGATCCTGCCCATCAGTTCTCTGAGGGAGCCAAGATCTGCTTTTCTGAAGTCTGGGGTCTGCGTTTTGCTTCTTTCCATCAATCAGCATCTTGAACTCTACCATCTCATGGTCACTGCTGCCCAGGTTTCCATTCATTTCTATGTCCCCAATCAATTCTTCTTTGTGAGCAGCTGGTTGAGACGTGCAAGGCCCCTAGGTGGTTCCTCCAGCATTTGTAGCAGGAAGTTGTCCTCAACACTCTCCAAAAACTTCCTGGATTGCCTGTGCACTGCTGGATTGGCCTCCTAGCAGATGTCAGGATAACTGAAGTCCCCCATGAGAACCAGGGCCTGTGATCTAGAAACTTCTGCCAGTTGTCCATAGAATGCCTCATCCACCTCCTCCTTTTGGTCTGGAGATCTGTAGCAGACACCAACCACAACGTCCCCCTTGCTGCCCTCTCCTCTAAACTCAACCCACAGACTTTCAGCTGGCTTGGTTCCACTTCCATAATGGAGCTCTGAGCAGTCATAGCACTCTTTTACATGGAGCACTACTCCACCCCCTCTGCTTCCCTGCCTGTCCTTCCTGAACAATTTATACCCATCCATGGCAGAACTCCAGTCATGCAAGCTATCCCACCACATCTCTGTTTTCCAATTATATCATAGTTCCTTGTCTGCACCAGTACTACCAATTCTTCCTGCTTTGTTTCCCAAGCTCCTCGCATTCGTGTACAGGCATCTAAGATACCAGGCTGATTGCCCTACTTTCCGTGTTGATTTTCAATTCTTGCATTTTCTCCTGGCGTTGTCCTCCCACACTTGCCTCTGGTATTAAAGCTACATTAGAACATCTAACACAATTATTTGATGTATCCCCCCCCCCCATGTTCCAACTACCCTCTCTTTTATCCCTGGTATTACAGTCCCAGCACCCCCAAGTTCCATCCCTTCCCCCAGGTCTCCCACATTGTCACTTACCTGTGGGCTTTGGTCTCCTTCCCTCTTCAAACCTAGTTTAAAGCCCTTCTCATTAGGTCAGCCAGTCGATGTCCGAATATGCTCTTCCCCTTCCTTGACAGATGAAGTCCATCTCTGCCTAGCAGTCCTCCTTCCTGGAACAGCACTCCATGATCAAGGAAGCCAAAGCCCTCCTGATGACACCATCATTGCAGCCAGGATGCATCTGTCTCTGCTCAGGCCACTACCCTTGACCAGAAGGATTAAGGAGAACACCACCTGTGCTCCGAACTCCTTCACCCGGGCTCCCAGAGCCCTGTTGTCACTTTTTATCTGCTGAGGATCACCTCTTGCAGTACATTGGCTCCCACATGGATGAGTAGCATGGGGTAGTAGTCAGAGTGGCAGATGATTCTCAACAATCCCTCCGTAACGTCTGGGATGCAGGCACCCAGCAGGCAGCATACCTCTGGAGACGCCTTGTCAGGGCGGCAAATGGGTGCCTCTGTCCCCCTCAGAAGTGAGTCCCCAACCACCACAACCCTACGTTTTCTCCTAGCTGTGGTGGATGTGATCCTCCCAGCCTCAGGGGTACATGGCGTCTCCTCTGCCACCTCACCCAGTACCTCTAGCGCTGCATAACCGTTTTTCACCACAGTGGAGGGTGGGATGTGAGCAGGGGTGGAGCACTGTCTGCTGCCAGAGGTAATCAGCTGCCAATGTCCTCCCTCTGACATAGGCATCCCATCCTTCTCTAGTGGTATGGCAGTAGCCTTCGGCACTTGGATAGCATCCTCCTCTTTGCATGTCTCCTCGTGGATGCTCTTGAGGAACTTCTCCAGAGCATGGATACTCCTTAGCCTAGATGCCGCTCCTGTAACTCTCCCACCTGCCTCCTGAGAGATTCCCCCAGAAGACATCTGTCACATTGATTCATTTCCCCAGCCTGATCTTCTGAGACAGGGAAATGCAGGCCCCAGTCCCTGCAAGTCCACACCAGGATCTGGGTAGACATATCCATGCTCAGCAGGGCCGACGCTGAGGGTTGGGGCGCCCCCCTGCAGCAGAGCAACACCAGCACAGACTAGTGACATCATCAGGGAAGCGCCACAGTGCTCTCTCCTTTTGGCGCCTCAAACGCCGGTGCCCTCCTGCAATGCAGGGGCTACTTACCGGCTAGCGCCGGCCCTCATGCTCAGGATGTCTGTCTGGCTACAGGCACAGGTGGAGGAGACAGAAGGGGCATGGGTACAAGCAGTGCAGCTCCTCTTCACCATCATGGCCTCACCAACTCATCCCCAAACTCCCTCACAGACTCCCTTGTTTTCAGTCCACCTGTGCACAAGCTCTCCCTGGTTGCTCAGCTACTGGCTTTTAAGGCCACCTCTGCCTAGGTCAGCCCTTGCCCCTTGTTAAACACAGGGGAAGGGTGATCACAAGGCTGACTGAAGCTAGTGATCGAGGGTGAGCAGGGAACAATGGTCCAAACAGCCCCCAGACAATCACACAGTCACAGTCCCATTTTCCACCTGTTGTTGAGTTTGAGAGCAAAGCTCCAGAACTAACATGCAGCAGGACAAAATAATGTAAAACCTACCTCGTATGTGGGCAGGGAGGAATTATTTATGGAGAAGTGCCAGTGCCAAAGGTCGGGTGACCTGATAGCAAATGTGAAAAATTAGCGTAGGTTGGGGGATAATAGGTGCCTATATAAGGAAAAAAACTCCCAGTGTTTGGACTATCCCTATAAAATTGGGACATCACATCATGCAACTGGAAGATGACATGAGCTCAATAGTGGGAATAGGTTTTATAGAATCATGGGGTTGGAAGGGACCTCATGAGGTTATCTAGTCCAACCCCCTGCTAAAAGCAGGCCCACTCCTACTAAATCATCCCAGCCAGGGTTTTGTCTCCCTGGGCCTTGAATGTTTCTAAAGATGGTGGTTCCACCACCTCCCTAGGTAACCCATTCCAATGCTTCACTAGTTCACCCTCCTAGTGAGAGAGGTTTTCCTAATATCCCGCCTCCATTGCCCCAGCTGCAGCTTGAAACCATTGCTCCTTGTTCTGTCCTCTGTTATTACTGAAAACAGCTTAGCTCCCTCCTCTTTGGAGTGACCCGGCCAGCAGGTTCGAAGATTTGAGGATCTTGGGGGGCAACCACTGCACCCGTGGGGTACAGGGTGGATCTGGGGTACACTTTATTAAAATGAGTATAGGGTAAGGTGAGCGGTGGTCAGTGTATGTTGTGTTTGTCACAGTGGTTTCTGTAAAGTGTTGGGGGGTACCTAACTTTCGGGAGTGGAGACAGGTTGGGGAACAATGGGGTTCTTCAACTAACCTACTAACACTATACCCCTACTCACTATAACCTAAAGGCTACCTTAACACACTATAGGAAAAGGGGGGGTACAATGCAAATTAGTGTGCCGCAGTGGCAGAGAAGATAAGTAGCAGGGAAGCTGGGGCCTGAAGAGGAGT
>ML681963.1:99337048-99379984 GCA_007922195.1 Podocnemis expansa | reverse complement strand
GGCCATCAAAGTAACTGCTATGAGTCACAGACATGGAGCACCCCTTCAAGTAGTTGGAAGTTGCTATCAAATCCTCCCTCAGTCTTCTCTTCCGCAGTCTAGCATTCCATCTACCACCTTAAGCTGTATTTGCTGCAGAAAACATTGAAACAGTGATGACTACTATGCAGCAAGAAACTTTTGTCAATTTTAGTTCAGTTCCAGTCACATAATAAGCTTAAAAGCAGTAATAGGAGGAGGCCAGACATGATTGAAAATAATTTGAGGTGGAGAGAATGAAAACCTCAAAGCAGAGAGTAGATGAGAGGTACACTGTGACATGGTATAAAAATTGGGTTATCTCTTACAGTACAAGGGTGGGTACCCTACAACTATGGCATCTAAAAGTCAAAGCTGGCAAAAGGAAACCCTTCCATACAATGTACGAAAGACATAAGGAACCTCAGTGTGCCCAGGAGGAGTGTTTTAACTCAAGACTAGATGTTCATATGGATAATATTAACAGTCATGGTTCTAACAGAGGATTAAATGCAAACCCTATTACTTTCTATTTCAGACTGTAATGCAAACACAAGTGGTCTGGGTTTAGGAAGAAACTTCTCTTTATAGGCAGCACATTCCATAATTGTCCCTCATGCACCTTCCTTCTAAAATGCTGTCTGACACAGAGGAGCCAACTGAAATAGACCCTTGCTCTAAACCAAGATGGTAATTCTCAGTCCTTCCTGACATAAGACACGTACAGCACAAATATGAAGCTGAAATGTGAGTAACCATGTCACTGGAGTCCCACTTTGCCACTGTGGAGAGCAGCCTATGCTTTCTGTAGCACTCATTTAAGGAGAGGGTCATTGAGTGAGTTCAGAAAGGTTAATGGTTGTCAGCCACTCTGGGAACAAGTTTAAGGCCAAGGTCTGTTTCAGAGGCCAGTCGGGCATTTTGTGAGACAAATTTCTAAGGCTATTTATTGCTCTCTGATTCAATGATTGGATTAGCCCAGGGGGCTAATGATGATAGGAATATTACCTATAACATGGGTGAGGTATATTATTAGATTAACTTCTGTTGGTGAGAGAGACGGGGTTTTCAGCTTACAGTGCTCTTCATAGGAATAAAAACACTCCACATGACAGTACTTGGAGTTGTGTCCATTAGGCATAAAGTAGGAGCAGCCATCTGGTTCCACTTTGAGTGGCAGGCTCCCTTTTTCTGAAAACATAATTAATCAAGTAGTTGTTAGGGCTGAATCAATGTGAGCAGGTAAGGCCTCTACCCATTTTATAAACAGGGATAGATTGTTCTGATTCTCCAGTTAGGACCATTGACTCATTGGTCCCACCTAGTCAATTTGGATGTCAGATCAGGAGCTTTGCATTGAAGCAGTTCTCAGAACCTGGCCCATGAAGGGTGGAATATGTTACAAGTGAGGCTTTCTGTGTCTATGCTCAGGTTGACCTAGTAGAATATCCCTGTAGGATTTTCAAAAGAAAAAATAGTTCTCCAAATATGCTAATCTTTCTTCAGAAAGGAACAGTTTGAGTTTGTGGAGGCACAATAATGAAGCTGTAACACTTGGAGAACTTTTCTAACTTCATCTCACCTGATGTGAACTAGAATAAAAGACCATGATTCCAAATCAGTCCACAAGCATTATCCCTTTTGAATTCATGGCTGGAAGATCAGAACACTTGAAAGCTCCTATCCAACCAGGAGCCACTGTGTTAACTCAGCTCTGAAGAAGTAAGGTCACCTGACCTTTTAGTCATGAAGTAAATAGCTTTGTCTTCTGGACAACTGTGTTCTCACATCTTGGGATGGACCTGTGCTAGCAGTTGTTCAATAAGAGAGTGACAGGGACAGTCCAGTGCCTAGCTGCTCAGAGTACCCCAGGGCAGAGCATTCATTACATGTACATTCAAAAAATTGCTAACAGAGCTGTATGTTAAAAGTCCTATTGAAGGATTAGAAATATTTATATTGTATGCTTTTATATAGCTGTAGTTCAGAGACTGCAGGATAATGGGCTACCACTAGTAGATAGTGGAGGACATGCTAAACCTGATACAGCTAGTCCTCACTTAGTGACCTACTCGTTTAGTGACCCCTCAGAGTTATGACCGGCTCTCTGATGAGTTGGTATTATGGCAATGTACGAGAACTCGCATCAACTCTCTCAGATTACCTATATTTACAGTACACTATGCAAACTAAGTTCAGTACATTAGAGCTTAAAACATTTAAAATATATATTAAAAATGTTATAAATGATGCAAAGGTGACATTAAAACTATCTACCGATGGTTGAAAAACCCACTACCAGTAAAGTACATTATGCCTGAAATACCGGTAAGGGCTGCTCCTCGTTTAGTGACCAATTCGTTTATCAACCGGGTTTCAGGAACGGAACCCGGTCACTAAGTGAGGACTACCTGTACTGTGACTTCATATATGTTATTTCCTTAAGCAGTACAAGAACTGTTTATAGGATGAATTAAGTATCAAAGGTAGCATGGGCATCTTCCTTGGTCTGTCTGGTGAGATGGACAAAGTAGGGAGGATAGCTTAGATCCTGCATCTTCTGTTGTAAGGGTGGGTGAGGAGGGGAGGGGATGGTTGACCCTTCCATTAATAAAAATGGTTCCATCTCTTCAGTTCAATGAAAATTACTAGAAATTTGGTTTTAAACCTGTCCTTTCTGTGACCACAGTGCACACAGGGGAGACTTGGCCCTGGGCAGCAGAGACTGAAAGAGTAATGGGGAAAGTAGCTCCACTCTCATCAGGTTCTGAAAGAGCCCTTGATTTCTATTCTAACAATAAAAGAAATGGGCTTGAGAAAAGATTCCACCCTCATTTAAGAGCAGAAAGCAGATGAACTGCTGATGGGGCTGAAAGATAAAATACCTGTTGATTTGATTGTCTTGCTCTCTTCAGGCACCTTGAGGGTCCTGGCAGACAAGGCTTTGGCACCAACCTGTCCCTTCTGTGCTGGTCTGGGACCAGACTGCAGCCACCCAGACATTCGTTGAACTCCCCTCAGCCATTTGGTTGCATGGGATGGGGGAGGATTCTGCCACTCTCCCTGCCATCTTAAAGGCTGCGCTGAGGGGTCCGCGTGGGACTCTGGGGCGGGCGTTGCCATCCTAGGCTCTGCCAAGTTGGAAAAAGGTGCCTGGCTTTATCAGGACAGTCGAGAGTCCCTTGTTTCACTCCCCCTCGTATTCTTAAGAGGTTAGGGCAGGGTCTCAAACTCAAATCACCACGAGGGCCGCACGTGGACTAGGACATTAGCCGGAGGGCCGCGCCACTGAAATCTCCATGCAACCGTATTGCAGATATTGTGGCGTTGCAGGCGGCGTGAAATAACTTTAGGGGCCGCATGTGGCCCACGTGTGCGAGACCCCTGGGTCAGGGGCTGCACAGGCCCTGGTGGAAAGCAGCAGGTGTGATTTCAAAGGGCCCTCCCAGCCCCACCTGCTGCCCAGGGGCCTTGCACAGCCCATGGCAACCTCCACCCTCGCCCCCTGCCATCCCCCGTCCTCTTCCCTCGCTGCCAGCCCAGCCCCTCCGCTCGCGCCGGCTCCAGCCTTTTCCCGCCCGCCGCGCCTGGCCCGGGGGCTCCCGCCACCTGCTGCCGCTGCCCCGGGAGGAGGGGCGGGCAGCCGGGCTGCGGCACTCGGCCGCGGGGCATCCGCTGCAGCCGCCCCTCCAGGGGCTTCCCCCGGTGCATTATCCGGCCGCCCCGCTCCGCTCCGCTCCCCTCCCCTGCCAGCATCAGCAGCATCCATCCCGCGCCGCTCGGCCTGCATGGAGAGGGAGAATGGCGGAGAGAGAAAAAGGAGCCACGTCCCCGGCCGGATCGTCTCCCTTCCTGGGGCTGCACCTCGCCTCGCCCCCCAATTTCAGGTACCGCACCGGAGCCTTCCCCCCACCCCGGCTCTCTTCCCCTTTGGCGGGCGGGGGGGTGGCGCTGCATCGCTTCGGCCCTACCCCTTCCCCCATCTCTCCCGGTTCCGCAGAGCCGGGCTGGGCCCGGGTGCATCCGCGCCCCCTTCTTCTGCACCCCAGGGCGAGGGGGGAAGGCGCCCCGTGTGTGTGCACAGGTGGCGCAGGGCGCTGGACCCCGGCCGCGTTTGGTGTCTGGCTCCTGCAGCCCCCTGGGGCGGGCTGGGCCCCGTGGTCCCCTGCTGCCGGCTTTGGGGGAGTGCCTATGGGGTGGGGTAGCAGACACAAACCCCTCACCTCCCACCCCAGTTCCCTCCATGGTCCTCTCCCCGTCAGCAGCCTCCCACTCCTTTCCCCAAATAGCCCACCTCCTAGCCATCCGCACACATGGCTCTCCAATCCTCTCACCCCCCAACTCCACTTCTCACCCCAGCCCTCCATATTCTCCCTACCTCCCCCCAGTCAAAAGCCTTCCTCCACACCCAAAAAAACACACCAGCCTTCCTCCCCCAGAAATCTGGCTTCAAACAACCCCTCTCAGAGACCCCTGTCTATGCACACCCACCTGCAGGGCCTCCCCACCCCAGACACCGCCTCAGCTCTCTGAAGCAGACAACAAACCCGGGAGGGGACAGTGGTTTTGGAACTGATCCCCTCAAAATATTGAAAGACCCCATGGATCTGGGACATGGAGGCCTGTAGTCTGAATGCTGTGAAAATGTTCCCAGTAGCCTCTGGCAGCCCCAGGTAGAAGCAGGGACAGGAGCAGAGGTGGACAGAAGAGCCTATAGCTGCCTTGCTCAGATAACAGTTCAGGGGGCCTGTGGGCCAGGATTAGCTCTGGAAGAAGGGCCAGTGCCTGACATTTGACTATGTGTCATCTGTATCCCTGTTTTTACCTGTGATTTGAAGGGGCTTGATGTCATATTTTTCTGAAATACAGAGAACAGCTGCTCAGATTATCTGATGCTTGCTTGTTGAATGGTAGGGCACTGAGCTGAGAAGTGGGTCTGAGCTAGGCAGGTAGGTGAAAGCTGTAATGGGTTGTTTGTGATGAGAGACTCTGGGGGGCAGGAGGGATACCCCACACCTGTGGTCATAGGTAACTGTTTCTCATTTAATTCTATAGGGGTTTCAGGGTCTGAGTGTTGGGGAGGGACATTATCTACCATCATTTTGGAGGGGAAGCTCAGTTGATGTCTTGTTTGGGCATTGTGGGCTGGGTGAGTTCATGTAGGGGGCTTGACCCTGTGCAGACAATCTGTCTTTTGGTTCTGGAGTTTCCTCTACTAAACAACTTAGTGGGCCTCAGCAAGCTGCAATCTGCAATCTGCTGTCTTTTTTTAGTTCAAAGCTGCCTGTTTGATTTGTTTGAAGCTATTGCATGCAACATGGCTGCATAAACCGTGCAAATTAAGCAATTAAAGCTGCCTCTGGAAAGGTCCACCGTGGAAAAGAGGCTCAGTCACAGAGCTGGGTAACCTGAGCTGAGCAGCAGAGCTCAGATCAGCTTGGTCCCGCGACGGTCTCAGGTTTGCTGTGTTCTGCCATCCTAGATACAACGTTTGTCTCCTGAGCTCTGTCCTCCATTGTAAACAGCAACATCCAGAGAAGAGAGTAATGTGCCAGCTCTTTCTGTTGTCCAGGTCTCCAGAAGGAGAGTTCAGATTTTCAGGAAGCAACGTTTAAAGAGGAAGGGAGTGGGGAATATTCATACCTTGTATGGGGAGGTTCAGGGCTCTGAGATTTATTGGGGAGAACTTGGGGGTCCGTGAAGTTAGAGCAAGTCATTTCTGGAGCCCTGGCTTTGGGATCAGATTCTGGGGATTGAAGGAAACAATTCTGGGGTCTCTGAATTTGGGGGAGAATTTTGAGGACCCAGAGATTATGCTGAGACTTTTAGAGGTATCTGGGGAGTTGGACTCCCTACATGCTTCCCCACCAGTGTGTTACCTGGCATTGTGTAGTTGTGGAAGCTGTGTAAAAGGAGAGCATCTGGGGTGACAGAGGATTTTCTTGATCCGTCCTTCCCTGCTGTAGCTAGCTCAGCTCCTGCACCTTAGATTGCCTTAAGGCTCCCATTGTTCTGGACTGAGCCTTCAGTCAAGGATGAAGAATCAGATTAGGTCGTAGAATGAAATGCCAAAGGACCCACAAGATATGTGAATGCTGTGCTCCTGGCAAAAGGGGAATTCCACCCACTTTTGCCGTTACTGTTCCTACCCTTTCTGAATGTCAACACAAGAGGCTCCCAGTTTTATGTCTCCTTTTAACCTGGAAGGAAATCAGCACTGCTAGCTGGCCCCAAAATGGAGGTGAGAAGTTCTGAATAGGCACCATCATCAACAGGAAGGCTTCACACCATCTGAGAAGGGTTTGAGAAGCAATGGTGTAGGGGGAGCATGAAATGAGGCCCTTCTTTTCTAGGGCAGCCTTGTTGGGTGGTCAGCTTGCCTACGTGATGGGACTCAAAGAATTCTAGACATTAGAAATGGGGAAAGTCCTTTAGGTTCCATCTAGTTCATTTGTCCTCTGGGCCCAAAATAGGTTTGGTCCCTGCAGTCTGTTCTCCAGGGTATTGGCCCATCAGCTTTACATACGCCAAGCAAAGGGGCTCCCTTCTGTATCTTTGGGAAACAAACTCACGGCCTCACATACCCCACCGCCGAGAAGCTCCTGAGATTCAGCCCAGGTTTTTCTTTGCACTGTTTCATCCTCCAATTCTTAGTTCTACTCTGTAATAGGGTGACTTTCTACCTTAAGGGGCCAGTCAGCCCTAGTTACTAAGGAAAAACCTGGCTAGCCATCTGCTAATTCCCCTATAAAGAGCAGCAGGAAGCTATAGAGGAAAGCCCCAAGGATGCTGGTATGGGGATAGAATGAGATGACAGAGGCTGCAGGGAGTAAGTAGTCTCTAGCAGAGGACCTTGAGATGTCAGGGAACTGTTGAGAAAGATGCAGAGTGGGTCCACGGCAGTGGAGAACAAGTAGTCTCCAGCAAAGACACCCAGAGCTTGGGGGAGGAGTAAACAGGTGAGCTTGAGGAGGGACTTGAGAACTTTATTTAGAACGTTTATTAATTTAATAAACCAGCACCTGAGATGAAGTAAGAATCAAGAAGAGGGTTTGTGACTTACTGAAGAAGTTCCTAGAAAGGGGAAAGTGAAGCAGAGGCTCCTTGCAGGGCTGCTTTTGAAGCCACGAGGACATCTGGGATCCTATGACATACCCCTTTGTAACAGAGCTAATTCTGGTTGCCCCTCCCTGCCTGATTTGTCTCTGGTGGGGTGACAGGACTTGACAAGAAGGCTCCCTATATCTGCTCTTTCTGATCCGAGGTCAACCCTGTCCCGTTCTTCAGTGAGAGCAGCAAGATACCTTTCTTTGTATTATTAATGGCAGAAACTTTCCCTGTCACTCACTGGGTTTTCTGACTCTAAATTGCCTGTCAGCTCAAGAGAGAGGATACAATGTGGCTGCTAACATTCTGTAGTCTGGTGGTGGCCATGTCAGCAATAGCCACGTGTGCAGGCCAGGGCTAAAGTGTGTCAGGGCCATCTGAGCCTGGGTGAGTTTCACAGAGGGTTTTGCACAGGAGCTGTTTGCCAGCCTTCTGGGAGAGGATTGTTCAGTGCTGGGACAGGAGTCCGGCAGCTGCCTTAGTGTCTCCTACTTTATGCCCAGGCAGGAGGGGATGGGACAGCAATTGATTGATGCTTCACCTGAAATTCTGTTACTAAATGAGATCTGGATAGTTGAAGTTGGAGCTTCACTTTTAAATCAGAATTGGGGTGTAAAACATTATGCAGACCTCTCTGCTGATAGTGATGCTGGGTCTGCTTCTCCACAACCCAGCACCTTGTGTAGGTGTTGACACCACGGGGGTAAAACATTCAGACTTGTTGATGGTTTATAACAACTTTGCACTGGTGTAAATGACTATAGAAGGTGCAGAGCATGGAAGAATCTGTCCTCTATCCTCAACAGTGACTTCATCTGAGAAGGAAAACAGGATTGGTGGGTAGCTCCCCTTAGCTGTCTCCAGACAAGTCCTTCTGTTTTGTAAGTCTGCAAAGAACTTTGATGTTAACAGTGTTGGCCAGTACTTGGAAGGGAAGCGTCCAGTGAAAACCTGGAGGAGATGCTGCAGGAAGTGGTGGTAGGAATTGAACAGAAGGGCTGGTGGGTGGTAGAGACATTTTGGGACTATCTTTTGCTCCCCAAGGAACACTGTTTCCAGCTTTCCTTATACAGAGATGGCATTCATTTAGATGCCAGAAGCCGAGCTCCCAGGAAAGCTACACCCTAGAGCAGTGTTTCCCACCCCATGTTTTGGAGGCCAGAAGAGGCCCTCAGCTCCCCTCCTGCTGGCTGCAGCATGGAGTCATGGCCTAATGACCCAGGTGGAGAACAGTCCCACAGGGCTGAAGCAGGCTCCTGCCTGCAGCCAAAGGGATAGGAGGCTAGTGCTCCCATCTCCCTGTCTGCAGCAGAGAGCATGGGAAAGCACTCTGCCTGGATCCATAGGTGCTAGGCTCTTTGCTGGAATCCTTGCAGGAGGGGAGCACTGATCTTCTGTCCACCTGGCCACAGAAGGAAGCCATTGCCTTGGGACAGAAAGAGTGTACAGGGCTGCAGGATGCATGCGGTTTCCCTATAGCAGCCAGGGGGATTGGAGATCTGTGAGCAAGGAGGCAAACTGTTTTTGAGTGTGGGGAGTCTATTGGCAGAGGCTGGTAGCCCTTCAGGGCTGTAAAAATTATACCTGTGGCCCTCAAGCCACAAATGTTGGGAGCCACTGCCCTAGAGGAACTATTTTCATGGTTTAGGGAAGTTGAGAGAGTACTGAATCCTTCTGGGAGTCTGATTATAACAAAGGGAACCGGACTGTATTCCTGTCAGAAGGGTTTTAAAAGAGACAGCAATCTCTAGAGAAAGAGAACCTCCTTGTGTTGCCCCTGATGCTCAGGGGTGTCTAGGCAGAGATGAAAATCAAGCCAAGTGCTGTGGGTTGATATGTCTGTGATGTGCTGGGGTATCTGATCAACTCAAAGGCATGGATGGGGCATTTTTAAAAAAATGTTATCCGAAGTGAGGTTTCTCTGAGGAGGTTTCTCTTTGACTTAAGCAAAAGAGCCTGTGGTGGGAATCATGAGCTGGAGCACAGCACGGATGTTCCCCTGAATTTATGCTGTACCAAATGCCCCAGCTTGGTGCAGACTCACAGGTGGTCTATCAGAACAAAGTCCTAATTACTTCTGTTCATCACAGAACTCCTGGCACTTTTGTAAGTGTTCGGGTGGTCACCTTGCTATCCTGGCCAAATTCCAGGTCAGGTGACTCTGTCCAGTACTCCGACAGTCCCTCCACAGTCTCAGGTAGATACAGAATTATTCCTCACTTCCTTATCTGAATTGTTGCATAGCATGGCTGAATGATTGTTAATCAGCTGCTAGTTCCTGCCGTGGAGGTGGTAGTGTTACAATGGCTGGTAAAGTGGCATCTATATGTTAGTGCCCTGGAAAAACGTAAGTTATTATTAAAATTCAGTTTTCAACTCTGGCTTTTCCAACTGGGGTCAGCAGCTTTTGAGAAGCTGATAAAGGCAAAATGGGTCACCTGCAAAGACACATTTGCCTTGCCTACACTGTCACCTGAATAGGAAACTCCTGCTACACACAGTATCACTGATAACAAGAAGACTGGCCTGCTGGGTGGTGAGGAGATCTCTTCGTGCCCTGGGACCTGGTGCATCTGCAGAAAGGGACCTGGCTGTCTGCTTGTTGCTTGTGCAACATGTGAGCTGTTGCTAGGAAGGATTTGAGCATTCTCAGGGGAGTCTAATGACTTCTTCCAAACAAGTGTGGATTCCTGCAAGAACAGGAGTGGAGACCAGCTGGCATCCAGTTTTTAATGCAAAGCACCATGGATAGCGATGCAGCTTACAAAATGCTAAACGAAGTCAAACCTCTGGTTCCTTCATGCCCCCTCCACAGCTCTGTCAATGCACCTCAGTTTTGAGTTGCAGCAACATCCTCTCCTATTCCAGCCTTAGCCTTCAGTCCTTGAAAGGCCCAATTTGAAAACAAATATATTCCTGCTAAGATGAGGCAGAAGTGGAGAACAGCAGCTAGGGATGTGACAGGTGGCCTCTTGTAATTCACCTGGCCGCTGAATCCTTTGCTGCTGACAGGATTTGGGTGGGTGCAGTCTTGGTCCATGAAATAATACAAAGAATTATGACTCTGATGGTGATAAAATTAATGAGAAAGAACATGCTTTATTATGGTCTTTACTCACATGAAAACTAACCAGCAGAATTTTAACAAACCTCCTCTTCCTGCCCCTACCTCCTCCACTCGCCCCTCTGCAGCCACCAAGATAAGAGATACCCTCTTCTTATTCAGTGGAGGAAATATTGGTGCATACAGCAAAGACCAGGTCAAGATGCAGCTGGCAGGCTTTCCGAGCACTTCTGTACAATCACTAGCTAAAGGAAATGCTGCAGAAGAAGGAAAGGGGGAAGAAAGGAGGCAAGCTTGGGGCAGATAGCAAGAGCAAAGTGTGAAGGAAGGGGCAGGCAGTGAGCAGGTAGGTTCTGAAGGAAAGCAGAAGCTGATCCTCCACTTGCTTCTGTTTTTTCCCAGTTTGGAGTATCTGAGTTCCTGTCAGGCCCTGAGGCAGACACATTCATCTGTCTAGGTTCCTAGCCTTCATGCACCGTCCTCACAAGTGAACATCGAGCAGACCTGTGTAGCTGGCATCTCTGGCATAAATACCCAGCCTTGCTCCCTTCATAAGCCATTGCTGGGCACACAGCCCTCACATTGGCATGGCCTCTGTCTGGTTCTGACCTTGGCTTCTGCCCCAAGCCCAGGCCCTTGGTCCCTTTCTGACCCAAGCTGCCTCCTTGACCCAAGGCCTGGCCTTGGCTTCATGTCACTTTGACCTGAGCCCTCACTCAGGCCCTGGCCTCTCTCCGGCCTTAACCTGAGCCCTGGTCCTCACTCGAACCCTAAGCTATTCTGCATCAAGCTTTAGCATGCTCCAGCCGCAGCCTGTCCTGGTGCCGAATCTTAATCCAGACCATAGCTTCTTTCTCTGGCCTGAGCCCTGGCCCTAAAGCACTGCCTAAGTCTAGGTCTACTTCTTTACTCTCTTCTGAATAAGGAGGCAGTGAGAACACGTGAAGTGAGTATGCAGGGACTTGGGGTCTTAGTCCTTATTCTGGGAGGCATGTGGCTTAGTTCACGGTGTTGGATGAAGAGAGAGGAATCCCATGGGTTTTGTTCCTGGTTCTGCTCTGCCACTGCATTGCTGTTCTGACCTTGGTTAGCTAACTTCTGCTATCTGCCTCAGTTTCACAACCCATGACATGGGGTTGATACTTCTGTCCTTTCAAGGGGGCTGTGAGCATGACAGTTGTATAGCACCATTGAGGTAAAACATGCTATGTAAATACTAAACATTAATATTATTAGTAGGGCTTGAAAAATCCCCTCATCTAAGGTGAATAGATAGTCTCTCCAGAGGAGTGTCTGCAACTGCTTCAGAATCTGAACCTTCATTAAAAATCAAACAAACTTTCTGGACCTTATGATTGTGAGGAAAATCTTCAAGTCACCTAGGTGTAATTGATGCAGCTATATCTGTCTGAGTCTGCAGACTGATGGCTCCAGTGCTTCTGCCAGTGCTCTCAGTGAAAACTGACCAGAGCCAGTTTGACAGTAGTTATTCAGACCTTTGTGGACAGCAGTGAAATTGATGGGAAAGAGGGTTGTTTCACTCTGCAGTTGCTTGGGGAAGCTCTGAGCAGCAGCAGAGGCAAGTATAGGACCTAGTCATTGGGGAAGAGGATCAAAAATGGAGGTGAGACCTACACTTCCAGCAGCCAGCAGGTTTTTGAGTGTCAGGGGCAACAGAAACGTGTAGAGAGAGCTCTTTCTCCCTTCCATCAGCTTAGGGGTCTTAAAATGTGACATGCTTATTAGCTGATACAATAGATGGATCTTCTGAGCCTTTGGTAATCTGTATTAGAAAATATAAAATCAGTGCTGACAAAGTTTATAGATATAATTATTTACCAGTTTTTGTATCAAGGACAGGACATTTACAGAGGACTCTGGATCACTTTGGTAAATTGGATCCACTTGAACAACATGTGTTTTAATGTAGTCAAATGTACATCTAGGAATCAAGAATGTAAGTTGTAGTTGTAAGAAGGGGGGCTATGTGGTGGAAAGCAGAGAATCTGGAGAGTATTTAGTGGTCATGGCCAATAATCAAGTGATCATGAGCTTCTAGTGTGATGCTGTGACTAAGATGGCAAACATGATCTTTGGGTATACATGCAAGGGAATAATGAGTAGAAGCAGAGAGGTGTTATTACCTCCGTACATGGCATTAGCATGATCTGGAATAGTGTGTTTAGTTCTGGCGCCCACATTTCAGCAGGAATGCTGCCAAACTAGTTAGGGCTCAGAAAAGAACTATAAGAAGGATTTGCGAAGTTCCAAATCAGCAGCCGTGTTAGTGTAGTTCAGTAAAGCAAACAAGGAGTCCTGTGGCACTTAAAGACTAACAAATTTGTTTAATGCATGAGCTTTCATAGGGGACATACCCACTTCGTCAGATGCTTTGAAGATGGGGGAATTTACAGAATGCAAGGAAATAAATGCAGGGAGTGTAAGGCATGGGAACAGGTCACACTGTCACAGCAAATCAAAACAGTTGTTAAGATTCAAACACTGGGGAACAGCATACTGAGGAAGATGAAGTCAAATCACCTTTTGTAATGAGAGAAAAATCCAGTGTCCCTGTTAACTCCTGAGGCTGTGCAACTGAATTTGCAAATAAATTTCAGATTTATTTATCTCATGAGCTTTTATAGGCATAACCCTACTTTGCCAGATCCATGAAATGAGCCATTGACAAAGTGAGATTATACCCACAAAATCTCGTGCAACACATAAATTTGTTAATCTTTAAAGGGGCCACAGGACTCCTTGTTTGTTTTGCTGAAATAGACTCAGGCTAAGTCTTTACTGATGGCAGCAAAATTGCTGCCATCAGCGCAATCTTCCAGGTTCGATTGAGTTGTCTGTGTAGACATGCTCAGTCAATCTGGAATTTGCCATAGCAACTCCAGCCCCGGAAACTCGAGTATCAGTAAGCCAACAAGAAGGCATTTCCAGTCAGCTTAGCATAGTGTGTAGGGAGTACTTCGTAAGTAATTGGGAGATACCCAAGGTATTTTATGTACATTGTGTATCTCCTGTCAACTGCCACCAAATAGTGCAACAAGTATAGACTAAGGATAACACAGCTACCCCCCTGGACCTTGCTACCTTGCAGGATGAGACTAAAGAAGCTCACATGTACGTAGATTTAACTTAAAGAGACCGCTAAGAGATGACTTGATCATGGTCTACAAGGACTTACTTGGGAGAAGACTGCTTATAGAAGAGGGCTCTTTAATCTAACAGATCAGCGTATAATCAAATCCAATGGCTATAAGGTGAGGCTAGGCAAATTCAGATTAGAAATAAGGTGCACATTTTTAACATTGTTCCAGTGGTGAATGACCTGAGGGATGTGGAAGAGTCTCCATCGCTTCAAGTCTCTAAACCATGGCTGAATGTCTTTCTTAAACATCTGCTCTAGCTCGACTACAAGTTAAGGGTCTGATTCAAGAACCACTTGGTGAAATAGGTGGCCAGTGTTATGCAGGAGGCCAGTCTCCAGAAAAGTAGAATGGTCCCTTGTGGCCAATAAACTATGAAAATCAGAATCCAGAAGCAGCTGCGTGGTAGGGGTTCCAGCACCTCCCATTTCCCAGTGGCTGGAATGTGGTTGGCTTCTTACTGGACAGTGGGCAACCCCCATTTTCCTATTGATCTTTAGCTTAGCACGCATAGTCCTCTGACTCCTAAGGTTTAGAAATGCTACCAGACACTTCACTGTGAGGGGATGGGTGGGGGAGAGAGGGAGTAGTGGGAAAACAAATTAGAGGTAAAATGAAGGGAAAGAAATAGAGAAGAAAATGTAGGGAAAGAAAGAGAGAGAAAAGAGGAAGCAGGCTGGCGAAATAATAGGAAAAAATGTGCCATGATTTATTATAGGAAAGAAGGGGGTGGGGGAAGTGGAACAATGCCAGCAGGAGACAGAAAGTAGAATTAAAGCCAGGAAAACTGTGTAAATTACACCTTTAAAAGTGTATTAAATAGAAAGGTCATTAGTGACATCTTGCTGTTCAGTGCCACACCCATTAAACGTACGCATGGTTTATTGATTTATCTCACAACACAAGGGGTGTGGTTTGGGGGTGTGGAAACAAAAGGATTCTGCCCTGTCTGGTAAGATTAGTAGGCTAGTAGGTTTTGGGTAAGTGTTTCAAGCCCTGATTATTGTTCTCCCTGTGTCTGGGTGAAGGAAATATGAAGGACTCACTGGCAGCAAGGATCTGTCTTTCATGGTGCTTTCAGTGGGGAGTTTTCACATGCTCCTGTTATGCTTGTGGAATTGAATGCCTGAATACCAGAGTAGCTGTTGCTGTTATTCAAACTCCCCTCCGCTCTCTTAGAAGCTTGAAATGAACCTATCCTAGCACCTGACCCAATGAATTATGAATTTGGTTGTGCTCACTGCTGTCCTGGACCATTGCCAGGCACTGGGTAGGGAGACTGTACACAGAATGAACTAGGAGAAGGATTCTGGGGGAGAGGCTGGAAGTCTGGGGATTTAGATCATTTCTGAAAGCACATGAAATCTGAGCAGTCCTTTGTCCTCCACAGGCACTTTCACATGAGTCAAAATGCTGTGTGGCCCCTTTTAAAAATTTCTTTTTGTAGATGAAATGATAGTTCTCTCAATGGCAAGTAAAAGCTGCAGACAGCTCTGTTCCCAGCTGGGACTGTGGCCCATGAAGAAGCTGATAACTAGACTGAGTAGGGGCCTTGCAAGGGCAGGAGAAGGTGTCTCTGCGGTCAGTGAAGTGGTAACTTGAAGCCCCCTACCCTCTCTGTTGGTGATGAGGAGGGTGGAGCGGGACTTGGGAATTGCTATTGATCAGGAGCCTGGCTGGCTGAAAGACTCAATGGTCCAAGCGGAGTGCAGGGCCTGGCACCATCTCAGCTCCGCGGGTTATTTATTTTTTCCAAGACAGCTGATTCCATCCATTTTTAATGAGCTCCCCCAGATCGTGCAGTGGGGAAGCAGAGAGTGGTGCAGGAAGCAACTGGCTCTGAGCTGGGACAGGACATATGCACAGCTCAGCTCCTTTGAGTCTGCTCCTTTCCCCAGGGAGAACTGCTGCATGGACTGTGGCCCTGAAACCCCACGGAAAGGCTCCTCTTAAATGCAGCTGGCCTTGAGAATGGAGCCAAGCGTGGAAGAGGAGAGCTGGCTGGAGGATCAGTGGGAGAAATGGTAGGGTCCTGTGGGAAGGGAGGGCAGGGGGCAGTCAGGCACCTCTGGGTGGATCCCTTCCTTCTGCATGTGTACATTTTTGGCCTGTAGTTTATCTGTTGTGTATGGGGCTGCATGGTAGCTAGGTATAGAGAAGATCAGAGCAGCCAAGATTCCCATTAAAGCAGTCATGGGCTTACACACAGGGAGCTCTTCAGTGCCTGAGGTAGGAGCAGTGGCTGAAAGTTAGTTTACTTTAACTGCAGGTGGAAAGGCTGAGCACAGGGGACCCTGGATAGGGAAGGGAAGCATTAATGCAGGAGCTTTATGGAGGGGACTGGAGATCCTAGTACCCTTGGGTGATTCTTCCAAGCCCTGTCCTGGTATCTCTGCTTCCTGTGGCTGGCTATAACCCACTGGATTCCCCTGGGAATCGCCGTCAGGGTTACTGCAGCAAGCAGCCCTCTGAGTCCAGTTCCATGAGTCTGCCTGGCTGTGCCCTGTCCCAGAGGGAGATGAGCAGTGCCTATTCTCCACCAGGGCCTGTCTGTCCATAGAGGTGACTTACGCAGTCACCTACAGCGCCGACCGATAGGGGGGACCGAGGCCTGGGCTGGAGCTGGGGCCAGCAAGCCTCCTGCCCTTCTCTGCTGGCATCAGGCTGCAGGCGGGGAGCTGGCCCCAGCCGGGGGAGTGGCACTACTGGCAGCATCGGGCTGTGCGCAGGGAGCTGGCCTCGGCTGGGGGGATGGCAGCATTGGGCCATGGGCAGGGGGGGCTGGCCCCAGCCCAATTGGGCCCAGCAGCCCATGCAGCACCTGCCTGCTACTTGGCCAGGTGTGGGGGGTGGCGGTGCTAGGAGGAGGGGGAGGGCAAAATCTAAGGTGCCGAAAAATCCCAGGCCGAACTTGCTCTCCAGCAATCTCACTATGCAGCCTGGAGCTGCCACCGCAAGGTCAGTTCTGCAGCATTTGGTGTGGGGCAGCCATGGCTTTTTGAGAGGATTTTCTGAGAAGTGTTGGATCATATAAGAACCCCATTCTTCTCAGCTGCCAGCTTTTTTTTTTTTTTTTTTAATGTCCGTCTGTCTATGTCACAGGGCCTTGATTCTCAGCAGTGCATGAGATAATGAACATTAGTGGCAGATCCTATCTGGTCCTGTGTAACCAGAGAAGGAATCAATTCATTCTTTTCTCCCCTCTTCCCTACAGAACAGCAGGCTTGAGGGCTGGAGGGAGCAGCTAGAGAACGTGGGATCTGAGTCCCCCTCACCAGGCACTTTGTGCATCACTCATGCCCCTGCAGTGTGTGTGTGAAACTCCCCAGGATCAGAACACCAGTGTGCCATGCTCATTTTGCCCCAGGATAATCAGTGACACCATGTGCCCCAGGGCAGAGGAAGCTCAGACCTGTATAGAGGAAACCAAGAGTGGACATCTGTTGAGAGCAGATGTGGAAGCCATGAAAACGCTGACCCCTGCAATAAAGATCAACCAAAGGGGGCTCTGGGATGCAGGCTCTCTTTTCCCCATCTCCTGTTTCTGCTCTGTGTGGATAGTCAAAGACACAGAGGTTGCCCCAATGCTCTTGGCCAAAATGGCCCTTCTACCACTGCTGTACACTGTTAGGGGGCTGCATGTGAGATTGACCATGGGAGGGGAGCTAGATCCTTGGAAATATGTAAGAGAAAATTATTCTCCCCACCCCCTTCCCTGTTTCTCTAGGAGCAGACAGGTTGAAATGTTTTTTTCTAGACTTAATGCCCTCTGTTCCTTTTGAGGTTCTTACCAGCAGGAGGGAAGGATGTTCTTTCCTGCTGCTTTGGTATCAGGGGGACTCAGCAAGGACATGACCAGGGGTGGAGTGGCATGGGTTCCTGCTTTCTGGCTATATAACTCTGAATGTCCAGGTGGGAAACAAGAAGCACATAAAGTGTTCCTGGGCATGGCTGCTGCATCCAGGGCCCATGGGGTTCTAAACAAACCAGGAGGGTTAGTTGGGCCAAAGGTCTTTGAAAAGTCATTCTGAGAAACAGTGAATCATCTAAATCATGCTGCCCCACCTTTCTGCACTTGCATTACCTGGAATCCCAACCTCCTTCCTGCTCTTCAATATTGCAGCAATGAGGCTTCCCCAGAGTGACCTAGCCTTTGGTTCTGTTCCTCTCCACTCTCCTCCTGAGGTGGTCTCTTCTCCATGGACCCTGTTAGCCAGTGGGGTTTTCTGGCCAAAATCTCCTCCTGCTGGATTCAGAGCGTGGTGATTAAAGTGGTCTTTGTGATTAAACAAAATAGCCCTGTAGCTTTGTCTACACACACAATTTGTACTGGTTTAATTCAACTGGCTTAAAACCTGATCAGAGTTTAAACTAGTGCAAAGCTCTGTGTAGTCATTCTGATTTCAGTTAAAGAATAGATTATTTTGGTTTACCAATCTGTTTTAAACATATTATGCTGAACAGAGAGAAGCCACTCTTACACTGAAATAACTGTCTACTTAAAAATTTTACTAACTCAGATTAAAAATCAGTCCTACTTTGGTCCTGCTTTGAGCAGGGGGTTGGACTAGATGACCTCCTGAGGGCCCTTCCAACCTTGATCTATGATTCTAGGAGAAGCACACCTTTAGTAAAATGGTACAAGCTTGCATGTAGATGAGGCCTGAAACCAGTAGAGAGATGATAGCTGAGCACAAATATGATGAAGATATACAAAATAACAAATATTTGGACAAGGGAAATTGGGAGCTCCTATTCATATGCTCTCAGAACACAAGAACAAAGGGGCCAGCAGTAAAACCACTAAAGGGAAATAGATTTGTAAACAGGGCATAATTCTTCTGTGGAATTCGCTACCACAAAGTACCACTGAAAGCCACATGTTTAACAGAGTTCAAAAAAGATTGAACATTATTTTATAAGAACATCCATAATGATGTTGGATAATAAATGTGAAAAATGAAAAAAATGTATAAATCTCCTGTGTTTAAGGGCATAAACTGGCCCCTAACTGCTAGGGGTTAGGAAGAAATTTCCCTTATGGTAAGGTTATTCCCATAATTGTTCACTAGGGGGAGTGCTCGTCCCTTCCTCTAAATCATTGGCACTGACCTCTGTCCTAGCAGGTTACGGGATTAGATGGAACCTGACACTTCCTATATTCTTAGTATAGGATCTTGTCCTTTAATGGCTAATTCTCTGATTTCACCCTGCTGTGCATTGTTGGTGGGAATAAAGGTCAGGAGAATGCAGATTCTTTCTCCCCTATCTAATTCCTTCCCCACCCCTTTCCTACGTTCATCCCTGGTGACCCCATTACATTTTCCTTTGCATGCAGGACTGGAATTCTTTGAGCCTCTGTCCAGCAGTTCTGTGTACAGTAGCTTTCTTCTCTGTGGAAGCCACCAGACCACATCACTCCACAGAGCAAGACACATGCTGCTCTTCCCAGAAGGGGTCTAGCCACTGCCTCCCCCAACACAGGCTGAGTGACAGCTTTCTGGGCCCTGCTGGTGAAAAGTGATGCTTCAAACACCTCACCAGCAGGCAACCATTACCTCAGACTCTGAATCCAGACCTGGCATTGGGTAAGGGGCAGAGAAGGTGGGAGGCTGAACCCCCATGTCTTCCCAATATAGACCAGAGAAACTGCCGCCAGTCACTCTTTCCTAGCCCAGGTCCATTGCTCCTTGGTGGTATGCACCCTGTTTCACAATGCATCTTGTAAATGTCATCATGGTCCCTCTTGCTCTTCTTCATGGGTCCCGTGGCTGCCCTGTGGGCATTTTCTAGCAGGTTAGGTCTGTTTGGCAGTAACTGCATGGTCTTTGCCTCCACCAGGCTCACCCATGACATCAGCCTTGAGGAGTTTGAGGATGAAGATCTCTCTGAAATCACCGATGAGTGTGGAATCAGCCTGCATTGTAAGGACAGCCTGGCCCCGCGGGTAAGAACAAACTGCCAGGGGGATGGGGGGAGAAGAAAACCAGGGACCAGGGGGGGGCAAGTCATCTGACTTCATCCTGAACACACTGTGCAGCTTGTGGGCTCTGCAGGGCCCAACTTGCAGCCTAGCTGCCTGGATCGATACAGAGCTTGGCAATTGTGAGTCCTGCAGCATCCATCAGCTGCATTCCTATGAATGATGAAGCAGCATCAGGTCATGTTGTCAAACGCTGTGGGCCATGCTGTGACCAGCACAGACCCTTTTAACCCCAGCCCAACAGAAGTGTCTGCCCATCAGACCCTGGCACAGATCTCATTATCCTCCCACCTTCTCGCTTGATATTCCTCTCTTTTTTGATGCCAGTGTAAAAATGCTATCATCTCCGCTCCTCAGGCTGGGGTTGATCTCTCTATCTGCCCCTGACACAGATTCCATTAACACTTCCCCCGCCCCATCCAAGGGAAAACTCTTTCCGTCTGACCCAGTCACAGATCCTGGTACTCAAGAAACTCCGTGTGAAATCATCCCAAGCAAACTGATACTTTTCCTGATCATGTCTCTGTGGTTCCAAGGCACCAAGCTCTGGAAGTTCCTCTCAGCAGCACTGTGATGGGCCCACCATTAGAGTGTTTCCTTCTTCCTGGGAGTAGGGGTTGAAGTGAAAGGTTACAGGTCATTGAGCAGCTGAGAACAGGCCAGGGTATTTGCTCAGTCTGTTCCTTCTCTCTGTTTCATTTATGAAACAAGACACTAACAAGCTTGCTCCCTCCCATCCCCCAAACAGCCAACTAAAGGCATGGCTATGTCCTCAGGGAGTGTCCATAGAGTCCCAGGCAGGAGGTCAGGAGAGGAGGATTTCTGGAGGAGCTCTTAAGGAGATTTGAATGAGAAGAGACAATTGGACAGACAGTGAGGTGGGAAAATAGGACCATGTAGCAGACAAAATCCTTATAGTGCAATATCCTGTCTCTGATAGTGGCCAGTACCAGACGCTTCAGAGAAAGGTACAAGAAACCTTGAAATGAATAGTCAGAAGACAGTCCCCTGTTCATGGGGGAAGCTTCCTCTTTACTCTACCTGTTAGTGGGTGGTTGAGCTGAAGCAGGAGAATTTATATTCCTTATATGTTTCTAACCTTAGCTAATGTGACTCTGGATACATCCCCAAACATTATCCATTTCCATGCCGAATCTGTTTAGAATCTTACTAAGTTCCAGTCATAAATGGCACAGTAGATGAAGTAGCAAATCCAAGACAGTGAAAGGGCTAGGGTGAGCATAGGGTAGGGGCAGAAATGTAGGTGATGGATGGCGGGTGATATTTTGGACAGCTTTGTACGTAGGCGAGGAACTGGGATTTGATGCGATGGAGGATGGGGAACCAGTTGGTATTTTTGTGTCTTCACCTGATTTCCAATTTCATAACTGGCTGCCATGGGAAGGACCTCACTGAGGAGGTGTGGGCTGCATGGACACTTAGCTTGGGATCTCTATTTGTCTGACAACACAGCAACTTACTCAGGTCTTGCTAAGGGCAAAGCTGCCTGAAGGTCAGCCAAGACTTGTTTGTGGACCAATAGACGCAACAGCAGAATGTACATTAACACCCTCCTGGCATAAGTGTTAGTCCTGCTTTATGCAGGCGCCTTTTAGATCTCAGTTGTTCCTGGGTAGCCTGGCAGTAGCTGTGATTAAGAACAATTTCTTAGTCATGCTCTGTTTAAGGAGTGCACAAGCCTTCTGGATCTGGGGCCTAGGGCACCCTGAGATGACACTACTGCAGTGTGGTCTGCATGGGCTGCACCTTGGAAGCATGTGGGACCTGACGTTGGTGCAGAATGCAGCTGCCTATGTATTAAGCTGTGTTCCAAGGACCGTGCATTACACAATTGGTAAGGGATTGCTGCTGCTCAGAATTGGTTTCCAGATAGAGTTGTAGGTGTTGCTCTTGACCTATAAGGGTTAAATTTGCAAAGGTATTTAGAGGCATGGTGAGATTTTCAAAAGCAACAAAGGAAGTTAGATGCTCAACCTGCTTGGGTGCATTAGAAAATCTCACTAGGAGCCTATATGATTCTTTAGGCTTCTAAATACCTTTGAAAATATGGCTCTAAGTGGTTTAGAACCTCTTTAATAGATAGATACCTCTCTTCTTGGTGTCCTGTGGCTTATGGCTCCTTGGCTGAAAGAGAGGGCAGCTGGCAGTGGAGTCCTGAGAGCATCTCTCAGTTCTGGAAATGACCTTCACTTCTCCATTGGACAGTAACAAAGTTGCGTGACCTTTAAACCATGCTGGAGGGCTTGTGTGTATTTTCTGGCCTTTGTAGTGAGGAGGTGGGTTTTATGGCATTGCCGGGTTTGGATGATATGGTAAGGCAAGACTTTGGAATTTCTCCCTTTGTTTTAGAGCGAAAAATTGTGTCAGTCTCTAACACCAACAGGTTAGGTGCTTTGTAGGTGTTCTCTTAACCTGCTTCTTGCTGCAGGAATTTGTATTAGCTCAAATCTGTGTATGTGTCAGCTGGACTATAATGGGTTAAACTTCAGGAAGGAATTTTAAGTTGCAACATGCAGTGCTGCCTGTCCTGTTGACTTGCACAGATTCTCCCTCTGGAGTGCAGGTAACGAAAGAGGAAGCAGATTGCAGATGCCTGATGCAAGGGATACTGACAATAGTGAGGAAACCAGTAAAATAAAAATGGCTGCTCCAGAGCCTGTGCGTCTGCAACATGTCAATCCTTCACCAACCTGAAACAGTCTGGGGAATGCTGAGGAGACCTGGAAAATGTTCAAACTGCAATTGGAGCAGTCTGGGACAGCCACAGGGGCCAGTGAGATGGAGATTGAGTGCAAAATTGCCTTCATTTTGGCAGTAGCCCTGAAAAGAAGAAAGCTTGGAAGAAGAAACATAAAGATGTGAGGATCATTGTGTCTTGAAGAAAAAATGTTCTATATGAAAAATGGATTTTCTGGATAAGGAGCCAGAAGAGAGAGGAAATGTTAGAGGCATTTATCCCAGACTTAAAATTAAAATTCCATTTTGTGACTTTGGATGATCAGAACTCCTCATTAAAGACTGAATAATTTTTGGGTCCAAGAGTAAAGAGGGTTGTGAAAGGCAACAGAGGGACACAGAACTGGTACTTGGAAAGGCAGGGCTCAGAACTTTTTACAGTACTCAGTGTTTTTGAGTGGCTAACCTGAGGAACCTTAATGGGGTCTGTTTTACAGACAATGATTGTCTTCTGAAAATCAGGCCATTTTAAGGTGTATCAAGCTGGGAACCCACAAACACTGGCCAGTTTTAGAGAATCTTGACAATGAAGCAGTTCTGGGCCATTGTGTGTCTGTTATGCAATGAAATGACAAGAAATGTAAATGCTGGCCAGCAAGGCTGAGTCCACCAGGTAAGTGATAGGTAAAGCTTTGAAAATACAAAAGGGAAAGAGACACCATGCCAAACCAGGAAGGATGCAAGAGTGTGGCAGCTGCAGTTGGCACAGAAAGGGTATCTGGGATTGAGAAAATATCCTGGATATTAAAGATGGTGTAGGTAGTGACACGTGAGTAAGGCTGCCCAATGCTTGTCATTGCAAGACCCTATTTGCAGTTGCTTATCACTTAGCCAAATTTCAAATATCTGGACTGAAATTCTTTACATTGGACATCAGCCTCAAGCTGAAATTTTCCAAAAAACAATTCAGCTAAAACAGTTCACTGTGTTTTTTAAAACAGGGATGGGAGAAAATGCATTGTTTTGCCCATTTAAAAATAAATGCATACAATTATTTTGTTGAAGTTCTAGTGCCTCTATACTTTGACCCAGAAACTAGAAATTTTTCAGTTGGGCCCTGTGCCCTTCTGCCATCCCTGTGAAGATCCATCCAAATTTGGCCAAGTTGTGGGTCTCTGGAAATCAGTTAGCACAAATGCAGTAGAGACTTATTCCAATTAGCAGCTACAGTTGCTGAAGTAGAGTGAGTATATGCCAGCCCCTTAAACTTATCTGTGCCAACTATGCTAAACATGCTGCAGTGCAGGGCTCTAGTGGCTGAGCAGCATTTTCTCCACAACTGTTTGTCCTAGCAGCCAGGGGCCATGGTGTCACAGGACTTGAGAACTGAGACAATTTTTTTATGCTCTCAATGTTCCCTCTGTTGGTACCAGGGCAGCAAGGATGATGAGAAAACCTGATTTGAATGAAGAGGGCTGAGACAGGAGTTGGAGAAGAGGGGGACAACTGGAATGTAGAGCCAAGCTAGGCACATATGGAGAGACTAAGACAAGGGGCCAATGCAAGGTAGAGGCAGCGGGACACTGACTTGGGGTCCTATGCACTGAAGAAGGCAGAGGTTCTGTGAGGGGGAAAAAAAACTACAGGGTCATGTAATTAAAACATATGTCATAAACATATACCAGATGGACAAATTAAGGTTGCACTGGCAGTTCGTAATGGTTGAGTACTGTGCTTGACTTTGCAACCATAACATTTTCTTAATTTTGTGTTTTGTATGCCATTCAATGAATACACACATGTAAAATCTATAATAAACCACTTCCCAAAAATATGCAGGTATGGCAGGAACATGCATTAATTAAAATGGGATTTGAGGATTCCTCTAGAGAGAGGAAATGAGCTGTTCATAAATACTGCCAAGAAACGAAGCTCATGCTCAGAAGAATGGTTTCTAAAAATATGCACAAATGGTCTAGTTGGGACATACAAAATCACACCAGGAGAGTAAGTGAACACAAGGACAGAAATGGTAATGGAGGTTTAAAGGAAGTATACAGCTTGAAAAGTCAAAGGCGAAATAGGGTTTTAAACTCCAGTTCCAGTTTGGGATGAGTTAACAGAGGCAAGATAGTAAAACAAGCATCTATAGTAGCTCATTGAAGAAAGCAGCCAGGCATTGATTTCTGCACATGACATGCTTGGCTTGCCATATGAGGACTGGTAGAGGGCTGCATGTGGATTAGTACGTTACCCTGAGGGCCGCTCTACTGAAACCTTTCCATACAATGATATTGCAAATATTGGTAATGATTGCGTCAGTGCAGGCCACAGGAAATAGCTTTAGGGGCCACGTGTTTGAGACTCCTGCCATAGGGCAATGGTTCTCAACCACTGTCTTGGGCAACATTAGGGTGTTGCCACATAGTGGTTAGTGTGTTGCAGAGAGTCGGGGAGATGGCTGGATTCAGCCTTGGGGATTGGTGGGGTTGGGCTGGTGTGGCCTGTAGGGTGCCACAAAGCACCAAGCCTGTTGCGACCTGCAGAAAGTTGAGAACCACTGCCATAGGGAATCAGACATTAACAGGTATTAAACGTGAACCAGATCTGAAAGCACTAATTGCATCACATTTAGACGTGGTCTTCTGGTCTCCTGGACACATCTCCTTGTGACATAGATAATTACAGAAGGTCATAAATTTGTAGTCATGCCAGCAGATATGTTCTTATGGAAACTGGAGAAAGTTGCAAAACATGACAGGCAACATCATCATAGAACAGGAGAATCAACAGAGGGGTTTCTTTAGTAACTGTCAAGTGAAGGGGTGGGCAACTCAAAACTTGGTGCTGATCCAAGCGGATGAACAAAAACATCACAAGAAGGAAGCATTTTCACCTGCCACAAAGAAAAAAATACATTTGCTGAACTGGCATGAACCAAATTCTTTAGTAAATCGGATGCATCAGCAGGGTTTTGGCAGATACTCTGGATAAAAAGCTTTGGGATTCACGCTTTCAATGTACCAGTTGGCTGCCTCATGAAATTGCCTTTCAGAATGTATTTGGCAGGAGGAAGTATTTCTTTACACAGTGCTTCAGAGACAGGAATGTCTCTAAAAATTGGATGCCATCATAATTAGAGACAGCTCCACTACTGGGCTTCAGAAACAGCTGCAGAGGGGACTGGAAACCATAAGAAGAAACATTAAAATAAACAGGACCTAAGACTCCATTCTGAGTTACTGATGTCACTTACTGAGCAGAGAAGCTGACCACAAAAAGTTACAGATTTTTCAGAATAAAATAATAGTCTACATGTGGTGACTGTTTCCCTGCTATGGAAGTGAAAGGGTTAAAAGGGTCTGAGAGCAAGAGTCAATGGGCTGGCAGCAGCTGAGGGCCAGTCAGAAACCAGCAGCCCAGTATAAGAGGAGAGCTGCAGAGACAGGGCTCTAGTTGGTCAAAGAGCTCAGGGAGGAAGGTTGCCCCTCTAGCTGACTGGCTGAGGTAGTCAGTGCCTAGACAGCTCTGTGGGCACCACTGGAAGTTGTCAGGAGCCAGGAGTGCTGAAGGTCCAGATGGTGGCAGAGGCTCCAGAAAAGCAGTTCAGAGGTGAAGGTGTCTGGAGCAGATGGCAGCTTAGACTCTGGGGAAGCACACCAGGAACAGTCTGAGGCATGGCCCTGAGGTTAGAGTCTGTGTGAGATGGGTGCTGTGGGGAAAGCAGCCCAGGGAATTGACAGTGCAACCAGAGAGGAGACAGGAAGGAAGCAGCAGACAGTGCAGAGGTCACTGCGAATAGGGTCCCTGGTCTGGGGCCCAGAGAAATGGATGGGCCTGGGTTCCTCCCCACTCCACCAGAGTGCTATGAGTGGCACTGTGCTTGCAGGCCATTGAAGGTGAAGAGTGGTCAGACTTCCCCCCAAAGAGGGGTTATATGGACTAGTGCTCAGCCAGAGGGCTGAGTAGCCAGCAAGTGAGCAAGACCAAGCATGGCCAACAAGATGGCAGGCCACTTGAGCCAATTCCCCAAACCAGCGCCAGGAGGCTCCTGTCTGGTGGGTCCCATGCTGCAAGTGGTCTACAGTAACCCAAAACTAAGAGGATTCTGAGCCTGCAAGGAATCCTGACTTAGATCAGTGAGCTTGTACCCAATTGTTCAGCTCAAACAACTCACCTAAGAAAATGACCAATCAGAAATATAGAATGGACCTGAGTGTTGGAGTATTACAGAGTTCAGTGAATTGTAGTAGGTCCTTGAGCACTAGCGTTACAATGCTTTGACACGGTGAGGGCTGGCCTACACTAGAGTTTTGTTGACAAAAGTCATGCTCCTCCCGTCAATGTCATTCCCCTTGCTATGCTGACATAATAAAACAACCTCTAATCAGAGGTGTGGGGCTTATGTTGGTGTAGTTAGAGCAACAAGTGTCAACGTAGATATAATGTTCCTTACATTGGCTGTTAGTTGTCATTCGTGGCAATTTCAGGGCTCCAGAGACAAGAAAGTTAGACTGCAAGAGCCCGGCTGCATGCCTTCCCCTCTCTTCCCTGGCAAGCTGAGCAGCTCGACCCAGCCATGAAGTTGAAAGAATGCCCAGCTCCCATAGAGAGCAGGCAAGTGAGGGGACAAGAAGCCAGGCCAGCTGGACCCTGCTGCCTGGGTGTGCGAAGCCCTGGGTGGTTTCTCCTGGCTCCCAGCAGGGAATGCAGGGGGTGGGGAACAGCCCAACTGGAGCCTGTGAGGCAGTTGGGATTCTGGCAGGGAGCTACCAACAAAGCTGAGACTGGCCCCTCAGCACCCCACACTGCCCCCATAGGATGGTGGAATTGCTCCTGGTACGGATGTGCACCACTGACCCAAGGAGGGTTGTGTGGACAACAGCCTGCAGTGACTGTAAGTTGGCCAGAGATAGGTCAACTTATCTTTGTAGTGTAGACAAAAGTTCAAATACTCAACATTTCAAAAGGAGACGTGGGACTGAATGGCTGCCTGTCACGTATGTTGCAAAAGCTATGACAGAGATGTGTGGCCTTATCTATGGCTGTACAAAGTTTTGTGACTTTCTGTGGCCATACCTTTCAAACCTGAAATGAATCATCACCCAATGACTATGATACATGAAAGGAGACAGAAAAGCACAGCCAAGGATCTAGCAATTGCTGGTATTGTCTAACAGATTTATTTATCACATGAGCTTTTGTAGGAGAAAAATCTCACTTCGTCAGATGCTTTGAAGAGGGGGAATTTACAGAATGGGATGAAAATAAATGCAGGGGAGTGTAAGACATGGGATCAGGTCATACTGCAACAGCAAATCAGAGCTTACACTCCCCTGCATTTATTTTCATCTCATTCTGTAAATTCCCCTCTTCAAAGCGTCTGACGAAGTGAGATTTTCTCCCACGGAAGCTTGTGTGATAAATAAATCTGTTAGTCTTAAAGTGCCACAAAACTCCTTGCTTTTTTTCCCTTTATTAGACTAACACAGCTGCCCCTTTGGAACTCAGTATTGTCTAGTAGTTTCATCTGCACCATCAAGACCACATGCTCCTCTTACTGATCTGTGGGGTAACCTGGAACAACCAGTGATAGTCCATGTCAACCTGATAATAAATCCTCCTACCATACCACTAGGGACAGAAGGAGGAAAATAGACTAAAGTAAGCACTATGGGTAGTAATACCTGTTATAGGAACTGCATGGAGAAGTGAACGCTTTCTCATCCGTCCATCCCCCCTATGAGTGAGCCTGCAGAGAAAGGTACAGATGTAGTCATTTCCACACATTATTCCCCCTACGATGAGAGGGAATCATAGGAAAGAATAGAGGAATTACTCCTGGTAATGACTAACACCAAAAAAAAGATCTTAGAGGAGTCATATTCTGTCCAGAGAGAACAGTGATGTTGACAGAATGGTGAGTGTGTGTGATGACCTTATCATAGACTATTGGAGGAGCTTTCCCAAAACCAGCACATAAACATATCACAATTTCCAGCACAGGCCCATTAAATTAATGCTTGCGTATCAGGGAATTCCAGAAAAATGCCATCGTCTTTTGTAATGGTCAGGGGACCACACCTCAAGAATGAGGAATGTTGAAATTCAGAAGTTTCTGCAAAGACATTAATGTATCAGCAGAATGTAGAGTACAATGAAGAGCTTGCTGAGAAAAGTAATTGATTCAAGAGCAGAGGTATATTTAGCACTACTCAGCTACAGAGCAACACCTCTGTAATGTGACAAACCACCAGCAAAACTTCTGTGTAATAGCAGATGTGACCTGTTACCGGGCACAAGGCATAACCAAAGGATACCAAGTAACTGATAGAGATCAGACAAGTTAAAACAGATAAAAAAATCAAGACCCTTCCAAAGCTCTTTTCTTTAAAATGAAAAAATATCCAAACACTTTGAATTTTAAAAGAGAGCTAGTGGCCAGTACAGGCAGCAGTAATTAAAGAAATGTCATCTCATTCATATTCCATGATCCACAAAAAGTGAAAGCATTCTGTTCACACATCTGCGAAAGTGCCTGAGAATATAGCTAAGCAAATAAGTGACAAACAGAGAGAGCGGATACAGTGTATGTATGATAACTGTCATGCAATGATCCTGTTCTCAACTGCATGAAAAAGACTGAACAAGCTACTGAAGACATGGAAAGGCATAAATGCTTTATGGTATGTCTGGAAGACTCTTGAAATGACCCAAAAAAATGGTGTCTAAGAGCTGTTGATAGTGTAACAATATTTAAAAAGTTAACAGTCCCTCTAGTTGTTAGAATTTGTTCAAGCAGGACATTCGGGACAATACAAAATATAGAAGGAAGCCCTGCACACAACTGATAACTACCTATGCATATGCGCGCGCGCACACACACACGATGTTCTTCAGTTTATTAGGTATAGTTACCAGTCCTGCTGCTTGCTTGAGATCGCAGCTTGAGTTTGTCACTGGAGTTCACAGCTCATGGCAGCTACCTAGCCAGGGAGGCCAGGCACGAGGAAAAGTGGAGTCTCTGTCGGGCACACAGCTGTGCACCAATGCTCTCGGATGCTATGCAGAACATTACCCAAAGCTATGCAGTCTTACCCAGCTTTTATATCTTCTCATCCATGGATGTTTTTGTCCACACTACCTCAGGGTACTGTATGACCATGAGTCATCATTTAATGACTGGTGTGATTTTGATCTTGGTCTTGATGGAGTTTTTTGTCCCTTTCTTTCTAGGATTCTTCTTCCTTTTGCACGGTTTGTATGCATTGTTCTTCAGCCATTAAAGTGGTGCCTGCAGTTCAGGGCCAGCTCTTCCCATAAGCCAATGAAGCCCTGGCTCGGGGCACCACTGGCTTGGGGGCACTGCGGTGCCACACTGGGGATGGGGCGGGCCGGCCCAGAAGCTGGTCCCCATGCTCCCACCCCTCCCCAAGCCAGTCACTACCCCCTCAGGGGCAGAGCAGGCCAGGCCATGGGGCAGACTCCATTCTCTCGCCCCCACCATTGGGCTGGCCCTCCCCACCCCAGGGTGGAACTGCTGACCCAGGGGAGGAGCAGGAGAGCAGAGCGGAGGCCAAGTTTCACTGGGGTGGGGGGAGTGGCGCACAAACGTGAAAGCCAGCTTGGGTCACCACAGCCCCTTGAGCTGGCCCTGTCTCAGTTCGTCATCAGGACAGGCTGGTGGTTGGAGACTGATCCCATCACACACACACACATGCACACGCACACCCTCATTCACACATCCAGACTACGTTCACAGATCTAAGCAAAGTTTCAGCAAAACGTAGGCCAAGCAATACAAAATTAAGTAAACAATTCAAAGTGGAGTTTTGGTTCCAATGTGAAGTTACAAATGAATGAATGAACATGGCATCTTAGACAATTCTATTTGAAGCCATTTGATGGTGTAACTTCATCTTTAGCCCTACACATGGGTCCAATTTTGAGAAGTGCAGAGCCACAGCTCCTAGCGACTTCAGCTGCAGTTGAAAATGCTGCTATTTGGTTTCACTCATAACGCCTTGGAGAAGTAAAGCCATACTCCCCATCCCTGCGTCCAGCCATTCCTTCCCTTATGATAGCGTTGTTGTACTTGGCAGTGCCCTACAGGTGGCAGCAGAGGCCAGGGGCAACAACATGGGTGTAAAGGGGACACAGCTCTGCAAGCCAAGGGTGCAGCTCTTAGTGCTACCTGCATCATATGCCGGCCGTGCCAATACAGCTGATGTTGGGATGTTGAGTACAGGATGCAGTTGCCGTTCTCAAGCTGTTGGGGATTACGCAGAGGGTGGAGTAAGGGTTTGTAAAGCTGGCTTATCATATTAGAAGGTATTACAGTCTAGCTCTGTCATTTTGGAACTGCTCAGCATTTCCTTCATCAATCCCACTTTAGAAAAAAACAAGATGGAAAAACTGGCACAGCTGCAAGCTCTGGCCCTGTTTTTCCACCTTACCCCACCCCCACCTCCTTCCAGCTTGCAGGGTCACTGGTCAGCTACCATCCTTATGGCCTTCAAGAATCAGGCAGCAGCCTGGAACTGGGAAATGTGGACACCTACTCACTAGGTTAGAGGGCAGGTTCTTTTTCTGTTTTACAGCCCAGTTAGTTGTTGGACCTGTCGTTGTGCAACATCCCACTAAATTACCCTAAATTTCCACTTCACTTGCAAGAGCCTCTCTCTCTGAGGCTGCAAGTGACAGCATCACCTGCCGGTCTCCTCTCCTGCCATAGGCACAAAGGCAATAGCAATCACCCTGCCGATACAGAGGCCCATAGATGCCAGCAGAGCACCAAACGGGTATGTCTATCTGTGTGGATCCAGTGGCAGGACTGGGTTCTTAGTACTGACAGAGGCTAGTACTCCGATACATGCTGCACACATGCTCATAGGCTCTTGTTTGGACTCAATAGTTTCATGATCCATGCTGCACCCCACCATTGTGAGGGGAATCCCTCTGTATGTGAGAGTCAGGTAATGGAAAGGTCAAGCCTAAAATACAGTCCAAGAATCAATGATTCTCTCCTGCTTGCAGTTTTGTGGGGACAACATAGTATGGCTGTGGGGAACAGAGACCTACCAGTGGCCCCTGCCAATCCTAGGCAGGGCCTTTTAGATTAAGACTGAAACTTTACATCTGGGCAGGTTTTCAGTGAGTGGCCAGAGTGATGTGTTTGCTCTGTGGGTGTTCACATACTCCCTGCCAGGACCTGAGCTCAGGAGGCTGAGTTCTGCTAACTGCTACTGGTATCAACAGCACAGGTATTGGGGCAAAAGGCTCATCTTAGGGTGTGTGATGCCAGCAGTTACCACTAGGTTAGTTAATGAGAGGTTATATTTGGATCCTGGCAGAGACATGAAAGGCAAGAGGAATTGACTTCTGAAGCAAGATAGAGGTGATGATAGAGGCAGAGGGAGAGGTACTTCAAAGAATCCACTGCTAGCATAAGATGTTCCTGTACCCAGGCTGGTTTGTCTGAAGATGTCAGTATACACATTGGCATCCTGCTGGATTCACAGTTGTTACTCTGTGTAAAATGCTCTGCTCCACTTCTGCATGTTCAGAAGACATCAACTCACCCTGCTGGCAACAGTGCCCCACGTTTGTCTGACCTCTCGACTTGATTATTGCAACATACTCTACAGGAATAAAACCACTGATCTTAAAATAAAATAAATAATAAAACCACTGATCTTAAAAAGCTCTAGTTGGTTCAAAATGCAGCCATCGCTTACCTGCTGGAGCTAGGGGCAGTCCTGGGGCTGCTGCAGAGATCACTGCAGTCTCAGGACTGCCCCCAACCTGAGCGGCACACTCTTGCTGCCACCTTCCTTTCCTGCTTTAGCCTGGAGCAGAAGAGGCAAGCTGGTGGCAGTAGCACTCCTGCTGGGAGCAGGGTAGTGTAACACCAATTTTTAACAACACACCTCCCTGCTTTTCTCAACACACTTTTGTGCCGCAACACAGTGGTTGAGAACCACTGGCCTAGGGAACTGAAAACATGTAGCTGTTATTAGAGTCTCTGGATTGGAACCCAGAATAGTGAGTGGACCTGGGTGCCTCCGTGGGCCCTTGAGGAAGTGGCCTGTAACTGGACAGCAATAAACCTGAAGAGGATCTGCAATACTTAATAGCCCAGCTCTCCAGCAAAGAAGGTGGAAACCACTACCACCAGGGAGCAAGCGCAGGAGGTTTGACCCAGTACCAGGGCTGGGACTGTTTAAAGACTACAGACACTCCTGGCTAGAAGAGTGTTTGTGAGAAATAGGTGCCATGTCATTACAGATGACTATAAAGAGAATCCAGCCAACTGGAACAGAGAAATCAAGACAGATTGTATTTATAGATGTGGGGTGTTATAAGGCACTCTGATGCCCTGGTGATTGGCATCAGTATGCCTACAACGGCAGAAAACAAGAAGAACCTCAATCTATCCAATTTAATTATGTAACAACCAGGAGAAATGGGAGCTGATAGTTCACAAGTGCTTTGAAGGATGCAAGCATTCAGGAGGAAGTGTCACAAGGTGTCTGTAAATGAAGTAGTTCCACTGTCCCTGTGTGGGAGCAGATGCTCCCATTTGTAGCGCCCTGCACAGATACAAATATGTGGATCTGTATCCAATCTGCATCCTCAAGAAATGGCCTGTGGATATCCGTGTTGTATCCGCAGATGTGGATATAATGCAGATATCCATGGATATCCACATATTTGCAGGGCTTTAGCTCTGTGAAGATAAAAATACGTGGACCTGTATCCGATCTGCATCTGCAAGAAATGGTCCACAGATATCCTTGTTGTATCTGCGGATGCGGATATAATATGGATATCCGTGGATATCTGCATATTTGCAGGGCTCTACCCATTTGGCTAATGAAAAGGGTGGGCTGGCACCTGGGGGCTATAAAGGATATGGGGGATACCCAGTGATACCAGGAGACAGAGCAGAGGATGAAGACATAGTGAGTCTGAGCAGGCTGTGGTTCAGTCACGAAGGGCTGAGCTCAGCTACCAGGGGAGTTGTGAAAGGAAGCAGTGGTGTTTCTTGGGAGAAGCCTGAAGTCAGGAGACTAGCAAGATTTGCTGGCATCCCGGAGGCAGAACCAGAAGGTTAAAGGCAGAGGAACAGTAAATGAATTTACCAGCTGGCATCTCCAGAGTCAGAGAGCTGGACCTAGAGGAACCACGAGAGGGCCAGGAAAGTGAGGGATGCTTCCAGCAGAGAGGCTGTGGGAGGTTCCTGCTACGAAGAGGAGGGGGTTGCCCTCCAGCTGGAGGGGCCAGAGTAGCTGTCTTGGAACAAAGGCAGGAGTGCCCCAGAGAGTGAGGGTGGGACAACAGGGCTATGCTGGAGGCCCTGTGTGGGGAGAGCAGTGAGGGCTGCTTGTTGGACTATGCTGAGGGAAATGTGCACTGTGGTTGTGGCTTGGAACTTCTGTTATGGTTTCTGTACATGGGATTTTTGTAATAAATGAATCCCATGTGGGCTATGTTTATGCTTGGGAAGACCAGCAACATTTCTGGGGACTCAGAGAGGGGAAACTGAGGCAGTTGCCTCTATTGGGCCATGGTCTGTGGCATGAGGGTGCTGTGGACAGGGCTGCTCTTCTGACAGAGAAGAATTTTTAATCTATTTAGTCACATCAATAGATGCACAAGAGATTATAGGTATCTACCTGGGGCCAGGCTTCCTATATGAACATTTGAAATCAAATTCTTATCACATATAACCCCACCAATTTCACCAAAGCACATTCCTAAAGAGACAATGGAAACATTCTACTGCTCACAGTCCAAAACTGCAAACAAGCTCCTCTGTGTCCCAGGCTGATTTGGGCTCTTTCACAGGATATGTAAAGACACGGCTAGCAGAATGAGTGAAAGGGAGAAAGGGAAGCTCAGGAGGTGCTCTGGGATTGTGAAATGTCTGAACAGTCTCCTGGGGGAAGCTAGACTGGGACAGCAGAGTTTTGGGGAATCAGTTGTAGGAACCAGTCCTCTCTGAGCTGAGGAGCTGCTGAACTACTAGGATCTTTCTGCTGTCTGTGTTTCTCTGCAGAGCGCTAAGGGACTGACTTTCAAGCTGTGTTTCTGGTGTGACCTGTATTTCTTATGTTATCAGCCAAGGAGTCCTGTGGCTAACAAATATATTTGACTAACAAATATATTTATTGCCTAAGCTTTCATGGGAGAAAATCCCACTTCGTCAAATGCTTTGAAGACAGGGGAACTTACAGAATGGGAGGAACTTACTGAGTGGGGCAGGTATACTCATGGCGGATTATGCGGACAGAGCCATAACTATGGTGGAGCCAATGGGGCAAAGCCCTGGGCGGCCCAAAGCAGATGAATGGAGCCGCACTATTAAAGGGGTGGCTTTGCAGTGCCGGCTGTAAGCACCGCTAATGGGAAGGGGCATATTCCGATCGGAACGCGTCCCAGGCGGCAAAATGTTGCGTTATGGCTCTGGATGCAGAACAGGCTGAAGTACTCAGTGCTTTTTTTACCTCAGCTTTCACAGGAAGGGTCAGCTCCCAGCAAGTATGGCATAAGTATGGCAGGGCGAATGGGACTTTGCCCTGGGGTGAATCAGAAACGGCGCAGGAGTAAACCCTTCCTAGCCCTGAAGAGAAATGTGCCTTAAAGGCACATTCCTCTGGGAGCTGGGGAAGGAGCTGCCCGCCTGGCTTTGGCCGTGGTAGGAAAGGGACCCCCTTGCCAGCTCTGGCTGCGGTGGGGAAGGGAGCCCTCCCGCCGGTTCTGGCCATGGCTCGGAGAAGGGACCCCTCCTGCTGGCTCTGGCCATCAGTGGGAAGGGTCAAACCCCCCTGCTGCTGGACAGATGGGCCCTGGATTGGGGCCTGGGGGGGGCACCTTTGGGGCTGCATGCCCTGGGTGCCTGAACCCCTAGTTACGGCCCTGGCTCCCATAGAATGGAGAGAAGGAGAGCAGCCCTTGGTGATGGAAACTCAGGTTAGGGACTACTAAGAAGTTGGATGTGCATAAGTCTATGGGGCTGGATGAACTGCATCTGAGGGTGCTGAGGGAGTCGACTGATGTGATTGCACTGCAGCTAGCCATTATCTTTGAAAATTTGTGGCAAATGGGGGAGGTCCCAGATGATTGGAAAAAGATAAATATAGTGCCTATCTTCAAGAAAGGGAAAAAGGAGGACCTGGGGAACTACAGACCAATCAGCCTCACCTCAGTCCTTGGAAAGATCATGGAGCAGGTCCTCAAAGAATCCATTCTGAAACACTTGGAGGAAAATAGAGTCACCAGGAACAGTCAGCATGAATTCACCAAGGGCAAATCATGCTTGATCAACGTGATTGCCTTCTGTAATGAGATGACTGTATATGCAGATGCAGGACTAGCCATTGATGTGATAAACCTCGACTTTAGCAAAAATTTTGATATGGTTTGCCACAGCATTCTTGTCAGCAAGTTACGGAAGAATGGTTTGGGTGAATGGCCTGTAAGGTGGATAGAAAGCTGGCTACATCATCAGGCTCAGCGAGTAGGGATCAATGGTTCAATGTCTAGTTGGCAACCAGTAACTAGTGGAGTGCCCCAGGGGTCAGTCCTGGGGCTGGTTCTGTTCAACATCTTCATTTATGATCTGGATGATGGGATAGATTGTACGCTCAGTAAAATGTCAGATGGCACCAAGCTGGAGGGAGTGATAAACACATTGGAGGGCAGGGGTAGGATTCAGGGAGACCTAGACAAATTGGAGCACTGGGCCAAATGAAATCTTATAAGGTTCAAAAAGGACAAGTACAAAGCCCTTCACTTAGGACGGAAAAGTCCCATGCACTGCTGTCAAGGCTTTTTCCCCACTCTGACACTCTGAGTGCAGAAGGTGGGGGCCCGCAACAGGCCAGAAAAGCCACTGGCCTTAAAGCCTGCTCTTAAAAGTCTCCAAGGCCTCCAATTCCTGGCCTTGGAGTGGTAACGCTGCCACCACCCAAATGCAAAAAAACCTCTTGAGACCCAGGAAGGCGCACTTGGGAATTCCTCCCTGTGAGGTACATGCAATCCTCTTTATTCCTCTCTCAGGAAAGTGACTGAACTCCAGCTGCAATATGAGCTGGAACTGGAACAGGGTTCCCTCTAGTAGCTGCCTGTGCAGTCTAAGGCACGGCCACACAAACCTCTTGCCTTTCAGGACACAGAACCAGAACTTGCTTAAAAGGTAAACTCTTTAATCAAAAAGAACAGATAATAAACACAGAGAGTTGCTTCTCTGGGAATTAACTTAGGTAGTTACAGGGTAGTGGGGGGGAGGATTGGGTTACATGTGCTTAGCACAGAGAAATCCAAAAAACAAGCCAAAACCAAAGAAAATACCCTGACCGCGTCTAAATAAACATTCCCTGTTCTACTCACGCCTGGCCAGTACCAAACTTAACTTATCTCTGATGAGGATGTTGCTGGATTCTTCCTCAGGCCCCTCTGGCCTCCTCCTGATCCTTCCAGGAGCTCTGCTGCATCCAAACAGGCCCAGGCCAGGCTGCTGTTACCATTCAAAAAGCTGTGCTTCGTTCCTATTGGCTGTCCTGGGACTCACTGACCAGATAGTTAACCCCTTCCTCCCCAAGGGTTGCTACAACTGCTACAGACGGGGACCAATCAGCTAAGTAGCAGCACTGTAGAAAAGGACCTGGGGGTTATGGTGGAAAGGAGACTGGATATGAGTCAACAATGTGCTCTTGTTGCCAAAAAGGCCAATGGCATATTGAGCTGCATCAGCAGGAGTGTTGCCAGCAGATCGAGGGATGTGATTATTCCCCTCTATTTGGCTCTGGTGAGGCCACATCTGGCATACTGTGTCCAGTTTTGGGCTCCACACTACAGAAAGGATGTGGACAAGTTAGAAAGCGTCCAGTAGAGGGCAACAAAAATGATTAGGGGGTTGGGGCACATGACTTACGAGGAGAGACTGAAGGAACTAGGCTTCTTTAGTCTGCAGAAGAGCAGTGGCGTTGCTGGCGCTGGGCACCTGGGGCACGTGCCCTGAATCTCCCCCATGGAGCCCCGAGTCTGTTTTGGACCCCCAGTCCTGGCGCTGGGAGCTGGGACCCCGGCAGAGCTCTGTGACTGGGAGCTGCAGCTTCCCCTCCCCCGCCCAGGTGCTGCAGCCAGGTGTGTGACCAGCCAGGGGAGGGGAGGGGCCGAGGGAGAAAGGGAGCCACTTTCAAACAAGCAGCTTCTCCGGCATGGGCTTCTCTCTGCAGGATGGAGCAGGTAGGAGTTGGGGGGGGCAGGAGGGGCAACCACCCTGGGCCCTGCACTTTGGGGGGCCTCACACTTTTGGGGGATCCCACACAGCCGGCTGGAGTAAGGAAGCAGGGAGCTTTTTCAAGCTGTGGGACTAGGGAGCAGCTCCGGCTGGTCAGGGAAGGGAATTCAGCCAGGCAGCATTTGGTTACAGGAACTCTTAAGTAGCCACCTCCCCACAGCTGCTCCCTGAGGGGAAGAGAAAGGGCAAGTGTTGAGGTAAAACTTATGGAGCCAGCCTCAGTCAAGCAAATGGGGACAAAGCCAGGAGAATGTCACATCCCCAACCTTTACAAAACAAAGACCTTCTCTTTGAATCAGCATCTCCAGAAGGTGTTCAGATATTAAAGAACTTTTTTCCTTCTACATTTAACAAGACGTTTCAGTCTTCAGGGATGTCTTTTTGAGCAAACTTCTCTGTGCAGATAATGATCTATTATACCTGAGAGAGAAGACCCCAGGCTGGCACTCATATGGAAATACTGGGTTTTTAGGGTTAATGGCCATCAATCAACACATTAAAGTAGTTTTTTGTCCTTCCTTCTGCACTGTAAATAAGCCCCATTGTCATTGATTGCAGTCAGACCACCAGTCCCAAAGCATGGCAAAGAGAAAAGCAACTGTGGCCATGCAGGTCTAGTTTAGGGAAACAAACAAGGAATCCTGTGGCACTTTTAAAGACTAACAAGTTTATTTATTTGTTAGCTTTTAAAACTGCCACAAGACTCCTTCTTTGATTTACATCAGGGTGTCTAAGAGGAGGCCAAAAGTCCCTTGTTTCTTCCTCTCATCCTCAAACAGTACCTGACTTTCATGACTTAGATCACCTGCAAAGCGATGAGGAATGTGTGAATACATATATTAAAATAAGATGGAAGAGGAAATAGTCAGGCAGCATAAAGGAAATAACATACATTAGACAATTGGAATCCAGTGCCTGAAGGTGAGAGAGGACCTGAATTTATTTCTTATCATCCAAAAATAGCTTCCCTCTCTCTGAATTTTCAATTTAACAAAACTTGATCTAAGAAAAATTATTAAATTTGTAAAATTGTGTGCCCATCTTGAACAGAAAACCAGAACCACAAAGAGTACATCCAGATGCTCCTGTCCACTTGCCTGTGAGGTTGATGGAACATCACCATGACACATTCAGTATTGCCTACCCTAAACATCAAAAATAGTCACAAGTCTGGCTTAAATATATCATTAAAACTCACTTAAAAATAAAGAGATGTTTAAAGAAATAATAAATGGAGGGAACTATTTTCTCTGACTTCTGGGTTTTGAGCCTTTAGGATAAAGTCAGGTCATGTTTTTCTGCTTCTCTCTGCAACTTTTTAGCCTGAGGGCTAGAAATTTATGATTTTATTAAAGAAAAATTATGACACTGCCCAGTGTTCCCTCTAAGCTGATGATGCAGCTGAACAAGTTACGGGTGCACAAGTTATTGGGGAGCCAGTGGGCAGCAGGGAAGAAGCCTATTGGGGCCTGGAGAACCAGCAGGGAACTTGCTCAGCTGCATCATCAGCTTAGAGCAGTGGTTCCCAACCTTTCTCAGGCTGGGGACCCCTGTGTAACAAAAAAA
Organism: Podocnemis expansa; assembly: GCA_007922195.1. Lineage (NCBI taxonomy): Eukaryota > Metazoa > Chordata > Testudines > Podocnemididae > Podocnemis > Podocnemis expansa. The sequence goes on along the minus strand of ML681963.1, from coordinate 99,341,084 downwards.
AAAAAAAAAAACTTTGCAGACCCCCCTCAGCTGTCTATGTAATCTGGCCTGCATGGGCAGACTCTGACCTGCACCAGTGGGACAGCTGGTGAGCAGCACTGCCACCACCATTGCCCTCACCACCAGGGAGCTGAGCCCTAGCAGCTGTGGTCCCCTGCCCTTGCCCCTGCTGGGGAGCTGCTGTGGCTCCATCCCCCTGCCAGGATACAGCCACAGACGGGGAGAGGCAGCCCTGGCAGGGAGCATCAGGGCTGTGGCTGGATTCCAGCCCTGGGTAGGGAGAGGCTCCGCAGACCCCCTGCAATGTGTCTGTGGACCTCTGGGGGGTCCCTGGACCACAGGTTGGGAACCAACTGGCTTAGAGGGAAGATTGCGCTGCAAAGTTTAAAATGGGGGGGCCCCACACAAACTGATTTGCCCTGGGCCCTGCTCCCCCCTAGGCACGGCCCTGGCTGGAGGCCCTGGTCAGATGAGGGGGGGGAGAGGAGGGGCTGCCTGGGGCCGAGGGGGGCTTCCCTGCATGGGCTCCAGCCCCTGGGTGGAAGCAGGGAATTAGTCCCTGGCCTCTGGGTCCCAGGTGTGGTGGGGGCAGGGGATTCTCCCAGGCCTTTGGGCCCTGGGTGTGGCTGTGGGGGTGCCAATAGGCATCCAGACCCTGGGTGGGATGGGCAGGGGTGCCCTGAAATCTCTGGGGCCCATGTGGGACTGGTGGGGGTGTCCCCAGACCTCTGGGGCCCAGGTGGGACTCAGGGGGTTACCCCTAGGCTTCTGGGCCCTGAGTGAGACCGGGGGGTGCCCATAAACCTCTGGGGCCCAGCTGGGATTGGCAGGGGTACCCCTGGGCTGGAGGCATTCTCCCCATGGCCTCTAGGTCCCAGCTGGGTCCATGAGCATTTCCCCAGTGCCTGCAGGGGGGACCCCCACATGGCCTAGGGGCCTCAGGGGGGGTGACCTGGAAATGGAGCTCCTCACCTGAGCACCAGGTGGCCCAAGGGATGTACCTAAGCCTCTGTCCAGGCCAGGGTCAGTCCAGCAGAAGGCTGGTGAGTCAGGGACCATCCCTCAGCCGTGGGTCCCTGGGGATCAGGTTGGTGGCCAGGCTGCTGTGGTGCAGCCCTGACCAGGCAGCCCCCCACAGCTCAGGGGGCGAGGCTTGGGTGCCAACCCAGAGTCTCCTGCCCTCAGCCCATGCCCATGGGTCAGGGCTGGCCTGGCCTTGGGTCCCCAGCTCTCACCACATGCCCAGGTGGTGGAGCGGCCTGGTCTGACCACAGGGTCTCACATGGCAGTGGGTCTGGCCTGGCACAACTGCGGGGTCTCCTGCCCCTTGCCTTGTTGCCTCAGTTGTGAGGCTGGGGCAGCAGGTGGTCTGGGAAGGTAACCTCATCAGCAGTGCTATTATTTGTAAAGTTGAACTCTGCTGAACACCACCATATGCTGTGCCTAGTATTTATCCTGTGCTTGAAATTGTTCTCTTGTGTGAGAGATTGTTCTACATTAAGCAGGAAGAGAGTGGAGGTCTGGGACAGGGACAGATAATATGGAGGGTCAGAGATAATTAATTGTGTTTACCTTTAAAGTACATGTTAATTAATGTTGGATATATGTCCTTTAGTGTCATAAGTGAAAAAATTCTGTAACCCTGAGACAAGACTCCATATTGCCAGTTTGGAATTCCTGCTTAAACACTGCTACCTTCCCTATGGTTCCAGTCCCTCCTGCACCCTTAACTGCCCCATACCACCCCCCAGGATTTGTTGTTTGTTTTGCTGAACCAAACTAATATGATTATCCCTCTGGAACTCATAAATTATTCTTGGCTATGGTATTTTTAAAGATCTTCCCATCGTGAAGCTTGTACGTTGATCATCATTCACTTAACATAAAGCAGCTAATGCTGAACTACAAAGTTGAAGTGAACATTTTAATTTTTTTTTAAAAAGTGTGAGCATTAATTAATAAATAAGAAGTGGTAACATTAATGATGGCTCAAAAATAACTAAAATACCACATTTAAAATTTTGGCCATCAAATCTTACAAATTTTTCATATGGGCTTGGGTTTATGTGCACTAGAGATATTTAATACAAATAATAATAATAAATAAAAATAAGTGAAATGAAAAACACCAAATTTCAATGAAATTCTCTGATGTACTCAAGTTTATAAGACTCTGGCCCCCTCAAAATATTAAATAGTTAAGTACAAAGGAAGCTAAAGAATTACTTATAAAGACATACTGCACAGACATCACACAGAGATGTAATGATTGCCAAAGGAAAGCACTGTATTTAGATGTAGCAGCCTATATGGACCTACCTGAGCTAAAAAAAAGTCAAAGTAAAAATTTCCACAAAGTCAAAGGAAAATGCAAAAATACAGGTAAAAAAGAAAAGAAAAGGGCAGTATTTCACAAAATTAAAAAATGGCAAAATAAATGGCCATACTGAGGAATTAAAAGCTGAGGCCACTGTAAAAGTTCCTGTCATTGTGCTGTCTGTTGCTTGCTCCTGCTTTTTAGCATGTCAGTGTCAAGGTGATGGGCAGATAATGGTGAGATCTGCATTTCAGATGAAGCACAGATCCTAATGATAGCTTGCCTTGATGAACCAAGAGTGAAAAGTGCTTAGGCTTCCAGTCCTACTAGCTCTGCTATATGGGAAAAATTTCTATATTTTTCTATGTTTTCATTTCTGTCTATGAGATTGAAAACGGGGCCCCTTATTGTTTGGGGCCCTAGGCAGCCACCTGCTTCGCCTACCTCAAAAGCCACCACTGATTGTGGCTACAGAAGACTGAGGAAATATTAGCAGACTGGGCCTGGGGAAAAAATTCCTGAGATTTGAGAGTTCTGTTGGGAGATCATGAGTGAGGCTTGACCTACCAATACTGTCACTACTTAATATCACTATTTATTCTACTCTTTAGTTTTGCCCTCCTATGACTGCACAACAGAAGTACACATCAGGCAGCATGCCACAAAGTTAACCATCCTTTTACTGAAAAGTTCCCGGGGGGTGGAGGGGAGCCATGTTAGTCTAATCCAGTAAAAATAAAAAAGAGTCCTGTGGTACTTTTCAAGAGTAACACATTTATTTATCACACTGACCCTGCCAGCAGGTTCGAAGATTTGAGGATCTTGGGGGGCAACCACTGCACCCGTGGGGTACGGGGTGGATCTGGGGTACACTTTATTAAAATGAGTATAGGGTAAGGTGAGCAGTGGTCAATGTATGTTGTGTTTGTCACAGTGGTTTCTGTAAAGTGTTGGGGGGTACCTAACTTTCGGGAGTGGAGACAGGTTGGGGAACAATGGGGTTCTTCAACTAACCTACTAACACTATAGCCCTACTCACTATAACCTAAAGGCTACCTTAACACACTATAGGAAAAGGGGGGGTACAATGCAAATTAGTGTGCCGCAGTGGCAGAGAAGATAAGTAGCAGGGAAGCTGGGGCCTGAAGAGGAGTAAAGGCAAGTGGGGGGGGGGGGTGTCGAAAGGCAGCGGGGTGAGGAGGTGCTTGGGGGTTGGGGTAAGGGGACAGAGGCAGGAGAAGGGCTGTAGGTGCGTGGGAGTGTGGGCAATGGGGAGAAGCAGGAGGGGCTGAAAGGGGATTCAGGGGTTTGTGAGGGAGGCAGAGGAGGGCAAAATGGTAGGGAAGGGAGAAGGGGTTCAGGGGAAGCGGCCGGCCGGGAAGGCAGAAGGGGTTCGGGGGAAGCGGCTGGCGGGGAAGGCAGAAGGGGTTCGGGGGAAGCGGCTGGCGGGGAAGGCAGAAGGGGTTCGGGGGAAGCGGCTGGCCGGGAAGGCAGAAGGGGTTCGGGGGAAGCGGCTGGCCGGGAAGGCAGAAGGGGTTGGGGGGAAGCGGCTGTGGCCGCGGGAGCGGCTCGGGAGCAGCAAAGAAAGCGGGAGCACCGCTGGAGAGCCCGGCATGCCTCAGAAAAGCGGCTGGGACCCGGGGTGCCGCGGAAAGTGGCGGAGGAGCCGCAGCAAGGGCGGGGAGCCCGCGGGAAGCCGCAGGAAAGCGGCAGCTAGGG
>ML681963.1:99200131-99336948 GCA_007922195.1 Podocnemis expansa | reverse complement strand
GAAGCAGGAGGGGCTGAAAGGGGATTCAGGGGTTTGTGAGGGAGGCAGAGGAGGGCAAAATGGTAGGGAAGGGAGAAGGGGTTCAGGGGAAGCGGCCGGCCGGGAAGGCAGAAGGGGTTCGGGGGAAGCGGCTGGCGGGGAAGGCAGAAGGGGTTCGGGGGAAGCGGCTGGCAGGGAAGGCAGGAGGGGTTCGGGGGAAGCGGCCGGCGGGGAAGGCAGGAGGGGTTCGGGGGAAGCGGCCGGCGGGGAAGGCAGAAGGGGTTCGGGGGAAGCGGCTGGCCGGGAAGGAAGAAGGGGTTCGGGGGAAGCGGCTGTGGCCGCGGGAGCGGCTCGGGAGCAGCAAAGAAAGCGGGAGCACCGCTGGAGAGCCCGGCATGCCTCAGAAAAGCGGCTGGGACCCGGGGTGCCGCGGAAAGTGGCGGAGGAGCCGCAGCAAGGGCGGGGAGCCCGCGGGAAGCCGCAGGAAAGCGGCAGCTAGGGTGGGTAGCCAGCGGGGAGCCACAGGAGAGCGGGAGCGGCTCGGGAGCCGGGAGCCGCAGGAACAGGGACAGAAGGAAAGTTGAGGCGCACGGGGGATCCCAGAAATGAAGAGGGAACAAGTAAAGTTAAAGGGAAAAAGGTTTATTTAAGTCGGGGAGGTTACAGAGGGGAAGGCAAAGGCAAGTTAACCAAACAATTCTAAAGGCTAGGAACTAAAGGAAACAATCTTAACTGCTAACTTAAGACTTCTAATTAACTCTATACAATGTTGCAAAACACAATACTCTTAAAGCAACTTCAAACAACCCAGGAGGAAAAGAGAGACACTGGGTGATACAAAGTAGCAAGAAGCAATTGCAGACACGGGGAGCTCCTAACACAAACTGGAGCTGCAAGCAAACAGAAAGGTACACACGCAAGCCTGTAAAGCTGGGGAAAGCAGTTTTAAAGCAGCCCTAAAGAAATAGCTTAAAGAAAGGTTGCAGGGCAGACTCTTACCACTCCTAGAACAGCATCACAGGCTGGAGGAGACTCGTAATCGGAACTCATGGGGGTAACTCGTGGATACGCTCTAGGGGGGACTCGTGAGCGGAGGAGGCAGCTTCTGGTTGATCAGGCCAGGAGAGATGTTGAAAACCATCCTGCCTGAGCACCCCAGAACCTCAGCTTTTAAAGACTATTTCCCGCCTTTCCCTGATTACAGGGAATGTGGGGAACAATGGGGGTGTGAGTCATGCCCTGCAGAACCTTGCAGTTAGGCAGAGCCCACCTACACCAAGCCCTGCAAAACAGTGGGCCCCCAGGGTGTTAATGGCCATCCAGTTGAGTTCAAGGGGGCCATCTAGTTAAGGTGAAGGAGCCATTGTTCACTTCACACGTTCTATGTACTTTAGTGATGGCCTGGGAGGGGTGGCCATCAAAGTAACTGCTATGAGTCACAGACACACACGAGCGAAATCCTATTTGGAAACCATTTTCAAGTGTCTGACAAAGTGGGATTTCACCCACAAAAGCTCTAGCAATAAATAAACTTGTTACTCTTTGAACGTGCCTTTCTTGTTTTACAATTGTTGTACTTCATTGTGAATTCCTGTAATGTTGTCTGTCTTGCACTGGATAGAGTGATCCCAGTAATGCTGTATTTTTGGTTTGGACTCGCACTTTCCTGTAAGAGTGGGCTTACTTAGTTTTTGCTGCTAAATCCTCTCTGCTTTGTTTCCCCAGAAGGGGGATTGGGAGTCTGGCAGGAGCTAAGGGCAGGGTGGGAGGAATACTGCAGGAGGCTTCTCTGCTTTCTTCTCAGTTCACTTTGTTGTCCTCTTTTTGGCTATTTGCTGGGGAGACAGAAGGCAGGCAGCCTGGCTGTCTGGCTAGGTCAGCCAGTTTGGTGTGACCCTGGTTATAGCACTGCACTGGCAGCTCCAGCCAGCCTGCCTGCTTGCCTCATGAGCTCCCCAACTTCCCCTACCTCGGTTGCATACACCTAGAAGCTGGGAGGGTCAGAGCCTTTTTAAATTTCTTGCCCTGTGTTATAAGCAGCCCAGCATGGCGAATTGCAGCTGCTGTGCTACCATCCTTCCACTCCCCTGCTCCACAATCTCATGCTGCCACTCAAAGTGGAGGGCAAGCATTACAGCAAAGTTCAGGAGAGGCGTGGGCTCTATTTTCAAAGCTTGAGAACTGCAGTGGTAGGTGTCTTCAGCGTGGGTCAGCAGCGTGTCATCTCTCATCTGGGCTCCTAGATGCCATCCACTTCTCCAGTACCTGGAGACCCTAAAGAAGTTGACTGGAAGTCCCAGGGATGGTCTCATGCACCACCCTCCCTCCCAATCCTATTTTCTGATCTCCATGACTCCTGATGTTTAGCAACAGAAACCTATAGGAGATAGGGAAAGATATGCCTTGTCAGAGGAGGAGAATTTTTATATGTCCTCCTCACATGGTCAGTGAGCTTTTAAGAGGATGCTGCCAGCACCTTGATTCATTTGTAGGGAACACTGGAGGTGAATGATTGCATTAAAACTAAAATGAGCGGAGGGGTATGAAGGAGGGGTGGTATCACAGCATGGCATAGGGCCTCTATGTGGTGGGGGAGTGGTACAGAGGCTAAACACTCTGGACCAGGATAATCTGTGGACATCAACATGGTCAGACTGCATTGGTGCCTAGACAGCTGCTGGCTAGAAGCTGACAGCTTCAATTTTAGTCATCAGCTGGCATGGCCCTAGGGACTATATTTCCTTTCAGAAACATCACATCTCCATGTTTCCAAAATTTCTATTTCATGTGGAACTTCCCCACTTCAAATACTTCATGTGAATTCCAGTTTCAAGTGGGGCCCAGGATAGGGGTAGGGCCTGTTGGGTAGTGGGGGGGGGGAGGTTGTCTGTTGTGGGTGTGGCCTATTGGGGAAAGACCCTTGACAGGGGGAGGGTCTAGCACAGGTGGAGCCTGTGGGCCTGTGCCCCGGATCTTTTTGCTATCCAGCAATGCCCCTGCAGAAGAGAAGACTGAGGGGGGCTTTGATAGCAACTTTAAACTACTTGAAGGGATGCTCCAAAAGGAGGGAGCTAGGCTGTTCTCAGTAATAACAGAGGACAGAACAAGGAGCAATGGTTTCAAGCTGCAGCTGGGGCGGTCAAGCTTGGACATTAGGAAAAACTGTCTCACTAGGAGGGTGTAGAAGCACTGGAATGGGTTATCTAGGGAGGTGGTGGAAGCTCTGTCTTTGAAAACATCTAAGACTTGGTCAGACAAATCCCTGGCTGGGATGATTTAGTGGGAGTGGTCCTGCTTTTAACAGGGGGTTGGACTAGGTGATGTCATGAGGTCCCTTCCAACCCTATGATTCTATGAAATAAATGCAAGGAAGTGTAAATCATGGGAGTCGTGCAGTCTTAGTGTCTCGGTCCCTCCCTCTTGGCTGATAGCTCTGACAGTGCCACTTGTCAGGACCTAGAGAATAGCTATGATGCAGTTGTAGCTGCAGGGGGGAGGGGGAGAGCTGAAGCGGGTTAATAAAGAAGCTGCTGTGTCAGTGCCCTGTGCCTGCTGTGGTGAAATAGGGATGCCTTTGCTTTTGGTGCTCTTGGAGACTTGATTGTATTTTCCTGTCCCCTTAAAAATAAACGGCTGTTCAGCATGAACTTGCTGTCTGTTGCTACATCCCAGCTCCCTGCCTCCCTTTCTCAGGGGCTGATGCGATGTGATGCGACTGCCCAGCCTTCCCCCCACCAGTCTCACGATTCTGTCTCTTAATCCTCCCAGAGCCATGTGAGCCTACAAACCAATAGCGGCCTAGGGGTGGGCAGCGGGGAGGCGAGCCGGCTCCAGGCAGAGATGCTTCAGCTGGACCTGATCGATGCTGCCGGGGAGACCTCTGCTGAAGAGGAAACCGCTTCTGAGCCACTGAAGGAGCCCCTACCAGTGACCATGGATACCTACAGACCCAAGCGTCCCACAACTCTCAACCTCTTCCCACAGGTGCCTCGGACCCAGGTAAATATGGATTGGAGAATTTCCAGGGGGGCTTAAAACCTGGGGTGATGAGTGCATTTTAAAGCCCCACTCTCTCATTGCATATCCCCCAAGGCCTAGGGAGCACAGGAAGCATCCACAACCTCCAGTTTTCCCACATGCTAGTCATTTCCTTGGGGCCTCCAGCTAGCTCAGCAGTGGCAATAGCACTTGGGGGACACGGGAGCAGCTGAGCTGCAGGCTGTGTAACTCAGCCTCTAGTAAAGGGTGAAGAGGGGGATTAATCCTTCTCCCCCCACTGCAGTCTTTTGTTTGGGTTCACACAACTCAGCTAGTGAATGGAAGTGGCTGAAACCATGAGAGTGCTGGTCAGGTAGAAGAAGGGACAGTGAGATGAAATCTTCTCCCTAACCGTTAAGGTTGGGGGCATTGAATGGTAGAGGAGTTGCATGTCCCTGTCCCTCTCCTCTGAGTCTACTCATTAACACCCCTGTCACGAGGTGAGGCTTGGAGGGGTGCAGTGTCCCTGGTTGCAATTCCCAGCAAACATTCCAAGAAGGCAGTGCCAGGATGCTGGCCTGGAAGAGATGCTGTTATTGTGGGGTTGCCCAGGGTTGCTTTGTCCTACTAACCCCTAGAAATCATCATCTGGGGGGCAGGAGATAGTGTTGAGTCTGGGTCAGTCATCCCAGAATAGTGGGAACTGGTAAGATATGGAGTGAAGAGGAAGGAGTACCAGTGTGGCAGGGCAAAGACTCTGAGGGTAGGGGTCAGAGAGGAGGTAGATAGGATGTAGCCATAGTAGGTCAGTCTTGAGGCAAAGAAGGATTTGTGGGGTTTGGAGCTAGAAGGGTCTGAGAGGCTAGAGTTGCTGTGGAGCAGCTTTGAGATGCCATAGGGGAGTGCTTCAGTAAATCTACCATGAAAGTGACAAATTTATGAATGAGCCATTCAGCAGCTTGTGCTGGGCCAGCAGCAGGAAGAGGAGCCATCCAGGAGATATGCACCGCAGGCTGAAGTGAGGTGATGGGTACTATAGAGCTCCCAACCAGAGTAAGGGGACAGGTGGTTCACCTGGAGAGTGGAGCCAGGCTATCTCACCTGCCTCCTCTGAATGTAAGCAGGGTCCAGCCTGGTCAGGGTGTGGAAAGGAGGGCTCCTAAGACAGAACATGCAGGGCTGCTGAAGGTAGTGTGAGTGACTTAATAGAGGATGTTTGTCCCTCGGTGAGCTATTGCTGACACCCATGCCCCAGCACCGAGGATGCTGTGCTGGGGCTTTCTTTTGAGAGACATGAACCTGAGGTCCCGACCTGTAGTGCTTTAAGTGACTCCACTCTGTCCCCCTAAATTCCCCCTGCTGTTTCAATTAGATGGAAGATTCTTCTTCACCTTTTCTTTTAAGCCATTGTGCAGTGTTGCTGTTCTGCATCTGAGGGCTGGGTGGGGGCTGCTTTTCAGTGCTATGTGCAATACTTGTGGGTGCTGGCAGAAATCCCTTTGCTCATCCAGCCCCTGCAGAGTTTGCAAAGCAGAGCATGGCACGAGCCATTCGGACAGCTATTTTTAACATTCTGTTATTGAGATGTGACTTTTTTTGCCAAGTAAGAGGGTTTTCCTCTTGGTGCCATTCAGCTGAGGAGAATGACATGAAGAGCATGAGGCAGATTTTTCTCTCTGGTGGGTGGGGAAGAGTCGGTGAGTATGCATAAAACACAGCTGATCTCAAATCTCCAGTTGAGGAATTGACGAGAGAGGAAGATGGGAGAGGAGAAAGAAGCAGGACAGAGCTCCCCAGCCAGTGGCTGGGACAGCTGGGAGCTATCAATGATGGCAGAGGAGAAGTAGGTTGAATTGAAAGGGCATGGGACTCAAGAAAGTAGAATATCTTACAGGATAGGGGATACCAGTCTGTATGCAGAAGCGCCGGAGATTGGAGGGGCAGTGCTAGAAGTAGAAAGAGGTTTGGCAGCTGCTGCCATTCTGGAGTGGGACCAAGTAGCAGACCCGCGGTCAAGAGGAAGGCGAGCCAAGATAGAGAGGGAGCAAGCAGGGAGAATGAGGAAATGACAGTGAGTATTAACAGCTCAGGGGAGAGGGCCAGATCTCTGGAGAGGTACACCCTACTCTCCTGTTAGCTTAGTACTGGGAGTTGTGTTCAGCTCCTCTTCCATCCTCTTAATCCTGGAAGCAAGTCTCTGGAAATTCAGGACAGTGGCTTGGAGAGAAACAGATACAGAAGGGGTGTGAGTCGGGGGCTGGGAGTGTATGTAGAAAGAGGGGTTAGGTGCAGGAGCCAAGTGGACTGGTAGCAATGTGTGGTGGGCAAAAATGGGTGCCTAAAGGTGGGAGGAAGGATGGGGTTGGGGGTTTGGATGGGTGTGTGCAGTAGAGTGGTATTGGCTGAAGTGATGAGTGTCTGTGTGGCTGAAAAGCTGGTTGACCTCACTGGCTGCTGAATACTTTCAGATGCTAAAACAAAAGAGGAGCCCTGTGGCACTTAAAGACTAACAACTTTATTTATTGCATGAACTTTCATGGGAGAAAATCCCACTGCATCAGACACTTCGAAGATGGGGGAGCTTACTTTCTTATGCTGTTGCTCTCCATTTTATTGCTAGGTGTCACCAGGGCTGAGTCAGCTCCCTCAGGACATGGGTTGAAACTCGTCCTAGTTCTGCTCCTGTTCCCCCTTTTCACCCATATATCTAGGCAGCCAAGGCACACTTACCCACTGAGGAACTGTGGAGATTGTACTGGGGGGGGGGGGCGTCCTTTCTCCAGGAAGGCCATTCATGCCAGGCTGAGGGATGAGGACTGCCTCCTTGGCTTTTCGCTGAGAGCTGTAAGTGGACCCATCTGCATCTCTGGGGGCTGGATAGCTGTACCTCTTCTGGTCTTGTCCAGGAGCAAAGCTGGCCTCAAACAAGGCTGGCCAGCATGTCCCTGCCCTTTGAAGCAGTGCTAAGAGGGGAGGAGGGGCTCTACTGGCCAGTCAGGTTTACAGACACAGGCCTTTCCAAGCAGCTCTTGCTGTCTTTCAGATCAACTGCACATGGTCCTGCACGTGTGGAGCAACCAGATGGACAGACAAGGCCGAGTCCCACGTGCCTGGCAGTGACAGCTGGGGCTGTGTAATCCTTTCAGGCCCTGAGTCTGCAAACAGGCTCAAGAGAGTAGGAATGTGAATGTCGCATTCTGGTTAGGTGCTGCTGGCACAGGGCAGCCATAATGGCCCAGCACTGCAGTGTGGAAGCTCACGTGGCTTCACTTCTTGTTATGACTAAAGGAAAATAAAGTTAGAGACAGCACCCTAGTGAAGGGGGACGTGGGATGTTGGTGCCAGAGAGAATGGCTGGGGGTGGGGAGCAGAAGAGAGAAACAGCTGAATGGGAGGGGATCCCCTTTGTTGTGGAGTGTCTGCTTCAAAGAACAGCTTAATTCTTCCTCCCAGCACCTGCTGTTACACAGAGTAGAGCAAGTGGAAGAACAATGAATCACTGTGGGAAGGAGAGATTTCTCCTTCACTTTCCCTTCCTCTTCCTTGGATTTGCCATCGTGCCCTCTTTGTTAGGGGCAGCAGCCAGCATTTGCCCTAAAAATATTACAGTCTCAGGCCTTCCCCTGAAGTTGGCTGGGGCCAGGGAGTGACACAGCCATTCAGGATGTTGATTGGGTTGGAAGTGCAAACACTTGTTTAGAGTGTAGTTCTAGTATGGAAAGGGGCTAAGAATAATTTTATGTTGCAATCACAGGGTGTGATTGCAGCTCATGTAGACATGTCAAGCAAGCCTTTATCTTAATAGGTCAGATACTGGAGCAGCAAAGCTCTCATATCACAGGCTTCAATGTTGGCCAGCTACCAGAATAATTGTCCAGGGTTCCACGTGGCTTGTACCGATGGGTCTAGGACCAGTGAAGCCTCCAGAACATGCAGTCACATCCTGTGGTTGCAGTATAGATGTACCATCTGTACAGATGGCCCTTTCTTTCCCCACTCCTGCTCCCCCATGGGTGTTTGTGTATTGGAGTCAGAAGTGCTCACTTGGGTGACTAAAATATATTCTTAGTTCTCTTTCCTCCTGTTCACCCTGCAGAGCCTTTATACCTTCAAGGGCAGGAAAGTCTATCCTCTGCACACATCAGCAGTGTTTTTATTGTTCTCTTTTGGTGACTGAACCTGTGTTACGAGTTGCTGTATGTGACATGGAGACAGCCCAGCTTTGCTCCCAGATCCCAAGAGGAGCATGTGGCATGGGCTGTTAGGAAGAACACCATTTTCTTTGCAATCCAGGCCCTAGCAGTCTGGAGTCACCAGTCGGGAAGTTCAGTGATGTCACTTGTCTAGCATCAGTCTTGGGAGCTGAACTGCTCTGAGAGGCGTCACAGATAAAGGGTTGCTATTATAAAAGCACATAGCTTCACTGCACCCTTAAGAATGGCTGCTGCTCCAAATGCAAAAGTTGCCCTGGGAAGCCAGAAGAATGCAGGCAAATAGCTCTTGTTCACAACCTACTCAGCCTCTGTCCATCCCTCTTGCTGCACAAGGCTGTTACCACTCTTCATTCTGTGCTAGTCATAGGTTTGATAGCTGTGTTAGTCTCATTCAGCAAAACAAACAACGAGTCCCGTGGCACTTTTAAAGGTGACAAATTTATTTATTGCATGTGATAAATAAACTTCGTGTCTCTAAAAGTGCCCCGGGACTTCTTGTTTGTTCTGCGTGCTCTTCTAGTCCCCTGGCCAGCTCATGCTCTCCTGGAGAGGGGGCTGGGAGCCACTTCCTCCTCACAGCCAGAACTGCCCCTCTGGGCACAGAGAACAGAAGCCTTGGCAGAGGTGGTCGCTATGGCAGCGTGGCTGACTGGGATCCCATGCTGGCAAGTGAATGGGAGCTGCAATGAGGCAAATGGAGACACTTAGTTCTTTGCACTGACATGAGTGAGGCTTTGGGGGCCTATGTTTGCAGCCTGCACTAGTCCCCTGGAGGTGCAGGGGTGGACTCCTGCTTGCTGGGCAAACTCTCAGAGCTCGGAAATCCCAAATAGATGTGAATCCCTCTCAGGACTGTTAGGAGGATCAGCAAACCATGATGCGGACAGAGAAAATCCAAAGAGCACAGGACAGAACAGACACAGGGGCTGGAAATAACTAACTGAAACTCAGCTGGGAGCAGTATGGATCCTGCAGCTGGGGAAAAATAGCCCCAAAGCCCTATCCTCACTGCGAGCTGAACCCTAGGAGCAGAAATGGCTGAGACAGACTCTGAGAGCTGAGGGTGAAACAAACAGGACAGGAGTCTACAGTGAGAGGACTGAGAAACACTTGTGATATTCTGTGGGCTGGATATGCAAAGTCCTTAGTCCCAGAGCTGGGGAGAGCCAGTGCCCCTTTGAAAGGACCTCATTTCAAATCCTATTCTCAGTGCTGGGGCCCTCAGTCACAGAAGGTATGTCTACACTATGGGCTTAAGTTGACTTAGGGAAGCTTGAGTCAACTTAAGCAAACCCCTGGCTACATTTGGAGTTCATTTAGTCAACTGTCACTCTTTAAGTCGAGTTAGGCGTTAAGTCGTCTTAATACAATGTGGCCATCTAAGTAGACTTAAGAAGCTGTAAGTAATAACATGTGCCTTCTTAAGTCGACTTAACCAACTTTGTTAATTAGACTTAAGAGAAGGGTGGACTCACTAAGTCAGCTTAATAAAGTACACTTTAAGTAGATTTTATTAAGTTGACTTAACAAAGTTGACTTAGCTTTTGTAGTGTAGACGTAGCCAGACAGAGCTCATGCCTGGGACTGGAGGGGTCAGTTTATGAGGTGATATTAACAATGCTGAGTCTCGGCTGACCCAGTAATGACTGAATGTGGAGGGGAAAGTGATGACTTTGTATGTCTGGGAGAAATGTAAACGCCAAGGAGGCAAAGAAATCTTCAGGGCAATACACTGAGGTGTAACTAGGGTGGGGGTTGGCAATCCAAAAGATAAGAAGAGCCATTTTTAAAAATTCCTTCAATAACCAATTGTTTTGAGAGCCTCAGTAGGTGTAGCCTTCTGGTGGGGGGTAGAGGGAGCTGGGCCAGGGCTCTGTCTGCAGGGTCCCCTGGTAGGAGAGGGGGAACCTGGAACCAGGAGTAGGCCCCCTGCAGGGTCTCCCAATGTTGTCATGTAGCCTGAAGCCTGGTATGAGCTACTCTTCTCAGGACACTCCCTCAGTGGCAGGGGAGGCCTGGAGCCAGTGTGCAAGCTACTTGCAGGGCCAGCCGGAGGTGGTGGTGGGCCTGGAATCTGGAGCCACTACGGGACAGGAAAAGAGCTGCAGGTTGCAGACCCCTGAAGTAGGTGATGGGGTGAGGCTAAGAGGAAATACTTTGATAGAACCCTGGGAGACATCATGTCAGTGAAACATGGATGAGTCTTCAGAGGATGGGCTGGGACCCACAATGCTAGACTGAGACAGAGTCTGCTCTGGCACAGAAGGGAGAGGGGTACCAGGCTGAATGGTCCCTCTCCCTGTCATGGACCCTGTTCACTGCAGGCATGACCACACTGCAACTGGAAGCGAGCCTCCCCACCTGGGCAGACACCACACTTATGACAGTTTCTAACATGATGTAGTTTCCCAGTGCAGACAAGGCCAGGTCCTGGGGCAGGAGCAGAAGAGTGACCTCTGCAGCCCTCATGTCCAGGGTGGGATAGGCAGTGGGGCAGCTATGTTGCCGATGTGGGAAATGTTGCTCTTGGTGATAGCAGGTCATTTTTGCTCATGCCTGGCTGTGATGTGAGCAGAGCATATGTGCACGTCCTGTCTGTGCCCTAGAGAGGGGAGGGACACCACAGAGGCCCAGGAGCAGAGGCACAGCCAGTGTATCTACAGTGCCTGCAATGCTCGCAAGCATTTCTATTGGCCCTCTGCGTCCAGTGACACTGAAAACCCTGTGCTTCCTGTGCCGCACACTTAGGGTATGTCCACACAAGTCTTTTATTTCGAAACAACACTGGTTGTTTCAAAATAAAAAACTGAATGTCCACACGACGTTTTTTTATTTCGAAATGACAGGCTCTGTCATTTTGAAATAAGAACCGTCATTTCGAAACAGCTTAAACCCCATTCATTTTGAAACGGCTGTTATTTCGAAATGGTTATTTCAAAATAAGGCCATTTGGACATGTTGTTTCAAAACAACATCATTGTTTCAAAACAACTGTTTCGAAAGAACATGTCCAAACAGCCTTATTTCAAAATAACCATTTCGAAATAACAGCTGTTTTGAAAGCAGGCTTTCCCTTAATTCAAATTAACATTTTCTTAATTCAAATTAACTTATTTCAAAATAAGGACTTTATTTTGAAATAACTCATTTTGAAATAACTTATTTCGAAATAATGATGTATGTGTGGACATAGCCTTAGTGGCTAGTGCTTCTCCTGCCAAGTATTGCTAGATGCCTGGCCTGTCTTATGGAGCTTACCGGACAGGGAGTTAATGTACCTCCTATTAGTGGTTGTAGGGTGCTGACATTCATGAGCTCCCCAGTTAACCCGGAGAGTGATGATCACAGAGTGAACGTGTGCGGAAACTGTGTGCAGGGGAGAGTCCATGCACACAATGTGTAGGTGATGAATCATAGGTAGGTGCAAGGCTTGCCCAAGATTTTCCAGCAGAAGGAAAAAGTCTGTGTGGGTCTATGAGGCTGCACCCTGAGCCCACTTGAGGTTTGAAGTACAAAAATCCAGATCAGATTCTTTCTTGTAGTTCATGGGTCATTCCCTCCTGTGCCTTGGGTTATCTCCCAAGCTACTGCCTAGAGTTTCCCAGCAGCTGTATCTGGTATGAGCTTGTGGATCCCCCAGAAAAGCCAGATCCCCTAATGCACATGGACAATAACTGGCTGCTGTCAGGGGAGGCTGGGGCAGCTGTGCGGCAGGCTGGGGGAGGGATAAGGCGTCTTTGTGCCATGCGCTGTTTACTGTTCCAGCTACAAGGCATCTTTGTTCTTCTCCTCAGGACACTCTGAATAACAACTCTCTAGGGAAAAAACACAGTTGGCAGGAGCGGGTGTCCCGGTCATCATCCCCCCTGAAAACTGGTGAGTCCCAGGCTCTGAGCAGGAGGCAGCTTCTCTCACTTTCTCCATTTCCCCTCTGTCTCCTGGAAGTTCCTCCAGTGCCTGGATCTCTGAGGAGCAATTGCAGTCCTGCATCCTCCCAGTGCCGCTTCCCTCTGGCCTGTGCCCAACAAGATGGGGGCTGATGGAGGCCAACTCAGGAGTTAAAAAGGCCAGCCTCCTTTTCCTGGATACTTGTCCCCAGCTGATAAGGTCCTTACTTTCCTGGGGTCCTGGGAGGCTGTGTGACATTCCAGATTGGATCAAAATTGAGATGGGTTTTCCTGAGTTATTTCTGCAGCAACCTTGGAGCAGGAATAGTTTCTCTGGAGGTGACAGTGAGGAGGCAGAGCCCAGGGAAAGTTCCTGTTCCTACTGTGGTGCATGGGTATGAAGAAAAGTAGTTTGAATGTTGTGCAGTTGGTGTGGGCTATTGGCTCAGCAGAGAACTCTGATTGGGGCCATAACCTCAGTCCCAGCCCCTGGGTCATGGGACTGACAGTAGCTGTTATTGCAGCTGTTTTGGGTGTGTCCTCACTTTGTATCCCAGCATAGAGTGCTCTTAGGCTGCTTGTGCTCTGGATTGGATGGGTTGATGTTGCTTTCTTTTTCTCTTTTTGTTTCTCCCCTTTGTCCTCTCTTTCCCAGGTGAGCAGACCCCTCCCCATGACCATGTTTGCCTAAGTGATGAGGTGAATCACCAAAACAGCACAGCCTCCACCAAAGACCGGGGCACATCCACGGAGAGCCCATGCCGGCGTACGGCTGCTACACAGATTGCCCCTGCCTGTGTTGCCTCCTCCCGTGTGCCTGAGAAGCACCAGGCTGCCAGCCGGCTCCCACCCCACAACCCCAGTGTGGTGGTGGTGACAAGGGGGCCAGAAGCCCACCGGGACCGCATCCGCTACCAGACGGATGTGAGGCTAGAGGCCACTGAGGAGATATACCTGACACCGGTGCAGAAGAACTCAGACCCACTGGAGCCGGAGAAACCCTTCCTGTCCCACTCCAATGAGAACCGCATGTCCATCAGTTCTGACATTGACACCTCCAGCTACCCCCCACTGATGGGGAAACCCAACCTCTCCATCAGCGAGGAGGATGAGGTGCTGGACTACATGTCCTCTCCCGACAAGATGAGCCTGCCCAGGACCTCGTGTGGTAGCAGCAGCAATGGTGGCTACCGGCATGGGCACAACCTCCAGAGGGCATCGGTGAGCTCGGACACCAGTGCCCTCTCGTATGATTCAGTCAAGTACACGCTAGTGGTGGATGAGAACGTGCAGCTGGAGCTAGTCAGCCTGAAGCAGTGCTACTCGGGGTACAGTGACGAGAGCGACTCGGCAACTGTCTATGACAACTGTGTCTCCTCGCCCTATGAGTCAGCCATTGGTGAGGAGTATGAGGAGGATGCACTGAAGCGTGATTCGGTCTGCCTGTCTGAGGACTCCTCCCCCGAGGCTGACATCCACTTCTCCAAGAAGTTCCTCAATGTCTTCATGAGCGGCCGGTCACGTTCCTCTAGTGAGTACTGGGCCTAGAGGTAGGGTGGGTGAAGGGCTCAACATAAATGGGGTTCTTCTCCAGTGGGTGTTGTGTAGGGTGGTAAGAGGCTCTGTAACTGTCTTGCAAAATGCCCTTGGTTCCCTTCAGCCCCCAAGAGTCTTTGCAACTTGCCCTGCTGCGAGTCCTGGTTGCTTCTACCTGGCAGTATGAGGGAGAGGACCTTTCCAGAGGGCACTAGCCCCAGTTTTTCCTTGTGTGGTCTCTGATTTCTCTTTTTCTGTCCCAGAGTCAGTGAGGCTCTAGTGGCTGCAAAAATCCTTTGGGCTCCAGGCAGCAAGTGGTTGAGAGCAATATGACACTTGGAGCCAGCATCACTGCCATTGTCCAGTCAAAAGTTTAGGACACAGCCCACCCAAGCTTCTCAGGGTGAGGCAGAGCTCACTGGTTGTCAAAATTTGTCAGAGCCCCAGGGATCTCCTATCTTCCCACAAGTAGCCTTGAGGTCTCTGACCCCTGTCCAACAGATACACCCCATCTCTAAGAAACAGAAAACTCGTAATGTTTCTGTGCCATTCAGTGCACATATTCTGGTCAGCCACAAGCCCTCCACTTTCCCAATTTAATGTTCTTCCATTGTTTTAGCAATAGTTTTCATAGTGTCATAGCAGTAGTTATTCAGTCACACAGCCAAATGAGAGAAAAGTATTTCAGCTCCTGGATGCACCTCTCTAGTGCCATCCATTTCTGCTTTTCTGCACTATATGAGGTACACGTCAGCAATAAGGCCCAGAGGATTTCTGCCCAAGTGAATTTCCACGATGGCCAGTATATCTCAATCCCTTAGGTCACTGGCTAGGCACTGCAGAGTAGACAAAACATGATGCCAGTGCAGGTCACTTCCCTCCATCCAGATCAGTAGTCAGCAATCCCTGTTTCATGGTGTACTCCTTTTTCTCCTTCAGTTTCAGCAATTGCCTAGAATCCACACATTGGCAACCAGAGCATGTATTTCATTTGTCTTAGTGGTTAAGGCACCAGCACCCTCAGTTCAACAAACTCTGCAGTATATGTCTTTGGAAACACCACATTGATCTGCCCCAAGATCAGGAAGTAGCCACTTGTCCCCCTCACAGCTCCACAAATACAGATTTTTCTCAAAGACCAAGCAACAGCTGTCCTGCCAGCCATCCTTGTTCCCTGCCCTCTCTGCACCTGAGGCTGCAGCCCCATCCCTGTCCCATTCCCCTCACAAACTCTCTGTCTGTGACCCCTCCCCACCTTGACAAGAAATTTTGATGAGGCTGACTGCTGACTATTCTGCTGTGCTCACAGTAAACCTCCACATAAAATAAAACCACATTCTGCTATAACAGAGACTACATGCAGCAAGCAACCTGAGTTGAGTGCACAGGGCACAAAGGCTCAGACTAGGAATGTTGCTGGTAGAGGGGTAATGCTGTTGGCACATTCCTTCAGAATATCAGGCAAGCAGCCTATCTCCACAGAAATATTCTCACAGTTGCTTCTTTCTTATTGGCACGTGTGTGCTGGCAACCTCCCAGGATGTACGCCTACCCAAGTGAAGATGTGAAACTGAATGTGCTCTTGAATGCCATTCATTAATTTGGGTCCCCCAAAGATTTTGTGGGTGCCATGCTACCTTGGGTAAAAAATGCCTGACGGAGACTCTGGGCCATTAATTCTACTCTGTGCTCTCATGAGGCACAGCAAATTTAAAGAAAATGCATGCTCCCTTGGGGATTGTAGAACATTAGAACCATCATCCTTTAAACAAGAAGGATAGAGAGATACATCTGTTTTCAGCAGAGAAGACTCTGGAAGTGTGAGGTGGTTCATTCGTCTCAGTGGGATGGTCTTAAGTGACTGAGAGCACCCCATGGAAGTGAATACCACTGGGGACAATACAATAGCTCTGAGAGATGCATTTTGTTCTATTTGTCTCAGTGGATTTTCCCACACCTTTTGGGTGACTTAGACTAGAGTCTGTGATGTGTATGAAGTAGGGTTGTTCTCAGCTCCTTAGAAGGCAGGGACTTCCCTAGATCCTGGCACACATGGACTGCCGAGAAGGGGCACCAGACCACTCCAAAAAGGGGCAACCTAACTTCCAGAGAGACGTGTGGAGAAGTGAGGGGGCACAGATATCCCAGAAAGGCAAGACTCCCCATACCTTTGTTCATATACAAGAAGGGCTCAGACCACTCTAGAAGTGAAGGAGCCCATTCTGGGGCGGGGCCCCGGGCGCGGGCGGACCTGGGCACACACATGGGAAGGCAGAATGTGGAGCTGACAGCTGCCCCGTCCCTGTCCTCCCCACATTCCCATCTCTCATCCTCACTCCCCTTTATCCAATGTCCCATCCCTCTTCCCAGCCCTATGTCTCCATCGCCTGAGCCCCAGCATCTCTCCTCTGTCTTCCATCCCCATGTATCCCCCCCCCACTGCAGCCCCAAACCGCTGTCGTGCTATTTCTCCACTCCTCTGCCCCCTAATTCTCCATCCCCTGCCAGGAAGCATTCACATGTCCATTTTTTTCCCCAAAGACTTTGGTTACATTCTTCCCATCATAAAATTGCCACCCATGACTCACAAATTGCAGCAACCTACAGCCACTCAGCCTAAGCCTCCTTTTGTCTTAGGAAGAGACGTGTGGTTAATTTATCCTTAGTTCTGTTAATGGAAGGGTGAGTCTTCTCATCCATCAAGGATCCTGTTGTGATTCACTCAGGCATTAGTGCCTCTCTGTTTAACAGAACCCGGCAACAGAAGGAATCTGGTTTTGAAGGCTTGTCATTTAGGAACATCTCTGTCAAATGGCCCCAAATATGTTTCTGTAATGTGACCCCACATCCCTATATGGCACACCAAATTTCAAAGCAAAGCCAGTAACCATTCAGATTTTAGAGTATTTGCAAGAGTGGAGTTTTAAGGCATATAAAATAGTGAAGCAAAAGAATCCAGGTGAGATTCTGTATTGGCACATGTCCAATGCGAAAACACACACTGTCTGGATTGTCATTCTCCCTTGGGTCTCCGAGAGCTTTACCAGGCACCATGCACTTCCTTGGAGTGCAGCTTGACATTACATCAGTAGTTTGATTTCCAGCTGTGTGTGGGAAAGACACCTCCTTGGTTTACTGTGCTCCAAACAGGACTCCCAGTCATGTCCCTGTCCCTGCCACCCTGACAGTCAGGCCTCTATCACTGCCTCTTGCTTGTGTCCTCAGCTGGGCCTGGTAAGCCATCTCCTGTTTGCTGATTGAGAATAGTGTACCTGGGGAAGGATGGGGATTGTGTAAACCTTCCACTAGCCACCAATCATCTCCCTCCCTTGGCCATGCTGCTTGTATTATCTCTCCCCCAGAAATACACCATCTCCACTTACACCCTCTTCATAACCTCTGCCTTGGTGGAGTTCACTGGCTGTAAGTCTGGCTGTAATGAATTGAAGCTGGTTTGTCAAACAGGGAATTGCAACTAGGAAACCACTTATGTTCCTCCAGCTGTCGGCTGCATATGTGGAGACCAAAGTCATTTTTGGTAGTGGGGTTGGTGTCATGAATGAGATGACTCCCATCTTATTTTTGGCTGTTGAGCTGCCTGGGAAAGCTGCCCACTATTATCCCACTAGAACTCGGCTCTCCAGTTCACTGGCCAAGACTCAGCAGAACCTGAGTCCAGCTGGAGCGAAGACCATTTTATGGAGGCCAAACTCTGATCACTTAATCCTCCTGCAACCCATTCTCTTTGTACAGGTTTTGGGCCAAGGTCTCCTGCCAGCCAGCAGTACTGCGTGGCCAGTTCCATAGGGCTCCCCGCCTGCCCCATGCAGGATTTCCCTGCTCTACTTAACAGTTGCTGAGTGGCACCTATACAAATGCAGCTTTTGGGCCTCAGTCCTTTTGTACACAGAGCCACCAGTGCAGCTAGCTCTGATCTGGCCCCTTCCTGGCATCCTCAGCAGAGCAGAAAAAGGTAGAATGGGCCTGGGAAACTGAACACCCAGTGTCTAGTTCTAGGGGCCTTTGGACACCAGTCCTGTCAGTCAGATGCCTTTCACCAGCATCACAATGAGTGGCTAACTGGTACTTTGTGCCAGGCTGAGATCTCTGGTCCTCATGTGGGCGTGAGGAGAGACACAGTTCTACCAGGCACCCATCGCCCCTGGCTGGCATTGACAGGCTAGTCCTGAAAGCAGGGCACCCTCTGAGGATACCACGTTAGGGAGCCCTAAATGTACCTGCCATACACAGCTACTCTCAGAGAGCAGTCCTCACTCACTCAGTCGAAGACACAGGCTCCCCTAGAGACTGTAACCTTCCCCTTCACATTCATAGGTGCAGAATCGTTTGGGCTCTTTTCCTGCACGATCAATGGGGAGGAACAGGAGCAGACTCACCGCGCTGTCTTTAGGTGGGTGCAGACACAGCCTTCCTTCACCAAGCACTTGTTCTGCCTCTGGCCCCAGAAGCGGGAAGGGGATGAGGGGATTTTTCACACCAGCTGATGCTCTGTGCCTGGCTGGATTGAGCCCAACCCAATCTCTGCTTCCGTCTCACCAGCACACTTCGGAGGGAGGGGGAGAACCCATGGCCAAACTCTTGTAATTAGCCTGTATCCATCCCACTTCCTTCCGGTGCACAAGTGAACTAGTATCATGCCTGGTCACTTCTGGGGTGGAAAGGAAAGGAAATCCAGAAGTGCTGTGGGTGATTCAGTAGGGAGCACTTTCAGTGCTGACCTTGTTGCTCCAGGCGGGTACTGAGGGCACTGTGCACTCTGTTGGTTATAACCATCACAGTCAGGAAGGATCCCTGAGCTCTTTACTCAAGCCCTAGTATGCCGGCCAGTTGCAGCTCTCAGGGAGCCATTTTCTCCATTTCTGTTGGACTGAGTGTGACAAATGTTGCAGTCGCAGGCAGTATCCTGGGGCTCAGGTTTGTGCATCATCACACAGATGAGATGGAGATGGACGATCCTCTGCTTTTATCTTGAGAATAAACAAGGTTCAAGAAGGACAAGTGTAAAACCCTGCACGTGGGACGGAAAAACCCCATGCACTGCTACAGGCTGGGGAACATTCAGTTAAGTAGCAGCAGTGTAGAAAAGGACCTGGGGGTCATGGTGGATGGGATGCTAGATATGAGTCAGCAGTGTTCTCTTGCGGCCAAAAAGGCCAATGGCATACTGGGCTGCATCAAAAGAAGTGTTACCAGCAGGTCAGGGGATGTGATCATTCCCTTCTATTCTGCACTGGTGAGGCCACATCTAGAATACTGTGTTCAGTTTTGGGCTCCCCACTACAAAAAGGACAGGGAGATGCTAGAGAGAGTTCAGCGGAGGGCAACCAAAATGATCAAAGGGCTGGAGCACAAGCTCTATGAGGAAAGACTGAAAGCATTAGGCTTATTTAGTCTGCAGAAGAGAAGACTAAGGGGGGATTTGATAGCAACCTTCAACTACTTGAAGGGATGCTCTAAGGAAGATGGAGCTCGACTGTTCTCGGTAATAACAGAGGACAGAACGAGAAGCAACGGTCTCAAGTTGCGGTTAGGGAGGCCGAGGCTGGATATTAGAAAAAAACTTTTTAACTAGGTGAGTGGTGAAGCACTTTGGAAGTGTTTAAGGCCCTGCTGGACAAAACCATGACTGGGATGGTTTAGTGGGAGTGGTCCTGCCTCTGGCAGGGGGTTGGACTAGATGAGCTCATGAGGTCCCTTCCAACCCTATGTTTCTATGATTCTAAGCTTGCCTAGGTAGAGCTGTGTGGTAACTTGTAGCTGCTGGCAATACACCACTCACAGCCCTCATGGAGAGACAGGAGTGCATAGGCCTTGACCATTAGACAGTCTGGCTTGCTGAGGATATCACAGTGAAAGGCAGGACACTGTGCAGACTTAAAACTTCTGGGCAGAAGAGAGTGGGACAAGGGCTCTTCCTAGAGACAGATGACAGCTGGAGACCTGACTGGGCATTCCTGGAGTGGGCCATGGAGTGGAGTTGGGGGGAGATACAGGTGCAGTTACTCTGAAACTGGCACAGAAGATTTTCCATCACTCCATATCCCTAGCTACTAGGCAGCCAGTGCTCTAGGTTGGCAAAGTGCTAATGACTCCCTCCTCAGGTTTGTGCCTCGTCATGCGGATGAGCTGGAGCTGGAGGTGGATGATCCTCTGCTGGTGGAGGTGCAGGCAGAAGATTATTGGTACGAGGCCTACAACATGAGGACAGGCGACCGAGGCATCTTCCCTGCTTACTATGCGATTGAGGTCACCAAGGATCCTGACCACATAACAGGTACTGGGCCCCTCTCTGGAGCCCTGCTATTTCCCCTCAACTCTGACCTTCAGCAAGCCCCTTGCTCTTCCAGCCTCAGGCTTCTCCTACGCCAGCACTGCCAGTCTTGGTGGGGTGAAGAGAGGCTTATGTTGTGGACAAAGTTGAACTAAGAAGCAAGTAGAGCATTAATCAACTTCTGTTCATTCCTGAAGAGCCTTTGCGTCCCAGGGCCAGGACCTTGGCCTGCTTGGAACTTTCAGAAGGGTGCATCCCTAGGTCTGGGTCGCTGTGGGCATGTACGTGTGTTGTGTGGATGAGCATTGATGCCACAATTGGAGTGTTGTATGTGTATGTGTGTCTGCACACACCTGCACTCAGAGCCATAACGCTCTGTTCTGGCATCTGGGGCACATTCTGATCAGAATGCACCCCTTGCAATTAACAGCACTTGGGACCAGCGGCATGAAATGTGCCTTTTAATAGAGTGGCTCTATTAAGCCGCTCCGGGGAGCCCAGGGCAAATCCCCGTTCACCCCACTGTGGTTACGGCTCTGTCTGCACTGATGTTGTGAGGAAGAGGGGTGCAGTAGACACTGATACTGAGGGAGAGGGGACTGCCCATTCTCATCTGCCTTGGGCTTTATCTTCCAGCCTTGTCCAAGAAAAGTGACTGGATGGATCAGTTCCGGGTGAAGTTTCTTGGATCAGTTCAGGTTCCATATCACAAAGGCAACGATGTGCTGTGTGCGGCTATGCAGAAGGTATAGCAGCCCCAAATCCTGCCCCTGCCCCCCACAGGGCAAAGAACCTATATTCCTGCCTGCAGAGCAAAGTGCTTCTTGGGAAGATTCAGGAGTAAGGCAGGCCTGGTTCTTCCATAGAGGCAACCTAGGTAGTCACCTAGGGTGCCAAAAATTAGGGGGTGCCAAGGGCTGGGCTGGGACTGCGTCACTCGCTGCCTGCAGTTGGTCCCCTGCCTGCAGCACCACTCCCTAGCTGGCCTGTCCACAGCTGGACCCCAGCAATCATTTCCCTGGGAATGGAAGGGAGCAGAAACCTTTTAGATGAGGAGGGGGGCTCGTGTGATTTGTGGGTGCCACAGACTGTCCCTTTGTATCCTCCCAGATCGCCACCACCCGCCGCCTCACTGTGCACTTTAATCCACCCTCCAGCTGCGTCCTGGAGATCAATGTGCAAGGAGTCAAGATTGCTGTGAAATCTGATGACTCCAAGGAGCCCAGCAAGGTACCAGACCCCCCAATCCTGAGCTCTGCTCACAAGGCTATATTCCTGCACTGCCTGATGACATTCCCTCTGCCCAGCATATTGCCCTCCAATTACAGTTCCAGATTAGCTCATCCACTAAACTGGGGATGGTATTCGGCTATGGGATGAAGAATCAGCGATTTGCACCTAGCTGTCCCTGATTTGTTGTTCCTGTGCCCCAGCAATGCACCCTCAGGGGATTTTGGGATCAAGGTAGTAGAAAAGCCCTGCAAATAGTGTAGTGGCTAGCACCTCTGCTTAACATGCAGAAGGTCCTGGGTTCAATTCCCAGGGGGTTGGACTCAATGATCTCATGAGGTCCCTTCCAGCTCTATGATTTGATATGATATGAACACACCCCTCCCTACCACACTGGGGATACATCCTAGTCCCAGGGCCTGAGAGCAACAAGACCCACCCTTAAAGGGCCCAGCACCAAGATTCAGCCTCACAGCCTGTGAATGCACCACCTCACTGGAATGTAGCTGAGCTGAGCTGAGCTGCTTTTGTAATCTGTGAGCTGTTTCTAAACCCTTTGTGCTACTATTTTGGGTGGTGCTCTTGGATCTGAGAAGCAAAGCTCTTTAGATGGATGTTGAAGGTTTCTGATTAGTGTTCCACATAAGTAGCCTATGCAGAGCCACAGGCCTGTCGGCAGAGCTGTTCAGAATGCCTTCCCAAATGGCAATGCGGTTAACCCACTGGAATAAATTTGAGGGTGTGAAGGGCGGGGATTCTTACTCCATTTGGTTGGTATTTAAGGGACACTCAACTTGCTTATTTTTAAAACTAATATTTAAAAAATCCACAGGCAGGCCTACGTGAAGGATTTAATTCTTCTTATTGTTATTTAGTATTACCATAGTGCCTAGGAGCCTTATTCAGGGACCGGGCACCCTTTGTGCTAGGTGCTGTACAAACAAAGCAAAAAGACAGTCTCTGCTCCAAGAAACTTACAGGCAAAGTGTAAGGTGAGACCACAGATGAACAAGCAACTACATGGGAATAATGAGACAGTGTTGGTCAGCATGTTAGGCAGTAGCTTCAATACCCCAGCAGCCTACCTGTTGTCAGGTTTTTCTGGGTGTTGCAGCAGAGGAGTTCTGAGGAGGATAATAACTTGAGTGAGTTTTGCAGATGTCCGCTAGGCGCTCCTTCCAGTCAGGTGAGGCAGCATACGAGAAAGCACAAAGGTGCTTGTTTGAAAACATAACAGGTGGGCAATGAAGCATTCTGAATGGATGGGAGCAGGGCAAGACTGCATTTGTCACACCCAGCATGAGAGCCTGTAGGAGAGATTTAGGGATGGATGGGAACAGCAGCCTAGGGCACAGGTCACTTACTGGTGGATTCTCTTTACCTTAAAGTCTTTAGACCATGATTTGAGGACTTGAATAAATCAGTCAGTGGTTCAGGGTCTATTACCAGAGTTGGAGCAATGGCATAGCAAGCCCCCATTTTCTGGCTGGGCCACTGAATCTGCAGCTTCTGGTACTGTGATTGAAAGCTGCCGGAGATGCTCCAGTTGCTGATAGGCAACAAGTGGAGCTGTGGGAGGAGGAGGGAGGGGGAAAGGCAGTGACATGACCTGCCCACCGCAGCACCTGGCAGCTGCACAAGGTTCACCGCTGCAGCTGCTGGGCAGCCCTGCAGTTGCAGTGGCAAAGTTTGCACCACTGCCAGGCACTGTGGTGGGGCAGGCCTCATCTCCAAGTGGGTGTCTATGTCCATGAGCTGGGGCCATGGATCAGTGGCCTGCATAGTGCAGGTCTAGATGATCATAATGGTCCCTTCTGACCTTAAACTCTATGAGTCTGTGGAATGCACAAAGGAACTGAGGAAGAGTTCTTTGTAGTCTCTCTCAGCAGAAATTGGTCCAATAAAAGATATTACCTCACCTACCTTGTCTCTCAAAGGAAATACACACACAGGAGAAAATGCTGTGCCAGCTGTGAATGCTAATAGCTGTTGATGATGGGAATCCTGAGCAAGAGCAGCTGTAGTCTTTCCAAGAAGAGATGTGATTGCACAAGGAGACAGTGCTCCTTTAGAGTTCATACCAGTCAGGGGGTTCAAGCTACCAGCTAGAGGCAGGAATAGTGCCTGCAAAGGTTTCCCCCAACACTGACAATGCACCTCAGTCTCATTCACACCAGCCCATGAATTTCCAGTCCCAGATGCTACTCACAGCCCTGCTCATCACTTCACTCCTGATGCATTGTGTTATTCCGGCCTTAGAGCTCTGCTGCAGCCCTGACCATGCTTCCTCAGTCCTGGCCTGCAGCACCTTGCTGGCTTGCAGTCCAGCCCTTTGCAGAGCAGTCACCACTTGTGTCCAGTTTTGTGGAGATTTGTGATGGACACAACTGAGGTCAGGCCAAGAGATCCTTTCCTGTGGGACCTGATTCTGGACATCCATGGGTGAGAGATAGACAGTGTGTTATCCTCCTGTGCCCCCTAGAGGGCAGGCTAAGTCTGACAGCTCTTTTCTCTGTCCAACAGGAAAATAAATGTAGCCACTTTTTCCAGCTGAAGAACATTTCCTTCTGTGGATACCATCCAAAGAACAACAAGTGAGTGCCCCAAAGTGCAGTGCATCCATGGAAGACCCCTTTTCTTCTCAGCCTGCTATTTATTGACTCTCTTACGTTCTCTGGAAGCAAGAGTAGGGGAGAGGGGCTTTCCAGCTGTCTTGTTCCTCCTTTTTTGGGGTTTTTCCTTCCCTATAAATGTTACTCATCCTTCCCCACAGCTTCAGGCATGGACCAGCCTTAGAGACTGGATGCTTTCTGCTCCAGGGAATTGTGAAAGTTAATGGGTATTTGTGGTGGGTTCCAAGGGTTGGGAGGCTAGGCAGATATTGTGTGATTGTTACTGGACCAAAGTGGAGTCACTGGGCATTGGAAGGGTTTTTCCTGTTGGGAAATTGCCGCTTTCACTCTGACTTCACTGTGCCTCCAGCTGGGCACCACAAATGACTCTTTGCACTCTTCTTTTTTGAGACTTCCCTGCCTGATTTTTTTTGTCCTGCAGTCACCAGAATTGGAGTGGCTGGATCCCAGTTTCCATGCTCTTTCCAAGCCCTGCCCTCCCCACTTCCAAAAGGGCAAGTCAGGCTCTGATGTGATGCATTCTGGATGCTGAGCTGTAGCTCTAAGGGGCAAACAGTCCAGGTGGTGGTGGTGGTGGTCTTTCCATCAGAGCCCTCTGCATGTCCTCAGCTGCAGCCTCATCTGCTCTCTCCTCTCCCAGATATTTTGGGTTTATCACCAAGCACCCAGCTGATCACAGATTTGCCTGTCACGTCTTCGTCTCTGAGGAGTCCACCAAGCCGCTTGCAGAGTCTGTAGGGTGAGTCCAGGGGGTGATTGAAGGAGAGGACGGATTTCTTCTCTAGGGCAGCAGTTTCCAGTGCCTGCTCTGGACTCCACGTGCCTCAGTAATGAGATGAGGCTGGGCTGTGGTCTGGGGTGCTGCTGCCCTGTCTTGCATTGTGGGGCTCTCACCTGCTATGGACCCCATGCTATGGACTGGAAGTGCTCTGCTGACCTGGGGGCAGGGCATGCTGGTTGGGGCAGCAGGAGTAAGTGAGGATTAGGTTACGTGAACTCCCATGTATTTTCCGTGGCAGTTTGGTGCCACAAAGGCTATGTCTACATTAGCCAATTAGTCTGTGTCTACACTAAGCTTTGCCTAGTTCGAACTAAGAAATTTCTTAGTTCGAACTAAGCAAAGCTTAGTCTGAACTAATAAGTTCACCTAGTTAGTCCGGACTAACCGCTTAGTTCAAACTTTAAGTTTGAACTAGGCGTGATGTAGACCAGTGGCACACCTGGCTACCTTTAATTAGAGGCACATCACCATATAGTTTCCAAATAAATTCATGAATATTCATGAGCTAATGAGCCAATCCAGAGCTCTTTGAGTAGTTTTTCAAAAAACTTAATGGCACACTGGTTGAGAAACACTGACTGAGGCTTAAAAAAGTTCAAACTAGGACACATGGCTAGTTTGAACAAAAAAGCCGCGGTCAGTCCGAACTAGCCCAAGACTAACCTCGGACTAACCTCAGGCTTTTTTAGTTCAGACTAGGAAGTCTGAACTAAAAAAAAAAAAGATGTAGACAGCTAAAGAGAGCTGGGGGCTGACAACCTCTGGGACAGGGCTCAGTTGGAGCAAGACTGCTACGTGGTGGCTTTGTGACTGGGATGTTGGACTGAGACTCAACAGCTGATTTCACAGGAGGCACCAACCAGCTGAGGCACTGTTAGGTGATCACTGTTGTCTTGGGCTGGCTTGGAACCGGTGCCTAGTGGGGAAAGGCTATGTCACCCAGACCACCTCAGAACAGAGCGGTTGCCCAGACAGGCTTGGAACTGCTGTTCTGTGCCACTGTGTTGGTGAGTCCCACACAAATACCCTCAGTGGTTACGTCCCAGAGAGTAGCCATTCTAGCTACTTGGTAGTGAGGCGTATGGACTTATGTCTTTGCCATTTCCCAACTGCTGTGGGGTGTCAGATGAACAGTTCAGGGATGGATTTGCCATCTGTGCCTCCATTCACCTGTCTCCATTCACACTCCACCACCATGAGGGGAAGAGCAAAGGATAGAGGGTTTGTAAGACTGCACCAGGCTAGGACCTTTGTCATCCTACTGCCGTCAGGTGTGCCATCAGGTCAGAGCAGGTGTGCCACAAGAATTTTTGAAAAACTACTCAAAGAGCTCTGGATTGTTTCAGTGGCTCATGAATATTCATGAATTTATTTGGCAACTAGAGGGTGGTGTGCCTCAAATTAATTAAAGGTAGCAAGGAGAAAATTTTGCAGAGGAAATTTTGGGAACCACTGCCCTAGCTACAGAAATGGAGCCTCCTAGGGACAGGATATGCAAACTGCATTACAAAGAGAAGTAACAGAGACATGTAGGAGACTGAGGGATTGCCACCAAAGTGAAAAGTGGAAACATCATCATTGGAGCCATTCCAGACAGGCTGATTGCGTCTTGGCGATAGACAATAGGGACCAAACCTGGCTTGGGTCCCAGCACCTTTCTTGAATTCTGTGAAAATAGATTCCTGAATTCAGATAGGGGTTAGAGACATGTAATGAACACGTGGTTTGGCTGAGGGAGTCGCCAATGCACTGGGAGAGAGCTCTGTCTCAGCTCAGTCTGTGCTCTGTCTTGCAGGAGGGCCTTCCAGCAATTCTACAAGGAGTATGTGGAGTACACATGCCCCACAGAGGACATCTACCTGGAGTAGGGGCTGAGCCAGCTGCCCTTTTGTACAGACAGGGCCAGTGAACTCAGCCCTTCCCCATCATGCATGGACAAGCTGCTTTGAGACTGGAGGAGGAATGGAGCTGGGGACTGCTCCTTTGGTGCATGGAGCACTGCCTCTTGTCAGGACTCCCCTTCCTTGGGTTGGGGAAATGGGAGGGGGGGACGGGCTGACAAATGGGGTTTATTGTAAAGTACTCCTTTAGTTTATTATATTGAAGAAGAAGCACCAATGTCATGGGCATGGCTGTGACGGCACATGTTTGGACACAGTTGTGGGCTCTGTATGAGTAACAGGCAGAGTGGGGCAGGTGCGCAGCCATGGCACTGGCCTCGAACAGAGCAGGCCCTGTCACTGCATAAGTGAAAGGGCTGGCCTGGTCTGATGGGAGAACACTCATAGCCCTCCCTCCTGGGGGCTGGAGTGAGGATTCCTCCCAGCCTGGCTCCAGCCTCATCCAGCTCTCTTTCTTGGTCCTGTGGATTGACTTTTTTAACTTTAAGGCAGCAGCCAGACTCACACTGTGAAGCCCCATCAGCTACTGAGAACAGGAGCTAACAGGAACAGGCCAACCCCAGCCCTGAGTGTAGGGGACCAGGGGTAGCTTTAGGCTCCCCAAGGAGCAGAGGGGAATGAGCATGACAGAGAGAGGCAACTGCTGAAAGCCTTAGAAGTATTTGATGGGTTTCGCATAAAGGATGAACTGAAGAGCAGCCTAGTTTGTAACCTCCATGCGATTCCCACCTGGACACCCCTCTCCTTTCCAGGGGTGAGCATAGCCTGGGCTGAGACTGTGGGGCCCTATTTCTCCTCCCAGTAGAGGAGTGATTTCTGAGAGGAGGAACGGGGAGCAGAAGCATCAATTAGTACCCCCCCATCCTGTAACAGCGGTATGAAGAAAGCTCTGCTGGAGCCCCTGCCCTTTAATCTCCAGGTGGGAGGAACTCCTGGGCTCTCAGTTGCTGTGGGCTACACACTAGAAAGTCTATGAGATGTGGAGAGGCAGTGGTGCTGGCCCACCCACAGTGGGATGAGTGCAACATGAATTCCTTCCCAGCCTCCAGGATGGCACCACCTCCATCATGGTGGAGACACCAGGGCCCTGAGATGAGTGAGTGCAGCAGGGACATAAGGCCTGCAGTGAGCTGTGCTACAAGCTTGGGGACATCATCTCTCCCCTCCCTGCAGAGGTCCCTGGGCTTCAGCTGGATCTGCTGTGGTGGTAACAACTATTAAACATAAACTTTCCTGGAGCTGAACTAGATGTTTCTGTGTGGTGCACTGGGCAAGGAGCAGCCTTATCCCATCCCACTTTTTCCTTCTCCCCTTGGAGAGCTCCACCCAGGTCCTCAAGCCCAAAGGCAAATGAGCATGTCTGCAGAGCAGCTTACCTGGTAGCCAGTGGGCTGCACAGAATGCCTATCTAAATACTAGTGGCCTTGGTTCTCTGTGCTTGGCGTCCTCACCTCCCCATGCAGGAGGACACAGGCAACTGTCACTAAGGGGAAGGGTAACTGAAGGAACTTTATCTTCTAGTACATCCTCTCTAGCAGTTGAAGCATCCATGGGACTGCAGGGTGTAGTCTGGAGCAGGGTGGGTCCTTTGGCCTTTACCACCAACCCACATGCTACACATGGCCCAGTGAGCAACCCCTCAGCCTAGCTTGCTGAACCATGCATCTTTATAGAACAGGGGTACATAGGCCAAAGCAGGAGTCCCTACCCCATGGGGTTCATGGAGGCCCCGCAGCAAGTCCCTCGGCAGCTCACAGTATGTTGTCATAATAATACTCTGCCATGTCTGCTTCATCACGCTTGG
Source organism: Podocnemis expansa (assembly GCA_007922195.1). Lineage (NCBI taxonomy): Eukaryota > Metazoa > Chordata > Testudines > Podocnemididae > Podocnemis > Podocnemis expansa. The sequence continues at coordinate 99,308,713 of ML681963.1, read as the reverse complement.
ACTTGTGTGCCTGGAACAGGCCTGTTGGCAGCTTCCTTGGTGCTTGGGTCTGGAGGTGGGGGTGCTTCGGTTTAATGCCATAATCTATGGAAAGATGAAGAACTGGTGAAGGGGAAGGAGAGAGATGCAGGGCCCAGAACAGCTGCTTTAAGAGGAAACTGCCTGCGATCACTGATGATTCAAGTTTGGGGCTGGGGGAAAGGGGAGTGCTGTTGGGTGCTGAGCAACCAAAATGGGGTGATGTGATGGCCGCAGCACCCTGTCCTCAACTAAGGCTGCTCCTAGCAGAGGGCAGGCAGCAAGCTGCTGGAGCAGCAGCTTTTGCTTCATGCACATGACTAGCCAGCAATGGCATGTGCCTGTGAGCCTTCAACCACAGGGAGGGCAAATCAGTATAAATGAGGAGGGGGCTGGAACTGGTTGGCTTCTTGGGGATGAAGGTGAGGGCTGGGCTGGGAGACACAGAGAGCTGTGTGAACCATAGCTGCTGGCGATGGGCGCCCCTACTAGCGTAGTGGGGCAGTGGCTCAGCAGTATTAGCCTGTGACAATCATGCACACTCCCACCCTGCCAGGGAATTAGCCCTGCTCTTTCCTGAAATTGGCTCCTACAGGCGAGTGTGGGGTATAAGTCTTCCCTGTCCTGTCCCCCTCTTCCCCCCAGCTGAGTCCTGAGGAGGCTTTGAAGTGATCCCTTACACTGCAGAAGAGGCTGGGGGGGGGGAGGCGGGGAGAGCCTGTCCTTGCCCATGGAAGCAAGAGTTCTGCACAGCGCAAGTCTTGAACTGCAGTGACCAGACTTGTGGTGCCAACCTGGAATTATTGTGACCAGAGCCAACATGCCCCCCCACCTGTGACTAGGAAACAGTGAACTGAGTGACCACGAGGGAGCCAGCATCCTCCCCCTCCCCTCATCGGGAATCCTCCTCTTGCCCTGTGGTGACTGGGCTTTGATGGGGCAGGCAGGAGGCTGTGTGCATTGAGGAGGCCAAGGCTGAACAGGAAGTGGCTGCATATCACCTCCCCACACCACCACCACCACCACCAATACAAGTGCACAGTAAGCTAGTACCATCCACCAGGCCGAAGTGTTTCTGTGGGAGCTCCAGAGGAGCAGTGAACTCCTCAGCAACTGAGCTGCTGAGCCTGCAACAGAAACACAGGGTTAGGGGAGATGGAAGTGTACAGCTCTGATGCCAGTGACTCCACCAATAGCAAGCCTGAGGCTACCTGAGCATTTCCAGGTGAAGCTCATTGTCTTTGGAACAGCCTGGGCCCTGGCTTCAGTATGCTGGGCTGGCTTGAGCCAGTGGATTCTTGCAGTCTGCCTACGCATGACTCAAACTAGTTAGTGCTGACCTGGTGGAGCTGTGCCAAGGATCAGGCTGGTTGCCCTTAGAGTGGAGAGGGCACTGTGTACGCTGGCTTCCTGAAATAAGGGAGGCCATGGTGCATAGCCTACAGTGATGGCAGGAGTTGCTGAACGGACAGTCTCCCCCCCCCCCCCACGCCCTCCTCCAACCCCAGCCCAGTGCAGTACCTCAGCCTTGCACACATCAGCTTAACTACCTGATCCAAACCATGCAAGGCCAAGCATTTTTGCCCTAAGTTTTTGCCATGCCTCCTTTCGTAGCCAGCTGAGTGCAATTTGGGGCTTAGCATGTGCCTGTTTTCTAGGGCATGTGTCCGGGGAGAAGAGCATGGGCACACATCCTGGCAGGACCATCTTACCTTTGGAGAAGTGGCACAGGAAGCACAGCCCCCAGCAGCAGTGGCAGCAGCAGGTGCAGCTTCATGGAGCCCAGCCTGATTAGGGCCTTCCTCGCAGCAGCCACATGGCCACAGACTAGCCACCTCTTCTTTCCTTGGTTGTCATTGATGGAATATAATGACATCATGAGCCCTACAGTGACATCACAAAAGGAGCTAATGCTTGAGGTACCAATCACACTGGTGGGCTGGGTGCCTCCTGGGGAGATGCTAATAGAAGGTGAGGCCTAGATTTATAGCAGCAGAGCAAAGTAGTTTGTGGATGATGCAGGTGTGAGAGCAATTATGTAGGTATCTGGACAAAAATGTTGGCCCACTTTGACTATGTAACCATGATGGCTACAGCTAGTTACCCCATTCAGCCACCCACCACCTCACCTCACCTCACCACAGCCAATAATGCCTTTGAGCAACTCCCTGTGAACTTCAGGGGGAGGGAGCAGTGTGGCACAGGCCCAAGAGCCAATTTAAAAATGCTCCCCTACACAAGCATTGTGCCTGCTTCCTGACAGGCTGGCAAGAGCTGGCACACCAGTTCCTCTCCCAGCACTTAGAGGGAAGAAACTTAATGCCCAGTGTCTGGTCCCCAGCTAAATCAGAGGTGGCAGCTAGCTTCAGCTGCTGTATGGACAGCACACAGCTTTGTAGTTAAATTGGCTGATGTATAAATCTACAGACCTTTAGCTGCCCTCCAGCTCCTGTTTGCCTCAACCAGCTCTGCCCTCAGGGCCTTCTCCCATATCTTTCATCCAGAGCATGGCTGTGCACTGCACAGGCTGTCTACACCTAAAAACCTTAGTTTGGACTTGCTCAGTCTGAACTAAGTTTGAAAGTTAGGTGCTTAGCTGGAACTTTTTTTTTCCTTTTAGTTCAAACTAAACTTCTTAGTTTGAACAGTTAGTTTTAAGTAAAAAAAATGTGCTTAGTTCAAACTAACCACTAGTTGAAACTAGCATGTCTACGTTGGGCTAGTTTGAACTAAATATGCAAATAAGTTTGAACTAAGCAGTTAGTTCGAACTTGCCAGCCAAACTAACTAGTTTAAACTACACTTTGCTTGGTTTGAATTTAAGAAAACTTTTAGTTTGAACAAGGCAAAGCCTAGTGTAAACAGGATTTAAGTTAGTTCAACTTAAGGCTCCTTAATTTGAACTAATTTGCCAGTGTAGACATAGCCACATAGACCAGGATCCTGAAATGCAGGGCCATAACTACAGCAGGGCAAATGGGGCTTTGCCCCAGGCACCCTGGAGCGGCTCAACAAAGCCGGCCACTCTCTTAAAGGGCACATTTTTACCACTGGCCCCAAGCACTGTTACTTGCACGGGGTGCCAAAACAGAGCATTACGCCTCTGCTGAAATGCTTCTTGACTCAGCAATCCTTTACCTCCACCCCTGCCCTGAACCACCTCCTAGACTGTCCTCAGGCTGACAAGCTAGCTGGATGAAGAGATCGTTTAGGGAAGCATGGCACAAGGCTTAGGTTCTCATGTTAGCTCTGCCTGTCTCTCTCTTTCCCCGTCTGTCCCTACTGTGACATGACACTACTTATCTACAACATGGAAAGAGATTTGTGACAATTAGGCAATAGGACCCTGAAGTAATATCCTCACTCTCCAGGCTGCTGCCTTGACTCCACTCTCTTCTTGCAAGTCTTCAGCGATCTTGACCAGTGCACACTTGAGCCCATGCAGTCTCCCCTTGATCCCCCATCATTGTGATAGAGTTAAGAGTTGCCCTCCTTACATTTTACATGTACTCAGTGCTTTCCTCAAAGCCTTTGTCTCTTCCTGCAATCTTCACCTTCTCTGCAGTTTCCCTATACCCATTCATCTCATCCCCTTGAGCTGTCTTTCTAGGCCAGGGGACATCTGCCTTTCTCTCCCATCACTCAGAGCCTCTAGCCTCAGTGGAGCACATTCCTGAGTCCATGGCTCCACTCTGCTGCAGTCTGGACCATATGCTGCCATTGCTCCTTGACATGGGTGGTCCTTGCTGTGGTGGGAATATCTGCATGAATGTTAACCAGATAGGCTAGGCTGGAGCAGCTCAGAGGTCCAGGGTTTCTCACTGGTCAGTCTGAGCACCCTGCATAGACTACAACTGCTTCTGCTCTGTTAGTTTCTACCCCTAGCACTCCAGGGAGAAGTCCACGCTGTGTGTCTCACACACACATTGCCATAGTACCTGGGGCCTCCATGCAAGTTGAAGTAGCATTATCTTCCTTCAGTTCAGGCTCAGTTCTGTGCCCCACCCTCTCTGCGATGGCTTCTTGCTGAAGTGTCATTCTGGCTGCTGCTAACCTGCCAGCAGCCTCCTTTGGTGTGTGCAAGTTGCCACAGAGGAACTGGTGAGACTTGAAGACAATTGAGATACACTGAGCTCAGTGAGAGGCTTACAGAGCTGCAACAAGCCCAGGTTTCCTCTTTGTCAGGGTCTACCCTAGACTAGAAAGAAAACGGGACATCAGCAGAGCAGCCGGGCAGCTGGGCAAGACAGAGACCACATCATCGGAGCTGTGTGTGGGAAACCCAGAGATAGACCACACCCCACATTACAGGGCCATGTTGTAGCTCTGTGAATAGGAGATAGCAGGGCCACTGGCTGGTCCAGGCTTTGTTCACAATGCTGTGCTTCTCTCTGTTGTTCCTCAGTCTGGGAAGCTACTAAACACCCCCTTTTCTTTAGTTACTCTAGGTCATTCAGCTTTGCACTCTGCCCGTAGATGTTTGCTGAATTGATTTGTCTGATCACCACCACCCCCTTCTCAAGCTGGCAGCTGTTCAGCAAGCCTTTTTAGTGCACATTAGCTGCTAGAAACTGAGGCCTGCAATACCCACAGGAGAGCTGCAGGAAATCCAACAGCCTGAACCAACCCCCAGAAGTCCCAGCGGTACAAAAGGCAGACAAGCTGAGCAGCACCACAGAGCCCTGCACCCTCCACGGGAAAAAGCACTGAAGGGAGGGTCTAAGAGACAGATGGTGGCCACGGCAGTGAGTGTCTGCAATAAGGAATGGCAGAGGTGGCCCTTGCTAGCTGTGATGGGGTCAGTTGCCTATGCCCCCAAAGTAGTACCAGGAGGAGGGTGGAGGAAAGAATGTTCCTTTTTTTGCAAAACTCTCTGGCCCCAGGACAAACCTGTGTTACTGTACTTGCAGCCATGCATGAGGAAAACTACCCTGAGTTTGTGTGAGCAGAGGTGACTCTGAGGGACTGGAGAGCTGCAAGCCCAGGACAAAGAACTCAAACTGGGGAAGAAATCCTGGGAGGACAGAAGTTTTTAGCCACCCCCTCAGCACATTCAACTTCCTCAACAGGAATAACTCACACTAGGGAAGCCAGGCACAGGGGAGAATGATTTTGACCTGACAGCAGCTGTTGGCTCTGATCCCAAGAAACTGGAGGATGGGGAAAAGAGGAAGCACCCACCACACACAGGGCATCCCGCCAAATAAAAACATGGGCATAGATACTCCTTGGACTCCAGGAGGAGTGCCAGGGATCGCCACAGGCAGCCACCAACCATGAGCACAAGAAGGAAAAATGCTAAGAAGAAGCCAAAGTAGCAACACAAATCCAAGGACAAGAAGAGCCACTGATGCCAAGCACCAGAACTGACATCTTGCACAGGCTGCAAACCTGGCCTTGAAACCCACGAATCTGGCCCCGAGACCACTGTTCCCTCTAAGCTGTGCACACATGAGCGCACACACAGGTCATGAAACCTGCACACACAACAAAATACACTGTGCACAAAAAAATTCAATAGTGCTAATATCGGTGCCCACAAGGAAATGTTTTTGCACACACAAAGAAATTGTGCATACAGTCTATGAGTAATTACAGGGAACATTGCCAGAGACCCTGCTTGAGAGCAGTATTATGTCCAGGCTCCAGGCCTGGAAGAAACAGCAGCTCAGGTTGGCATCAGTGGCCATTATCGCTGAGCCTGCCTGTCACATCCCCTCTGGAGTCTGCCCTTTGGAATAGAGCAATGGAAGAACTCTCCAGTTATTTTGTGCAAGGAGAGAAAAGTCTCGCTAACACAAACCATGCTCAGGGTCTGTCCCAGCACCCAAAGGCAGAGTAGAAAGTCAGTCCAAAAAGCACTGGTGCAATTGCCTGATTTTATTACTGTACAGCCATACAAAAACCAAGTGCTTACAAAAGAGGTCCTGGACCATAACTGAAGCCACCCTCTCGTACGAGGTGGGGGTGGCAAAGGTCTCACACTCCACAGTGTCCATTGTTCACAGCTAGCTATGTAAAAAATGTATAAGCTCCCCTGGAGAATGGGAGTCTCTAATCAATGATTTAACAAACAAACAAACAAAAACAAACAAAAAAAATCGATACAACAGAAACATCCCTCCAGCCAGCTTGCTCTCCACAGAGACATCCTCTCGCCACTCTGAGCCAGACCTGGTCACAGCAGCAAAGGGCCACTTCCCTATCAGCCCCAGTTATAGAAATAGATTTTCTGCCAAGCTGGCAGATAATTCATCATTGGTCCTGAAATGACAGAACAGAGGAAGCAAGTGAGCCAGACAAAGGGAGTGGGGAACAAGTGTTTAAAGCTCTACTTTGCATATGAATTTCCCACACATGCCTCAGCGGATGCCCATCAGTCCCAGCCCCAAGTCTCCCCTTATTCCACGCCTTCTCTTTCCCCTGCAGAAATCACTAATTGTGCCATGCTGGGTGCTGGCTCTGATATGCCCACAATACAAGACTCACATGACCCAAGACGGGCCTTGACATTTGGACACCAAAGGCAACAGGCAAGGTGCTGACCCCTTTGCACTTGAAAAGGGGTTGCTTCTCTACCCCAGGACTTCTGCTGCCCACACAGAAAGACATTTGTGAGATAGGAGAGTCCCAGCCATGGATAGGAGGCGGGGAGTAACTCAACACCAAAGACCAGCTGTGAAGACACAGTCTCCCTCAGTTCCTGGCTTATCTCATGCTGTAGAGGAACACTGCATTACAATTCTTCCATGGTCCACACCAGAGAGAGGGCTGAGTGGCAGCAGGGAGCAGGAGAAGAGAGGAGAATGTGGTTTGAGAAGTGCTGTGGGATCCTTTTGCAAGAGATGCTAGAGACATGTAAGATTGTTTCCGTTCTTTAATGTATAGTCCATCCAAAACTACTTCAGTGTAAGTGTCCATCAGCCATTTGGAGAGCAGTCCTGTTCACAGCTCAGGGCTTGGGGGGGGGGGGGGGGAGATGGGACCAAGGGGTGACAGCAGAGCTGTATGGCATACCACAGTGCACTGGAAGTCAGGACTAGGGTGAACTGACTGAGCCACGCAAGGAGCCCAGGACTCGGACCCAGCCACCTTCGGCGGGTGGGGGGGGGTGTTAAATTACTACAATCATGCAGCTTAAATCCCAGAAAGATACTTAACCCCTTACCACCTGGATTTAAACCCACACGTAAATGTTATCAGTGTGTGTTCTGGTGGTAAATATCCTGGGTGCTTCTCCTCACTCCTTTGCCAGTCAGGCTCTGTTCCCACCTCCCACTCCAGCCCCTTCCAGTGGTACTGCAGTCTCTCTACCTGCCCACTTACGTGTGACTAACCCAACTCCAGGAACATAATCAGCCAGCAGACGTAGCAGGAAGAGGATCCTGCCCCTAGGGAAACAGAAAAACTGGTTGAATCCAGTGCAACGTCCTTATGTTTCAACCTGCCAAGTGCACTGAAAGAGGCCCTCTCCTTTGGGAATTGGATTTCTTTCAGTTCAACTGCTCTTGTATATCCTGCACGCTCAAACTGTCAGCTCCCAACAATTGCCCTTGTCAAGATTTTAATGCAGACTGAAGATAGGCAGGTGAAGGAAGTCAGTGTGAAAAGTGTTTGAGATCTTCAATATACCTGAGACCGCCCTTGTTATTCTCACCCTAGGCAGAGACACCAAAGTCCCTTAAGTGAAGGCCAAGTATAACTGGGTTCAAAAAAGAATTAGGTGAGTTCATGGAGGAGAGTCCATCAGCAGCTGTTGGCCAAGATGGACAGGGACACAACCCCATGCTCTGGGTGTCCCTAGGCCTTTGACTGCCAGCTAGGACCCATCCTCTGTGGTCCAGTCCATTGAAACTACCCTGTTCTGTTCATTCTCTCTGAAAAATCTGTTATTGGCCCCTGTAAGAGACAGGATACTGAGCTAAATGGACCATAGGTCTGACCCAACATGATGTTTTTAGTGCACCTCACTCATCAAGCACCCTGGTGTGGGACTGGCTTCTTTAAAGGGGGTGCATTCAGAAAAGTCTGTAGAACCCCTTACTCTGAGTATCGGTCATAAAAAGGAGATCTCAGCAGGTAATACAGCAGCAGGATGGTTCGGCGTCTCAGCTCCAGGCGTTCTCGCTTAGTCAGATCTTTCATGTCACTCAGTAAACTGAGGCTGGAAGGAAAAAGGCAGGGAGTTAACTCAAGAGAGACTTCATTGCCAGGCCAAGAGGGTTTTCCTATCCAGTTCCTGCTGCTCTCATCTCCACATTGAGACGAGCACTGAGCAAGCTTCCCTACTCCTCTTCAGAGGAAAAGTGAGGCAACTAGCTGGGCACTGTGCTATAGAGTGAAGGTGCTGCACGGGTGGATCCTGAGAACCTCAATATGGGACTTCTTGTGTCACAAATGACTGCTCCCACCTGCACCCAAACCAACCCCACACCCCTGCTCTGGCCTGCAGGACTCCTGCAGCACTGAACAGCATGGTACCAGTGGGATCAAGTGGGGATAATGGAGACAAAAGACTGGCAAGTAAGCCCCAAAACACCCAACTTGCTCCCAAGCACTGCAGCCTGAGGCAGCCTTCCCTCAAACTGACCTTGTGATGTCCAGGATTCCTGAGAGTAGCCAGGGCTTCCATGATCTCTGACCCCAGACTCCTAAACTCAATACTGCGAAGAGACGGGTCAAGGAATGGAGAGAAAAGACATAGCTGGCAGGAGCTGTGTAGGCAAAATGACCATCCAGGTAGCCACAACAGACTTGTCAGGCCACATGTGCCAAGCTCTAACAAGTCAGGGCTGTAAAGGCACCGGGGAAGAGTGTGGCCTGACCCACTCTTCTAGCTCAACTGGCTGAGCACAAACAGGGACCCCCGCAAGTGCCTCTCCTGTACTCATTCATGAACCTCTGTGCACTGAGGCAGCCATTCTCTGGCGGTGGCGAAAGCTCACTGCTGGCACTAACAAATGTCGAGTTAGGATACAGTGGAACAGCGGCCGGGTGATGTAGACAGCTTCTGCAATGGTTTCCTGAAGTCCCAGAGGGGTGGGAGCCTGGTTCAGCTCCTCTGCTCTTCGATTCTGTTTACCCTCCCTCTGTTGGGGAGATCCCCAATGTCTGGACTGCAAGGCTGGGGCTGAAAGAGTCATAGACAAGGATTCTAATGCAAACTGTGCCTTTCCCAAACACACAATGCACAAATATGGGCCCAGTAATGTCCAGAGGAAGGCTACAGCCATGTGACAAAGACTGTGGCTCTGGCTTTCCTCTGGCATGGAGAAGAAGTTGGTTATAGCCAACACATAGGGAGATCCCCGAGGAGCTGGGGCAGACACTCAGAGAAGGCTTCCCTGTGGATCTAGCTACTTCAAAGCACAGGCAGCTTGTAGCAAGGGGGCATGGCCACCCTTAGAAATGACAGGGAAGGACAGCCTGACTCCTAGTGGGCAAAGCCAAAGCAACTTGCCTGCCCCACTGGAAGTTAAGGGGATGGGACAGGAAGTAAAAAAGGAGAGCCAGAGTGTATAGACTGCTTGCTTGCTCCAGCTTGCATGAAGGCCTGCCTGGCCTACAAATGCTTCAGTGCCTATGACCTGCAGGAGGACCAGGACTCCACCCCCAACTTTTGAGTTACAGTACCCACAGGGACACTGCAGCAAGGTGGTGTGGCTCCCCCCCCCAGCCACCTCTGAATAGCCCTGTGAAAGGCTCACTCCATGACACTGGTAAACTCAGGTTGAAATAAACAAGGAGCCCAGGCACAAAGTGCCTGTCCTGTTGCTCTCAGAAGGGAATTAGGCCAGTGACAGGAGTATTCCCCCCTTGGATAACCCAACCAACTCCAGCCGATTACACTACAAGAGGAACTTATAGACACAGATCAAGAGCTTGCACCAGGGCACACACTGACCAGGGAGAGGTACTTACTGCTTTCAAGGGACCTCATAACGCGACTGGAGCGCCTCCCAACATACGTCTGTTCCTTCCCTGCTGAGCTACCCTCCTTGTCTGCCAGTGGAGAGGTGCCACAGTAAGATCAGGGCTGCAAGTCTGGTTTAACCTTCCCTGCTGCTGCTAACACTGCTCTGAGGTGTCCCAGGAGCACCCTTTCCACAAGATAAAGTTCTCATCATGGCCCCTTCTCCTCCATCTAGAGCACTAATTCGACGAGGCCAGCCAGTCTGAGAGCTTTGCATTTCAGCCAAAAAGTCTGGCTTTTCAGAAACTGGTAACACTACACAGAAACAAGCAAAGCACAGGAAGGTGCATGTTCACACAGGCAGCCTGCTACTCTGCTCCTGGGCCCCCTTCCCCCACAGCTCAGCTAATGCCCCTCTTGCAGCCCTCTTTCTCCTCCAGGCTTAAGGCCTGGCCACTGACCAGTTGTCCCATTAGGGCACAGTCCAAGGGAGCAGTGCTGTTACATTAACCAAGCTGTGTGTGGATGCCCACTGGGGAGACGGACGGTGGAGCGCAGCACAGTTCTGGCAGCCTGGTTTAGGGAACTTTCCAGCTGCCCTACTGGGGATTTTCAAATAGAGCTAATTGAGTGACACACCCTCCCCACTGTGTCCCTCCCCCAAAAGGGCCTGAACAATGTCTGGTAAGTAGCAAGAAGCTGGAGCTGTCTCAGTGCAATGGACTCACCTTCTGGTCGGAGCTGCTGCTGTTCCCTATCCAACGGTACAATGGGAGGAGATGTCTGGATGCCAGCTTTGTACCGCAACAAGAGGAGGAGGCGCAAGATGGCTCTATGGGGCACAGGCAAGCCAAGAACTGTAAGCAGCAGGCGCATACCATGGAAACGTAGCTTCATGGTGAAGCAGCTGTCACAGAAGATAGGTGACACACAACCTCTGCTTTGCAGTGAGTGAATGGACAGCCACTTTGCACAGGGCAATGAACCAGCACCTAGCTCGTTGTCGGCTGTTGACTCTGAACACACACAGGAGCACCACAAAGTTGAGCATCCCCAGCAGCAGGAAATCTAGTAGTCCTGTGTAGCCCCAAGCATGCACAGCCTCATGGAACAGGCCCGCACCATTGTCTTTGATGATCTCAGAGTGGCTGGCTGCTCGTTGGGTAACGTCTCACTCACCAGCCTGCACATGAACCCCCTCCACTGCCCCTTTTTGCACAAAAGCAGCCTCCTCTCTTCTCCTGCAGCACTTACTTAGCCAGCTGGATGAGGATGATGATGGTCCATCGGCCTATCTCGCCCCACACCTTGGCCACCCCCATCTCTGCAAAAACTTCTACACATTCAAGCACACTCAGCCAGGTCAGCAGCTTCTGCTGAGGTAGTGACTGCAAAACACAAAGAGAAAGAGAGTGAGAGGCTGCAGATTCTCACTGTGTCACCTGGGGTTTAAGCCTGACTCCATCTGGAAGTTCAGCTTCCAGGATGAACTACAGAGGCTTATAACGGGGGCTTATGGGAGTAAGTGACTGATTTCCTTTCAGACACTGTGTAGCCCTCAGAGGAAGTGGACTTGCTGAGATCCCAATCATTTCATGTATGGCCTTTAGCACTGCCAAGCCAGAGCAGTTAGGCCTGTCCTGTTCAACATTTCTGTTCACTGCAGTTGAAATCCTGGCTACAGAGTTGCACTCTCCAGCTGGAACAGGGCCTGACACATCCAAGCCCAGGAGAGGCAGGTTATCAGAACAGATAACAGAACCTCTAACACAGTGATCGCTGCAGGCTGGCTCGGGGTATGGAGAGAGGCTTACAAAAAAAGAAGCAGTCAGAGTGGAGTTTACTTGTTTTATAAGTCAAATTGCATAAAGGGACACACGAGAAGCCTGATTCTGTGCTATACCAGTTGAAAAATGCAGCTGAGAAAAAGGGAGAAGGTGGTTTTGTGCCATCACTATGCAACCCAGATCCTCCTTTCAGAAGTCGAACTGGTGTTGTCCAGAGTATGAATCAGAGGCTGCGCTAATTTATCCCTTATGGGGGCTGCCTATGAACTTCCAGAATGGCCAAAACAGAGAATGCTCGGGTTACTCTCCCATGCTAGGAGTTGAAAGCCTTGGCAACATAGGGCTAGTGCAAGCCAGATATTCAAAAATAGTGTAAAGGGCTGGAGCAGAGACTGGAATCTGGCCCAGGATTTTCTACAGAAATATTTCTGGAAGTAAAGCCTCTGTAGATGAGCATGGGAAATGCATGCGCCACCAATGCCACCCCCCACAGCCAAGAGCCCTACCACAAGCAAGGACTGCTGAAGCTCCTTTCGGAGGATCCAGTCATTTAACAGCACCAGGAGGTTGGAGGCGGAGTACACTGGGAAAAGAAAAGACAGTGATTCACAGGGGGAAGAGACTCAGCACACTGACTGAATCCTTCCCTGACCAAGTTGGAAGATATGGCTGAAGCTGAGAGTTTGGGAAAAAATTCTTTACACAAAGACAAATGAGTGAGTGGGTCAGACAGATACCTGATGACAATGCAGCCAAGAGCAAAGTTAAGAGAATGACAGGTTTTAAGTGAAAACCGTGTTCCAGGAATTTGACCCCAGACAAAGTGGGGGACAGGCTGAACGTGTTATGGGGCAAGGATTCTGGTTAACTCCAGGTTGGTCACGCAGTCACTCTTCCCACTTTCATTCAAACAGCAGCTGGTTCAGAGCTCCAGACCACCAGCACAGTGAGAAGAATGCCCATGTACTATTCAGTTCAGGAAGGCACAGTTGACAAACCAGTGATCAAATAGCAGCCATTAGCAGCAGAGGGACAGAGACCCCCAGTAGACCAGCAGCTGGCAAAGGAACAAACATTCCCATTGCACCCAAGGGGGCACCTCACCCATCACACCGCCCCAGCTGAAGTCATATGTGCAGGAGCAGTAGGGAATAGTAGCCACCGAATGATCCCAGCCATACAGCAACAGTTCTGCCCATTTCCCCTGGTACAATGAGCGGCCTGCCCATTCCAAAGTCTGCTAGTTATACACAACAGAATTGTGAATGCTACTATTCGATTCCCCAACATACGTACCAAGCTCAGAAAGTTCATGGGAATCAGAAAAGCGACCTGGGGCACAAACAAAGGAGAGATGTTAGAGGAAGGTCTGTCATGGTGCTGAAAACCACCTCAATTACTTCTCCCAAGGGAAACAGTTAAAATCAATGCTGGTAGGGAATGCCTAGCTTAGTAAAAGGCTTGAAGTATCCATCAAGCATGCCCTCAAAGAGCCCAGAAGTCAACAATCTCCTGCCCTCAGTCAGGTTACTCCCTAGGGCCTAGGTCAGTGGTTCCCAACCCATATTCCAGGGACCAAAAGTGGCCCTCAGGGGCTTTCAGAGTGGCCCTTGGCTCCCATCCTGATGTCTGCAGAATGGAGTCACTGCCTAGGGACCCTAAGCATGTTCCCACAGGACTAAAAGACAGATGAAGGATACTTGCTGTAGCCCAAGGGATAAGAGATTAGCACTCCCATCCCCATGGTTAGCAGTGAGCACTGCAAAACCACAAGTGCTAGGGTCCTTGCTAGCACAACAAGGAGACATGGGGAACACTGATCTTTCATCTCCTCTGCTGCAGATGGCACCACTGCCTCGGGAGCCAGCTAGAGCGTGCAGAGCTGCAAAATGCATGCAGTTTCCTTGCTGCAGCCAGGGAGATGTCAGAGCAGTCAACAAGGAGGCCAACTGCTATTCAAGAGGGCCTGTTGCCAGAGGCTGGTAGCCCTTCAGGGCTGCAAAAATGGTATCTGTGGCCCTCAAGCCAAAAAGGTTAAGAACCACTGGCCTAAACAGTCTTTCCTCTCCATATTGCTCTGCCTCCTAGTCAAGTGCTAGACTAAATGATACTTTTCGCTCCCCTCCAACCTCTCACCCAGCACCTCCTAGGCTCTGGGTCTCAAAGTCAGATCATCACAGGGCCACATGAGGACTAGCACAGGGCTGGATGAGGAGCAGTATGTTAGCCCGAGGGCCGCACCACTGAAACCTTTACATACAACAATATTGCAAGCGTTGGTAACAACAGTGTCGTTGTGGACCACGGGAAATGGTCTGAGGGGCTGCATGCGGCTCACAAGTTTGAGACCCCATGCTAGGCTGAGGCCGGGTGCCCTGCAGGCTGCTGACACATGCGCCTTTCTCCCTTCCAGTCTAAAGGGGCAAACCCCAGGGGCCTCCCTGATTTAGCCGTGCACTGTGCCCTGGCACTCTGTCACACGAACAGCCCCAGTGTCAGGGACCCACCCGCCCCTCTCCTCAGCACAGCCTGTGTGCGGGGCAGGCAGCCCCCGGGGGATCGAGCCCTGCAAGCCCGGCTGCGTGTGCGCCACGAGGCCTGGCAGACGGATCCGTCCCGGGAGGGTCGGACGCCCGGGTCCCCGGCTCCGCTCCCGGCCGGTACCTGGCAGCAGGTAGGAGAGGCCCCGCACGGTGCCCTCCAGCTGCGCGGTGGCGGCCGGGTGCTGCCTCACGTACTCCTGGTAGCGCTGACACAGGCGCCGCAGCCGCCCCAGGGGCCCCGGCCCGGCCATGGCAACCGGCCCCGCCAGCCGCCGCCGCGCCGCTCCCAGCCCGCGCCACACTTCCGGGTAGGACACCGCGCGCCTGCGCACTGGACAGCGCCGCTCTGCGCCTGCGCGCCGGGGCACAATCCGCCAAGCCCCGCCAATCGAGCGCCGAGCTGCGAGGGGATTTAAAGGGCTGCGAGCGGGACGCCGCGCCGGGCTCAGGTAGCGGGCTGGGCGGGGGCGGGGGCGGGGGCGGGGGCACGTGTCCCTGGCTGTGTCTGTCCCTGGCTGTCGGCGCTGGCAGGGGAGGGGGTGCTGCCTGAGCCCACCTACTGCTCAAACCCTCCCTCAGCCCAAGGGAGGAGTCACTGGTCCTGGGGATCAGCTGATTGCGGGACAAAATCATCAAAACAGGAACAGGTGTGAGGGGCGAAGGGACACAAGCAGGGAACCAGAAGGAGACACCGAGCAGAAAACCCTGGACAGTGCCCACTGCTCCTGGAAGATATCTAGGGAGTCAGCAGATGCTGCCCAAGACACGGTGGGGGTGGCCAGGCACTCCCGGGCCCCCTGGCTCAGGGGGCCCTTTGCAGGCTCCCCCATCCGGGGCTCAGCGCTGGGGCGAGCAGCCAGTGCGCCAGGGCTCGGTCCACATCGGGCTTGGCTGCGCCTGGGAATGAGCCAGGGTCCAGTTCCAGCACAGCACAGGCAGAAGCCCCATGAAACCAACAGGCTGGGCTGGGGGGGGCTTTCCCCAACCGAGCCACCCTAACCTACATGGTGGTTTCCTCTCCCTCCGGCCTCCCCCTTCAGCATCGCACTTTCCCCAGGACTTGAAATTGCAGGGCTGTAGGGGTAGGTTTGGGGCAGTGCATGGGGTGCTCGCTAATTTTGGTATAACACTGTTACTAGCTGATGACTGGGGGTGTGTGGGAAATTTGGGGAGGTGTAGGGGCATTGGGGGTGCTCACTAAGCTGGTATAACACTTGCTAGCTGACAACTGGGGGGTGTTAAGAAACACGGGGGGGGTGCGGAGGGGCTATTAGGGAAATCCCTGCTTCAGCCCCGGGAGCAGGGAGGACAAGCCCAGGAGGGGTCAAGTCTGAGGTCTCCCTGTGGCACTCAGCTGTCCTGTTCCGCTGCCCTTGGAGGCTGCTGGGTTCAGTTGAGGCTAGGTCAGTGGCAATCCACCCTGTCTGGTGGCTGCTCAGAGTCCAGGTCTCATTCATTTCCCAGGAGGAGGATGCTCACACTGTTCTGTGACATTCAGCTGGGCTTTTTGTCCACCTCAGCAGAGAACCAAAGTATCAATAAATCATGGAGTCTTTTTGTCCCTCATCCTACTTTCCCAGAGGAGGGTCCCTCTAAGGCAGGTTGCAGGTGTGAGAGCTGTTGACATGATTGGTAAAGTGCCCTGTGCATTTGCAGACCTCTGATAATAGTGCAGAGTAGCAGGGCTTGTTTTCCCCCAGCTCAGCTGCAGCTGTGAGGGAGGGGTCTCATTTTAGGGACATCAGTGTGGCACTTTTCAACAGCTCTAAACTCATGCAGTGTGGGTATAAGAGAAGGATGCATGTAAAAACAAAAGTGGTCACGGTCTGGGGGTGGAGAGTGAGAAAAAGCTCTTGAAATTTTAGGGGAAAACTGAATGAAGTTAAAAGAGAGGAGATTGAACATGAATGGGGGTGAAAAAGTGTGATGAGGCCACTCTCTTTTGAGGCTCCTGTGGCAAAGCTAGGGGAGAGGACCTGGGTTGTGTATCATGTTCCATGTAATTGAAACCTCCAGCACAACTCTGCAGGGAACCTTCATTTAGGGCAATGAGCCTTACTGATGGGCTAACCAGCCACCAGTGAAAAGTAATGAGACTCGGAGTGTCTCTAAAAGGAAGGGACACTAGCTGGGATTTCCTACCATCACAGGTTGGATGCGATTGAGGCATTTCATAACTGGAGAAAGAAGAGTCCCATCTGCATGAACACAATCTGCAGTGCTTGGTATTTGGGAGAATCAGTCCTCTGGAATCAATGTGGGAAGGTTAAGTCTGTTCCTTTACAGTGACATATGAATGTATGAACATCAGCTAAAATCTGACCCTGGAGGACAGCTGTGAGATTTCACATCTAAGGACTAAAACGCCTGTGTTCAGGCCAAATAAACTATGGAGCCTCAAAGAATGCTCCTTACTGTACCTTCGTAAGCTCCCAACAGTCTTCATGCCCAGCTCCATCTGTTCCCACATAAGATCTTTGGGCAGGCCCTGTTGTGTGGTGAGGGGACTCTGGTGTACGTCTGAACATCTGATGGGATTTTTTTTCTGTCCTCCACTTACTTTTGAACTGGCAGTTGCTGTGAGAATATATGGTAAGAAAGCATGTACAGGCCACAATGGGCCAGACAGGGGGTTGGAAGTAGGACTTCTTCGATCACTGCTCAGATGTATTCAGTAATAGGTGTATGTGCCTCAGTGCACAATTGGTCAGAAATCTTTTTAGCCCTAGCCTGTCAGAGCAGGGCTGGTGGCCAATGCCCTCTGGCCATCCCGTGACTATATATATGGCCACAGTCCTGCCCCTCCTCAGTTCTATTTTTCTGCTCTCAGTGACAGTATCAGAACAGCCTGTCCCTTACAATCGCGCAAGCAGCCTGTCATTTGCCTTGTTTATGAGCCACTTGCTCAATTGGGAGAACCTCTTCGTGGACATTGTTCCACCGGAAAGCACTCCCACACAGCGCTCAGCTTCAGAACAGGAACACCGCTCCTCCCAGCCTCCTGCCATGCTGGGGTTTAAACCTTTGGTGCCTGCGGCAAGGCCTTTCTGCAAGATGATCCCCACAAGAAGTGCCTCTGGTGCCTGGGCAAGGCCCCTCTGGTCATTGACTACTCTATCTGCAGGTCCTTTAAACCTAGGACCATAAAAGACAGAGAGCAAAGGCACCGTGCGTTGGCCTCGGAGCAAGTGCGGCAGCCTATCCCCGAAGCTTTGGGGCTACCTTCGGCACCACCTGCCAGCTCGGCACCAGAGCTGTCCTGACGCAGCTCTCCCAGAGAGCAAAAGCCAGCCTCGGTACCAGCCTTGGTACCAAAACATCAGCGCTGCTCCACATCTCTCCGGGACCGGCAGGAGTCGGGACCGGTTCCCTCCAACCCAGAGGCCTTTGAGGTGGCAAAGGCACTGCTTCTCCTGCCAACGCCTCTTACCCCGGTACCACCCAGAAAAAGGGGCAAACCGGCCTTCCTTTCGGGTGCCTGGTCACCCCGAAAAAGGCACCGAACTCCCTCACTCTTTTTGGTACTAGGCTCCCAGGTACCAGAAAAGGAGGCCCAAGAAGAGGCTTCCAGTACCATTAGGGGACAGAACCCAAGAGCCTCCCCTCAGTGCTGTATCGCTTTGTCTCTGCCGACACCGCCAGCAGCACCTATGAAAGCTTCTGCGGTGCTGGAGCCAAGCCCCACGCAGCTCTGATGATCCCCGAGCCCCAAGGAGGGGACCTCAAAAGGGAGTAAACAGCCCCGCCCATGGTCCTTGGTACCGACGCCTTACAGGTACTGACCGCATGAGTGGTCTCCTCAGGAGACCCCTTCACTCTCCTGCGGTACCAGTTGGCCCAGCCCAGCCCCATGTCTTCCGGTACCCGACAGAGCCCTGGACCCCAGGCCCCGACCCTATACATAGGACCTCACAGTGCACTTTGATTTCCTTTGCTGTGTGTGTGCTCACATGGGATTAGAGGCTCATTCGTTCTTGGGAACTAGTGACACTCTATTTGGCCCTGGGCTCATGTCACCCTTGGAGCCCATAACAGTTCCCCTGCACCCTAGCGTGCAGGAGATTGCCAGGGCACGATGGCAAATTCCCAGGTCCATCCCCCTGGTCTCAGATACTGCAGGACAAAATTACCAGGTCCCTGCAGGAGATTTTCCCTTTCTTGCCTACCACCTGGTACTGTCTCAAGGGGTGGTGGAAGTGGCTTTGGGCCTGGACAATTTCCCAAGACCCTCTCCTGAGGTCTAGAGAGGCGAAGGAATAGACCTGCTGGGCCAGAAGGCTTGCTCCTCCTCTGCCTTCCAGTTCAGAATAGCCAGCCACCAAGCTCTGGTGGACAGGTACATCATGAACATATGAGAGTGCATGAATAAATTCAGGCATCTGTTCCCCCGAGAGAATAGGGTAGATTATGATGCCTTTGCTGAAGAGGATAGGCTGGCATCCCAGGACTTGCTGTTATCCACCTAGGATGCTTCAGACATGGCAAGGCGCAGCGTGGCTTCTGCCGTAGTCCTGAGACGGGCAGCATGGCTTCAGAGGCAAGGGTACCCCCTCCTCCCAGCAGGCCATTTTAGATGTCCCCTTCAGAGGGGGTTCCCTCTTCCCGGAAGGGATGGATGCTACACTCCACAGTGACCAGGACCCCCGAGGGAACCTAAAATATTTGGGTATGGTACCCTCCTGGCCCACTAGCTACCCTCCCAGCCCATAATGAGCACCCAACAATCTCTATGCCCTGCATGGTTTGTTTTCCTCACAGTTCTTCTCTCCAGCTTTGACGGCGAAGAATACCCTGAACTCCGCCCTCTCCCCCCGGGCCTCCCACCACTTACCCCTGAAGGTAAATTGAGTTAATGTGACGCTGGGGCTTCATGCCCCTCAGTATAATGTTAGTTGAGCCCTCATAGGGCAACGGGAAACCAAACACACCTCCTTGTGTTCAGGGGGGAGTATAATTCGGTAGCAGGGCACCGTTCAAATTGCCCTGTGGAACGATAATCCTGGTGGTTCTGTTGCCTTTTCCTCAGCGGTATTCCTCTAAGATTGCCCCCTTGCAGCCCCCCAGGCACCCCATACCCTCAATAGCTATGAGGACATGCCTGGGACAGGGCTTTGGCCGCCAGGCCGCAAGTGCGAATACCAAGGACTCTTTGGGTCATGGTATTGGAGAGTTGTTCCCCCTCCCTTCCCTCCCTTGTAATTGATTAGGCTGCCAACAGGTGCCCCAACAGGACACCTCTGAAGAGGTTTGTAAGGGACCATACCCCACTCTCAGGTATAGGTTTTCAGCTCTGGGTCCTTCACTTTGGGAAGGGGGCTCCTTCCCAAAAATAAATAAATAAATAAAAAGGGGGATGACACGGGAGGATTCCACAGATGTCGACCTCCCAGTTTTCAAGGTCCTGGGGTGACTACCATCTCTCTAGGATCAATAGTAAAATACCATCAACTGGCTTGTTATTGGGGTGGACGCCATTGTCCTCATCCCCTTATTCTCCGGGCCAAGTTCATTCATTGGTTCAGGTTATGTCATACCTTCCATTAATGCACTCCTTCCATTAATGCTTTGTCCTTTTGGGGTTGTATTGGGGCACATTAGGTTTTTGGTTTTCCTTATTAGGTGCCGGATCAGTACGTAGTGGGTGCACCCTCACTGGTTGCTTTCTTGCCTCATGCACCCACGGCCCCTTCCCCGCCCTTTCCAGAATAGGGGCCTTCGACTTTGCCAGTTCCTTGAGGTGGACACACCTCCCCTCATATCCCAGCATACTGGAGATCAGCGTAGTCATGTTCTGTACCCCCCAGGAGCAGGTACACCCCTTCAGGGAGTTGTGTCATTCTCAGTCCCTGCGCTCACGCATTCCGAGGGCCCATCACCTCTTGCTGTACTAATACTCCCACCCTCATCTACAAGGGGGAGATCTAATGACTCCCGAGGCCTTCCTGTGGAGGACGGGGACTCTTCTCAGGGTGGATCCCTTTATGTTGCCTTCCTAGCCCCATCCCAGTTAGGGGCAACATTCACCCAGTTGGGAAGACAGCCCTTCCCGATAACAAGGTTTTTCCACCAAAGTGTTCGGGGGAGCCCCTTGGTTCTAACTTTCAGTGTCATTTTTTTCACCCACCAATCCCATAGGACCCACTGGTTACTGCCACTGACTGACGACAGTTCTCTCCTTCCTCCTTGCGCTTCCACAAATAGTCGTAGGTGCCCAAATCCGGGATCCATGTGTTTCTTTCCAGCTTTGCCCAGATCAAGCCCAGGGCAGTCAGCAGCTCCTCAGCCAGGTCACCACCCTCTCTTCTAGTAGGGTGTTGCCTCCTTTCCCTAGGAAGATCACCCTCCCATGCCCACCTTGGCTCTGGGGTTCTTAACAGAGGAAAGTAACTGTTCCCATCTTAATTCCTATCGTCTCCTTCAAGAAACCTTATAATTGGTGCTTGGGACACCTTTGAAATCTTGCCTCCCTTCCGCCCCTTTTCTTTTCCTGTGTTCCATAGGGAAGTCTATGGCTTTGGTCCACTCAGGGCCCTTATCTACCTGCCTCCCTGCGAGTGATGGGAGGTGGTTGGTTATGGAGGCGATATAACCTAAACGTGGAGGCACCGCTTAATGTTGTGTCTTCTCCTCCTTCCAGCCCACACCCAGCCAATTGAGGTCAGTTCCTCCTACATTCTAACCATGGGACTTTCCTTGTTCATTGACATCTCAAAGGTGAATGTTAGACCCCGTAACAGTGGGTTCCTACAAACACTCCCTTGACCCACGTTCTCCCTGTCCCTTCAGCTACCAGTGGCCACGCTTTGTCATGGGCCTCTGAAAGGACACTCAGTACGTTGGTT
Organism: Podocnemis expansa; assembly: GCA_007922195.1. NCBI lineage: Eukaryota > Metazoa > Chordata > Testudines > Podocnemididae > Podocnemis > Podocnemis expansa. The sequence goes on along the minus strand of ML681963.1, from coordinate 99,287,610 downwards.
ACCATGTGGGCTTTTCCCACCAGGTAAACTATTCTTGCCAGATGGTTTTTGATTCCTCCTGCACAACCCCATAGCCCGTTTTTTCCTTAGTTGGGCCAGTAGAGGGGTATCCTTCTCTATCTCTCTCTCTTTTCACTGGATCTTGGTGTCGGCCAGTAGGCCAAGCTTTTTCTGGACTGCACCTTAGCCTTCCTTGTCGAACTGGCGAAGGCATGTATTGTGGGCCTAAGTCCAGGAGACATACCCTGGCTGCCTCACTTTGGCAGGTGCCTTACCACCGGCCTTTATGTCCCTCCTCTGACTGTGCCTAACCAATCCCAGAATTTGCTGCCACAGCTTGTCTCCATGATGAGTTGACTTTAGGCTTCCCTCTGCCCCTACTGGTCATAGTCAGGGTGTGCCCTTCCCCGCTCAGGCCAGGCTGTTCATGCTACCAGTTTCTCTAGGCCTGGGGTTCGACCTGTTTAGGGGGTAACTGTGCTGAAGGCGGGAAAAACCCAACTCCGCCCGCCATCCTTTGGTACAGCTAGCAGTCACTTATTACTGAATGTATCCAAGCAGTGCTCGAAGAAGAACGATGGGTTACTTACTGGTAACCGTCCTTCTTCTAGATGAACTGCTCGGATTCATTCAGAACCCTCCCACCGACCCCACGACCCGGAGTTGGCGACTTTTAGGGACTGAGGAGGGGCAGGGCTGTGGCCATATATATAGCCACGGGGTGGCCAGGGGGCATTGGCCACTAGCCCTGCTCTGACAGGCTAGGGCTAAAAAGGTTTTCAACCAATCGTGAGCTGAGGCATGTGCACCTATTACTGAATGAATCTGAGCAGCCCATCTCGAAGAAGGACGGTTACTGGTAAGTAACCCACCCTTCTCAGTTTGCTGCAGCTGGCTGGGAACACTTGATGTTACAGTTCCTGCTCCCTTGAAAGTACAGTGCAGAAGCATCTCACAAGGGTTGGCTGCTGTACTGCTAGGACATATTGAAAACTAGTGTGGGACAGAGTCCTGGAGAACAGACTGCAGCAAACAGTCTTGCCCCAGTTTGGAGCAGATGGAATCTAATAGGCAGGGTTGGATTAAGGTGCCTGGGGGCCCCAGGCTGCCCACTTTCTCCCCCCGAGGCCCTGTCCCACCATGGTGGCAGATGGCAAGCTGTCTGTCTGTGGACGGGAACCGACGCTGGGAGTGTCACAAACCCTGCTAAGCTGTGGGTCCAGTGTTGGGAGCAGGGGGAGGCCAGCCAGAGAAGACAAGGCCCATGGTGCTTCTGCTTCATCTCTGGGCTGGGAGTGGAGCAGACTGGCCTGCAAAGTAGCACTCTAGGAGCAGGGACTCTCTCTGCTCTGTGAGCTCTGTCAGGCTGGCATGGGGGTGAGCAACAATTGGTTGGGGGGCGTTGGAATGAGGCAGAGTGGCTGGCACCACAGCATGTAGTCAAAGGCAGCAGCACATCACATGGAGATGAGACAGGAAGATGGGGGGGGGGCAGCCAACAGCAGGCAGAGAGATGCTGACAGTACTCAGGGCCAGATTTTTGCAGGGTTGTAGGGGTCCACCTTTAGCCCAGGGCTTGAGGCTTCAGCTCCTAAAGCCCCTGCATTAATCTGACCCTGATAATAGGTGCTTCCTATCTCTTAATCATGTGAGTTAGGCCCAGTTTCCCATTACATGCTGCAGCAGCTCTGGGCTCTCTTGTACAGAGCATCTGTAGATGGGTATTGAGCATTAGGACACTCTTGTGTCAGAAGAGAGGTGTGTGAAAAGGAATTCAGCAGGTGCTGAGCTGACTTTATGCCAGGAATGTGCTGACCCCAACTCTGGAGATGAGCTCAACAACAGACTTTCTGAGCTGCTGTGACCTCATTTTTCAATGAAACACCTGGACAGTTTGTCTTCAATTAGATGGTTGGAGTCCTCTGGCCTTGGATGTAACCAGAGAGTGCTAGTCCCTCTCTATGTGCAGGACACTCTGGCAGAAATTGCACACAGGGTACAAACCTTCCTGATCTCTGTAGCTGTTCCCCTCTGCTCTCCTTTTTGCCTCAACCACCTCTTTTCTCCATCCCACCCATCCTCGTCTAGGACAGTGACTCAGCATGTGAGCCTTCCTGGGCCCCCATCCTAGTGCCCTCCTGATGCAGGTGGAAGAGGGTGAAAGCTCTATGGGCATTGCTCCTCAAAGCAAATGAAAGTAAGTTGCTGGGCAGGTAAGGCCCTTACTCAGGCTTCCTTGTTGATGGGGGTTATTGGGATATGTGGGAAGTGGCCCATGGCTGAGGTAGGGGTGATGTATTTCACTGTGCAAATCAAAGTTCAGGGTTGTCAGCACTTTCTTTTAAAGCTCAGCTCAGATAACAAGTGCTGTAGGTTACTGGAAGTTCCTTCACTGCAGGGTTCAGGTGATTACTGAGCCCTGAGGAGGAGGTGGAGGAGTACAGAGAGCAGACTCAGCACTAATTGTGGTATGAGACCAAAACCAAAAGCAACCCGGCTGTGCAGTCTAATTAGCGCTACGTCCTCTCAGCACAAGAATCTCCAACTTGTGCTGCTGCCAGGAACTTACACTTTAGCTATCTAGAATCTGCTCATCCAGACTGTACTTGGGGAGATTGAATCCTGTAGAGTTGGGCATGGATTATAGTTTGTCCCACAGCAGAGCCCCTCCTAGACCAGGATCACCTGAAATGACACTGTGATACAGTTTCTAGAAGGTTAAAGGTTATGTTTGGCATATGCAATTCTACAGCACTCACCAGCATCAGAGAGTCTTAAACAGTGGCCTTTAGGTAGTGAAAAATGGATGGGTGTTTAAATGTTAATGGAAATACATCAGCAAGCCCCCAGAGTTTTGAGGTTTGCCTGTGCTGGGAGAAGTTGCCTCTTTAATGCTTGTAACGTGGAGGAGTGGCCAATGCTTTGCACCCATTCCATGTCAAGAAAGGAAGCCATCCCCTGTCAAGCAGTCAGTAGCAGAAGAGGGCTGGGGTTCCTGTGGGTGCATTCTCTTCAGTTGTCACACCAAATGCTTGGTTGTTCAGAAGTGAGATGACTTCCCAGTATGGGACCACAGCGCCTCTCCACAGTAGTGTTCTGATTTGCGGATTGGGGAAAGATGTCCTGGTGTGGAATAAGTGATTTCCTTCCTGGCTTAGTTATGCAGCTTACTATGTAGGGCTGCCACTTTCCAATTTCTGAAAATCAAACACCTCTGCCCTGCTCTGCCCTGCCTCACCCCTGGTGCCTCACCCCCTGCCCTGCCTATTCTCTGAGGCTCTGCCCCCTCTGTTCATTCCTTTCCCTTCCCTTCCCTTCACTTGCTCTCCAGCACACTCCACCTACAATCACGCATCTCCCTCTCCCTCAAGACTACAGACCTAGGCTGGGAGGAGAGGATACAGAGCCTGTCTGCCCAGCTGGGACACATGGGGGTCAATCCCTGGAGAAAGGGCCAGGGCCAGGGCCAGGGCAATTTTGGCAGAAGTGGAAGCACACAGGATCTGCAGACACACCCCCTTGTTTTAGTGGTGGGGTACTTATCTCGCAGCCTGGCCCAGAAGCTCCTGGTGCTTCTGCCTTTCCTGTCTCCCACCAGGACAAGATATACTGCCAAGGAGGCTAATTGCTGCTTGACTATGTACAGTGTCTTGTTTAAGTAGCACTTCCTGTGCATGGAGCACAGTTGCAGGATAGTGGTAGCTGTCTTCTGTGTCCAGTCCAAATGCCTTTAACCAAAAATCCATCCAGGGCCTGAAGCTATTATTGTTTGGTTCTTAAGTTCCAAAGGACAGCCGTGTTAGTCTAGTTCAGTAAAACAAACAAGGAGTCTAGTTCAGTAAAACAAACTTAGATTAGTCTTCAAATGCCAGAGGAGTCCTTGTATTTTTGGTTCTTGTTGTTTGGAATTGCTTAAACAGATAATTTTATTTCTGGTCCCCCTTTTATCTTAGCATCCCTGTGGTCTCTGTCTGAATCATTAACAGTGTATTTAGTGCTGTGCCATTTTTCCCATAATGTCCTAAATTAGTCTGTATTGATGAATGAGTTTCAAATAAGAAGCTGTTTTGGTTCTTCAGAATCTGAAGTGATTGGTGCTGTTTGAAATCCAGTCACTGGGCATGAGTGGCAGTGGCTTGGGGTTTCTTGTTATTACCCCAGGGACAGGGTTGCCACCTCTTTGGGTTTGACCCTGATACTATGGGCTTTAATTACTAATTTTTGGGCTATAGGTTTAATATTCAAATCTCTGGATGATTGAAGCACATGTGTATAGTGTATGCGCATCAGTCACCCAGAGATTTGAATATTAAACCATGGCTTGGAAATAAGTAATTAAAACACACAGTCTTTGAAGAGGTGGCAACCCTGCCCATGTATCAGCCAGACCTAAACTACTTACATCTCTCTGGCCTTCCCAAGGCTTGACTGCCTTCTTAGAACCCTTCTTGGCTGTGTCTCGCTTTCCTTTCTGGTACCTTGGAGAAGGCAGCCTGCCCTAGGATCAATTACACCAGACTGTGAATTTTTCACAGGTCCCAGCCCTGATCCTCTGTAAACAATTTGGAGTATTTGGACTCTGACAGTTTGATGTGAAAGGCTCCTTGGTGATTAGAAGCAGCTGGTTGTAGCCACACGTCTCTGGAAAGGTCACTTCCCCATGACCTTGATGTCTCATGGTATTAAGGATCCATATGGGTAATGCATTATCAGAATCTCGTTTAACCAAAGATGATTGGTTTCCCCTGCTGTATATTAACTACACTGGAAGGTCCCTCAATTATCCATCTGAATTATTGTGTGCTCTCTTCTCTCCCTTTCCTCATTCCAAGTGGATAATTGAAGTTTCTAGCTTAACTGAAAGACCTCTGTTGCAGCAGATAGTTACTAAAACTGTATTACCTAGATTAGAAGAATATGCTCCCTTAGCAGAGCCCACTAACTGCAGTTACAACCAGAGGTTAAAGTAAGCTGGGATGGCCTGGAACCGCATTGCAGGGCCCACTTTTTTAAGGGGTCAGCATTCCAGGCCCCCCTAAAAATAGGAGATGGTGCTGGAAAGCTGCGTTCAAGGGCCCACCATTGAAAACTAGCAGGACCTGGAACGCAGCATTCCGGCTCCATTTTCTATTTTTAGGGGCCTGAATGCTGGGGCCCTAAAAACAGCAGGGCCTGGAATGGCATTCTGCCATGTGTTCCAGGAGGCAAGGGTGGGGGGTGGGCTCCAATGTTCCTTATAAGCTGCGTGGGTGGGCAGTCGTGCAGTGGCCACCGCGCACCTGCACAGGCATCACTGACCCCCAGCGCACTGCCAGCAGCCACAGTCCCTACCTGGCCAGAAGACACAGTCTTCTGGTCAGCAGGGAGCTGCTGCAGGCTGTGGACGTTTAAATGCTCAGGGCAGGAGCAGCCAGGTAGCAGCTCCAGCAGCCAGAGGATGGGGCAGGGCAGCAGAGCACAGGGCCTGTGATTCTGTCTTGGCCTGGACCAGCCCAGTGGAGGAATGAGGAAGCAGCTGGTGACTCTGATAGGTGGGGTGGGGGTGGAGGAGAACAGGCACTGCCGGTCCCCTCAGCCACCTCTATCCCCTGGGGGCACGTTCTCTGCCGCCAGCCTGGCTCCTTGGTGGTGCTGCAGGAGCTGCCTGCTGAGAGTGGCGCCTGTCCAGCCTGCTCCCTTCACCTAGGCCCCTGTGACCAGCTCACTGCTGCCCTAACACACGCTCCCGGCTACTGGGCAGCCCTGCGGCAGTGCCTGGTGATTAATAGCATGAACACCTTAAAAGATTGCTGTAACAGTGCAGGTTAGATGAGACTGACATTCTGCCTTCCTGTCTTCTTGGAAAAAGCCACAATAAACAAGCATTTCTTGAAGAAGCTCTGTGGGATCACACTAGAAACTGAGTAAGTGCCTCTTATCTGACAGGTCCTGGGAATACTCTACAGTTCCTACTCTAGCTCCTAGAGTAAAAGGACTGAGCATCCTGATCATATGTGGAATAGTGCTATACTTTGCTCCACCCAAGGAGTTTGAATTCTTTGACACAGAGTCTCAAAAGATGTTTAAGTGTCTAACTTCTACAGAAACAATGAGAGTAAGATACCTACATACCTTTGAGAATCTGGAGGCAAGGTAGCTGCAGTAACATCTTTCATTGGACCAACTTCTGTTGATCTGAGACAAGTTTTGAGTTTATGCAGAGCTTTTTATGTAAGCTTGAAAGTTTGTCTGTCTCTAACAGAAGCTGGTCCAATACAAGATACTACCTCTTTCATCTTGTCTCTCTGCATGAATGGAGTGGCTGGTATTGCTGCTTTCTCCCACCTCAAAAGCTTCTCCTCCATGCAGCCCTAAGGAGCTGTAGGCTGGGGGAGAGGGCATTAGGGCTTCCTTCATCCAGGTCACTTCCCCACTTGGACTGTGTAAGGAGAGTGCAGTCACAGCAGTGCCCAGCTGGAGAGTGACCCATGGTAGAGGCAGGAAGACTTGATGTTACTGAAGGATCTTTTAATTGGGCTGGGGTGGGATGGGGGGTGTGTGTGTGTGTGTGTGAGGGAGAGAGAGAGAGAGGGAGAGAGAGAGACATGATTATTAAGTTTAAACAGGGGTGTCCAACCTTTTTGGATGAGGGGCCACATTAATATTTTTTTCTCACTTGGGGGCCAGAGAGCAAATTTTGGCTACATAAGGCATAGAAATTCATTTTATTATTAATAAAATTTAAAGAGTCAAAAATAAGTACCAGCTTACAAATTCTGTGGTCCTGTAAATCTGTACAAGTTCTGTGAAAGCAAGGCTGGCAAGGAAGAAAAGAGGTGATAGGGCAGGAGGGGCCATGCAGGATGGTAAGGGGGAGTACGGGGGGGGGGGTGACAAGAGTGGAGGTCAGGGGTGGCCACATGGGTGTGGCAGGGGTGGCAAGAAAGGGCAGTGGGTGTGTAGTTGGCAGGGGAGTGTGGCAGGAAAGGAAGAGCATGGAGAGCGGGGCAGGGGTGGCAAGAGGGGAGCATGGCATGACAAGGCAGGAGGAAAGTGTCAGGGTTGGCAAGAGGGGGTGTATGCAGTGGCTCCACGGGCTGGATAAGAGCCCCTGGCAGGCTGGATTCTGGCCCCTCAGGCCTCAGGTTGGACAAGTCTTGTTTAGAACATTAAAAACTTTCATAAAAGACCTTACCTGACCTTTCTATAGCACAACATTATATACAATCAAATAATACAACTGCTTATTCTTTGGGGTTCAGTGTTCCTTCTAAGCTGATGATGCAGCTAAGCAAGTTATGGATGTACTGAGGAGCCAGTGGGCAGCAGGAGGGGACCCAATGGGGGTCAGGGAACAGGTGGGGAACTTGCTCAGCTGCATCCATAACTTGCTCAGCTGCATCATCAGTTTAGAGGGAACATTGGCGGGCTCGTCTGTGCATACCCAGGCTGCAGAGTTTCCTGGCCCAGCGCACTGCCTATGAGTACAGGGGCAGCCCAGATCATGCTGGGGGGGGGGAGTATTGGGGGCAGGAGGTGGATTTTGGGGGTGGATATTGGGGGCAGAGGGTGGATTTTGGGGGTGGGTATTGGGGCCTGAGGGTAAATTTTGAGGACAGGGGAATGGATCAAGCTGGGGTGCTTGAAGGGGGCCCAGATGTGCCGGAGAGGGACACACTCATGTGGGAAGGGGGCCTGCTCAGTTAGAAGGTTCTGGGGCCCACCTAATTATATTTTAACACCTGGTTACAATCAGCAGTGAATAGCTTAATTCTTCAGTCAGGGAACTATACTGTGTTAATTTTACAAACCTAGTATTGGTGGGTTACCGATGTAACTGTACTTCTTCGAGATGGGCTGTTCATATACATTCACTTACAGGTATTTATTTGCTGCAGCACACGGTAATCCAGAAAACCTTTTAGCCAGGTCAGGGTCAGCAGCCAACGGCCCCTCTGGGCTGCGGCCGCTGCTATATATGTGACCCTGACCCTCCCAGTCCCTTCTTTTCACCAACTCTGGTTAGCAAGGACGGTGGGAAGGATTTGAAAGTATGTGAGCAGCCCATCTCGAAGAAGGGTGGTTACATTGGTAACCCACCGTTCTTCTTCGAGTACAGTTGTCCCCTTTTCCTCTCTGCGGTGGCAATAAAGAGCTGAGAGGACTTGCAGAACGGGCGCGTATGTTCGATGTACATCAAAAGCACTCGCCTTATGTCCAATGTGTGCCACTTCCTCTGGTTTTCAGTGACCTGAGAGTCTGGGAAGAACACTGGTAGACAAATGTCCTGGTTCAGATGGGAAGGTGAGACCACTTTAGGGAGAAAAGCAGGGTGCAAGCACAGCAGCACATTATCTGCAAAGAACCTTCTATATGGTGGCTCTGAAGAGAGGGCTCTTAATTCTGATACCCGCCTCACTGAAGTTATTGCCACCAGAAAGGCTACCTTTCACGATAGGACTAGGAAGGTGCAAGAGTCCAAGGGTTCGTACAAGGCCTCTGTCAGACAGTGGAGCACCAGGCTTAAGTCCCATTGGGGAGTGGAAGGTCTAGACTGTGGGTATATTCTATCAATACCCTTCAGGAATTGAGATGTGGGAGGCTGGGAGAAGACCGGGAAGCCTTCTACACTACTATGAAGGGCTGATATCGCTGCTAGGTGGACTGGTTGAGAGGAAGTAGATAAGCCCTTATCCTTAAGGGTTGAGAGGTAGTCCACAACTGAATGGATGGGGGCTGACTCTGACACCAGCCCCTTGTCCCTGGCCCACTGGGAGAAGAGCTTCCATTTGTATGAGTAGGTAGCTCTGGTCGACGGCCTTCTTCTACCCACGAGTATTTCCCTAACTCTGTCAGAGCAAAGCCTCTCAGAATCATTTAACCATGCAGCCACCAAGCAGTCAGGGAAGCAGCCTCAGGTTCAGATGTCGTAGCCTACCCGAGTTCTGCATCAGTAGGTCCCCCCTGTGTGGAAGACAAACTGGGGAATCTATTGACAACTCCCTCAGAATCAGGAACCAGTGTTGTCTGGGCCAGTTGGGAGCTATCAGGATCATATTCACTCCGTCCCTTTTTATTTTCAGAAGTACCCTGTAAATCAGCAGGATTGAAGGAAAGGCATACATCAGTGGATGCCCCCCGCACAAGAGATTAGGAAGGCATCCAAGATTGAGCCCCTCTCCTGACCTCTGATTGAGCAGAAGAGCTGACACTTCCTGGTCTGGTGAGTAGCAAACAGTTCTGTTTGTAGTGGGCCCCACCGGTCTATTAAGTGGAACAACTCGTCCTCATGCGGTGACCATTCGTGATGCGATTGAAAAGTTCTGCTCAGCAAGTCTGCCACACCATTTTCTATGCCTGGTAGGTGTGCTGCTATTGGGATGAAGTCGGGTGCTAGGGCAAACTCCCAGAGGTGGTCGCCTCTGCACAGGGGGCCAGTGAGCAGACTCCTCCTTGTTGGTTCATGTACAACATGGCCACTGTGTTGTCTGTAAGAACCTGGACCGTTTTCCCTGTCACCAGGTCCAGAAATACATTGCATGCTAGCCGAATGGCTCAGAGCTCCTTTACATTTATGTGGAGCAACCTGTCCCTGGGGTTCCAAGTTCCCTGGGTTGAGAAACCCCCTGTGATGTGTGCCCCCCATCCTGTATCCGAGCTATCTGTTATCAGGGTCACTGTGGGGGTTGTGGTCTCGAAGGGGATCCTGCCTCTTGCAATGAGAGGGTCCTACCATATTTTGAGAGTTTCTGGAACCTTGCATGGGACAGATAGTACCTTGTTCAAGGAGTGCTTCTGGGGATGGACGAGTGAGGCTACCCAGAGCTGGCATGGTCTCATCCTCAATCTCACCATTCTGATAACCGCGGTCGAACCTGCCATGCGTCCCAGCAACTGTAAGCATTGTTTGGCTGTGGTGATTGGGGGCCTTTGGAGTTCCAAAATGATGGAACACATAGACTGAAACCTTAAATAGGGTAGAGAAGCTATGCCCCTTTTGGAGTCCAGTAGGGCCCTGATGAACTCTATCATGCAGGTTGGGCTTGGTTTTGACTTTTCTTGATTTATGCAAAGACCCAGGCAGTTGCACAGATTCTTTACCAGGATGACGCTGTGGTGAATCTGGTGCTTGGATCTTCCCTTTATTAGCCAGTTGTCGAGGTATGGGTATATCTTTACTCTGCCTCCTTCTCAGATAAGCCACCACTGCCAGCATGCACTTTGTGAACACTCTGGGTGCTAATGTGAGCCCAGAAGGGAGGGATGTGAACTGGAAGTGCTCTCTCCACACCATGAACCTGAGGAACCTTCTGTGTTTTGGTTTTATCGTTATGTGGAAATAAACATCTTTTAAGTTGAGGGCTTCAAACCAGTCCCTTAGATCTAGGGCAGGGATGATCTGCGAGAGGGACACCATCCAGAGCTTTATTCTCCTTAGCTGTCTGTTTAGAGCCCTGAGGTCGAGGATGGCCCTCAAGTCACCATTTGGCTTGGGAACTAGGAAGTATCTGGAGTAAAACCCCTTTCCTCGTTGACTCTTTGGGACCTTTTCTATGGCCCCTAGGGAGACTAGTTTTTTGCATTCTTTTTGTAACAGAAGGTCTAGTTCTGGGTTTCCAAGATGTAGACGAGGGGGTGGTTTCCTGTCTTGGGGTATGGTTCTGAATTGGACTGAGTGACCTTTGGATATTGTGTCCAGTATCCAATGGTCAGTGGGTGGTGATTTTGGCCCATAGAGGCAGGAAGCAGGCCAACCGAGCATGAAACCGCAGGGGTTGGATGGTGTGATAGGGGCCCTTTGGCTGATTGTCAAAAATGCTGTTTTTGGACAGCTGACCGGGAGCTGCTGTTTCCCTGGTAGGAAGCTTGGGCTGATGTTTGAGGCTTGGAGCCCTTGCCCAAATGGCTCCTTTCCTTCTCCAGGGATCCATATAGATGCTGTGACTGCTGGTAGGGTCTTTGGCAGGATCCTTGTACGTAGCTCTGTTGCTGCAGCTGCTGAGGTTGCTGTTGAGTTAACTGAGGTCTGAACAAGTGCCTGGATTCTGGGGGCACATACATACCCAGGGATTTTCAGGTGGCCCTAGAGTCCTTCGTCCCATGCAGCTTAGAGTCTGTGGACTCAGCAAACAGGGTTGGACCCTCAAAGGGGAGGTCCTGAATGGTTTGCTGCATCTGCTGAGACAAACTGGAGCTCTGTAACCAGGAAGCCCAGCACATGGACACTGCAGAGGCCATATTATGAGAGGCAGTGTCAGATGCACCCCATGATGCCATAAGCATGTCACGGGCAATGAGAAGCCCTTCCTCAACCAAGGTCTCAAAGTCTCTAGTGTGTTCTCTGGGGATCACATCCCGAAATCTTTCTAGTGCTCCCCAGATGTTAAAGATGTACCTTCCCATCAGGGCGTGGTGATTTGCTATGTGAAGCTGGAGGGCCAAGGTGGAGTAAACCTTCCTGCTGAAGAGGTCAAGCTTCTTTGCTTCCTTGTTCTTAGGAGTAGAGCTAGGTTGGCCCTGTCTCTCCCTCTGATTAACTGCATTCACCATGAGGGCCCCAGGGGTCAGGTGGTTAAAAAGGAAAGAGAACTTATCTGCGGGGACATGGTATCTCCAGTCAGCAACCTTGGACACTGGAGAAATAAAGGAAGGGTTTTGCCACTGCACCTTTAAAATGGAAAATACCCCCTCATGCAGAGGCACTGAGATTTTTGCCAGTGGGACAGCTTCCTCCAAGTTGAAGAGGTGGTTGGACTGCTCCTGGACAATCCCCAAGTCCAGATTCAAGTTTGCCGCCATGCATCTAAGGAGATCCTGTTGGGTGCGAGGATCATCCCTGTATGCCAAGGGCCTTTGATAAATGGCTTAATCCGGTAATGAAGAAGAAGGAATGTGTGATCTACGGTGCAATGCAGTGCCAGAGTCTCGTCATGTGTGTTGTCCGATGAGCCAAGGGTTTGAGGAGATGACCGTGCCAAATATTGTGATGATGCCAGCTCATCTTCTGAGTGAAAATTAAGTCAGCTGTTGATCCATTCCTGGAAGGATCATGGGGTGGAAGCACGGTAAGCTCTAGTGCGACCACTAGCCTTACGCGAACCTCCTTCGCTTTGGGAGCCACTCTGAAGTCTGGTTTGTGTCCTTCCCGGTGCCACCTGGGTCAGTGGGGGGGTGGCCCCATCACCAGATGATCCCTGGCATTGAGGGATGAGACACTTCGGTGGTGAGGAGTTGGGGTTCTCTTCCAGCAATGCTTTCCCGCAGGTTCCTCCCTCGTAGGGGCCGGTACTGGGGATAATATGGACCTATGATGCCGTGGCTTGTCTGACGGTATTGAGGAGGTCGAAGATGATCTTGCTGTTCTTGAACCCTGTGAACATGGTACTGAGGGTTCATGCGCCGACACTGGAGACGCGGGAGGTAACCATTCAATGAACCCCTCTCTGGACCTCGGTTGGCAGAGGGCTCCTCTGGTACCAGGGAAGCTGATAACAGTGCCAAGACCAGTGCCACCTCTACCATCAAGGACCATTTTTTAGATGAAAGAGCCAGTTTACCTCTAGAATGTACCACCCTGGGTGGTGCCAGGGGTGTCGGCTCCAATAACCCCTTCGCCACTGTGAAGGCCTCCAGTGTTGAGGGGATGGGTACCAACTCCTTCCCAGAGGGGGAGGGAATGGCAGAAAAGTGGCACGGCACCAAAGTGGTGCCAAATCAGATGCTGATCATGGCTTTTTAGCAATAGACGGAGAGTGGTGCCAGGTCTTCCCTGGTGCACGTTCTCGGACTTGGTGGGCACACCTAGAGCCAATAGCGCCGCCCAATCCTGGATGAGATTCCAGAGCCTCCGTTCTCTGTACTTGCAGGTTCTTCTCTTGAAGGACTTGTGTATGGGGCAACTATCCACGACATTAGACTCACCCGGACAGAACAGGCACCTATTGTGCAGGTCATCAATCAGGAACACCTTGCAGCAAGCTGTGCAGGGTTTAAATCCCAGCATACTTAATCACATAAAAATAACAAGCCTAGGAAAAGACAGTTGCTTGCTAAAAGCAAGGATGGGCTGTTTCAGTACCGTCACTGAGGGTGGAAAGAAGGAACTGGGAGGGTCAGGGTCAGGGTCACATATATAGTTGCAGTTGCAGTACAGAGGGGATGTTGGCTGCTGACCCTGACCTGACAGGGTAAGGCTAAAAGATTTTCTGGATTAGCATGCACTTCAGAATGTAGACACCTGTAACTGAATGATGTGTGCAGCGCTGGAAGAAGAAGAGAGACTTCCTGCCTGTAATCTCAGTCTGAGGTGAGCCAAGATCCCAGAGGACAGTTGAAGAAAAGCAGTGGTTGGGGTTTTTCGAGGAGAAAAGGAAAGCAGGATAGACTTTGATATTCTATTAATACAAGTCATTATAACTTGCTTTCTTGTCTGCCTGCTGCCTTCTCTAGCCTGCCTGGAGATTCCATACCCTTGTTTTGTTCTACCTAGATACTGTGTGGTGCTGTTACATACCATAGCATGACTCTTGGTGCAGAGTGATGGGCTTTAAGTACGTATTGTGTGCTGTGCTAGACACCTCTCCAGCTCCAAAAGGAAGAATTCTAGTCGAGCTCGCTTACTGGATTCCCACCTGGTCCTGGATGTCTATATAGCAGCAGTTGTGAAGTACGCTGTTCATTGCCAGAGACTGGCAAGGTAACTGCACTTTTCCTTTTAGGTCTGGGCTTTACTTGCATAATCCAGGCTTTTCTCCCCTTAAAGTTAGGTGTTTGACTATACTTTGCAGACGGCTGCATGTTGAAACAATCCGGAAGCTGCAGCCAGAGCAAATGACAGGTGCACATTACACCTGAGCTGGGGTCTTCATGCACTGTTGGATTTCAAATCTCACCTGGAAACACTGGATTTATTCTATAAAGTTTGGGAACTAGTGCCATGAGCAATGCCTTTCTCTCCATCTGGTGGCATGGATGGTGCAGTCGTTCAAGGTGTATGAACCAATAGCCTTCTGGAGAGGGCTGGTGTGAGTGCCTGACTTTGGTGAACTTTGGAATGCTGCAAGACCAGCCTGATCTCCCAAGCTCATTCTCCGTGGAATTTAATGGAAGGGGACCATCTTGGGTAGGGTTTACCAGATGTCGGGCAAAAGGAGGATATGTCCTCCTTTTTATCTTCACATCCTCTGTCCAGCAGGCATTTTCAAAATACATGATTTTGTCTGGCTTTTTATTTACAGGGGTTAAAGTATGCTGGAATGCCCCAGAGCACCCTATTTTTAGGGGGAAGTGTTCCATGGCCCCGTAAAAACAGAAGAGTATTAAATTAATACTGCATTTTCTCCACGTGTCCTCCTTTTCCTATTTCCCTGGCCCCCTTTCCATGCTTTGGTAGCTGGTAAACCTAGTCTTGGGGCTTGAGAGTGCACTAAAATTGTTTAAGTTCTGATATACTGTGGTATAGGGGACCTCCAAAATGTGTTTGTGAGTGAGTAGGGTTGTGCCTTTGTTTTTTTCTTTATGGTGGATGAAGGGAGAGCTGCTGAGAGCATCTTCCCCACTCTCTCCAAAAAGTGATCTGCATTTGCCTTTAGGAGTAACCTCAGTGTCAAATCTGGTCTGCTGTGTTTTTCCTGGAAGTCTACCGGGGGACTGAGTGATATGGAATAAGACTTTTTCCAGATCTCAACTGAAAGAGATGAAGGGAGGTGTTTGATGCTGCATGAGTGAAAGTTTTCTTTTCCAGCTGTTTGGGTTGCCAAAAACAAGCCTGAAATGATCTAAAAAGTTTTAGTCTCTTCTCTGTCTGGTGTCTTTTATGTAGTATTGTTAGTTCTCCAGTCTTAGTCTTCTAGGGAATTTGAGACCTCAATTTAAAATGAAAAAAAACCCAAAAAACCTATAACCTGTCCAGGTTAAATGGTTACTTAAACTCTGTACTGGATGAAGAGCCCCCAAAGGGTACAAAAGGGACTCCCTTTATTTGCAGGTCTCTGTAATGAGCCTAGCACTTGCACAGGAAAGGTGGTCAAGCCTTGCATCTCCGGAAAGGCAGAAAAATTAGTCTGACAAGGCTTCCAACTTCATTAACTCAGAATCAACTCTGCTGGCATATGCAGTCTTTTCCTTCCTGCACAGCCCACTCCCCCTCATCTCTTCCCACACTCAGCTTTGAGGGAGGTGCTGCTTCTGCTGAGGTAGGAAAAATTTAAACTATGGGAACATCCTGTCTGCTGCTGGCAGAACTGCAGCAGAGGAGCCAGCAGGAATCCTGACAGCAAGGTTGACAACTACACCACAACTTCATTAATTAGTCTTTCATTCACCCTTTAGTCCCATTTGGAAGAGGAAGAATTGAACTGAAGATTGAAGACCCTATTTTCAGTGGCCAGAGCTTCTGACATCAACAGGGCCCAAAAAGCCAGTGATAAGAAAAATGAAAAGTGCTGTGTTTCTTTTCTACCCCACTTGCCAGAGAATCCTGGACATCTCCTGAACAGAGTCATTCACTGAGCCCAGGGCTATTGGTACTCTGAAATCTTACCCATACAGCCCTACCACAGCATCTCAGTCCTGCTCTACAGTGCTCCTTGCTGTACTACAGTGCCTGTATTTCTTGATGGGAGGGAGTGCTGTCTAGCCATTAGAACGGGGGCGGAAATGACTTGGAATGAGAACTCTAGGGCTCTCTTTATATTGTGCTGCATATTCCTTGTGTGGTTGTGAGCAAATTATGTCACCATGCTGTGCCTCTATTTCCTTATTTGTGAAATGGAGATGATGATTTGCTACCTCATGGTGTGATGAGTAAATTTAGCCATGTGTCATCATGAGGTGATCGCATGAGTGCACAAGAGATGGAAAATACAATAGTAAATATTTTCCACCTCTTTTGGAGACTGGTATGGTTGCATTTTGTGCAAATCTAGTTCAAAAGTCAGAGGCTAAAGGGACCTGCAAGGGGATGTTGAATCTTGGGAACCACAAAGTACAGCTGGATGTCAGAGCCCTGCACTTGTCTCCATGCAAGAGCCTAGTCAGCATGTCTGTGACTTGGAGAGAGGAGATGAACCATCCTTCATGTCATACTGTCCATACTGCTGTGAACTCTCTCCTCTGTCCCAGCCTGTATCTCTGGAACTAAGCAAATGAATCTGTGTGACCTAGGACTCTTGGGAGGTGCTGCTGAATGAGATCTGTCTGCGGGAGGTGGGTGTCACCTAAATTGGATGGAAGAGACTTTTAAGGCACCAGTGCCCACTTCGTGCCAATAATGCTATAACTCCTCCCTCCTGTCTATTTCTGCTTAGTACTGGAATGTCCCTGTCTAGATATTCTCACATCTTCTTGTGCATTTGCCCCGGTACATCACTGGGGCTCAGGTCAGGCTGCTGGTTTGGGAGGCTCACCAGGCAGAGGTTGGATCATTTCAACAAATGTTCCATGCTGCTTTGGTCCCTTCATGTAAAAGCCAGAGTCCTGTACTAGGGAGAGCTCCCAACAGGCAACACCTGCCTTAATCATGCTCTGCTATCCGCAGAGTTTGGGTCCAATGTGATATAGAGCACACAGCACTTCACTGGGGTGGGAGAAGTGACAGATGCATTGACAGGAGAGAGGGCTCTCTCAAGACCACATGGAGCCAGTGAGAGAAACAGAACCCAGGAATCCTGTTGCTCTGTTGCTCTCTCCTCAAAAGCATGATAGTTCATTACAACCTTACTTTTTAGACCTGGTGTACCGAGTGACCAAATATTGGTGATCAGCTGAGTTTGGTTAAGATAGGTTTGACCACAGATACAAGGATCCTGAAGGGATCGACTTCCATCCAGAGGCAGTATTTGGCACTTGGGGGCCTGAGAACCACTGAGTAGCAACTCTAAGCTTATTTACTGTGGTGACCCTATGCCCAGATTTGGAGAGTCTCTTCAAGTGAGTTTGTCCCTTACTGGGACTCATAGCGGACTGGGCTGGTCCTCTATGCACATCCCCCTAGACTTTTTCTGCAGGGTGATTTCACACTGAGGAGTTTCCAACTGGCCCACTGCACCTCTGAGGCTGTTCTTGGGGCCTGGCCCCTGATCTCTGCTCATTCTCCCTTTGTTTTGGAGCTTTATAATTAATTAATAGGAATTTCTGGCTTTTGTGTTTCCAGGTAATGGTGAGAGTGGAGGACTCCGAACTTAACTGGAACCCAGAGTGCCTGTGATATTGGTGCTACCCTTCTCTCTGCCCCCTGAAGCCATGAATTTATAACCAGGGGAGCTTCCACTTAACCAGCGCGTTACCACCAGATCTGTGGCACAGAAGCAAGCTGCTGCTGGTGTTCCTGAGAGTCCTGTCACCGCAGCATACTCCAAAGGTTGGGTTTCTTACACGTCTTGTAGAGATGTTAAACCAGGGGTTGGCAACCTTTGCCACCTCCCATGCCAGCCCCACCACCCTAACCCTCAGCAGATGGCAGGGGTGGGGCCAGGAACCATGCCGGTGGCTCCTTTTTTCCTGCTGCCTCCCCACCCCCCAACCCCCAGCTAAGGAGTGGGGCCAGCAGGGGACAGGAGCTGGCACTTGCAGTCCCATGCCAAGCTGGGGGCAGAGCCAGCAGGGGGGAATCTCTGCGATGTCACACGGCTGGGAGCCCTGCATGCCGCTGTTATAGGTATGTGTGCCAGCTTTGACAAATGTGCTGGGGATTGCCGATCCCTGTGTTAAACACTCTCAGTCTCCTGCTATCCCTCTCTTCTTGCCCAGACCCATGTGTTTAGGGTAGAGTGGAAGATTGGGAAGGACCTTGGGACTGCTGACTTTCTCTCTGTTTAGTGATATGCCCTACTCAGTTCCTTACTGCTGGGCACCAATCCTCATCTTTGGGTATAGGGAGTGTCAAACACACAGGACAGCTCCTGCAACTCCTGCTTGCTTCCCAGAGCATCTGCCCATTAAAAGTAGAAGAACACTGCTCCTTTGTGTCACCAAATCCTGGCAGGCAAAGGATGATGATCCTGCCTTTTTGCCTGTTATAAAGGGATGTCCCTGTAGTGTGCATTTGGAGATTCCCCTCCTCAAATCCTCTTGTTTCCAGAGAATCTTTCCTCACTAAATTCCATGCTCAGTTGGACACTGTGGCCAAGGCCTGGCCTGCTTCACTCGAGGAGTAAAGGATTCAGGAGAGGAGTGGACAAGTTCATTCTAGGATGGAGGGCTCAGAAAGGGTCTCACAGCAGTTTTTTTTAAAATCAGATTGGGGACCCACCCATTGAAGCTCTTTGCACTGTTTTGAGTCCTGCTCTGTCCCAGCACCAAGCATTTTTGGGGGCTGCCATTCTCTGCTGCCTTCCTCTCCCTCATTAGTGCAAAGTCGGGCTTGTCTGAACCTTGATCGGATTTGTCAAGACTCATTCCCTTTTCTTCCTGTTCATTGAAGATTGAAACAAAGGGAGCGGGAAAAGAAAAAGCCTAAGAATAGCAGTGAGTGACAGGCTGCCCCCTGCTCCCCTCCCCCATCCAGCTCCGGTGGGGCAAAACTAAAGCCACTTCAGAAGGCATTGCCTTTCTCCTGCCTCTAGCCAGAGTCAGGGCTTTTACATCCTGTTCCAAGCCCTGCTACAGGCTGGCTATGTGGTTCAGCCTGAGCCTGCTGCCTTAGCCATGTTCCTGTGGAGCTGCTGCCTGAACAACCAAGGCTATACCCTCATAACACAGGCAGCTCTGCTCTCAATGGCCAGGCCGTGTTGGGGACCCCAAATAACTCTCAAATGTGAGGGGCTGCTATTTTGAGTGCTTTATTTTTAACATGCCCTGGGCTGAGATGTATTCTCTCCTTACCTGCACTCGCAAAGTGCTGTTCCAGCCATCCAGCTGATCAGCCAGCCCTAATGAGCACAGAGCAGAGCTCTGACTGCTCCTGGCATCTGTTCAGCAGGACATTCAGCAGCAGGAATTTCCAGTCCCTCTCCGCCCTGAGCCAGATAAGGACTCTGAACAAGGGCCTTCTGTATGGTTCTACCTGTAAGGAGGAGGCTAACTTTGTTTGGGACACAAAGCATTGGTGGCTTTGCCGCTTATAGTCAAGGTCAGACTTTCCCATGAGGCAAGAGGCTTCAGAACTTTTCTGGTGGATCCCACCTGTAGCATTCTCATCAAGCCCCTCAAACATTGGTGTCCCACTTTGCCTCTTGATCGCCTCTGTCCTCTACTTGTGGACTGTGAGAAATTAAAAACCATTTAGTCCTAGTGCAGTGATGCAGCTGTGACAGGATGAAATGTGAAATACATCCTCACCTGTCCATTCCCAATTGTCACCAGGAAATTTTTTTTAGGACTATATCTTCCTTTCATCCCTGTCTTCCTCGTTCTCCCCCAAATGATCAGCACTCTCAAGGCTTTAATTAGAGACCTTTTGTAAAGTGCTTAAGCTATGAAATGTGTGGATTTGGTGTTACTAATCCTTCTCCGTGCTTGGTATTCATTCATGCCCTTCAGGTATTTGCATTCTCTTGCCATTTCCCTCTCCCCAGGGAGGTTGGCTAGCTAAATTCCAAAGCTCCACTTATTTCACTTCTCTTTCCTGTGGGAGAGGGAACCCTCAATTCCTACTCCCACTCCCAACACACACACAGTCCAGAGAGGTGATATAGATAAGCCATGCATGTGTGGGGAGTTTATCCTTTTAATTCCCTGGGTGTGCTTGTTTTTGACCACCAAAATCTCTTTGTGGTAAAGTGATTTTATTGAAGCTTTATGCCTTTCCAGTCAAACAAAGCAACATACCCTCAAAGTGAACATCCATTTCCCCTTCTGTATTTACAGGGTAATTGCTGGGCTGGTGGGCTCAGCACAGGTATAAATCAGCTGTGCAGTTCAGCTGGGTTGCAGGGTATTTGAACTAGAAAGCCGCTGTCATGGCTGATGATCCCATTGTCAACTCGCAGATCATTTATGATCTGCATATAGTGCTCATCCTCCCCCCTGCTGTTGTTCATCCCTCTTGCAGAGCCCCCATCCTCTGGTATTCCAATGCAGTGCATCTCCAAGAGTGTGCAGACTATCTTGTGCCCTAGCATCAGGTACTGTACAGAAGTCTTTTTACACTACCCGCCTGCTCTGGGCTCCCTGGTTAGACTGGAATCAGGTGTGAGCTTCAGGGAGAGAGATGTCTGGCTTAATGCTACCTTCACCAGGCTGGCAGGAAGTTCAAGCTACCCAAACCATGGGCTTCACTTGGAAAATAAATTACCTTCTTGTAACAAATGTCAGCAATGTGAAGGGGAAGGCAAGTATCTTTTCTCACTGGTGCCCCCCAGCCAGTGAGATACACTTGCAGAGTGCCAGGCTTGAGCCAGCCCTGGTGTTACTAGTCTGTGCTGTCTCCTTTTGGCAGTGAGGGCACATGTCTTGTAGCCTCCTAAGCCTGTTTGTCAGTTATCATAGTGAAAGATAATGGGACAGGGGAATAAATTTATCCACCAAGTTGGAAGTCAGACCCTCCCCAGCATGTTGGCAAGTTCCAAAGGGTTAGTAACGGTGTTAGTCTAGTTCAGCAAAACAAACAAGGAGTCTGGTGGCACTCATAAAGACTAACAAATTTATTTATCTCATCTTCAAGCGTCTGACAAAGTGGGATTTTCTCCCCTGAAAGCTCATGCGCTAAATAAATGTTAGTCTTTATGAGTGTCACCAGACTTCTTGTTTGTTATACAATCAAGTTATTGAAAGTGAATAATCGGGAAGGGAAGACCTGGCCAGGATGTTGACTATCAGCTTATGGGCTGTCGTCAGTGGCAGATTATGTGCCTCTGGGTCCCTGGGCCTCCTCCACTGTGGGCCCTGCCAGGGGCCCCACCCAGCATCCCACCTGCCCTCAACTGGGCCCTGCTCCCTGTGGGAGGGCTGCTGCTCAGTGGGGGACCGGGGCCAGAGGCCAGCCCCGACCTGGCTTATCAGCCCCCCTGGCAGCAGTGCTGACCAATGCACACGGGGCAGCTTCTGGTGCGAGAAGCCATACTGCACAGTATGGCAGCTGGCCCCATCCCTCCCTGCCCCCAGGGGCAGACCGGCTGGCCGCCAGGGGTGGGGCAGAATTTGCAATACAGTTGCAGAGCCCGCCCTCCAGCCCAGGGTGGCTCTGCTCCCCCCCCACGCCGCATGGTGAAGGTCCTTGCACATTATGTGGGCCCCTTGGCATGGGCCCTATAGACCCATGCGTTAATCTGCCCATGGCAGTTGTCCTTTGGTATCCATAAAACATGACCATTGCTCTGATGAGTGATCATCCCATAGAAGCCCTTATTGCCAGAGCCCTCCTGTCCGTCCACCATCTGGATTGGTTTTATGGCTTGGATCAGTTTAATGTTCTGATAATAATGCTTTGTTTTCATTTCTCTCCCAGGGAAGGATTCTGCCTTCCCCAGCGGCAATAAATTCAAACTGTCCAGTGGGGGCCCTGATGGGGCAGCTTTTCCTCTCCTCCGCCTCTTCCACTTGGCTGTCTGCTCTGCAGTCCGGGGCAGGGAGCAGGGATGAAGAGGGCTGAAGACTTTTGCTGAAGCTCTGGAGGAGCTGGAGATCTGTGCTGGTGCTTGGAGATTTCATTTAGGGCAGGTCTACACTGCTGGGGCTGGTAAAACATTTGATGTGTAAATGCAGCTTATAACAACAAAGAAGTGCTTTTGCTGGGTTGGCATGCTGGTTCAGCAAGCAAAAGAAGTACGCTGCTAAAAAGCCCTTTTTTGGTGGTAAAACTGTGGGACACTAGAGCTTTTGTTGGTGCAGAAATGTCACCCTCCCGCATTTTGACTCGCAAAAGTCTCTAGTGTAGAGCTGGCCTTGGGCTCTGGTAAGTGTGATACACAGAGGTTCGTTCAAGGTCTGCTCAGATCTGGCCTGTTACCAGCACTAAGTTGTCTCAGGTGTGTCATTTACCACAGCAAAAAGACTCCCTGTGGAACTGTGTGTGAGAAACTGCCATGATGAGCCTGGAGGCCAGCCAAGGACCAGCAGCTGTTACAGTCACTGGATTGGCTCTCACAGGTGGTGCTGGTGTCACAGGTGTCTGGTGCAAGTCCTCATGCTGCTGGCTTTCCCTGTGGTGTGGGAGAAAGCTGACTTCACACTTCTGCTGTCCAGGTTGCTGTACTCAAATTCAGCCCAGAGCATCATTGCTTGCTGCCTCTGTATCCCCACAAACTTGTCTGTCTGAAGGCTGAAATTGGGTGAACACGCCTAGCTTCTCCATGGGTGAGGCAAAGATGGCTGGGGTGTGTTCCATCAGCCAGGGGACTCTTCCCGTTTCCCTCTTTGCTGGGCTGCAGGTAGAGCTGGGCCACGTGTGGCCCTTAAAGCTATTTCCTTTGGCCTGCAACAACACTATTGTTACCAATATTTGCAATATTGTTGTATGAAAAGGTTTCAGTGGTGCGGCCCTCAGGCTAATGTACTAGTCCTCATGCGTAGAGCCCTGCATGGATACAAATAAGTGGATCCGTATCCAACCTGCATCTGCAAGAAATGGTCCACAGATATCCGTGTTGTATCCACAGATGCAGATATAAGGCGGATATCCGCATATTTGCAGGGCTCTAGCTCTGTGTAGATAAAAATATGTGGATCCGTATCCAATCTGCATCTGCAAGAAATGGTCCGCGGATATCTGTGTTGTATCCACGGATGCGGATATAAGGCGGATATCCGTGTATTTGCAGGGCTCTACTCCTGTAACCCTGTACTAGTCCTCATGAAGCCCTCGTGGTGATTTGAGTTTGAGACCCCTGAGGTAGAGGGAGGGGCATGCAGTGTATCCCAGTAGAAGGTGTGGTGTCCTATCAGAGAGAAGAGGAAAAGTATTAATTCAGCCAGGGGGGAGTCTCTCACCAAGTATAGGTGAAGCTATGCATATGATGATGGGGACAACAACTCTGCTATTAGCTCTATGGCCTACTTGGACTCTTTCCCCTCTAAATTTCCATGGTATCTTCCTGTATCTATGGCAGGAATGTTACTGAAAAGACTAGATTCTGAGGGTATTACTGATGACTAGATTCTAATATCCTTATCCCATAGATTTATGGAACAAGCTGTTACATGACATGCGGGGGGGAGGGGAATCTGTCCCTCTTCCTTATGTGAGTGCTGTAAATTCTGTCAGAGAATTTTCTGTTAATTTATGGAATATGAGCTTAGGTGCCAGAGTCTTGGATCTGTATGAAATAATGATCCAATTGGCTGGAGAGGGGTTTGACACAGGGACTAAGGTGAACAGCAGGCTGGCCGCAGACTCAGAAAGACTTCACTACATCGGTTACATTTACATTAACCTATTCAGGGTTTTCTTTATGGCTAGACTATGAAATTCAAATTCTCTAGAGCACAGTTCTCAGACAGTGGAATTGTGGAATACATTGGCTATTCTGCCAAAAGGTGCTGTCTTTCTGATGAGATGTAGAGGCAGGATCCTCCCACTTGTTAAAGCTCTCACGTCATAAAACTAGAGGTTGATTATCCTGAGTATAGGGTGTTAATTCTGTTTTCTTGGTTGACTGTCTGTTCTGCTTCTGGAAATTCCTTCTGCTGTTTTATTTTTGTTTTTCCACACTTCCTTTGCTCCTATGAACGGCTGTATAATAGTCAGCTGCTGCCCTAACCCAGAAGTTGGCAACCCAAAAGATAAGAAGAGCCATTTTAAAAAATTCCTTCAATAACCAAGTGTTTTGAGAGCAGCAATATGCATCTATTTTCTTGGGAGAGTGGGGCAGGGGCTAAGACAGGGTGCCTGACACAAGGTCCCCTGGTGGGGGTGGGGGAACCAAGAACCAAAAGTGGGACCCCCACAGGCAGGGCCGTAACTAGGCCAGAACAACCAGGACAAAGTCCCAGGCACTGAAGTTTAGAGGGTGCTGGGATGGAGCTGGCTCCCTGTGGTGGCTGGGGATGGATCCGGCTCCCCGCTGCCTTCTGGCAGCAGCTGGGGCAGCGAGGAGCCGGATCCATCTCCAGCCACCTTCTGGTCACAGCTGGAGCTCCCCCGCACTTTCCGGTGGCTGCTGGAGACAGATCCGGATCCCTATTGCCTTCCTGTGGCATCTGGTGATGGATCCAGATTCCTGCTGCCTTCTAGTGGCATCACGGGCAGTGGGGATCCGGATCTGTCCTTAGCCACTGCGGGAAGGTGGTATGGATCTGAATATGTCCCTAGCTGATGTGGGAAGGCAGCGGGGATCTGGATCCATCTTCAGATGCTGCCAGAAGGTGTTGGGGAGCCCCAGCCGGGGACGGATCTGGCTCCTCGTTGCCTTCTGGCAGTGGCTGGGGCGGGATTGGGCCCTGAGCTGGGGAGGGCGCTTTTCAGGGTGCTTGCCCTGGGTGACAAAATCTGTAGTTACAGCCCTGCCCAAGGTCCCTGCTGGTGGGGGAACCCAGAAGCAAGAGTGGGCCTCCCATAGGGTCCCTTGGTGGTAAGGGGAGCCCAGAGCCTGGTGTGGGCCACCTGCAGGATTCCCTGGTGGCAGGAGGGGGGCCTGGAGCCACAAGGGGGAGGTCAAAGAGCCACGGTGTGGCTCTGGAGCAGCAGGTTGCAGACCCTGGCTTTAACCCATTCCAGAGGTGTCTGGATTTCTGCAGTGCGTAAAATGATCCCTATATCACCTATGTCTCACAATGGTGTTATGTGAGTTTTAAAGGCATGCTGGACTTTTTCTTTCTTTTTCACTCTGATGGAGAAAGAAGGCCAGGGAGGGATTTAAGATAAACAGCAAACAAACAAACAAGTGGACTTTTTAACTTTCCCCCCTCTCCCACCCATTGGGATTCTAGCAATTCAAGTCTTGCCTACTGTCTAACACTAGTGTGATATTCCAGCAAGGCAGTGAATGCCAGTACACCTTGCAGGAAAGAGATTT
This sequence comes from Podocnemis expansa, assembly GCA_007922195.1. Taxonomy (NCBI): domain Eukaryota; kingdom Metazoa; phylum Chordata; order Testudines; family Podocnemididae; genus Podocnemis; species Podocnemis expansa. The sequence goes on along the minus strand of ML681963.1, from coordinate 99,262,741 downwards.
TTGTGTCACTGTAACAGTGGCAGGTAGTGACATTTTAAATGAGGCATGCAACAACTTTAGTGTAAAACTTGTTTGCCAAAGACTTTGCATCCTAACAAATTTTTTTGCACTGCTAGCTCTGTTCTATCATGGATGATTCAGTTCTACATTTGGATGTCTTACAGCTTAGGTGTTGGCATTAGCCTTTTAGAGATGTTCCACAAAATGGAATCCTCTAAATGGTATGACCCTACACCTACAATGTGTGGGAAGATAACATTTTGCTTTACACTGTATGTTGAGGGGCTTGACAGAATCAGCCAGTGGACTAGATCTGATCAGTGGGATGTGAGGGTGGCCATGTTTTTTGTGAATTCTGTGGCCTGCAGTGCCTGTGTTGCCTATGCAGATGGCACACCCCTGCTGTCGAGCCTATTGGTAACATAAGTCTAATTCCAGCAACTGACTATCCTGCCACCCTACTGCCTGCAATGAATTGGAGATGGCTAACAACATGATGAAGTGTGTGAGCCCTCTTTCTAACAGCCTGCCACAGGAAGGGAAGAACCGATTTAACCCTTCTGACAGTTGAAAATGAGCGAGACCCCCCCACCCCCTTTCTTTTTAAATTTTATAATGGTTGGAGGAGGAGATGTGTCAGGCCCTGAATTTCGTTTGCAGGTCTCCTTAATGGCTGCTGTTACCGCCCTGCAGTTGCAGACATGATCTGGAATTCTGATGCACGTTTCTCCTGTCCCTTGTGTGTTATGATAGTAGCATGCTTAGGGGGCAGCTGGCAAAAACAGAGAACCTAGGAGCTAGGTCTTGTTTCTAACACACTGGCTGCCTGAATAATTTTGAGTAAGATTTGTATAAGAAAGCAACTATAGCACTATGGTGCCGCTCTCTTCCTATATGAGTGCATCTTGTGGGGAACAGCACAAACCAAGAAAGAAATTCCACCCCCAGCATTCTAGAAACATGCATTGTTCACCTGACAATAGTCTGAATAGGGAAAGGGCAGCCAGACTGGGGCCTGAATGGGTCCCATTATCATGGCTTTGCGCCTGGTGCATAGGTAAGCCCTTAGGCTCATGGACCGGGAAGAGACTCTTCCTGGAAGTGGCCAATCCCTGAAGTGCTTCACACAGGCTGGGGGCGACTTTAAAAAGCAAGAAGCAGAATGAATGGAATGGGTTGCTAGCCAGAGACGGGGAGATTAGGGGGCTGGAGCTGCAGAGATGACTTGTGGGGTCAGTGTTCTGGGCTGTAGGGCAGTGGTTTGCAAACTTTTTCCCTTGGGACCCAGTTAAAAAAAAAAAAAAGATTTATGTCTAGGGTTACCAGACGTCAGGCAAAATTACATGATTTTGTCTGGCTTCTTACTTACAGGGGTTAAAGTATGCTGGAACACCCCGGAACCAGGGCCGTCCTTAGGGTAGGGCAACCGGGACAGCCACCCAGGGCCCCATGCTTTAGTGGGCACTGCGGGACTGCACTGCGGCCCCCTTCTCCATGCTGGGGAATGGGCGAGCCAGCCAAAAGGGTGCCTGGTTCAAAGCTGCCGGTCCAGCCACCCCCACCTCTCCCGCCACATGAGCTGCTCTGGGCTCTGTGCTGGAGCAGCGGGGAGGGGGGCGGGAGGTAGTGCGGAGCCAGTATTGCTCCCCCTGCCCCGGCTAGGCTGCCTCCCACCTCCCCTTTTGGCAGCTTGCCTGGTGCCCAGCATGGGGGGGGGGGACGACAGTGCAGGGGTCTGCCCCTCCCCTGGGCTGGCCAGCCCTGCCCCTCAGTGCTGGGGTGTGGAGGGGGCCCTGCAGAGGGCGATTTGCCCAGGGCCCCCCCCCAGGGATGGCCCTGCCCAGAACACCCTATTTTTATGGGGAAGCATTCCAAGGCCCCCTAAAAACAGAATATTATATTAATACTACATTTTCTCCATGTGTCCTCAAGTGCCTTCCTTTTTGTACTTCCCTATCCTTTCCATGCTTTAGTATCTGGTAACCCTATTTATGCCTGCAACCCAGCAAATTACATCTTTGAGCAATGCATTCCAGGCTTTTGGCAGCAGCAGGAGGGGGTGCTGTGACCTGGTGCTTGAGGGTCTGCAACCCAGCCCTAAGTTTGACAACCACTGCTGTAGGGTAGTAGGAACAATACCATCTTACCACTGGAGAAAGGGAGTAAATGAGAAGCATTTGGCTGGAGAGGGAGGATCCACTACAGGTGGGAAGCACAAAGAAAGTCAGAAGAATATAGCAAGTGGGGTGTGTGTGTGTGTGTGTGGATATTAGCATGATGAGCCTATCTGGGGCACCCATTTTCCCTAGCACGTATGCCCTTTTACCCATGTCTCTGTCTCTATACACCTTCCTGTGTGAGCCCACAGGTGGAGTCCTGAGTAGGTAAAGACCTGGGCATTTTAATTGCAGGTCCATCTAGTCTGGCTCCAGCAGTGGGCAATACCTGATTCTCACCTTTCCCGGAAGCCTTTCCCATTCCTGCTCACTCATGTTGTGCACCTGCTGTAGTTGCTGTGGGGCAGGGGTGATTGCTTCCTGCTCAGTTCACACTCTGCAGCTGGCCCTGTGATCTCCCTGATTGTTATCTCAGCCGCAGAGCTACAAGGGTCATAAAATTCCCCAGCAGCTTTGCTTATGTCCCATGCAGTCCTCCTGTCCTTTGCTTACTAAGCGCAGGAAGTTGGTATGTTATGCAGTAAAAAACAACAAGGAGCTGTGTGGCACTTTAAGACTAACAGATTTATTTTTTGCATGAGCTTTTCTGGGAGATCCTCAGGAAGTGGGATCTTCTCCCACGAAAGCTCATGCAAAAAATAAATCTGTTAGTCTTAAAGTGCCACACAACTGCTTGTTGTTTTTTTTACTGGACTATGTTATGCAGGCCAGTACAGCAGCACTCTCCTATCCTGACCAGTGCTGAAGGACTGCTGCTGAGCTGCAGAATCCACGTTTGCTCCTGTGGGAGCCAGTTCCCATGAGGCTGAGGCAGGGGTGTTGCTGCTGCTGCTGGTCACGAGCCCTGCATGTCTCCAGCCCTGCTTTGAGTTGGTGGGGGGCTGCTGGCTGGTAATGGCAGGGGCCAGATTTGGCCCAGGCCTGTGGTGGGCTGGGCCTGGGACCTGCATATTTTTCTGAGCTAGCTAAGCCCCTTCACAGGGCTATAGGCTCAGCCTGGGTCTTCAGGCAGTGGCTCCCCTCTGCAGCCAGCAGGAGAGGATTAGTGGGCCCCTCAGGAAGTGGCCCACAGGTCACATGCTGGAGCCACTGGTTTTATTGTGAAAAAAAGCAAGGAGTCCTTTGGCACTTAAATGCTAACAGATTTATTTATTAAATGAGCTTTTGGGGGAGAAAGTCACACTTTGTCAGATACTTTGAAGATGGGGGCATCTGACAAAGTTGGATTTTCTCCCCCAAAAGCTAATGCTATAAATAAATCTGTTAGTCTTTAAGTGCCACAGGACTCTTTGCTTTTTTTGCTGAACTAGACTAACAGGGCTGCCCCTTTGGAACTTGGTTTTATTGTGTTTACTATACCCATTGCTCTGTATTTAGGTTAGAGAAGATGAGGTTAATAAAATGCACCATATAGTTGGAGCAAAAGGTGGTGAAGTTTGTTATGGCCCCTAGTCACTATGGGAGTTCATTCCTGTCTCAAACAGGCCTCCAGATGAGCATTATCCTCACTGTAGAGAATTCCACTGCACCAGCAAGGTCAGAGGATCTAGGGTCTCCCCGCTCCCCTATGAAGGAAGTGTTGTCTAGTGGTTAAAACAGACAAGTGAGTTGGGAGCCCTGTCTTCTAGCTCCCTCCCTGGGAGAAAGTGTGAGCTCACATGCAGAGCAGGGGGCTGAGATTCAGGACTCCTGGGTCTCACGCTGGTCCATTCTGGGTTCACAGGTGAGCTACTTCACCGCTGGATACCAGTTTACTCAAACAGAATGTGATATAATAGTCATGGGGGTTGGGATAGTCCCATATTTAATGGGAGGCAGGCTTTGAGAGCCTCCCACAGAAGGCTCCTCTCCTCCCCTTCAGCTGAGAGGAGCACAGTTTTCACTCCCCCATTTCACTGATGCCCACGTAGACAGCCCTCCTACCATCTGTGATTAGCTAGAACGCCTATGTGAGATATCAGTGCCCTTAGACCAGCAGCTCGTGTGGACTGAGTGGGGCAGCTCAACCCACCGCCTGGGGCTACAAACGAGCAGCAGGTCCTGTGGCATGTAAAGACTGATTAATTTATTAATTGCATGAGCTTTCAGGGGAGGAACTCTCAGGTCATCAGATGCTGGCAACCTCCAAGACTGCAGCAGGGAACCTGCAATCCTCCTATAGCCCTGTTCCAAAGGGGTGGCCATGTTAGTCAGTTCAGTAAAGCAAAAAAGGCATCCTGTAGCGCTTATAGACTAATAAATGTATAAATAAATAAGTATTTGTTAGTCTTTTAAGTGCCTCAGGATGCCTTGTTTGTTTTCCTGTAGCCCTGTGGGCTCCACATGGGTCCCTAGGCAGTGGCTTCTTTTTGCAGTCAGGGGGACAGGATATCAGTGCTCCCTTCCCTCTGGCTCCAGCAGAGACCCCAGCACTTAGGGACCCCAGCTGTGCTCCCTGCTACAGCTAAGGGGAAGGGAGCACTGATCTTCTATCCCGCAGACTGAAGAAGGGAACCACTGCCTAGGGACCCACATGGAATACACAGGGCTATAGGTCCACTGCAGAGGGTTAATTCCCTCCTGTAAAGGGGGGTGGGGGAGAGGGATCAGCAGCTGGAAACTCCTTCCATCTGGCTGCAGTAGGGGGTGGGGCTGCTGGCAGACTGCTGGCCCTTAGGGGTTGTACAGAAAATGTCTGTGTGTCCCTCAAGCAAAAAGGTTGGGAGCCACACCGCTGCAGCTGCAGGTGCATCTCCCCCAAGGCTAGGGAGAGCAAACTGCACATGACAGACTCACATTCAGCACAGCATCCAACGCACTCCTGGAAGAAAACCACTGTTCCCTCTAAGGTGTGCACGTGTGCGCCCGCACACAGGTCATGAAACCTGTGCACACAAAAAAATGAAGTGTGCACAAGAAAATTCAATAGGACTAATGTTGATGCTCAGAAAGAAATGTTTTTGCGCACACAAAGAAATTGTTTGCGCACACAGTCTATGAGTAATTAGAGGGAACATTGAACAAGGAGTCCTGTGGTGCTTTTAAAGACTAACAAATGAATTATCACATGAGCTTTTGTGGGAGAAAATCCCACTTTGTGAGATGCTTTGAAGGTAAATTCGCCATCTTCAAAGCGTCTGACGAAGTGGGATTTTCTCCCATGAAAACTCGTGATAAATGTGTGAGTCTTTAAAAGTGCCACAGGACTCCTTGTTTGTTCTGCTGAACCAGACAAATATGACCACCTCTTTGAAGATCCTGGAAAAGACTCAAATATTGTGGTGAATGCAACATAGGAACCTATACAGCAAAGACTTCAAGCTCCCAGCTCTATCAGTGGTTCCCAACCTTTTTCAGGCTGGGGACTTGTTTTTAACAAAAAAAATCTTTGCGGCCCCGCTGGCTGACTATGTAATCTGGCCTGCACTACTCTGGTGGCACCACTGGGACAGCCGGCGAGCGGTGCTGCCACCACCATTGCCCACGCTGCTGGGGAGTCAAGCTGCGGCAGCTATGGCCCCCTGCCCTTGACTGTGGGGAGCTGCCATGGCCCCATCCCCCTGCCAGGATCTGGCCATGAGAGGGGAAAGGCACCCTGGTGGGGAGCACCAGGGCTGTAGCTGGATTCCGGCCCCGGTAGGGAGAGGCTCCGCAGACCCCCTCAACATGTCCGCAGACCCCTGGGGGTCCCCAGCCCACAGGTTGGGAACCATTGCGTCCCCCTCCCCCATGACTCTGCCTTCGTCTCTGGTGCCCTGCAGCAAGGAGGGGTACCCTGATGATGTGTAGAGGACAGGGATTTCCCTAACACCCCCTGTACACCCCCCCTGAATTTACCAACACCCCTTCAGTTGTCAGCTAGTAACAGTGTTATACTAAATTAGTGAGCACCCCCTATACCCCCCCAAACCTCCCCCTATACCCCCAATTTCAAGTCCTGGGGAGAATACCGGGCTAGGAGGTACTGTGTGGCTCCAGCCTCAGACCCCCACCTCATAGGCAGGAATAGGGTGCATATAAAGATGCTATTAAGGAGAATTGCATATTTGAACTGAGGTTTCATAAGGCCAAGTAAGAGCTGCCTGGGCTGGAGGTAAATGTCTACCCTGTGGCAGTGCTTTTTGCATGTCGAGGCCCAGCCCAGCAGGTACGTGTTGTACTTGGAGGAGATGATGTCTTTCCGTTGGCTGGCAGGTCTGTGCTTGTTGGCCCCAACTGAGGTTTTACTGCTAGTGCCTCTTACTTATGGGGGTGGATTGCAATTCACTTTGTGATGGTCATTCTCACCCACTCCCCTTTCTACCTCCTGCCACACCTAATGTATCTCTTCTACCAGCTCCCCTTCTGAAGTGAAATGAGAGCTGGGAGAGTGCCTGTTCAGCCTGGCTGCTATCTGTAACCCTGGAGGCCAGGAGGAGGGACAGACGTTGCAGGTAGGGGAAGCCTCCGCATAGCTTGCATTCTGTTCCAAGCCTTGGACTCTTCAGACTGGCTCATCTCTGCCTCTCATCTCCACTGCAGGAGGAAAGACTGATCAGTTCATGTTCCTCATGCAGTTCTGGGTCTGCCAGGGATAGGGTTACCAAACGTCTGGCAAAAGAAGGACATATCCTCCTTTTTCCCTTGACATACTCCGTCTGGCAGGGATTTTAGAAATATATGATTTTGTCCAGCTTTTTACTTACAGGGGTTAAAGTATGCTGGAATGCCCCTGAAACAGGAGAGGCATGCTGGGGCTCCCTGAAAAAGAAGAACGTGCCGGAACGCAGCGTTCCAGCCTGGCCGTCCCTCCCCCCTTTCCTGGAGTCTGGGAAGGCCTCACCCCCACTGGGGCTGAGCGGCATGTGTCCCCTGTTGCCATCCAGCACTATAGTTGTAGCCTCCCACTATGGCTGTGAGCCCCGCAGTCCCCTTCCCTGCCCCACTGGTAAGGACGCTTGGGAAGGAGTTTGGGGACAGTTGGGCAGCTGGAGAAAGGGTGGGGGGGGTGGAGTTGGAGGAAGGGGTCAGGATGGTGGGCTGGGGACAGGGATGGTGCTCGGGTATGTGGCATCTCCCCCCCTGCAGCGACGCTGGTGCAGATGAGTGACATCATCAGGGGAGCGCAGTGGTGCTGTCCCCTTTTGGCGCCCCTCAAACATCAGTGCCCCCCTGCAACGCTTACCTGGCTTACTGAGGTGCGGAGGGCGCTGGGGGGCTGAAGGGGAGTGAAATGAAGATGGAGAGCTGGAGTGTGGGGAGTCAGGAGGGTTGGAGTGGGAACATGGGGTAGGAGGGATCTGATGGGGGGCAGTAGCTGGGGTGGGGGCAGGTGTTTGGGGGGCAATAGCTGGGGTGGGGCGCAGGCATTCATTAATCATTACCCATCTTCCATGACATAATATGGTAATGACAGTTTTATTAATAATACATTTTCTCCATGTGTCCTCCTTTTCATATTTCCCTGTCCTCCTTTCCATGCTTTGGTATCTGATAACCCTAGCCAGGGAGCTCTTCTGCTTTTCTCAAGGTGTTTGGGACCCTGCTGTTTTCGGCCAAGTCTGCGTACATATAACTGGAGGCTCCACAGCCCCCCCTTGCCTGTCTCCCCATGCACGACACCCCACACAGACCTATGGTTAGGTATTACTGGAGCTCCCCTTCTTTCCCAGCACCACCCATGCTCTCTTCCTGACTTAGCCTGGCCCTCCATAGCTGGGCTACGGGGGCTCCCCTTTCCCTTGTGCCATAGCAGCTGTGATGCTCTCCTAGCCTCCTCCAGCTGAGGATCTTGAAGCCCTTTGTAAAAACTGCCCAGCTCCCATAATTGGTGTGTACCATGAGCCCTGTTAAAGAAGGAGAAACTGAAGTCACAGCAACAGACCTGAGACCTAAGCTCTAGGGAGCCTGCAGCACTGGGCCCCGGCCCTGTGGCTGATCAGGCCCAGCTTGTGAGCTGAACCCCTGCGCTGGCTGTGATGGGTGGCCAGTGCTGCTGGGGTAGGGTTACCAGAGGTCAGGCAAAAGTAGGGAAGCATGGAAAGGATGGGGAAAAACAAAAAGGAGGACACTGGAGGACACATGGAAAAAAATGTAGTATTAATGTAATATTCTTCTGTTTTTAGGGGGCCCTGGAATGCTTTCCCCTAAAAATAAGGTATTCCCTGGCATTCCAGTAAAAAAACAACAAGCAGTTGTGTGGCACTTTAAGACTAACAGATTTCTTTTTTGCATGAGCTTTCGTGGGAGAAGATCTTCAAAGCAGCTGAGGAAGTGGCATCTTCTCCCACGAAAGCTCATGCAAAAAAGAAATCTGTTAGTCTTAAAGTGCCACACAACTGCTTGTTGTTTTTTTACTGGACTAGACTAACACAGCTATCCCGTTTGACCCTGCCACTCCGGCGTCCTTTAACCTTGTAAGTAAAAAGCCAGACAAAATCATGTATTTTAAAATGCCTGCCAGATGGAGGGCGTGAAGGTAAAAAAGGAGGACATGGCCTCCTTTTTACCTTCCTGTCCTCTGTCTGGCAGGCATTTTAAAAATACACGATTTTGTCTCAGAGCCGTAAATCCAGCGGGGCAAAGCCCCGGGCGGCACGGAGCGGCTCAGCAGAGCTGTTCTATTCAAGGGCGGCTTTTGTGGCATGGGCTCCAAGCGCCTCTGATGGTAACCGGCGTGGCCCTGGGCTGCAAAAACTGGTGTTCCAGCTCTCTTTTGTCTGGCTTTTTACTTCCAGGGGTTAAAGGATGCTGGAGCGCCTCGAAACACCCTGTTCTTCGGGGGAAGCGTTGCAGGCCCCCTAAAACCAGAAGAAAAGGCCATTAATGCTACATTTGCTCCAGGCACCCTCCTTGCCAGGCTGTGCTGTGCGGCAGCCCCGCGCTCGGGTAAGGCAGGTGCCCGCAGGGCCGGGCCGGGGGCGGAGGTGGGGCTTAGGGCAGGTTCATTCCCGGCCCGCCATTCCTCGGCTGTGCGGCGCCGGGCGGGAATCTCAGCTGCGGCTGCGGCTGCCTCTGCAGCGCCCCGAGGAGCAGCCCCGGCCGCGCGGGCTTGGGAGCCGGCTGGGAGGACGAGAGGGGAAAGGCAGGTAAGGATAGAAAGTTGCAGCCGCTGCTGGTAAATCCCGCCCGCCCCGTGCACGCAGCCGGCTGGGGCTCAGGGCAATGATCCCTTGGGCTGGGCAGCCCTCAGCTCCTGGGCCTCTGAGCTCTTCCTCCTCCACCCCCCGCTTGCCGAGTGCCAGCGAGGACTGAATCTGCAGCCGGGTGAGGACGCCGGCACGTGGTCTGCAGCGGACACTTGCTGTCCACGGGCTTCTCGGCTTGGGGAGCCAGCGCCTGGTGGCTGGCCCCATGGGGTGGGTTAAGGAGATCTCCCTGGCTCCAGGCTGGAGGAGGGAGAGCCATGGCACTAAAACAGAGCTCGGGACAGGTGACCAAAGGGCAGGGATCTCAAGAGGTCATCCAGTCCAGCTCCCCGCACAGAGGGGGGACCACACACACAGACACCCCATCCCTGAGGGGTGTTTGTCCAACCTGTTTTTAAATCTCCAGGGACGTGGATCCTCTTAGAAGCCTAGTCCAGAGCTTAGCTACCCTTATAGTTAGAAAGTTTTTCCTATTATCTCACCTAAATGTCCCTTGCTGCAAATTAAACCTGTTACTACTTGTCCCCCACCTACACTGAAGGCAGAACAAGTTTTCGCTGCCCTCTGGAACAGCCCTTCATGAGGGTTACCAGGTCCTAAGGTGTTTGAAGACCATTACTGGGTCCATCCTCCCCTTTCTCCTTAGCTTTCTCTTCTCAAGATGAAGCATGCCTCGTATTTTACCACCTTCCCTAGGTACAGGTTTCTAAACCTTTTATCGTTTTTGTTGTTCTCCTCTGGACTCTCTCTGGTTGGTCCACAGAAAAAAGCCTAGCACTAGAGCTAGGCCCAGAACCCCAGTTGAGGCCTCATAGCATCAAGTAGAGCAGGAGAGTTACCTCCTGTGTCCTGCATGTTACGTTCTTGTTAACACATCCCAGAATACTGTGGGGTTTTGGATCTTATTGAGCCTATGCAAGTACTTCGTGTTGTGTTGTGTTGTGTTGTGTTGTGTAAAGAGCAGAAGACGCAAGGAAGCCCCCAAAGATATGCAGTGCCTCTGTGGCCCTTCTTGTGTTGTGAGGTTGCAGCTCCCCTCCCAGAGCTTACAGGTGTCAGTATGCCAGGCAGCTTGTTGTGCTGAGCGGTGACTGTATGGGCACTCTGGGGAGCCTAGTCTCTTCAGATGTCCTGGTGTGTAGCCCACAGTCTGCTCCATTGTATGCCCAATAGATTGAGCACCTGGGCTCCTTGCACGTTGCTGACCATCTTTGACAGGGCAGTTTGATGTCCTTCAAGGAGAGTCTGGAAATAGCCAGGTATCCCAGAGCATGCAGGGAGCTGCAACACTCTTGCTCTGCAGAGAAGCCATTGAGGTCTTGGCTACCTTTAGGCCTGGAGGCAGACTTCCTGCAGCAAAGTCATGATGGGTCCTAGCAGATCCTCATGGGCCAAACAGTTCAGTGGAAAGCTCAGTGTTGCACATCCTTGAGGCTAGATGACATGTTGTTGCCTGGCTAGAGGCCTCTGAAAGGCCTGGAGGAATTGGGGACCTGCAGGAGTGGGCTGCAGCCTTCACACTGGTCACCTGCTGCCTGATGGGCTTAACTACTTGTTTGGGGCAGTGTCACTAGGTACCATTCACTGCCCCTATTGCAGGAAGGAGAACTGTGCTTGCCTTATTACCCACAGCATCTGAAACATCTACACATCAATAGGCTTGGGCCTTTGAATAAGAGGGAAGTTCCCAGTCAATTCAGGCCCATTGGCAGGAGGGAGGCTATTGTTTGAATGGTCTCCAGATTAGACTAGAGGACAGGGATCAGTTATGCAAAGATGACAAATGGGCTGGGTCTGTGAGGGTCCTTTTGGCTCAGCCTAACGTCAGCTCAGGCTTATTGGGCCTGGACTTGTAGGGGAAGGGAGCCTGACCAGACCTGTAGGATCTGAACAAATAAGGCATCCTGTGGCACTTAAAGACTAACAAATTTATTTATTGCATGAGCTTTCATGGGAGAGAATCCCACTTCGTCTATCTTCAAAGTGTCTGACAAAGTGGGATTTTCTCCCATGAAAGCTCATGCAATAAATGAATTTGTTGGTCTTCGGGTACCACAGGACTCCTTGTTTGTTTTGCTGAACTAGGTTGACACGGCTGCCCCTTTGGAACTTGGCAGCTTGTAGCATCTGAATCTTTCTTACACATTCCACTCTTTTCTCTGGAATCAAAGGCAAGCAGCCATTTGAAAGGCAAAGTGTTTCTGCTCCTTTGTGCTGTGAGGAGCCGAGTGCTCCTCCATGGAGTGAGCAACTTTCTTTTTGCCTCTCCTTTCCCTTCTTAAGTGAGAGGTGCCTGCTTGCTTGGGAGCACCCCAAATCAGCCCAGAGGCATGATCTCCACGGCTGGAAGCTTTGGTATTACAGTCTTATTCTGTCATCACACAGGTGCCAATGACCACACAAGGTGCAAGGGAGAAGAGAACTGGGTCCCTGGGGTTTCTTTAGGGAAAATGTTGGGAGGAGTTGTGAGGGTTGAAGTTTCACCCCTTAGGATCAAGCAGGGAAATGAGAGGAAAAAGAGAAATCCGCCACAGGTGGCTGTTGTGTTTTTTCAAGAGGCTTTGGCCTGAGGCTCTCCAGTCTAAACGTGGGCCCCATCTAGCCAGTAACTGTCTCTCAAGTCTCTGAAGAAGGAAGAAGCTTGCATTGTTGGAGGCTGCAAGGCTTGGAGATGAGCTGAGTGAACAGCTGGAGAGCTGAAAGGGGCGGGGGGAGCTCTGAGAGAGTCACATGAGAAGCTCTGCCTCCCTTTAATACCTGCAGTCATGCGTCAGATGAAGGAAGGGAGGGGGATGTGTACCTACAGCAGATCACTGGTGGAAATAAAGATATAGGGGCGTGGGATGGAATTCCCTATTTTATGGTCTCCAGGCTAGTAAGTAAGTTTTCATTCTCTGGCTCCTTTTGATGTGCCCATCCTCCCTCCTGAGTGGGGATGTTTCTTGGCTTTTCTCCTTTTATTATTCTTTTGACTGACTTTCTTGTTCCCATGTTGTGTGAACTCAAGGAGCTGTTAACTCTGAAGCCTAACAATGATAATTTAACTCCCACCATTGTCAACTATTTCACTGCTACTGCTGAGCAAACACTTGAGAAAGGAAAGTGTGAGATGCATTAGGGACTTAGCAATAAGTTTGTTTCGGAGGTTGTGGATTCTGTAACTTTCGGAGACCTCTGTGATGTTTTGTTCGTCTCTTTGGGGGCAGGGGCCTGGGAGCTGTCAGCTGCCTTCTTGTTTTTGGTGAAAGTCAGGGACAGCTTGCAGGCTTCTGTGAATTTTTGTTTGTTGCCTGTGACCCATCCCTGACTTTTACTAAAAATAAGTCATATGCACAATATACTGATGTCTCATTTTGCTATCTCAGGTGGGTGGAACTTTCCCCAAACCTCTTTTCTCCAACCAGTGATACTGTTCCTCCCCTCCTGGGCCTGGCTTGAAGCTGTTCTAAGGTCAGTCATGGTCACATTTTGACCTGTGACTTGGTGAGTGCCTCTTTGTTTGTGCTGATCACACTCTGCCCTGCCTCAGGTGCAAGGGTAAGTGCGGTTCACTGACCAGGGTGAGACTTGGGGACTACAGTGTGCTCTGATCACCTCTGAAGTGTGGTGTTGACACCCTTGACTCTTGCTAAGTGAAACGAATGGTGTGTGTGTGTGTGTGTGAGATTCTAGTCTCTGAGAACATTTCTGTGCATCATCAAGTCTTCTCTCCACAGTCAGCGCCCAGCCTCTTAGGGCAGGGTCTGGCAGCATTGTGAGACCCTATGCGTGGGTGTTTCTCTGAGCTATGGGGTTTGTTCCTCCCTTCCAAGGGCTGACAGGCTGCTCCTACAGCATTTGTAGCCCCAGGGACAGGACAAGACAGGGAACTGAATCTGGATCCACTGCTGGGGCTCTGGCTCAGGCATGCGAGGGGGCTGCATGTCACTTTAAGGCAGGCGTGCTTGGCCTGTGACTCCCGGTTGAGCAGTGACGCTCTTTATCCCACACAGTGTAAAACTTTGTTAGAGCAGGTAATCATCCACAGCAAGGGGAGGAGGGAGGCGCTTGGCTGTGAGGCCAACCACTGCGTGGCCAGCTGGGAGCCAGCCCAGGGATTGTCCTGGTTTTGTTCAAAGAGAGCCTGCTGGTCAGCTGGGTGGAGGAGTTTGGGAGAGGAGTCAGAGTGCTGAGTTTTGACTACTTTCTTATCTCTGCTTGGGTAAGGATCTCTGGGCATGGTGGGCCCTGTCCTTGAGCCCTGTGTTTTGGGAACAGTTCCGGCCCCTCCAGTGGGACGTGGGAGGGGAAATTTGTTCTTTAACTCAAGGGCAGGTTTAATTAAACATCAGGTGACCTGGCAGTGGCTCACAGCAGCTTACTAAACTCCATCTTGTGCTTAACAGCTGGCTGGGGGCCAGGCCTTGGGCCTGGGATACTGTGGGAGCCACAGGTTTAGGAATCAGTTGAGGTTACTGAGGTGCAGCCACTGGAACTGTCCTGGCTGTAGGGAATTGCTTTACTTCTTTCTTACTACTTTACCATTTCTGGTCAGATGTAGCCAGTTCCCAGTGACAGTCATGAGCTTGAAAAGGGGGGTGAAAGTAGGGGTGTGAGACATCATCCCATCTTTTCCCAGCCACCTTCTCCCTGGCTTCACAAGGGTGAGAGGGCGCTCACTGGTCTCTGCATGTAATCAGCTGAATTCATGGCGCTCTGAGGTCTGTGGGGGGGGGAACTTCCATGGCAGACTCTCAGCTTGGGTCCCTAGAGTTCTGGTGCCAGGTGTTGGGAACATCCTGCTCTGCAGTTGCCCACCATCAGCGTCTCCTGAGCCTGAGGGGATCCCCCTTCTTTGCGTGAGGCTCCCTCTCCTGCACAGCACGGATGCTCTGGACTAGTCGATGTCAGGAGGGGTTTTGCACTGTGGATTGTTACTTGCCAATCTGTGAGTGGCCTGAGCCTCTTCCTGTGCCCTGTATGATGGTTCATTCTAGCTGGTGGCCCCCAGCTCAAACTTGGGGGAGCCAATGGTAGAGCATGCTCAGGGGAGGGTCCTCTGCTCTGAGCTGCCACCACAGTGCTGGTCCACCTGTGCGAGGTCAGACTGCTACCAGCTTGGGGTATGTTGACTGCTTCAGCCCAGTAATAATCCGGAACCAGGCAGGGTGCTGCATCCGGTACTAAGGGGTAAGTGCAGAATGCTGGTGCTTTCATCAGTGGGTTGTGGAGATAATGTCCCCAGCCTCCCCTGGTCAGCTGCAATGTAGTCCCCAAATGGGGCAAATGGTGCCCTCTTGGCATGCCTGGGAGAACTGGGCAGGTACAGAGCTCCCATTGTGAGTTGCTTCTCCCAGAAATGCTGAACTAGTGCTGTCCTCTGTGCCTAGATCAGTGGTTCCCAACCTTTTCTCTGCTGTGGCACACCTTGGTACCTTTAATTATTTTGAGGCACACCTCCATGTAGTCTCCAAACAAACTCATAAATATTCATGAGCAGTCCAGAGCTATTTATGTAGCTTTTCAAAAATTCCATGGCACACCTGCTGAGGCCTGATAGCACACACATGTGCCATGGCACACTGGTTGGGAAACACTGGCTTAGATATTGGACTGAGATGGACAGAGCCCCCTGGGCTTGTACCTTGGCAGTGGGTCTCCATGTGTCACTTCCATGTGTTTCTCCTCTGTTGCAGGCTCTAGGATGCTGGGGCCAGCTAGGCTAGACCTGCCCACATGATCCTCACCACCCCCAGCCCTCTCCTTGCCCATCCATCATGCTGCGCTCCTGGCGTGGAAAGCTGAGGCTGCTGCTTGCCACCGTTATGCTGGTGATCCTGCTCTCCTGGCTCTGTGTCTTTGTGGGCAGCTCGGAGTGTGAGTGTGACCTGGCTCTGGGCTGAGGGGGTGGCCCAGGATGGGAGTGAGAGACAGACAGCTGCCAGCCAGGGCTCTTGGCATCTCCTCCTGGTTCTGCCACTGACTTGCTGTGGGCCCAGTCCTTCCCCTCTCTATGCCTCAGTTTCCTCATTGTCTGTAACATGGGTGATGCCCCTGCCCTGGCTCAGGGGGGCTCAGGGAATCCTGAATTACTGTGTAGAAAACAGCGTGGATGGAGAGGAGCTGGGAGTGTAGGTTAATGCTGGGTGCAAGGGTGAGATCCAAAAAGGGATTTAGGAGGGGCAACACTGACATCACAGTGCTTAATTTTTAAGTGTGTAGAAAATCACAGGAATAACGCTGAGATCCACAAAGCCGTGCTGGGCACATAGGCAACCTGTACAAGGAATGAGGAGAGCGAGGTGCCTTAGGAAGGGGTCCACAAAAAGCAGCGTGTGAGGCAGGGAGTGTCCTCAGCTAGCCAGTGGGAGAGGCTGAAGAGAGGGGCATACAAAGCTCAGCCCTCTGGGTTTAGTCTGGGCTGCAATGCAGGCCCATAAACCTGAGGAAGATAGGTGTGACTGTGCCTCGCTAGCATGTGGGGCCTGATCCAATAGACCTGCTCTAAGGCCACCTAATGCCACACAGAGCAATGGAAGAGGTGCTCCCCTCACAACCATTAGCCGAGAGGCCAGGTGCTCATTTGAGATGAGGGAGACCCTGGTTCAAAACTCCTTTCTTCCTCAAGTGGAGATGCAATCTGAATGGGGATCTGCTGCCTCCCAGGGGTGTGCTCTCACCACAGAGGTGTTACAGCTCATTATAGCTCATTCTCTGGCCCAATGAATGTGTAATTCTTCAATCTGGGTGGAATTACTTCAATAGGGAAGATCAGGGCAGGCACACATCAGAACGTTTCCCTCCTCCACACTGCTGAGTGGAGTTAGGCATCCTTTTTGAGTGCATTTCCCGCTCCATTGGGCTGTGCATGAGGCCTAGGTGACTGACTCATGAATAGCTTGGGGGACCAGGCAAGAGGCAGGTGCCTGGAGGGAGGCAAGCACTGTTCACTCTAAGCTGTGCGCATGTGCGTGCGCACACAGGTCATGAAACCTGCGCGCACAAAAAAATTCAATAGTGCTAATATTAGTGCTCACAAAGCAATGTTTTTGCGCACACAAAGAAATTGTTCGCGCACATAGCCTACGAGTAATTAGAGGGAACATTGGAGGCAAGCCCAGAGGCAGGAACACAGGTGCTAAGGGAACTTTACAGCAAAAACAGAATGGCTGAGAAAGTTCAGGGGCTGACAGGATTAGGTGGGATCTGTACAGGGTTTTGTGGATCACAGTGCAGGATAAAGCTGGGATGTGCGTGCCTGCACCTGGGCGTTTAGTGTCTAAGTTCCTTCCTGGACCCAGGCCAGGGTTCTGTGACAAATTGTAACAGAGCTGGAGGAGAGGAGGGACAAGTCTGAGCCATGGCATGAGACAAGTTCCTGCAGCTCTGCTTCCTCCTCTTGCCTCTGCCAGCTGGTTCACACACTATGTTCTGGGCTTTCTTTGTGTGTCCCCACAGAGCCTTGCCCAGGTGCTGAGCTGCGTGGGGCAGAGGCTGCACTGGTTGTCCTTGGAGTGCTGATCTCTTGGGCAAACTCTGCAATTAACTTCAGATCCCATCCCACCTTCAGATTCCCTTGAGTGCTGTGCCAGGAAACAGGAGAGAGGCAGCTAGTGACTTGGGATGAACTAGCCCCAGGCACTGAAGACCCCTCCGTCCACAGCCAGACCCTGTGGATCTGGGGTGTTGTCTCTGCACCACCACCACGGCCATCCCCATATTATCTTCCTCCCTCCCCAGATCCTACACTCAGTGTGGCTTTGGGTGCTCTCTCCCCACTCGTGGTCAACTGTTCTCTCTTCCCCCTTTCCATGGTCAGGGGGCACTGAGTGAAGTGCTGTCCTGCCTGTAACCCCGACCATGTCCCATGGTCTGAACTCTTGGGGGGGGCTTTTCCCACAGATGGCCGTTCCCTCCTGTCATCTCCTTGTTTTGGGGACCAGTCGAGCTGGGACCTGGAGCGAGAGGCCTTGGCATCTCAGGTGCGCAAGGTGGAAGAGGAGAACCAGCAGTTGCACCTACAGCTCAGCCAGTCTCAGGCACAAGCTGGGGCTGTGGATGGGAACAATGGCAGCCAGCAGTGGACGGCTTCCTCTGAGGATGGGGACATCCCAGGAGATGAAAGGAGCAACCACACAGGCTGCCCCAAGCAGCAGATGGTGCAGAAGTGTGAGGTGGGCATGCACGGCCACCTTCGTGGCACTGGCCTAGGGGAGGGTGGGCACCCTGACGGCACGTATGGCCAAAACCACCGGGTGCTGAGGGCCCTGGGGTCCAGTGGGCCTTGGGTGATGCCCTGGTCTGGCAGCAGTGAGTCCCTTGGTCAGTCCACCCTGCACAGCTGCCTCAGCACAGTGCCCATGCCAGGGCCTCCCCTTGGCTGTCTATATTCATGCCTCAAACACTAGGCCATTTTATTTGCAACTGAGAACATGATGCCGACAGCCAAAAGTATGACACCTTCCTGCCTCCCACTAGAACAGGGGTCTCAAACTCAAATCACTGAGGGCTGCATGAGGACGAGTATGTTAGCCCAAGGGCCGCACCACTGAAACCTTTGTGTACAATGATATTGCAAATATGGATAGAGGGAGTGTCACTGCGGGCCACAGGAAATAACTTTAGGGGCTCCATGTGGCCCATGGGCCATGAGTTTGAAACCCCTTCACTAGAAGGTGTTAGTGCTGCAAAGGGTGTGAACATACAGGTGGGGAGGCAGCACCAAGACTCCTGGGTTCCATCTCTAGCTCTGACCCTGACCTACTGTGCGATCAGGGGTAAGTCCTTCCTCTGTTTGTCAGTTTCCCCAAATGCAGCTTGTGGGTAACATCCCTGACCTGGGGTGTCTATTTCTGTGTGTGCTGTGTGAGGTGAGATGGGCAGGTAGAACTGACAGACCAGAGTGTTACATAGCAGCTGTTTCCACCTGCTTTGGGAAAAGGGCTCCAATCAGCACCAAGATATTTGTGTGTGTGTGGGGTTGATATGACAGTCTCCAGTGTTGTTGCCCTGGTGGCTGTGGCATGCTTGACCCCTTTGCCCTGATGTGCTACTCTGGGTAGGGCTCATCGTGTCTTCTGTCTCTGAGCAGCTCCTGCATGTAGCGATTGTGTGCGCTGGTCACAATGCAAGCCGAGATGTGGTCACCCTGGTGAAATCCATCCTCTTCCACAGGTAACCCAGGTGGCAGAACTGAGGGATTCTGTTACGATGCTGTTACGCAGGTTCTTACACTGCACTCATCTTCAGAGGCTGATGGGCTTCTGTCAGATTTGTGTTTTGGGATTAGATATGAAACGCCTACATCATGATTTCCAAGTTACAGAGCAGTGCGGGAAGGGAGGTGTGCAAGCCAAAAAGCCCAGACTGGTGGGATGGTGGTGCCCTTCCTCCCCAGTCACCACTTCCAGGATCCTGTGTTACTCTGGCCAGAGTTTGAGGGGGGTCATGCTGTATGGGCAGGTAGTGGGTGATGAGGGCTCTCCGTTTTCCACCTGTCATCTACTGGGGTGGGGTGGGAGGTCTGTTCCAGGTCGGCCCTGGCTCAGGATGGGGCAATTTCTCCCAGGTGCTACCAACTTTGGTGGTGAAGGAAGCTGTCCTGGACTCAGTGGGGTGTGGTCTCTGACAGCTTCTTTCCTTTCCCCCTGGCAGGAAGAATCCTCTCCATTTCCACCTCATCACAGACTCCGTGGCTCAGCAAATCCTGCAGACTCTCTTTCAGTCCTGGATGGTGCCGTCCGTCCACGTTAGCTTCTACAATGCAGATGATTTGAAGGCAGGAGCCCCAGATTTCCCCCCACACCTCTTTCTCAGCTTCTCTTTCTGGACTGGTATTTCAGTAATGTAAACAGGTAGAGGGAGGGGCACTTGGTTGGCATGATTGTTGTGAAGGGGCCTTTCTCCTACATTTCAGCTCTGGCCCCTACTCTGGAGCAGCTGAAAGCTGTTCCCTTCTGCCGACTCCTAGGTGACTTCTGTGTGAAGGAGCTGGTGAGTCTCTGACCCATTCTTAGTAAGTGTTTGTCAGAATGACACAGCCACCAGCCTTGGTGATGCTAGTAGGCCCCTGGGTTTGCAGCCTCCTCAGTGAGCCAGGCATGACTGGGCCATGCATCCTCACCCCAGAAAGGACGCCCCCCACCTGCCCCAGGCAAAGTGGTGGTCATTGGCCTGGTTAGGAAACAGGCAGATTCAAAACTGTCGTGTAAGGCAACGGGGAGCCTGCGCATCAGTGTCCAACCTGGTCTTGGATGATCTGAGAGCAGCCTGGTCTTGGATGACCTGATGAGAGGGGCTGGGAGAGCCTGGGGAGTGGGGCTGTTGTGGGACAGCTGTGCAAAGGCCAGTGCACCTGGGCTATGTATGCAGGAGGTTTTATGACCCAAAGCTGGGAAGGGATAGCTCCTCTTCATATGGCCCTGGACACTGGAGTCCCTGGGATCTCTCCTCACAGAGTAGGGAAGGGCACTCAACAGGTAACATTGGTACTGAGGGGCCTAGAACTGGAGGGAGTTCAGAGAAGCAGGACAAGGATGAATGAGGTGGTGGGAGCAAATAAAAAACCAACAAAACACAATCTGCCTAGCTTGGCTAGTGGCAGCGAGCAGCATAGGGAAAATGTGGTGTCTGTGGCTATCTTGGATGTAAGTGCCCCAAGCAGGGGGCATTTTTTCAGGCTGACACAGAGGGTGCAGCGTGTCTTGGCCGAGTCTTAGGATGGAGGCAGCCAGACACTGAGCTGGGTGGGGTGGGAGTCCCTTGCTCAGGATGTTGAACACTAACTGGAACAGAGCTTTGGAGAATGGACTGTAGTGGGTCTGTCCTGAGTGGCCCTGGGAGAATGACTTTCTTGGTTCTTCTTCGTCTTTGCTGCCTGTGGCCTCTGGAGGCTTTGAGAGGGTGGGTGGCTTGGGGTGGTGGACAGGATCCATGAAAGTTCCTGGTTCCCAGCTGTGGTGAACACTGCAAATGGAAAATGCTATGACTAAGCTTGGAGTCTGTGTGCCCCCTGGTGGCAGCTGCCATAATGAATCCAATCTGTGGGACAGGTTCTGTGCAGCTCCCTGAACACGGGAACATTGTAGAATGTCCCAGTAGAAACCCCTGAAATCTTGGGGGTGTGCCTCCCACCTACATTTGATGTGTGGCCTCCTTACCTTGCCAGCAGCTGGTGCTCATCACACCTCCTTAGAACCTGATGGATCTGAAACTCTGTGGCACAGACATTTGTGGTGCAGGTTTGGTGCTGTGTCCCTAGCCCTGGATGGATTTGGGGATGGTCATATCCTGGCCTGAGGGATCCCTTTGTCCCTGTTGCAGCCAGAAGTGTCGTGGATTCCCAACAAGCATTACTCTGGGATTTACGGGCTGATGAAGCTGACGCTCACGAAGGCACTGCCTGCCAATCTCTCCAAAGTCATTGTGCTGGACACGGACATCACCTTTGCTACTGACATCGCGGAGCTGTGGGCCATCTTCCGGAAGTTCTCTGGTGAGGGGAGGAAGGGCCTTGGGACCAGCTGAATAGCTATATCTTTGGGAGAGGAGCCAGGCCATTGTCCTGGCTCATCTAAATGTCTGCTGCCTTTGCAGTTGGTGGGGTTCAGGGCTCTGTCCTCATTGCCAGCAACTTGCTGTGCTCCATGGACAGGGTGGGCAACTGGGAGGAGGAGGAAGGGGAGCTGCATAGGCATGGATTTGTGATGGGTGCATGCCCCTCTGGTAATGTGGGTTATCTGCATTTGTTTTGTGTTCCTTCTCCAGACAAGCAGGTAATTGGGCTGGTGGAGAACCAGAGTGACTGGTACCTGGGAAACCTTTGGAAGAATCACAAGCCTTGGCCCGCACTGGGACGTGGCTTCAACACAGGTGAGCCCAGAGCATCCACAGGTCTGGTTTTGTTGTCTTTCTGTCAGTGGTGAGGTTATGGCATGGCCTCTGGAATGAGGTAAGAGGAAGAGCCGCTGTCTGCTTCTGTTAGTTTTGCAGAGCAGGAGAAGCTGCTGCTGTCCATGTGACTGGGGAAGCAAGCTGCCAGGAAATCCACTGGGAATTGAACTCTGAGTGGCTTTAGCCACCAGGGGCTGATGGCAGGTCTGCCCAGTGGCTCCGCCTATGCCTCTTAGTTATGGCTGGCTGCTGTTCCAGCCTGGGGCCCATCTTACATGGCTGGCTGCTCTTTGATTTTGTAATGGGAGATGTGGTTCCAGGGAACTGAGACCCTTAAACTTACTGTATCTTTTGATTCTGAATTAGCTGCATGGCCACATGTGCCAGCCTTGGCTGCCCGTGCTGCCTTCCACATTGCTGCACTGCCACTGGTGGTTTTACTTGGAGGCACCACACAAGTGACAACTCACCTAGGCCTCCCCTTTATTGACTGTGTGAGTGACAGCCACCCATGCCAATCAGAAAGTTCCTGCAATGAGAGCCTTACCCATTCTCTGTACTCTGGGGTTCCTATCTTAAGTGAGTTCCTGGGCTGGGACTTCTCCAGCAGGAAACCCTGATGTCCCTGGGGCTGTGAGACATGGGGCTTCAGATCCAGGCAAGCCAGCAAGCCTAGAATCCAGTCTGCGGCTGGAATGCCCAGCAAAAGGCCTTGCCATCCCCACGACCAGTTCTCCTCCACAGCATCTCAGAGCTGCCCTGGCCCAGTACTCTCTGGAAGGGACCTGTCTGGGGCTGAGCTCGGGTGGCTTACTGCCAGATAAGCTGCATCAATCACGGCTGCTGGGCTGACTGGTGCCGGGGTGATGCAGGGACACCTGTGACCTTCTGCCTGCTCCTTTTCAGGGGTAATCCTGCTGCTGCTGGAGCGTCTGCGCCGGATTGGCTGGGAGAAGATGTGGCGGCTGACAGCAGAGCGGGAGCTCATGAGCATGCTGTCCACCTCACTGGCAGACCAGGTGTGAAGTCCCAGCCTCAGGCTCTTCTTCCTTGACCTGGTCCTACTTGTGGGCAAATTGGATGCAGGAAGCTGCAGGTGGGGGAGCAACCCTGGGGCCATGGGGTGCTGCTGACATTATAGACTACATTGGTTGTGCAGGATGCACTGGCTTCATGCTAGAGGCCTGTAACCTTCCCACCCTATCAGCTCAGCTTCACTCCTGACCTGCAGCATTTCTTGGATTTCAGTCTGGACACCTGCACAGGACCTGGTTACTGCACCCAGCTGGGTGGTGGTATGGCATGGATGAATATGTAGATCCTGCCTGCCTGACTCTCTTGTCCCCTCCTCAGGGTTTGTCCTCCTACCCTTGGGGGATACCCAGAGTTGCCTAGCTCCTTGTGTGCTCACTGCCACTTCTCTTTTAGGACATCTTCAATGCAGTGATTAAGCAGAACCCAGTGCTGGTGTACCAGCTCCCCTGCTTCTGGAACGTGCAACTGTCCGATCACACCCTCTCAGAGCAATGTTACTCAGAAGTCTCTGATCTTAAGGTGGGTTTCCCTGGCTGTGGTTTCCCCATTCCCAAGAAGAGCTGCACAGCATTAGAGCATTGCACTTGGGCCCAAGAACCTCACATCTGCCCTGCTGCTGGCTCGGAGGGTAGCATGGCGGAAGGTGCACCTAGGCCCACTATGGGTGTGAGGACGCACAGTGTTTGACTGTGTCCCTGATCCTCCCACCCACCTTTCTCAGGTGATCCACTGGAACTCGCCCAAGAAGCTGTGGGTGAAGAACAAGCACGTGGAGTTCTTCCGGAACCTCTACCTGACCTTTCTGGAGTATGACGGAAACCTGCTGCGCAGGGAGCTCTTCGGCTGTACCAGCCTGCACAGTCCACCCAAAAACCAGGTGAGCCCTTGCTAGTTGCTAGCCTTGTACTTGACTCTTGCTTCCCCCTGACATGTGGAAATGGGACCTGAGACATTCTGTCCCTCTGCTGGCTCCATCCTCACCATCTCTGGAGACTGTGAGGTTAGTGTCTCCATTGCTCATCTCCATGGTGCTATCAAGTCTCGTGGAAAGCCTGCCCTTCCCTCCTCTACTTATTCTTTTGTTGTGTTCTAGCTGCAACAAGCCCTGGAGGACCTAGATGAGGATGACCCCTGCTATGATTTCCGCCGACAGCACCTTATGGTGCACCGCGTCCACCCGTTCTTCTTGCAGTACAAGGCCCCAGCCTCACCTGACCCTGTTGATGTCACCCTTGTGGCCCAGCTCTCCATGGACAGGTACTTGAAAAGGACTGAGAGGAAAAGATGGAGGGCAGGGTTCCACTGTTGAGGAATGGGAAATTTCAGCCACCTGTGGGCTCTCTAAGCAGGTTCATCAGCCCTGGAGCCTTGTTACCCAAGCAGAAATGCTATCAGACTGATGGTAAGTCCAGTTGTGTTTGATAGAAACATCATTTCTGTCAGGGGGTGCAGGATCTTTACTCTTGAAGAGACTGGGGTTCAAACAGGAGTTGTAGCACAAATTAAATATTTCTACTTTGATTCTGGGACTGCATAATCACAACTCAAATCTTGAACTTGTATTTTATGAAAACGAGAAGCATTTCTAGCCCTCATGGCTGCAAAGATACACCAGATTCATAGCTTTGAGGTTATCTGATGCAGCAATGTCTGAGTTTTCAGAGAGCCTGAAACACCAAATGCAGGAGTTGTGAACTGCTTTTTCATCTCAGTGGGATGTTAAGTCTGCAACCTAAAGATGACACTTTGAATGTTAATATTTGCTGTATACTGACAGGAAAAGATAGTGGATGTGGGTATTCCCCAATTCCAGACTCCCTCCCCACATGCCACAAGCACTGTAGATCAGTGATTCTTAACCTTTTGTGAGTTGCAATGCACACTGTTGCATTGTGACCTTATGGGACACACCAGCCCATCCACCCCAGGCCAAGTCCAGCCATCTCCCCACCTCTTTGCGATGCACTTACTGCTGTGTGGTGACACAGTAATGTGTCCTGACACAGCAGTTCAGAACTGCTGCTGTAGATAGCTATTTAACTCAACAACTCCCCTGATTTTTATAGTGTAGTTATATGGTAACCTAAATCTGTGGCATGTCTGGAGTTGGCACAGAATACCCATCATTTCCAGTAAAGTCTGATGAATCTAGGGGGCTTGCTATGGAATCCAGGTTCAGTTTGCTGTGGAGTGTGCTGCAGAGCCTTGGATGCTATATCTGTGGTAGCTGGTTAAGGGAAGAGAAGAGGGGCAGTGAAAGAAGGGCAAGACTGAGCAGCATCAATAGTGTAGGGTGGGAGGTTTGCTCAGTCTCCTCTGCTTGGCTGTGTCCACTGCTGTTTTTCTGCCTTCTCAAATTACCATGTCACTGGCTTTGATCTGTCCAGTCTTGCACTGTTTCCCTTTGGCTTGCAGGTTACAGATGCTGGAGGCAATCTGCAAACACTGGGCAGGTCCCATTAGCCTGGCGCTGTACATGTCAGATGCAGAGGCTCAGCAGTTCCTGCGCTATGCTCAGGGCTCGGAGGTGCTGAGCAGCCGCAGGAATGTCGCATACCACATTGTATATAAAGAGGGGCAATTCTATCCTGTCAATCTGCTGCGCAACGTGGCGTTGACTAATGCACAGACGTCCTATGTCTTCCTGACGGACATCGACTTCCTGCCCATGTATGGGCTCTACGATTACCTCAGGTGCGACCTTCTCCGTCCAGCCCAATCTAGTTGTTCACCCTCTGGGGCCCAGGTGGGATGGTTCTCTCCGGGTTGTTATCAAAGGTTCAGTCCAGTTGAAGTGTCTCAAACAATGGGGCTCTCAGCCCTTCCTCAGGAGGTGACTCCTCAGCTTTTGGGCCTCTGGGGGCAGGAAGCTTCTCATTTTTGTTGGTGCAGGCTGAGCTTGAGCCCTCAGGTGGGGGATCGTGCTGTTACATGTGCAAGTGAACCGTTGCTTGGGGAAGGAGACATCTCTTCTACGCTACTGAGTGTGGGTGCTGCATCCTTTCCCTACATGGTGGAACTTAAGGACCTTTAGACTCTACCGTCAGCCTTGCATTAAGAGAGGACAAGATCCTCTTGAACAGTGGCTTTCAAACTTTTTTCCTCAGGATCCAGTTGAAGAAAAAAATCATTTATGCCCACAACCCAACAGTTACATCTTTGAGTGATGCATTCCAGTCTTTTGGTGGCAGTAGCAGGAGGTGCCATGACTCAGTACTGAGTCCTGGCCCTAAGTCTGAAGACCACTGCTCTAGAAGAGCCTGCTGCTGCCCTTCCAGTATCTATTAATGGAGCTACTGGGGCCAAATAAAATGACTGTGGCTCTTTGCTCCTGCTGTGGTGTCGGTGATGTGGGAAATAGTTGCCTCTTGCTGGCTCCACGCCATCTTGGTGAGGCCTCACGCTTGCCCCTCCCTACTCCAGGACTTCCATCTGGCAGCTGGAGCTGCCCCAGAGGAAGGCAGCGCTCATCGTGCCAGCATTTGAGACCCTGCACTACCGGCTCACCTTCCCCAAATCCAAAGCGGAGCTGCTTTCCATGCTGGACATGGGCTCCCTCTACACATTCAGGTAGGTGCTAGAGCCTCTCTTCTCCACCCAGCAGGCTCTTGGCCCTTCCCCATTTGTGGAGTTATGGTGCAGCCCAGGCCCAAATATTCTTTGTATGTGCCTGTGTCTGGATTTCTGTTCTCATGCTGCTGCCCTCTGGGTAGTCAGATGAGTAGCCTTGTGCCTCTCTCCATAGCACCAGTGCTCAGGGGGCCCTTTGCAGTTTGTCTGTGGAACTGGAAGGCTTTGTTTGGTCCCATCTGCGTCGTGTGCTTCATTCCCCCCACCCCTCTCTCTCTCTCTGAAGGTACCACGTGTGGCCCAAGGGCCATGCCCCAACCGACTATGCCAAGTGGCGGACAGCCACGGTGCCATACCGTGTGGAGTGGCAGCCGGACTTTGAGCCTTACGTTGTAGTGAGGCGTGACTGCCCCCAATATGATGAGAGATTTGTGGGCTTTGGGTGGAACAAGGTGTCCCACATCATGGAGCTAGATGCCCAGGTGAGTGAGGAGTCAGTGGAATTTCCTAGGCAAGAAGGACCCACACTCTGCTTTGTGCAAGGACTCCACTGGGGGGCAGCTACTGAGTCCTTCCCAGCATGAAGCTTCCTTTGGACTAAGCTTTGCTGCCCCAAACAGGTGGTCTGGCCCCCAGGGGTATGGGGAGAGCCTTGCCTCTGTGTCTGCTTTGCTGACCTCCTGCTTCTCCCCAGGAGTATGAACTGTTGGTCCTGCCCAATGCCTTCATGATCCACATGCCTCATGCCCCCAGCTTTGACATCTCCAAGTTCCGCTTGAGCACTGGCTACCGGGGCTGCCTCCAGACACTGCGGGATGAGTTCCACCAGGACCTGTCGCGTAGGTATGGTGCTGCTGCACTCAAATACCTCACTGCGGAGAGGAGTCTGTGATGTCCTGGGACAAGGATGGCAGTAGACTGGAGGGGGCAGCCCACCTCTTTCCTATGTGGCTCGCTGTGAAGCCCCTCCCTGAAAGGGATCAAACCTGCAGCACAGGAACCGTAGGGATGGAAAGAGCCCAGCGTGAGGATCCAATGTGGCTGAGGCAGTGGAGTGGCAGGGCTAAGAGTTTCTTTGTAGCGGCTGAAAGCCTAAGCCAGAGATTGGGCCACGTTGGGACCCTCAGCAAGGGGGCTATATGGAGACCACTTCAGTGGCACATGTGGGATTGATCCCTACCATTCAGTTTCCAGGGCTTGTAAATGGCCCCAGTGATGGGGCTCACATGCAGGCCCCTTGGACACTCGTTTCTCAGCCTTATGAGTCTCTTTGTCCAAAAGTCTTACCTGACATTTGGCAAGATGCTGCCTTGCTCAGTTTAACTGCTTGTCCCCACTGCATCCTCTGGAGTTTTGCCTCCTTCAGGTCCCTGCATAGTTACTGCTGTTGCATGTAGCTAGCTCTGCAAGACGGGCTGAACATCCTTAATCTCTTGACTGAATCTTCCCTGTGCCTAGGAGTGTGTATGGTGGTGGGGGGAAGGAGGACTGAAGCACGCTGGAGTACTGTTCTTGGTTTTCCCCTTGGGAAGAGCCTACAGAATGGGTATCTTAGAGCAGTCATTCCCACCCTTTTCCTCTGCTGTGACAAAACTTGGTACCTTTAATTATTTTGAGTCACTCCACCACATAGTCTCCAAATGAACTTGTGAATATTCAGGAGCCAATCCAGAACTTTTTGAGAAGTTTTTCAAAAAATTCCCTGGCATACCTCAGGTCTGAGAGCACCCCTGTGTACTACAGCACACTGGTTCGGAATTACTTTCTTAAAGCAGTGGCTTTCAAATTATGGGTTTTGACCCCAGTACTGGGTCGCAGACCCTCAAGTACTGGGTCACGGCACCCCCTTTCTCTGCTGCCAGAAGACTGGAATGCATTGTTCAAAGATGTGATTGTTGGGTCACGGGTATAAATGATTTATATCAGGGGTAGCCAAACTTATGGAACTCAAGAGCCACACACATTGATTATTCAACCTTCAAGAGCCACACTGAGGTATATAGCCCTATACTTTTACCTACTAAATTGATTTGCTGACATTTTTCTGTGAGCCATGCTTTTTCATTCAAGAGCTACATGTGGCTCTCAAGCTGCAGTTTGGCCACACCTGATTTATATCAATTGGGTCCTGAGGAAAAGTTGGCTTACAGCTTGTTGAAGGTGCAGGGCTATAACACTGCAGTGTAGCCATTGGGCCCAGGCTCTGGGGTCCTTGTTGCTTGTTTAGAGGTGGATGTGTACAAAAGTGTGCCAGTCTCTCATTGGCTGGGGGTCTGTGCACAAAACACTGGCCTGGTTGCTGACCTGAAGGTTTGATTTCTGCACATTCCAAGAAGCTTTAGCTAAGACCCCCACATGGCCCCACTTCAGGATAGCCTATGCCACTAACCTCCACATGCAGCTTCCCACAGGGAATAAGAAGCCCTGTACATTTTTCCCACATTGTCTGGATGTGAGTTTAGTTTGGTTCCCCTTGCTGTCATATCCCTGGATTCTTCCACATGCTAAGGAAGGCTGGTGTTGCAGATCAGTCAGGGGACCAACAGCATGTTTTGTTCAGGTCTGTGCCTTGGAGCTGAGTTGGTATTGGATGAATTGCCCAGTGTATGTGTGTGGGGTGTCTGTCATGGTAAGTGTCCAGACCCTGCCACCCTAGGAATAAGTTGTCCGCTGGTGGGCCACTGCTGGCTTGGCAAAACCTCTCTTGGTATCAGTACAAGGCTTGGAATGAAAAAGCCTGAATCTTGTAAGGCTGATGCTGACCATGCAGGGAGAAGTGGCTGGGGGCCCCCTGCTGGGAAAAGCTTTGGGCATGTGCTCTTTCACAGCCATCACACACACAAGATGGTGGGTGTGGCCACTATTTAAGTTATTTATGGTGATTTCTCACAAGGTGTAAATGATTAGGGTGTTCTGGGGTTTTTAGCCTATTTCTTCCTTGCTGATGGTGCCGAAGTATCTTCGGCCCAGTCGTGGCTGGACTCTCTGCTCTTTGCTTCCTGGTACTAATCTGAACCACAAGAGCTGCAACTGTGCTGGAACCAAAATCTTCTGGTCTGGTTAGGGCAGGCTGAGTGGCTGGTGCCACTGTCTCTAATTCTCTGTAATTTTTAATTAAAGCTTTTTTATTCTTTTTCAAACCCTGTGGTTATTGTGTCAATTTGTTTGATGGGGGGGGCATGGAGTGGGGCTCAGACTGGTAGAGAATGTGAAGTTTCCTTTCCTGGGGCAAGGGTTGGGTGAGGACCTACACCTGTGTCACAAGACTAGGGAAGGATCTCAACTATTCCCAGCACATGGTGTGCCTGTGGGAGGCCTCATTGCCAACAGGTATTACCTGTATGCTAGCTCAATCAAAGCAAGTGCAGCCACAGCAGGACAGGTAAGGGCAAGGGCTTGCTGCCTCACTGCACTCCCACCTGTGTCCCTAGGTACTGAGATAGGGAGCTACACCCCTCATGCTGGGTCTACTGCTATTTCTAGTGTGCTAGCTCAATCTGAATTAGGAAATTACAGCTCCAGCTGCAGTGGAGGTACCTGCTTCTACACCCATTCCTGGTCATCTTGAAACCTGCTTCCTTTCTGGGTGAGCTGTTGTATAGGAAAGGGAGCACAGTAAGGCTAACAAGCAGTAGTAGACCTGATAACTTCACTTGGCAAAAAGAAAAAAGGCCACTGCATGGCCCCCTAAGCCTTTATTAGTAGCAGGAAAGATCACTCTCTCATTGGGGCTGTGACTGGACATACAGTTGTGCTTTGCAAAAGTGACTACAAGGGGCATAAGTAGGATTAGGGTGGGGGTGGTTTACGCTTGCTAATGGAAGGTCAAAGACACCCTCTTGACATGTAAAAACACATTTTTTCTGTAGCTGCTGAAAGCACATCCTGGGCACCTAACCATCACGCTGGGCTCCTTCCATCTCACCTCTCATCCCTCTAAAAAACATTCTGCAGAGCAAGGTTACCCTGTGTCATGCCTGCTGCCCTGCGGCTTTTCATAGGTTTGCACAATTGTAACTCAGCAGCCCTTACTACCCAGTTTTGCTCATATGCAGAAGAGGGAATGGTGTCCAGCTCTGGGAGCGGAGCAGAGTTGGTGCTCACGGTCTAATAACCAGTTTAATCCCTAATGGCAGAAGCTCGGATACTGAGAGGGGGCTGGGAAGTCAAGAGAAGTGGCTTTGTACCCAGTTACATCAGACCAAACCCTTACTTTGTGAACTGGCTGGGATGCTTTGCCAACACTCCTAGTAACAAAAGCAGAGCCCCACGAGTCAACCAAAGCTATATGAGCCAAGGCTAGAACATCATCTACTGAAGTGAAGTTGATGCTGTTACCCTGCATCTGTGCTAGGAGACATGTAGAACTGCAGATTAGCAAATGTTAGCTAAACCTCCCTAAACTTGACTGCTTTTCTTAGATGAGGTCAACAGTAGAAATCGAGATGGGTTTTTTGGTGACATTTCTCTAGGCCAGTGGTTCCCAAAATGTTCTTGCTACCTTTTATTAATTTGAGGCACACCCTGCAATAGGTTCCAAATGAACTCATGAATATTCATGAGCTAATAAGCCAATCCTGAGCTCTTCAAAATAGTTGTGGCACAGGCTCAGAGCTGACAGTTGAGGAACCACTGTTCTAGGCTGTCTCACACACTGCCTCCCCCCCCCCCCATTTAGATGCAGTTTTATCCTGCCTTAAAAAGTGATTTTCCTGTGCTAGTTTACATGGGCAAAAGTGTTTTTGGTGGTCTAATGTGTCACTTCTCCAACCAAAGTAGCTATGTGTATGTTAAGAGGGTTTGCTAGTAAAATCTCTTCTAGTACAGACATAACCTTAACCAAGCCAAACCATAAGCTGTGGCCTATGCTTTGAAAAAGAAGAGACTACAAGCCAGGGGCCTGCAGTAAACTGAGTCCAGTCTGAGTCCCCATTACTGTGTTTGGGCATGTGTCAGCTTGAAGGAGCCACCCATTAAAAAGGTGTGAGATAAACACACATCAGCATGATAGCTAGCCCTGTGTTCTTGTCCCTGAACACACTCTTAGTGACCAAAACTGTGAGTTTCCTATGTAAGCAGGAGCTACTGCAAGCAGAAATGATGTGCCTGTCTGCCTGCTTGGGGTGACCCTTGCAGACAATATAGCTGTTTGATAAAACTACACTGTGAACCTTAAATGGAGGCTGAACAAGTTCACCAATTGCTGGAGATGAATCCCTGAGCTCCCACTGTCAGCTGTTAAAGTTCTTTCAGGCCCAGGTGCCCCTGGTAGTGATGGAGGATGCTGTCCCCAACTGGTAAACATGGCTACAGAGACAAGAGATTTTTATTGTTTTATTTAGTAAAATGTTAAAATAAATAAATACAAATTGATCAGATGCTCTGTATCCCTATCCCCCACCCCTTCTCCCTCCCTTACTTTAATTTGCTAAAATCTAAACACAGTTGTACCAAAACTGAAACCACAAGGGACGTGAAGGCTACAGAGAGAAGGCAGCAAAGAGACTGCGATTCACTATTAGCATCAGGCTAAAAAAAAAAAATAGAGATTTAAAAAAAAAAAAAAAACCCAGCTCAGGAGTCAGTATTATTCTCATTATTCAATTCTGTGAAACCAAAGTGGTACCATTAAAAAAGAGGGTATTTTACACCAAGGCCTGCAATGAGGGGATGCTCTGGAATGGGAGGCAGCACAAGAGATGCTGGGGTTGCCTGGCACAAATGACAGAAGAGGAGAGGAGAGATTGCATGGTATCAGCATATTAAGGGTCTTTGTTCCTGTGCGCGACTAAATGTGTCACATGTGGATGTGAAAAATCTATTCAACTAAAGCAAAAACCTACTTTTGCAGTAGTGCCTGGAGCACTGAGCACTTACGCTTTTTATCTTTCATACACACGTATCCTGAAGGAGTTTGTGTCACGAATACTGCTCAGTCCTGCCACAGGCATATGGGATGTTAAGACTACAGCTGGTTACAAAAATTAGACCCCATCAAGACAGCTGCCTCCCTGTTTCTTTATCTAGAACCCAGTGCCCAAATCATTAGCTTGTGTCTGAGGTTTTTCCACCTGCTATAGGGACTTGAAATTAGCTTACAAACAGCTCACAGGTAGGTGTAATGATGCCAGGGGCTGAAGACATCTGTGAAGGCGGGGGAACGGCAGGATGGCCCAGGTGATTTGGACTAAAGTACAGAGTTTCCTCAAGCTTAATGGCTTCAATGTGACCCATAACAATTTAAAAGCTGGTCAGGGGTCCACGTGTGAAATGAGTTATTGGGTTTCAGTGCAGCTCTTAGTGAACCAGTGTCTATAGCACCAAGTCCATCACCTCATGGCACTAATTTTACATTTCATTGGCCTGTGCAGCACCCGTACTCCTTTGTGTCTGTACGTAAGGGGTAAGAAATGACAATGGCCAAGGGGAATGTTTAAACATGGTGCTAATCAGCATCATGAACACATGGGGCTCCTTCATAACTCACTGTATGGCTCAGCTTGGCCCTGTAGCTTTCAAAGTGCTGTGTTCTCTGCATGAGTCCTCCGCTCCCATCACTGTACAGCTACCGCTTATCTCAGCCATTCCTTGCTTTCGCACCACGGTTACATGGACAGAAAAGTTAAATTTGTTCCCTTAATTTTTGCAGTGAGATTAACTATTCCATGTTAGCATCTCACTACAAAATCCTAAAGGGCAGCCAGGCACTCCTTGCATCTACTGTGAGGTAAAGGCAAGGTCAACACTACAGCACCTGGTTTACCGTCTGTAAAAACGATAAGTGCCTTGTCTTCCCTCGGTTTTTCCAGTGTGCCAAAGCATATTAGTGAATGGTAAAATCACTTTAATTTTTTTTGCCAGTAAAGACCTAGCCTGAATGTGGGAGCTTTCAGTACACTCGCCAGGCTGGGTGGCCCTGGTTTGTTCAGGCTGGGAAGTGGCGACTGCATTTTTATTTTTACATTTCCCAAAGAAGCTGTGGCTGCCTGTCGCTGCTGGTACTGGCAGTGACCCAGAGACACAGGACATTTTGAAAGGGAAAAAGGGCTGTTAAATGCTGCTCTCAGTCTGAAAGTCAGTGAATTATTTTTAGCCATTGCTAACTAAAATGAGGAACCAGATAAAAATTGTTAGGGATAACAGACTGGTCCAAAGCAAGCAATAACACGCAATCCTCTGCTTCATTTCCAACTGCTACTGTGTCCATGCATCCAGTCTTATCAGTGCCTGATAACCAATGAATGAGAAAATTAACACCTGCTCTTTACACAGAAAGTGTAAAATTACCAACCTGTATTTAACAGAGGGGGAAACTGAGGCACAGAAGTTGTTTATTTTCTTTTTTTCCCCAAAGGTGGACACACATTTTGGGGTACCAAACTTGAGACACTTTGATGTTTAGAGGTACTGAGTCCCACTTGCTTAATACAGAGTTGGGGGTCCTGAGTACTTCTGGAAAAAATCTGACCTTGGTTTTTATGCTGGCTATGCAAAAATGAGAAGAAACTACTGAAAAATTTCCCCTAAAAGCCTACCCAAGCCCAGATAATAAACCAGTAGAAGAGCTGGGATTACAACTCAGGAGTTACTGGACTGATCAGCCCATTGGGCAATTCGGCTTAATGAGACCAAATTTCTCTTTTCTGGCTCAGAGGCAGCAGCCAATTCTTCATTCTTTCCAGCAACGCTGCTGAAGGAAGCTTTTGAGCACCAGAGAAGAAAGAGGTAGGAAGTGGCTGAGTTTATGCTGCTGCCATTGTAAATAAGTAAATAATTTACAAAGCAAAACTTTTTAGTGGTAAACTCCCTGCTAACATGCCAAGACAATGACATCACAACAACCAGGACCAGTTAGCAGCCTTTTCCTGCCTTTTGTCCACTTAAACAGCTTTTCTGGGCAGGGAGGCTCTGAAGCACCTGGGTGCACACTGGGCACTACATATGATAGCTACTATGTGTACTAACACGTGCACACTGAATTTGCATGAGAATTGTCCCCAGTCAGGTACCAATGAGCTGCTTCTTAACCTAGATGGATGCTCTGAGAGATGCTGGCAATGGGCCCTCCTTACTTCTCAAGATACTTGTCTTTCATCATTTGAAGAGCTTCCCTAAAGTAGGAAAAATTTTCTTTTGAAAAAGAATCAAGTCATGGTACAGAAGAGAGCAAGTGAACGAACAGAGATTTTCTGCCTCTCAGGGTCCTAGGCCCAGCCCCTTCACTGTACCTTTACTCTATAACTGCAGCACAGCTCTTCTGGTCCGAGCCCTCGCTTGTCTCTGCGCCTTTGGGATAGTTCCTATGTTTCTTCATGTCATCTTTCCTTTCTCTCCCAGCTGTTCTCCCTTTCCTCTCCCTACCCTAGTTCTTCCCCTCTGTTCTTTCCTTTACTTTCTCTGCACTGTCCACACACCCTCAGGCCTCTGCTCCTGCTCTCAGGTTTGTTTTTGTTTCTCCAGTGCCCATCCACTGCTCACCTCCAGAACAGGGAGCTGAGAAGCAGCACAGATGTTGGTCAAGGCTGGTCAGTAACTCCTGTACATGGTGGCTGTGGCTGAGCACATCTGCCTTTAGGTTTACCATTTGCTGCATTGCCCAGAGTCAGACTGTGTTTACACTGGTATTTTCCTCTTAAAATATACTGTTGCTATCACTGCTCCAAGTTCCCCCAAGAGAGCACTAGTACAAACTAGCTGCCTAGCATTTAAACTTAACTTAACCGAGCAAGTTTAAGCAACACTGTAGTTTGAACACCACAAGGTCACCAGTGCCTTGCCTCCAGTACAGTTCCTGCTATTGCTGCACCTTTAGTGAAACTGCATGGGTGGGGAACTGGAAACAGGCATGTCATTAAATTGATCTGCTAAGACTATGCACACCAATGCAATGTATGAATGACATTTTATTGTTTAAATTCCAACTATGTGCTCATATATGCTCATCCTGTACAAGACACAAAAATACAGACAGTTCTTGTCCCAGTCCACAAAATGAAATGGGAAAGATGGGATACACTGGTTAGTCCACAGAAGGATTTCTGAAGCATCGTTGCATCCCTTCCTGTGGATGCTATCACAGGATTGAGTCTTTATATGAGGGAGTGGGATGACAAGAGGATGGCAGCTTAGAGGGAAGTCTGGAATTCCTGCACCTACATGGTTCCTTGGGCATTCCTTTCCACATCTGATGGCCAACAGCATGGATCTGAAGCAACACAGTGCAGCTGCTCAGCCAAGGTGCATTCAGAGATTCAGCTTTCTGTTGCAGAGGTGTCTTCTAAATAGTGAAGATAAAAGAGTTCTCTTCCGGTTGGTGATAGAACTTGTGAATGTCCTGGGGTGGGGCAGTTTGTTGACCAAGGTAGCCAAGGATTCCTTGATAATGCCAAGCAAGTCAGGTGCGTGTGAAAACATTTATCCATTCTCTTTCTGGGTTGAAAAAAAACATCTATGCAGGTTCTCTTCTGTACAGAAGAATCCAGGAAGAAGCCATCTTGACAGTAAGGAAATGGAAATCTGCAGCAACCTGGCAAAACAGTTTTCCCTGAATCCTCAGCCTCCAAGAATGCCTTCTAGCCTGATTGCCAGAATATAATTGCTATTGCCCATATGAGAAGGGGAGGGAAGAAGGGGCTGAGGGAGCTTTACAGTGGGTGTGGTTTGGGTGTGGCTGGGCTGTTCTTCAGAGTGCGCTGCTCCAGGGGGCCCCACTCCTGGCAAGCTGCAGCACCGCACTGGCCGCTCTCCTTCCTCCCCATGGGGATGCACAGCTGGCTGGGAGTAGACGGGGAGCACTGCTCCGCCCCTACTGTCGAAAGGCCAGTCTGGCAGGTGGGTAGCAAAGCTTTTGGACCTGTTGGTCTGCCGCCCTCCGCCTCCCCACTGCTCCACAAGCGCACAGGTAAGTGAAGCAGGTGGTGGCTATGGGGCCCCCTTACAGCTCTGAGACCCTAGGCCACCGCCTGCTTTGCTTACCCCAAAAGCCACCTCTGCTCAGATGTGCTACACTTCTTAGCAGACCAGGCATAGTGCCAAGTACTGTATCAAACTTGCCATAGTCTGGGTCCTAGAAGGTGGTTGTAGGAGAGAGGCCCACTGTTCACCTCAGACCCCTTGCCAACCACAATTTGTGGCTGTGCCCTGAGTAAGGATGGGGATAGAATTGGCAGACAAAGTGCCTAGCGGCTGGTGCAACAAAACATACTCCCCGATGTCTGGTCATGTCTTCACTACTCTTCTGTCCTTTGAGAAGGCTGTGGTTGAGACCAGACTAGGAAAGCCTCCAGCAGAACAGTCCATTTTTTAAAAACAGGTTTAATATTCATACTATTAAGCTGGTGCAAAGGGAGCACGCAGACATGGCTAAGCCTTGCTGGGGGGAAAAGCAGCAGTGCAAATTCACTGAGGCTGTTTTGCTACCTGTGTTACAAGGACCTCTCTAAATATTCCAGGTACCCGAGGCAGCAACAAGAGAAGGATTTCACCCTGGGCCTTTGTGAATGCTGGCCACGCTTGAAGTACACGGGGTGGGCCTGGGACAGCCCCTAGAAGAGACTGATTTGAGGTTGAGAAGGTCAGGATGAACATTCACATCTCTAGACAGCTTGGATATGGATTTGCTTTCTGAAGCCTTCTTATACTATGAAGAAAATATATCATCAATTTCCTACCAACAACTAAACTCACAGATCTGCCCATGAAATCTCCACAACTCTAGGTAGACAGATGTAAATTCTCGTCATTACCAATAGAATCACATTTGCAAGTAAGGGTGAATAAGATTCTTGTCTTGCTCAGGTAACTTAACAGATCCTGTTAACTGTGATTCCCAAGGGACAAATCATTTTATCCTACCACTGATAATTACCTGCCAGTGATGCACTCAAAGATCCATTAAACTCCCCACACTGTCCACCAAATAATCCATACCAGTGTACTTTGTGACTCACTGTTTTGTACAGTGCTGAGCACAATGCTGGCTCTAAAACAAATCATAAGGCTAAGTATTCTGCCAAGGCTGTGTGGTATCCCAGAAATACACCTTCCAGCCATTTTGAGAACAGATTGCAAGTATAAGGAAAACTACTTATAAAATACATTTGTTCTGTTTCTGAGCAGTGAGAAAGGCAGCATGATAGTGCCCTGACTATTGGGTTGGGAGCCAGAAATCTCTCTGGTACTGATTCCCTTTGTTGCTTCACTTTAACTCCCTCCCTCAATTTCTCCATCTTTAAAATGAGGATAAGAAGTCACCTACTCCCTGGCAGTGCCATAAGGATTAGTTAATGTCTGTATGCTGCTTAGGAAATAAATAATGCTAAGTATTGTTATATGTAGCTTACCACATGGTCTCAGTTCAGAGGAATTTAGAATTGGAAAGGTTTCACAGATTCAGACCATACCAAATATGACAGGGGAAAAAAAAGAAAAAAAAAAGATATCAGTACAAGCTAAAAGAGGACTACTAACCAGTTGTAATTTCTGCATTGTTTGGGACTTCTCTGAACAGCTAAAAAGTATATTTTATTTTTTCTTCAGTAAACTTCAATTCCCTTACTGCCAAATGTTTCTAACGGGACAGCAGTGGCTCTGCTAATGTCAGTCCATCTCTGGGAATGGTACCTGCCGAGTCACTGATGTTGCTGCAGAGCCAATAGGGGAAGCATACCAAAAAGGATCAGAGAGAAGGAAACAACAATCTACTAGAGAACATCAAAAGCTCGAAGCTAAGATCATTTCTCCGCCAGACCGGAGTGGAATTTAATGTAGGCTCTTGTAGTCTGCAGGATTTTTTCCAACCAGAACTTTAAGATGGGTAGAAATTAGACCCAAGTAAATTGACAAATCCCTTCCAAAACTAGAGACAAGCAGACACCTCAGAAAAGGGACAATGGGTGTGTTCACAGAGGTGGCGTGAAAAAGGCAAGTATTAAGGTCTCCTGAGTGATACACTGCCTTTCAAAACCAGTAAGGCCACTGCTGAATTCAAATGGTAGCCCCTTGCAGTAACAAGCAAAGGAGAGGCCAAGCCAGTTCTCACCTTTCAAAGGCACTCAGGGGCCCCTAGTGGCAGAGTGCTCCAAGCAGCACCATGAAGATAACACTGGGACAATCACAGGAATTGCCATGCCAGCGAGGACTCAGAGTCCATCTAACCCAGTTCACAGAGACTAGTATTTTCAGAGAGAGGTGCAAAAACCTCTACAGTGGCTGGCTTATGCCTTAAAGCAAGAGGGTTTATATCACTGGTTGCTTTTCTCTCATTATCCCTATAAATATTTCACCCTTTAAAAGTCCTATTAAGCAACTGGCCTCAATGATATCTCATGGCAACAAGTTACACAGGCTTATTATGTTTTGTTATTTCATTTACTCAGTTTAAAATTTGTTTTGCTGGCTGCAGTTCTGCTTTGCCACTCCAGCTAAATGATCCTTGCTGCTGAACTGGTTTCAGAAGAGAACACATACATTTGAAGACAAAGTCTAGTTTACCACAGGGCCAGCCAAGAAGAGCACACAGGAATTCCTCCTCCAAACCTACTGACAAATGTAAGAAATGTAGATCAACTCCAGAGGTGCAAAAGTGTTCACTTCACTGGAAAAAGGGCAAAATAAATGTTAGTGAAAATTGACACTTAAGGAGAGTGAAGGAGACAGCCTTAACCATCTTCCAGAAGTGTATGCAGCTGCGGCAGCAGTGAGGTTCTCAGAGTATGCCAGAAAGGGTCATGGTGTTCATTCTGCTTTGCCAAGAACATAGTAGACAAAATGCAAACCTGTTCAGTGTTCTATTGGCCGCACCACAGCAGCTCTGCCTGACTACCAAAACACATGACCACTCATACCGCACAAGCAGCTCTGCTCGAGTCCGTCTGCATAAAGGGCCAAACAGGACTCCCACTGAGGGCATGGGAATTTTGGCCACTGATTTCAGTGAGAGCAGTCTTTGGCCCAATGTATTCATGTAACTGGGCAGCCCTGGGACACACCCACTGCATGTCCAGGATCAGCACTCTTAACTGACACAATCCCTATGACTATGCAACTCACAAGACAGGCTCTGCTACCCACAGTGACACAAGGGCTGTGTCTATACTAGCAAATTAGTTTAGATTAAGGGGGCTTAATCCGGACTAACTTGGTCCCTGTCTACACGAGGCTTTGCCTCGTTTGAGCTAAAAAATTTAGTTAGTTTGAACTAGCACAATGTAGTCATGCTAGTTCAAACTAAGTAAGTTCAAGCTAAGCAGTAGTTCGAACTAACCACATTTTTTTAGTTCAAACTTTTAGTTTGAACTAGCCACGCTTTTTCAGTTCGAACTAAAAAACGTGGTTAGTTTGAACTAACTCTGAACTGCTTAGTTTGGACTCAGCACATCAAAACCGAGCAGTTAGATGTAGACATAGCCGATAATACTAAAGAGAAAGAACAAAAGAAGACTCCAGGTGTAACATATCTACTATCTTCCACCCCCATTATCTCTATACCTGTGCTCCAATCAGTCCATATTTAAATATTACAAAAATATAAAGGCTTTACTAATCATGCTGCCAGTGGTCTTCTCTGGGCTACTAATGCAGCAAAGAATGGGGAGATGTGATAAGAGGAGAGACAAGACAGAGAGCTCCTCCTGAGAGAGTGAGTTGCAGCACTTTATGATTTGGTTATACTCAGAATTCAGCAAGTGGCATGTATGATATAACCTACGGAAAGCTGCCCCACTGGATTTTAAAATACAAGACATGGCAGAATGTCATCATAATAGGCAAAGTCTGTGTCAAAAAATTCTAAGCACACAGCATTTTCTCCAGTTCTGACACCTTTTTAATAGAAATCACTTGTTTAGGAAACAAATAGCACTTTTGTAATTTTTACAATGTTTCTTACCTTGATCTTATTTTAAGTAACACTAGGAAGACCTCAATATCTTTTATTTTCCTTTTTAATTTTAAAAAAGTTGTTTTTTCCCCAGATACAAAGATTTTGCCCTTGCATAAAAAAACAGTGCCCAAAACGATGACACAAGGACTCACAAAGACTCACTGTATCTCACTGACACTATTACTTCTAAACTATACCATGCAAGGTCCCATCTACCTCTTTAATTAGACTGTCAGCCTGAATAATAGCTTTTCTATTCCTTATTTATTTTTTGTTAC
Source organism: Podocnemis expansa (assembly GCA_007922195.1). NCBI lineage: Eukaryota > Metazoa > Chordata > Testudines > Podocnemididae > Podocnemis > Podocnemis expansa. The sequence goes on along the minus strand of ML681963.1, from coordinate 99,222,822 downwards.
CAAAAGAAAGAGAGGAAATGAGAAAAAAGGACATTTCTCTGTTCAGTTCACACATCTGGGTCATGTGCTGCTTTGTTCAGGATATTTTTGTTATTTTATAAATATAGAAAAGAGTTGGAACCTCATTTTCAAGTAAAATCATTGATGCACATTTTCCCTTAACACATCCTCTTTCAATGCTTCAACTCAACCATTTCAGTCCCTTCTTCTTCCTCTCCCAACAAAGGCTTCCTGGATCAACTTGAAGATCCAAACCAACCCAATTCTCCAATGCATTTCATTTGTCTATTGTGAAGAAAAAGGGTTAACCCAAAGTTAACAGGACAGTAAATCCCGGACTGCACATGTGCTCGTTACTCAGTGAAAAATCCATCCCCATTTCTTTTTGTACATCTCCTGTCTAAACAATAGTAAATACTGCTTATTTGATAGACTTGTCCCCTTTGGGCACTGGGATTTGTTAATTTATATTTCTGTTTTTTTGGTTTAATAGTACTGAGAGTTTAGAAACAGGAAAAGCCCACAGGCTCTTTGGACTTATTTTTTCCCTAGCTAAAACAAACTGTTCTGCAAATAAGGATTTGAAACCTGCTCTCCTCCCTTATCCCTGCTCCTCACCCCAAACAAAAATAAAACAAACCTATAGTGGCTGTGGAGGCTGCTGCAGGCACACACTGGTGTAAAATATAGAGAGAGTAAATATATTATTTCACTTGGCATGGTGCTGGCAAAGAACCCCCAGCTGGCACTATTCATGTAACATGATCCAAACTTTGCATGTATACACAGAATAAGAAGGATCAATTGGCAAACTCTGGTGCCGCCTGGCACAAGCATCTTCACGCTCTCTCTGGAACCAAAGAATTCTGCACTTTCCAGAAGAAATCCGGTTTTGCTTTTCTAGAGTTTCATTATTTTGCTCCTCCTCCGTGATGCCACCTCCCTTGGCTCCTTCTTACTCCACTGTGTTATTTAGTCTCATCGCCCTTGTTACAGTTCACCATGCAGCTCTGGGAAGGGGCTGGGGTGGAGGGGGCAGCATTAGCACTGTTAGTGGAGTCCATGCCATTGGAGATGGCAACTGAATTGACCTCAGAGTTTATGGGTTTTGAAAGGTCAATGCCTTGGATGAGGCGAATCAGCTGTTTTACCTTCTCCAAGGAGCTGTGCATCTCCTTCTGTTTTGCCAGGATGGTATTCTTCATTTCCATACATTTCTGCAGCAAATTAGAACAACAAAAAGCTCAACCATTACACCTGTATGGATAATTAGTGGAATGGAAGAAGGTAAGAAAAGGTATTTGGATGTTCATCAGTCCAGGATAGGCACCTAGCAGGGAGTCTAGCTCCAAAAAGAACTGCTCCTAGAAATTCACTTTCCCAGCCTGGGGCACACACAAATTAATTCATATTCACAGATAATTAAATTGCCAGCAGGCAACTACTACTTGCTCTGCCTCCATTTATGTCATCTCCCTTATAGATTAGGAAATCACCAGAGATGCCACCCCCGTTTTGCTTCTTTTGGAGGGAAAAATGGGATGATGTCCAGCTGAAACTAGAAGTTATTATTTTCTATTCGTATTGCATTGGATCTGAAATCTCTCCAACTCAGATCTACAAATGCAGGCATCCTTTGAGAGCTGACTTTGTTGACAGCACATATGTCCTGCTATTGGGATACTGGTTTAATTTAAATTTTGCCTGTTTGGGGAAACATCATTCCCGCCCCATAAATGAAAAGGGCAACTTGAAGAGAAAGATGCAGTTTCCTCTTCATTTAAAATCTTATTCTGTGACCTTTTTTGCCAAAACAAACAAACAAACAAACAAACAAACAAACAAACAAACAAACAAACAAACAAACAAACAAACAAAAAACCCCTCAAGAAGCTCTGATAACAGTCAGGGCAAATTAGCTTAATCACTTGATCTCTCAGGATTCCACGTATGAAACTTTCTAAAAGAAAAAGGAGCAGGCCTTTGATACATTCTCTATGGACGTGGTTCAATCTAATTATGTTGTGGAGGAAGACTGTATCTTTTAAAAAAGTTTTGAAGCCTTTTGTCTATATTGATCTTCAAACCTTCTTGGTCTCAGTTCTACTTTTAATATACATAATATATGACAGCATCAGAAAAACAACCAACAGAAACAGCACTGGCCCTAATTGGCCCCATGTTGACAGTTTGAGTGAAGTAAGTAAGTAATGAGTGGTCCATGGAGAAGGAATTCTCTCTTTATCTACAGATGGTCCCTTCAGGTTATGGTTAAAGCATATCAATGAGTGAGTGCTGTCCATGAATGTGGCTGGAGAGCACATGCACTACTACTTGCCATGCCAGACAACATCAGTTTTTGGTGATAAAGAAAACACTCCACTCTCCAACCTGCTACTCCAGCACCTTTCACCACTATGATATTTACTTTCTTAAAAGGAAACATTATTTATCTGAGGTATTCTACTTCGTTCGGCATTAGAGGTTGTTGGGCCTGGGACACCTTATACACGTTTTTTAAACAGAGAAATATCCCAAAAGAGGATGGTGAATATAGTGAAATACACTAGAATTGTATGATATAGCAAACACTGGATTATGGAAAAGAACTTGACATTTATAGTTCTGTGATATTAACACAGGCTCTCTTGAGAGTCTCATGCTTACATCTGGCGATTTAGGAGTCCACCTTGCATGTTATAGTGAGAAATAATTCCATGCTAACACCCAGTTAATATTGTTACAAAACAAGGTAGAAAGCTTAGTTTCTGCTTAGGAGGAAGAAGCATGGCAAGGTATAATTAATGTTAGGCAGGGGCACCCAACATTTGCCCAAATTACTAGCCAGGAGACTGAGGTCCAAACCTGTGAGTAACACTGCAGTTGCTTTCATTTTGGATACAATGGGGCCATGGCACCAAAGCTGTTAAGTCCCATCATGCAATTCAGCCTGGCGCCTCAAAATAAAGTGAAGTATCAGATATTTAGACGGTAGCTACTTGGGCTTCTCCTATGCAGTAAAGATAAGAGCCAAAGGCACCACTATACATCTCCACGGGTTGTGTTGGCCAGTTGTTGGTATTCTGGGTTACTAAACGTCGGCAAAGTACAGCTATCATGAGTTCATCCAAAAGATTAAAAGTGAAGAGGAAGCAGTAAAGCATGAACAGAAGCTTATGCAATGCTCAACTGATTTCAGTGGAAGTTGGATCAAATTTACTGTACCAGCCTCCAGGTTTGTGCTCTGCACACTTACGTGGTGCTAGAACGAAAGGGTTACAGAGAACAAATGTAGAGTTACAAGGGAGAAAAATACTTACTGTTATGGAATTACTGAGCTGTTTGACCTTCTGCTCTAGTTGTTCTCTTTCCTGTTTTAAATCTGAACTCCATTTAAGTAGCTTCTGTTTCTCTTCTTCTTTCGCTGTAAAAAGGAATAGTAGTCCTCTCAATGATGAATATTTAAAGCGTCCCTGTTATGCCCTTCAAATGGAGTCTCTAACCTACTTTGGATAGACTGGTTCATACCTGAAATTTCACCTGCATAAATGATGAGTTACATGAGGCTTTCATGAAGTATCTAAACTGCCTTTTCACATTTTCACTTTGGTTTTCAAGGGTTTTCCCCTTAATTTGCTATTTAAAACAAGTCTTATCCAATCCCATTCCCAAAATAACATTCTACAAACATGAAAGCAAAGATGTTCTCTGTTTTCCTACCTGCTTTATATGCAATATACGAATGAACAATTGCTAAAGTCCCTGGCCATGGGATTGCTTCTTCCTTCTTCAGCATCTGAAAGAAAAGAGTGTGCACATTTAACTAGCACACATTTTACCTCTGGGAAAGGGAGAAAGAAAAAGTGAAGAGACAAAAAGAGAGGGCAAGAGAAAAAAGTGTTTCTTTCATGGCTATCATTAGACACAACTGGTGAACATAATGCCTTGAAATCCTGTTCTGAGGTTCAACAGAGGGAATTATTCACATCTATATTACAGGTTTCACAAAAGAGGCCTGCTTATCACAAACGTCAGCATCTTCTCTCATTCCCTCATAACCACAACATCTTTTGCTCATGAAACTTAGCAGGTTAAAGAGGGATGAAGACAACATATCTCAAACTCACCAGAAGACAAGTACACGACTTCACGGCTCAGACTAACTAATGTTCTAAGTTGCTCCTGGGAGAAACCTTTTGATGGCATAGAACAGTCTCCACACCACACATATGAATGTCACACTTTCCAACACATAAGACATGACACCACCCTTTTCCACTTGCTCTCTGGATCATGTTACTGCTATTGCCAAACCTTCCTCAGAAGGGTAAGCATTGTTCTTGTCATTAAGTACATAACCAGGTTTCCGCCTAAGACACCTTATTTAGAGAGGAAGAATGAACCTTGGTAGACAACCAGAAGGAATGAACCAGGGGACCACGGTCAGAGTCATTCTAAAGCAAAATGTTTCTGACACTTCTAAATTTATTTTCTAGTAACCCTTCTGTAAGGCACAAACAGGAAGTGATGGTGGGAGAGGAGAATGAAAGGAAGGCTATCCCCCCTCCTTCAGCTACAATCACATTAGTCACTTAATGTGCTGGGGGCTTTTTGTTTGTTTTTTTCCCCCTGAGTTAGACTACGGATGTGGAAATTCCTGGTTGTTTTCTTATGTTATTATCTGGTTAACAGAGACTCACATGGAAGCACCCTCCTAAGTTAGACAGTGTGCTAATAGCTTCAGGCTGCTGGCTTAACAGCAATCCATTTTAATTCTCAAAGTTTCAAAACAGGGTAAATGAAAATAGCAGTTTACTCTTTATATTATAAGCTTTATGCCATTAATGGATGAAATAATATCTTATTATTCCAATCCATTTGTATACTTTTACAAAGGGATGTTAAGGGAAGAAGGTCCAAGTCATTCATCAATAGTCTTAATTCTGACACTGTATCGCAAAAGAGAACAGGAATGACATCCTCTTTGATGACTGCGTTTTTCTAGGAAGGAATAGTTCAGTATTTTCTCTCTCTGTTAAGGGTAGGCTTATGCAAATATGCTATTCATTTTGGACAAGAACTACCCCCTTTCATTGAAATTCTGAGTAGAAAAGCTATAGGAAAATCCCTATGGGTCATAGAGAACCTTTCCCAAAAGTTTGTGTGCTTTGCCCCAGAAAAGCAGAGTTGAAACACAAGGGTAACACAAAAAGACCGAGTCTGGGAGCACAAAAGCAAGACTTAAAGGGCTTAGTATTTGTGAGCATTCGAACAGTGGCAATTTGATGAAATTCACACAAGCCTAATTATAGATCAAATAGATTTGCTCAATGTCAGGCTGTCCCAATCTACTAAGCCAAGTGATCAGGTTATTTTCTTTAACTTGGAGAAATCTTTGCAGTGCACTGTGTGTAACTCCCTATCTTTCAAACAATACCTGGTCTTGACATTTGGGACAGATCCACATGCCCTTGGGAATGGTTTTCAGAGGTGGGTCCAGACAGTCCAGGTGATACACACGTGAACATGTGTCACACATCAGCAACTGCCCGCTTTTCCTGCAAACACTGCAAAAATCCTCATGGATATCGCCCTATAAAATTGAGGGAAGGGGGTGAGAAAGAAGAAGGCAAAAAGTGAACGTTGACCTTTTGACATCTACATCCTAGTTGAATGTAAACTCATCAGCACAGACTACAGCTATCGCTAAGTTCTTTTTAAGAGGTGTAACAGGAAAAGCAGCATAGATGTCAGAAGCGCAACACCCTCTGCCCTCCCCAGGTGAGAGGCCCTAGGGAACTTGATACCATAGTCTATAGCAGGGGTCTCAAACACGCGGCCCATGGGCCACATGCGGCCCCTAAAGCTCTTGCCTGCAGTGATATGATTTTACCGATATTTGCAATATCATTGTATGGAAAGGCTTCAGTGGTGTGGCCCTTGGGCTACTGTGCTAATCCTCATGCAGCCCTCTACTAAGTCCTCTTGCGGCCCTCATGGTGATTTGAGTTTGAGACCCCTGGTCTATAGCAGCAGTCCCTACTCCACCATACATCTTAATTAGGAAGCTTTTCAAATGTTTCAGCCTGCACTGGTAACATACCCCCTTTCCTTGGTCCTTCCACTCTTTGGGTGTAAGCACAGCTCCATACAGAGGAAGAGGGAGCAAACAAATGAGGTTGCCTCTTGTCCACAGTCTTGCCCCCACAGAAACTCCCATAGAGCAATACTGAACTTCAAAACATCTGACAAAATGGGATTTTCTCCCACACAAGCTAATGCGATAAATAAACTTGTTAGTTTTTAAGTGCCACAGGACTTCTTGCTTCTTTTAAAAGAACACTATCAAGTAAGTACTCAGAACACATGTGATAACCTTACAAATTGTTCTGCTAACAGAAGAGTGCTCTGGTTTGTAAATGAAAGAGAATGGATCAAATTCGTCCCTGAGGTAACTCTTTAACTTCACTAAAGTTATACTAGGGTACATTTAGCCCACTGTATATTAAAAATTCACTACCCAAGCTACACCTGCAAATAGTGTAGTGGCTAGCACCTCTGCTTAACATGCAGAAGGTCCTGGGTTCAATTCCCAGGGGGTTGGACTCGATGATCTCACAAGGTCCCTTCCAGCCCTATGATTTGATTGATTGACAATAACTATTGATTTCTGCTTCATTGTTAGCATAGGGAAGTGAGGGGCAGAATGAGGGGAGATCAATGTGGCCAAAAATCAGAAAAAAAAAATGTTATTTTTCAGCCAGAAGAGAATTTCACAAGGAACTGGTATGCTAGTAGATAGTATCCTTTCAAAAATCTATGGTTAACTATTTTTGCATGATGGGACACACTTCCCTTCCCTAACTATTCACTCTGCAATGACTCCCACTCATTCCAAAACACACAGCAAGGTTAGCTCTGTTTTTGTCTTTTTTTACCCTCTCTCTCTTTCACCATTCCCATCTCATGATTTGTGATGTTTAAAAAGTAGACATTTAAACAGAAGAACACAGAAGGAAAACAGCTTAAAAACCAGACAGCAGAATACGGATGCTCTGACTCTGCCCTTCATCCACATGGGCAGTTCTAACAACTTGCCACAACTAAGGTCCAATCTCTCAAGCCCTCAGCACGTGCAATTCTCATTGACTTCAGTGAAGGTCCATGCCCAGAATACCTGCAGGATCTTAAGCCTAATTTGTCTAAACCAGGGGTTGGCAACCCAGAAGAGTAGAAGAGCCATTTCCCCACCCTCCCACTACAACTGCATGAGCCTGAGCCAGCCCAGCAGCTGCGCCATAGCCCCTAGCGCTGGCAGGGGTGTGTGTGGGTGGCACACACACAGCCTGAATCCCTCCTTCTGCTGGCAGGGCGGAGCAACGCTGCCCCGCCTACCCCCCGCCGGCTGCCCTTTGCAAGAGTAGCTGGCAGAGAGCTGCAGCTTGTGGAGGCAGTGCTATGGAATGGCCCACTCCATGGAGTTCAGGCCGCCCAGGCCTGAATGGGTCCGATGCAGGGCCTGAGGGCGAGGCGGTCTCTGTTCAGGCCTGGAGTGGTCGGGTTGAAGAGGCTTGAACTACGTGGAGCTGGTCATTCCAGGGCCCCGTCTCCACAAGCTGCAGCTCTCTGCCAGCTGCTCTTGTGAGGGACTCCGGCTAGGGGTAGGTGGGGCAGTGCTGCTCCACCCCGCCAGTGGAGGGAGGGACCTTGGTGTGATCGCTGGGCTGCTTCTGGCTCATGCGGTTGTGGTGTGAGGATAAGGGCGACCCCGACACCCCTTATTTGGTCATGATGTTGGAGCTACCCGGGAGAGCCCGGAGCACACCTGGCTCCCTGAAGGAGATTGCCAGGGAGCCACAGGTGGCTCACTGAGCCTATGTTGCTCATCCCTGTGCTATACTTTGCCTCATTCCTATACGGTATGTGGCCAGCCAAGAAAAACTGTTTTTTTTTCTTTTTTATGGTTATTATATTAAATGCATGCAGCAAGAGAATCACCATATTATGAACAAACTTGCACACAAATACAGTCTGTTTTTGGTTTAACTTTCAGGCTCCATGACAGATAAGTCTTACACTAAGGGGAACTGCTCTTCATCCCTTATCTCCCAAGGTTAGCACGGCTACCCAATTTTCTACAGGGTCAATCTTTCTTGAAGTTCAGTGCCATGTTTTGATTCCATAAATTTTGAGAATCAAATGAGTGTTGGGTTCCAAGATTGTTTATTCTTTAATACTAAAGAGAATTCTTAAATGTTAATTGGAGAATTAAATCATTTCATGCCTCCCTTGAAATGACATCTATGGTCCCAGGCTGGGAATAGCTTCCTTTTCCTCCTTCCTGCATTGTGCAAATGCATAGAAGAAACAGAAGGCAGAAAAGAAACAAGATAAAAGCAAAGAGAAAATCCTCTGAAACCTAGTCTTAAACAGAAAGTCATCGTAGTGCCTTTTGAAGTTTTCTGTTAATAACAGCCCAGTCTAATGAGGTGCTGAGCATCCTCAACCACCAATGAATACACAGGCAGTTGAGGGCATTCTGCACATAGTTGGGGTGCTCAGGATCATTTAATAGTTGACCCTTTAAACACTGTGATATCTATAGCCTGCAGAATCAGATCTAGGCAGGTAATTTCCTTAAGCAACTGACACTTGCATAAGAAAGTATTAATTCAGGTTTAGAATTCAGTGGAATGTTGAGTGATGATTCATGTAATGAGTGAATATGCAAGGTATTAATTTTCAATTAATACCCAATATATGACAACTTGAATGACACACACACACACACACACACACACACACACACGATTTTCATCTTAGTAAAGCAATAATGCAATAGAGCAGGGCATTTCATGGAAACTAATAACTGGTGGGTGATTCTTCAACTCTTCCCTCCACCCCCCATACCGATATTCAATTCCCAGGAAATGTTCCAGGTCTTATTTGTTGTCAAACAGTCAAGTGTAAGTCAGAGCAGCTTTAACTAAAGTTGCTCTAATGCATGCTGGACACTGAAAAGGCCTGCAGCTGTATCCAGAGTAGGGGAAGCACAAAAAGTAACAATCGCTTTTGGCCTCACCTCCTGTTTCTATGAACTTAGAACAGAAAATCAACTGTAAAGCTCTTCAGGACAGGGACTGGTTACTTTTGCACAGCACTAAGCACAATGGGGCCCTGGAATTTAGGTGCAACTATCAGAGAAATAAATATAACACTAAACAAACACTATATGTACGTGTGTGTAATCTACATTTGTGTGTATATTCAGAGGCGAGTGTGGAAATTTAAATTAGAACGCTTTTGGAGGGACACGTTAAACATACATAAATGAAAAGTTGGTGACCATTCCCCTTCTCTGATTTTTCCACACCCCTCTGGAGGGGAATGCTCAGCAGTGAGGAGCAGCAGCTCCCCTTGACAACAGCACTCTTCATGTCCCTGCAGCCCAGGGAGGAAGAAAGTAGCAGGCTGGTTGACAGTTGACTGAGCTCCTTCACCCACCACACCTACAGCTGAAACCTGCTGCTTTTCCTTTCCTGCCATTGGATTGCTTTGCACATGCAGACGACTGCCTGCTGAGGAGAGTCAGAGGCTGGAAGCAGAGGCTACGGATGCAGGGGACTCCCAACAGCAGGGAAGGAAAAGGAGCAGGATGCAGTTGAAGGGGGGAGGGCAGAAAAAGCTCAGCCTCCCATTCTGCTGCTTTTTTCCTTCCTGGGCTGCGGGGACACACGGTGATTTTTTGGGAGAAGGGGTGTGCTCCTCCTCGCCATCCCTTGTTCATGCCTCTGTGTATATTATATTGGAAAAAAAAAACCTGTGGGAAAAATGAGAATATGACCATAATACTTAGTCCTGCCTCAGTACAGGGGACTGGACTAGATAAATTGCTGAGGTCCTCTTAAGTTACATATTTCTACGACTCTATGTATTTAAAGACTGCATCATTTTGCCCATGCACAAAAGGGCTGAATTAAGATTGTACAGGCAACCTTAATTCTGGCATCCCCTAATTTTTGAGGGCTTTCCTTTGCAAACGGAATAAACATTGTTTGGATGTATTTTCCACATTTTTAGAACACTTAAAGACTGAAAGGCAAAATGTCATCCTGTGGAACAATACTGACTTCCACATGTGGGTTATCACTGTGGATATTTAGATCCACAGTATAATCTTCTACCATTTCAGCTAACGGAGTAACTAGCAGCAGCAGAAGGCTATTTCCTCCTGTGTAGACCTACCATTAGAGTGGCATGGAGACATAAACTTTGGCAGTGGATTTTAGAGTTATTTACCAGATATCATAGGAATGCCAAGACATCAAAAAGGAATTAGTTCCAGCTTCTTTAAGAGAGCATGCTCAAATGATTACAGATCTTTTTGCCTGTCTTCAGAGTTCTCTTCCCGTGATCTTCTGCACCTTTCTCACTCTTCTTGCCTCTTACCCATCTTTCCCTCAGCCCAGCTTCTGCCTTTCTGTCCTACCTATTGTTCCAACTCCTCTGACCTCCTTCATGTGTCACCCCTCTCCCACTTGTTCTACTCCTCCTGGCTCCTAATCCTAACCATACTCCTTTCTAGGTTCTTATCCAGGGGTCTCAAACACACAGCGCAGGGGTTGCATGTGGCCCTTAAAGCTATTTCCTGCGGCCTGCAACAGCACTATTGTTACCAGTCTTTGCAATATTGTTGTATGAAAAGGTTTCAGTGGTGTGGCCCTTGGGCGAATGTACTAGTCATCATGCACCCCTTGTGGTGATTTGAGTTTGAGACCCCTGTTCTTATCCCTCTTCCCACCCAGGCCTCCTGCCCCGTCCCTTCTCTCTCTCCACATCTCTTCCTCCTTCAGCACCTTGTTCCTTCCCCGGCTGCATTCAAGTCAATCAATTCAAGTCTCCACTTCCTCCAAACTGCCTGTGTGCCAGCAGGGAGAGCACTGACACTACAGGTTATTGGGGGGGGAGGAGGGAGGGAGTCTCACTGCTCTCAGTTCTGGTGCCTGGCTGGGAGCAGCAACTGCAGTAAAAGTCCTGTTTAGTCCTGTAATGGAGCATGCCAAGTCACTCTGTATGTGCTGTCCAGTCAGCTTGTACAAACTGCTAAGGGATGGTGCATGCTCCGTGTAGCTGGACTCATTACAGAATTTGCCGGCAAACTCTAACAAGTTTCTATTGAGTGTATGCAAACAGACTTTTGCCATACATAGTATGGCTAAACTTGGGATTTTCATAGGGATGTAAAAAATCTAGTCCCTGATTCAAAGGTCAAACCTATACTAAACTGCAAGCCCCTACTCCAAAGCATGGATGCAACACAGTTTCTCAAAAAAAGCTACAAGACTTTTAAAACTGGGAATAAACAATAAATTTCAGCCTAATTTTGAAAACAGGGTCTTAAAAGGAAAAGCATCGGGCAGCCTTAAAAAACAGAGCACTACGTGCACCACTTACGATTAATTAAAATCTTTATAAGTTAGCACCATCCTCTGAGTACCCCAGTATACCTTGTATTGGATATTTAATTAGACCAGGGGTGTCAAACTCATTTGCTATGGCAGGCAAAATTTGACTTAAATGTAGTTCAAGAGGGCTGTACATACCATATATCAAAAGGACCTACACTCTCGCAGAATCATGGAATGCTGGGTATGTAAGGCTGCACTCTGTGATACCACACTCTCTCCCTAACAAAGAAAGAGTGCAGTCTCATGGTATTACAGAACGTAATCTTGCATCCCCAGCTCTTCATAATGTCACAAGACCTGACACTCACATGGCATTGCGGAGTACCAGGTATGCAAGACTGCGCTCTGTGATACTATGAGACCACACATACCCCCCCCCCCATGTTAGGGAGAGAGTGCGGTATCACAGAAAGCAGTTGTGAGGTGGATGGAAGAAGTTCATGGCGCATATCTGGCCTGTGGGCCGCACATTTGACACTTCTGAATTAAACTGTAAACTCCTTGATACAAAGGAATACATCTTTTTCTTTGTATTCCTATACAGCACCAATCATATTGCTGGTGTTCAAATAATTAATATTTTGCACATCTATACCCAAGAATCTCAAAGTGCTTTACAAATATTAAATCTTAACACCCATATGAGTAAGGAAATCCATTAACCTATTTTATAGAAGGGGAAACTGAGCCACAAGAAATGATTTGATTTTCACAAGGCTACACAATATGAACAGAACCCAGATCTCCTGAATTTCAGCCCTGTGCTTCCACCAAAAGATGATTTTTCCTCATAATCATTATAGTTACTAAGAAATATTGCATGGAATAATCATATATTTAATAGCTGTCACTACTCTTGTGAGTGTAAATGTGAAAGTACAATTTTTAAAAACAAATTCATGGAGTTGTTTTTAAGTTAAAGGATTCATGATCAATACATCATTGTCTCTGATACATTTTCTGCTCTTAGAATTTATAGGTCTTAGATATTTCAAAAGCCTTCTATCACTGTGGTATTTACTTCCTTCTAAAATCAAAGCTACCTATATAAACTGATGGAAAATGTGGACTGGGTGAGTTTTTGGGACTGACATCTTTTTAAAAATTAAAAGAATTAATAGTAATATTTTAATGTTGCCTTCTGTGTACAAACTGGGTAAGCTGTCTAAGTGTTTTAATATACAGATTTGTATTACTCTGACGAAAATATTGTGTTACTTGATGACAGTGTATTATGCTGAACTGTGAGATGATTTTAACAAGTTATCCAAGTGTATGACTATGTGTTATAAGTTTCCTCTGGAGTCTTTGTTTTTTAAAAAAAACACAATTATTTAATTAAAGTAGCATGTTAAATCACAAATGCAAGAAATTAATAATAAGGCTGTATCACTGGAATGAGACTTGGTCCCTAACTTAGGCTGTGGTAGTCAGACATTGTAATACCTATGATAACACAATATGCTATTCTGAGAATTGTTGTTGTGCTTGAGTCACAAGGCATAGTTCAAAAAAAAAAAAATCCCCACAGCTATGAAAGATGGAAGAGATCTGGTATGTTACCTTGTTTACCTGTTGGGGCCAGCACAGGACTGTTTTCTAGAACAGTGGTTCCCAACCAGTGTGCTGGGGCACACTGGTGTGCCGTGGCAACACCCAAAGTGTGCCGCGAGCATCCCTGAGAGCTGGAGTTAAAGTTTCCTCCCTGTTCAGCCCAGCCACATGGGCTGTGCAGGGCTGGGAAAAGGCAGAGGTTAAAGTAAGGGGGAAGGCACCAGAACACAGTTTTGGGGCCCCCTATTTTTAGGCAGGGAGCCTTCTGGCCCCCCTAAAAATAGAAGGTGGCACTAGAACGTGGAGATCCAGGGTTCCCCCTAAAAATAGCAGGAGCAGCTGGAACACAGTGTTCCGGTGGCTCCCCCTTAGGCCCAGCCAGCAGAGGGGGCGGGAGGAGTGTGAATCTCCCCCTGCAGGGGGGAGCAGCTCCCAGAGGTTCAGCCAGCCCGCAAACAGCAGAAGCAAGGGCTTTGGGGGGGGGAGGGCTGCTGGGAGTTGTGTGGAGCAGGTGTGTGTGCAAAGCTGAGGTGGGTGGGACTGGATGCGTAGCAGAGGATATGTAGCTGGGGTTAAGGGGTGGCTGTGTGTGTGGAGGGGGTGTAGCTGGAGGCCGGAGGCCTGATTCTGGCCTCTGCAGTGATGGGAGGGTCCATCACAGGCAGCAGGGGGCTGGGGGAGGGGAGGCCAGGACCCACTGGGGTGGGAGGGAGCAGCAGGGGGTTGAGGATTTGCGCTGGGTGGCAGGGAGCCACTGTGGAGAAGGGGAAAGTGGGTGCTGTGCAACGCTCCCCTGCCCTACCTTCCCACTCCCCAGGTTCCCCCCTGCACCCCCCACAAAGCCACTCTTGTTCTCCCTTTGCCTCCTCTCTTGCCACTCATGTGCTGTTCCTCACATGGCTCCCCTTGTCTTTTGCCACTCCTGCCCTGCTGTGCTCCCCACATGCACTCCTGCCACTGCACCTGACTCCTGACCTCCTGTGTTTTGCCACCCCCTGCTCTGCTACTCCTACTACCCCACATAGCAGCATTTCAGAAACACTGTGCCATGGTTCATGAATATTCAAAGAAATTTAAGTTAATTTGAATATTCATAAGTTTTTAAATGGTGGTGTGCCTCAAAAACTTGGAAGGTATCAAGGTGTGCCAAGGCAGAGGAAAGGTTGGGAACCACTGCTCTAGAACAGTGGTTCCCAACATTTTCTCTGCCATGGCACACCTTGCTACCTTTAACTAATTTCAGGCACCACCATCATATAGTTTCCAAATAAACTCATGAATATTAATGAGCCAATGAACCAACCCAGAGCTCTCTGAGTAGGTTTTCAAAACATTTTGTGGCAACCCTACTCAGACCTGATGGCACACCTGTGTGCTGTGGCACACTGGTTGGGAAACTGCTCTAGAGCTTATATTCTAGTGGGTTGTACATTTTAGTCCCAGGAAATGGGGATGCTGCTGTTTTCCTTCAAGAATCTGTTCCACGACCTTATTTATCTGACTATAAGGAAATGTCTCCTGATGTTCAAAAACAGTATCACTTTGAAAAGTGATTATTTAAAGAGGCTCCTTTCTTACTCCATAGATATGCTCACTATGTATCAGGGTTGTATTTGCTAACTTTAGTGACTAAATATGTTTTGATTCTTGTATACTCCTGTTACCCCTGTTGAGTGAGTACAGTTCAGAGAGAGGGAGATTTATTTCGTTCCATCCTGTGCATGGTCAGGAGAATTGGCTGCTCAGTTCCAGGAAATTAATTCCGTGCAATGAGGCTGCACAGGAGTTACTGAGGACTATTTTGGACTTTAGAACTTTTACTACTACTGATGATGTACGTAAAGGAAAGAGTCCAGTGTGATACTCAGACCCAGGGGTAGTTTGCAGCGCCAGCAACTGAAAACAAAAAAGCCTCCTTTTACCTGTAAACAACTCATATAACAGGAGCTACTGAATGGCAAACTTTTAGAGAGTCATTTTTCAAACCAGAAGTGCACTTTGACTGCTGAGTATTCTTATGTTAGTTGCCTGACTCCTTTATTCCCAGTATAGTCGTAATACAATGTTTTCTTCATACTTGGCCCTTTGAGCAGACCCAGTTGGCCTATTATTTTTTACAGCCACCTTTTTTCAGAAGAATTGTTTATTATGATAATGTCCAGGAGCATTGCTGCCCCAGGGAAAGACCCAAGGCACAGGCATGGGCCCCACTCCCTAGCCCCACCCCCTGATTATCTGCCCAGGCCCAATCTGGCCTTGGGTTTCTGCTGCCGCCAGCCTGGCCCCGGATTCCTGGGTGGGCACAGGGCTGGGAGAGGCGGGTGCCGCTGCAGGCGGCCCGGCCTGAATTTCCAGCAGAGGACTGGGCTGGGAGCGGCAGGCATTGCTGCAGACGGCCTGGCCTGGGATGAGGCTGGGAGAGGCAGGCGCTGCCGCTGGCAGCCGGGCCCTGGATCTTCAGCCAGGGCTGGGGATGGGAGAGACAGGGGCTGCCCTGGAAACTCAGGACACTGGCACTGGGACTCAGGGCACGTGCCCCATGTGCCAGGCACAGGGCCATCCCTAGGGGGGTGCAGGGCCCCAGGCAAATCGCCCTTTGTGGGGCCCTCCCACCCCCGCCACCCTGGGGGTGGGGCCAGCCAGCCCAGCAGAGGGGCAGACCCTGCACTGCAACCCCCCCCCCCCCCAATGCCTGGGACCAGGCAAGCTGCCAAAAGGGTGGCCCAGTTCAGCACTGCCAGTCCCCCCCTCTCCCCCACATGCGCTGCTCTGGGCTCTGTGCTGGAGCAGCAGGGAGGCGGCAGGAGGCTGCACAGCTGGGGGGGGGGGAGCAATACCGGCTCCACGCTGAACCACGCTGCCCTTTTGGCTGTCTCGCTCAGTCCCCGGCATGGGGGGGCAGTGGTGCAGCCCAGCGGGGCCTCCCAAAGCACGGGGCCCTGGGTGGCCACCCTGGTTGGCCTACTCTAAGCATGGCCCTGGCCAGGTGGCAGCGATGCCCATGATAATATCGCACAGAGTAATGAAGAATAGGTCAGTGGCCTGGGAGAAAACTCAACTTTATTTCTTAATTTGTTTGCTTTCTAGGATTTAGATCTAACCTTTACAATTCTATCAACACATTTTTTGCAAGAAAAAACAGAATAAGACTGTCTGAAGGTGCTCATTAGGTATGTCTACACTTAAAAGTTATTTTGAAATAAGGAAGATTATTTCAAAATAATTTTTCTTGTCCATGCAGGCATTTTGTTATTTCAAAATAAGCATTTCATTATTTATTTCAAAATAATAAAAACCTGCATTTATTTTGAAATAGTAATTATTTCAAAATTATTACTTCAAAATAAGTCATTCCAAGCCACAGAATTGGCTTATTTCAAAATAATGGCCCTATACTTTTCCCTCCCTTCCCCTATTTCAAAATAAAGAGTCTAGTGAAGACTCTCTATTTAAAAAAATAATTCCTACCTTATTCTGAAATAAAGAGTCTTCACTAGACTCCTATTTTGAAATAATAAATTTGAAATAATAAATTTGAAATCATGCTATTTCAAAATAACTGTTTTGAAATAACTTTGACAATGTAGACATAGCCTTAAAGTTATTCAAAAGAGCCTGTGTTGTGAAGGGGAAACCTTTGCATTTTGACTAATAAAATAGTTTTATCTTCTGCTTTAGAAACAACAGAATTATCAGATTTTGTTCAAGAAAAATCTCATGAGTGGGGAGCACAGAGACAATGTACTCAATCACACTAGGACATGGAAACCTCCTGTGACCAAGTGCTCTGAAAACTGTGTACAGCTATTCCAGGTGATTCAAGAATATAACATATATTCTAGAGATCAAATCAATAACTTAGAAGTGAACATTGATCCAAGAGATCCTCCTCTTCTTCCTGTTGTTACAAAAATTGCAGCAACTTACTGCTACTATAGTCTCTCCAAATAACAGGACTCACTCTCCCTTTCTCCAGTTCCTCACTGGAATACAGGTTTAATTCAGTTACACAAGATTTCAGACTCAACACAGTGAGGAAACATACTCATCTAAGCACCCCAGTGTATGCCAACCAATGACTGAATGTCACAGAAAATATCTGCAGTATTATAACATAAGCACAAGAAGGTAAAAGTGGAAGGCTGGGGAATAAAAAAAACCCAAACATTTGTATGTTTCACTGGACTGAACCATAACAAACAGTGACCGAGTCTAAAGTAACAAAATCTGAAGCAGTTTCCAATGTGGCTGGTTCTCCACATCTTTCCAAAAGCAAACCCTTCCCCCAAAATTACTTACGTCTGTGGAGCTGGGGCTAGGCAGGGACACAGGCTGAACAGATGCGGGGAAAGTAAATGTGGTCTCTGTCTTTTCATTTTCAGGGGAGTCAGGATGACTGGACAGAGGGGATGTGGGGGTCAGTGCCCCAAAACCCAGCACCGTGTTGTATTTAGGTGGACGACCTACACATTAACAAGAGGGAACAAAAAAAGGAGGGGGAAAAAATGATCTTACATACCTTTGGCCAGTGGTCCTCATTGGCTAGCATGAAAAAGGAAATGATGCAGCACAGAGAGGAAGTTAATATAGGAGTCACAAATGGAAGGAGAGAAGCAAAGATTTAAACATTTTTTTTTAGAAACATACAGGTGGAATTTTAAAGAAATGAATGCTTGAAAGACGCACATCAGAGTATGAAAAGAGGCTCTGCAAAGGGTCAAAAGACTCACTACCATAAATACAGAATAGGGCCTCTTTTCATTCCTAGGAATGAGACTGTCTAGTTATCAGGAAAGTGTGTTGGCATAACAAACACAGACAGGCTGCCATGATTTCCTAGTTCAATTTTTCCATCTTTATCCCACAACTCCTTATCTATCCTATGACAGCACACACTGCCCCAAAGGTCCATCTCTTATTGCCAGCATTCACCACCCCAAGTCTCCTTTTCTTCCCTGCATTTCCTATAGTACCTCAAGGGTGGGTTCTACTGTCCTACCCATGATCCCTACCATCTACAAAACTACCTCTACCCAGCTGAGGCTTCCCAATTCTTTCCTAAGCACCTATAATCAAGTACGTACTGACCCAATCACATATACTGCAGAAAAATTTAGAAAAAGCACTAAGTGTAAAGTCTGCTAACAACAGCCTTCATACAACTGAAGTACTAGCTATATATTGTATGATTATGTGAAGCTGTATGTGTTTCACCCATCTTTCCATGCACCAAATTATTCCAAAAGTCTGGCCAGATCACCAGGAACACAAGTCTAGGAAGAATTACACAGCTCTTACAACACTATTTACACGTTGCCAACCCTATACCTAGTGCATGCTGCACCTTGCACTTGAGTTCTAGATACTTTCCAGAAAGAAGTACATCCTTGGAAGGAATCTTTGATGGTGATGTACACAGTTGAAATTTCTGACACGACCAGCAGCATCTAGAATTAAACTAAAGCCCTAAAGGCCACAGTGCTGCACAAACTAGTCTCCTAATATACTGCTGCATTAATTCAAATAATAAAATTACTATATATACCAAATCTTATCCATCCCATTTGAAAATATGTTACCAATCTGGTGCTGATGAGGGGTTCACACTCACAAAAGAGAATGAGAATAAGGACAGTAAGACAGCAGTGTGCAAAAACAGTCTAAGAAAATACCAAGTATACATATATATCATTCCTGTGCATTTAAAAGTCTGTAAGTAACTTTTCACACAATCTTTTATAATGGAATTAAAAGGTCATTGGAAACATTACTATATGAAGGAAGATATCCTTATGTGCAGCGCACATATAGTATTTTACACACATGCACACACCTGTGCGCACACACGCACACACTCACTTTATTGTCTTTCTTTTTTAAAAAACATAGTTAAGGCAATGGAAGGTGGCTCTGGAGACTGGCGTCCTTTATTTACTCAGAGACAACATGCCAGCAGAAGTGCAAACTTCTTTGTACAGCCCCACCTATGAGCTTCCGTTCTGGACTGAAGAGCCCGTCTCAAGGAGAGCAAGGGTCATTGAATACCTGACCTTTTGGCCAAGAATACCAACATTGGAAATGATCAGTGCTAGTTATGATTACAGCTTATGTCATGCAGGCACCTGTTCAATATGGACTGGATAGGGATCATCAGCTCATATAGCCCACCAAACAATCATCAAAGAATTAAAGATTTTTGGTCACTGTTGTCCTCGGTCAAATACAAATCAGCAACTTTGATGTGAAATGTTATGTATGTCATCACTAATGTACTGACCCATCTCTTACACACACATGTGCATGCACACACACACACGATACATTGCTGCACGCAAAGCCTCAGATTCATCATACCATACCTGGAATACACAGAACCCTAACTTTAATCACAAACTATACAGCAGTGGTTCTCAACCTTTCCAGACTACTGTACCCCTTTCAGGAGTCTGATTTGTCTTGTGTACCCCAAGATACATTTCACTTAAAACTACTTGCTTAGAAAATCAGACCTAACCATACAAAAGTATCACAGCTCACTATTACTGAAGATTGCTTTTCTCATTTTACCATATAATTATAAAATTAATCAACTGGAATATACATATTATACTATACATGGAAATGTAAGTACATACAGCAGTATAAACAAGTTGTTGTCTGATATTTTAGTCCTTTTAATCTAGCCTCTTGTAAAACTAGGAATATATTTAGATGGGTTGATATGCTCCCTGGAAGGCCTCTGCATACCTCTGCTTGAGAACCACTGCTATACAGCATGCTTGGTGTGTTCTTGGGTGAGTCATGACTTTAGAATGTTTGGTCATTTGTTTTTGGACAGCAAACCAAGAAGCAGAGACGTTGGAAACCATTAAAAGCCATTAAAGGAGAACATTAGATGTTATGGAAAGAGCTCAGTTCTGATATTCAGAAAGACACGCACAGAGAGAGAACATAATAGTCAAGCTCCATTGTAATGTTCTGAGGGAGAAATTTTACCCTTAAAAGTAAGAGTTTTAAAATGTCACCTGTTCTGCACAAAAACTGCTGCACTGTAGGTGAATTCCATTCAATAATATACAGTAGCTATAAGAAAGACCATCCCTTCTTGTAGGACAGGTGGCATTTTAAGGTTCCAGGATGGTAGTTGTTTCTGAAGAGTGCTTAAGGCGAGTGGGGAAGCTTTCCCTGTAGAAGAGAAAATGCTTTGGGGGATCCTTCGCTTTGGAAAGCAACACACTGTGAGGAATTAGCTCTTCACCCTTCCAGGAAGATTAAGTACAATTTGCCATACTGTTTTGCCTTCCTGGAAGTAGCAATGCAGCTTAAGCAGTATTAAAAGCACCTTGGCACAACTCTGTTTCATTAAATAGTGTGCAAACACCTTATCTTACACTTTATTATGGCTGTTATCTCATATGCATAGCATGAGACTGAAATGTTGCACTGAGCTGCCCCATAAAGCCAGTTGTGCTATATCCAGAAATTTTGGTTCCTGTTTACCATGGGTGTTTATTGTGCAAATGCAGTATCACAAAATTCTTTCCATCCTCAAGGGGGCTGCTGATGGGAGACAGAGAAATATGCATATAGGAATGTGGCACTGTTTAAAACAACTCACCTCTTTTACGTGTCCCAGGATGCATTGTGCTGTTCAGGTACGTGACTGCACTCTTCTTACGCTTTAGAGGGGAGGAAAAGAACTTTAGCTAGCTAATTTTTTGTCAATCATTAAATTTGTAATAGCTCAGACAGAGCAGTACAGTACAAAGTTTGCCCTGTTCTTGGGAACATAACTTCATAGAAGTTAGCCTTCTATTCTGCTTCTGACATGTGGACTGCTGCAGACAAGTGCACAAAGCTGGTCTCCTATTGGCAGGACCAACACTCACTGCCATGTAACATGAGGTTTGTAATAGGGATGGTGGAGGGAAAGAGAAGTATTAAGCAGAAATAACTGTATTTACTGTATAAAATCCTGAGGTTCACATTGCTACTTTGGTCTCTCAGACTATAATGACAGTCTATCTGTATAGCTGGGCTTCAGAAATCTTAGTAGGTAGCAACATGGGAGCAGTAAATACAAGTATGGAATGAAATTGTCAGCTTTAACACAGCAAGAGACTGATACCTCAGGCTCGAAAACGGCTCCACTGTACACGGGATTTGCTGTTGTTCTTCTTTTCCTCTCTTGTCTCTTACTTTGGATTTCTTGTGAAAAGAAAGGTTCAGATTGTAAACCAGGGATTCAGAAAGCATATAACATCTACATTATACAGTCTGCAAGCAATCAAGTGCTGACTGTGAGGCTTTCTATGGGAAGCCAACAAAACTAAAGACAGCCATCTCTAGAACACTATGCATACAAAAATATGTGAATCTGCATCTGATTTGCAGCTGCAAGAAATGGTCCATGGATATCCACAGATTTGCAGGGCTCTAGCCATCTCTTTTACTCTACTGGGTTTAAAAATGGATAATGGGAAAAATAAATGCACTGCCAGTCTGGTTTATAAAGAGGCTGCCTATCCCTCCTAAATAAGAGAATCTGAACAGATATTTTATAGTGAGTTTCAACATAATTGTGAACTTAAAGCCAGAAGCAAGTGATAATTAAAGTAAATATAGTTAGGCTTGGAAGGGGCCTATCTTTAATCACTAAATGTCAAAAATGCTGCTTGAGAACTTTTTAGATTTTATTAAAGGCTATTTACTTAGTGTATTTTGCCATGTGATATTGACAATTTGTGATTTAATGGTTATGAATCTTTAACTTTTTTAATCTCAGTTTCAACTTTCATTAAATAATAGTCATCTGATGGACAATTCAAACAACTGTGAAAATTTAAATAAACAAAAATAGGAAAAATTACTTAGAACCCATAATTTTATGCAACTGTGAAAATTTAAATATATAAAAATAGAAAATGCTTAAGTATAAGCATCTTTATTATCTGTTGAAATCATATAAAAAAATTGACTTCTGCCAAGCCTAAATTTAGGACAATAATATGCAAGCCTTTTGAATTTTTGCAGACTTTGGCTTGATTTCATTGTAATCCAGGAATAAAAAAGTGATCAGAACTACTGAAATCCAGTAATCCAGCATGTTCACCAATATATAACCTGTCAAATGAATGGGAAACCCAGAGAAGGAGCTAAGGTATACTGACCTATTAGGTAACTTCTTCAAACATAAGGGCTACACAGCAGTCAATTAGTTTGTCACAGTTTCCTTCCCAGCCAGCAGAGCATACATAAGCAACTGCTTTGTTTCCATCTAACAAGGGAAAAGGGAATGAGGGGGTAGGGATGATTTACACCTAAAGTGCTGCATGAGCACAGCCCAAATGTGATCTTTTTCCTCTAACAGAATGTGCACTTCGATGCAAGGGAAAAAAGAGTGCACTTCAAACAACATTTGGGACTTTTACTTGCAATCTAGAATTGCTGAGTGACTTTTCTTACCTTCCAGATGGTCATGTGTAACCAGTCCCAAAGACACCATGAAGGCAAGTTTCTGTGCCAGAGAGAACAGAGTTCATCCCAGTTACAGTCTATATCAGGAGCTACTTCACTTAGCTCAGCTAATATCATCATCATCAATAATAACAACAATTTGTTGAATAATAATAATAATAATAATAATAATAATAATAATAATAATAATAA
>ML681963.1:98926273-99192068 GCA_007922195.1 Podocnemis expansa | reverse complement strand
AAAGAAAGAAAGAAAGAAAGAAAGAAAGAAAGAAAGAAAGAAAGAAAGAAAGAGCGAGCTTTGAAACATTAAATAAGATGAGAATCCCTATTAACCATAAATGAAGTCCACAAAGTTTCAAAACCAGAACTACAGAACAACTTTTTGCAGAACAGAACTCTGCAGATTAGATAAGAATAACTTCACATTAGTAACGGTATTTCTCCACGTACCAGAATCCAGGGCAAGCTTTTCACAGAAAGTGACTATGACAATGATCTAATTCAATAAAAATATTAACAGCCTATATAAATAATAACCACTTGTTCTTTAGGATCTCAAACATTTTGAACACATTAACTTATTAAGCCTCACAATAGCAATGAGAGTGCATTTGCCCTTCTGTGGGACAAAACCAGGTTATTCATAAGTGTTTAAGCAGTCCCCCTTAGTAATATATACAGCCCCTCAGGTATCACTCTCTCACATTCATACACACATTGAATGCTTCTTCTGGCTTACCAAAGTAACTGTATTTTTTGCCACTATTTGGACTGCTTCTGCTCCTGGACCAGTAACCTTATTTGATGTCTGGAGGTTGACTGGTGTATTCTGTGCATCGGTGCTGAGGACCGCTTTCTGACTGTTGATTGCAGTAACCATGGCAATGGTAGGTCTTTGACCCACAACAGAGGCAGGCATGGTTGCAGTCGCTGCTTTCAAGACGAGAGGTAGTGTCTTAGTGGTGATCATAGAAGCTGTAGTCACTGTCTTCTAAGGGAAATGGAAAACAGTTTAGAAGACTGGAACATTACATATTGGACAGGATGTTGCTTATACTTGAGTTCAATCAGTCAGAAATGATAGGTAGACACTGCCGAAAAAACAGCATTGATTTTGTCTGCTTTCTGTATATACACACTTTACCCTAGGCCTGCAAAAACTGAAGGAATGGAAAGCCCTAAGATAAATCTTTACTAAAACTTGCAGTCACTCAGACAATATTTTGATCAATGCAGGTGTAGTTTTTATGTGCTATGAGTAAACACAATGAGAGATTAATCAGGCGTTAGTAGAACCATGACACCTACTTCTCTTACATCTTTTAGCTTTGCATTATTTCCATATGTATAATGCCATGCACATCACCTTCAGTTTCAACCCTTCAAATGTGAAAGTTTATGGCGCACATCTAGAAAAGAGACAGCCCCAGGATCAATCTCATTAACCGAGATCCAATCCTTCAGATGAAAGTTTTCTATTTTCCAGTTCATTTGGTTATCTCTAATGATCACCTTATCAAAGGAGGGAAGAGGAAACATTTCAAAATTGACATCTTTAAGGAGAATGCTAGTCATTAACTTTGCACAGAGTCGTAATGCCAGTTTTTGGCATCTGGGGCACATTCCGATCAGAAGGCACCCCTTCCTATTAGTGGCACTTAGAGCTGGCGCCGTGAAAGCCGCCCCTTTAATAGAGCGGCTCCATTGAGCTGCTCCCAGCTGCCCTGGGCTTTGCCCCATCAGCCCTCCCATTGTAATGGCCAGGGGCGTCGCTGGACTGGGGAGGGACCCGGGGCCTGGGCCCAGGCCCCGCAGGCCCTGCCCCCCGGCCAAGGACAGGGCTAGAAGCCGCTGCGCTGCCCGGGGTGGCTAGGCCCCCCATCACTG
The DNA here is from genome assembly GCA_007922195.1 of Podocnemis expansa. NCBI lineage: Eukaryota > Metazoa > Chordata > Testudines > Podocnemididae > Podocnemis > Podocnemis expansa. The sequence goes on along the minus strand of ML681963.1, from coordinate 99,190,419 downwards.
GCTGGGGCCAGGGCCGGGGTTGGGGCCGGAAGCAGCTGCGGGTGGCTTGGCCCAGACTCCCCGCCACGGCCGCGGGTGGCCAGGCTCCGGATCCCCAGCCGGGATCCTGATTGGGCCAGAGATCCAGGGCACCAGTGCTGGGATTCGGGGCACATGCCCTGGGTGCCCCGCGCCAGCGATGCCTCTGGTAAAGGCTCTGACTTTGGACATCCAATTTTTATTTTTAGCTATATGTACAATAATTTAGGTATTTGGAGTCTTCCCTGAGAATAGCAGGAGGCCACCTAGCTATCTCCAGCTACAGAAGGAAACTAAAAAAATACTAAGTTTGGTTGAAATAACCTCTACCACTATTTCTGTGTTACAAGAAAATCAGTGTAACAGTTTTCAAGTGATTTACACACACAGTGTAAATCCCATCAACTGTAAACAGGATTTTGGCTCCCAAGAGCCTAAATCCCTTTTAGAAATGAGATTTAGGCTCCTAAATCAGTTAGGTATTGCAATATTGAGCAAAGCAATGCCTAAGTACCTTTAAAAATCAGGGGCTATGAGACTACAGTTGCAATACTTGCCTTTAAATGTTACTGTTTAGTGAAGTATTTCCTAAGGAGAGACGGGGAAGGAGAAATAATCATACAGATGAGAACAGGTAACTACCTACATGAGATACCAGATCAAAATGTAAATTTAAAAAAAATTACAAATGGCAGCTAAAGACAATGGTGAATGAACTTGTTTTCTTTTCCATCAAACCTACACTGATCTCACAGCACTTTTCCAGACTTTCTGATGCAGTGATCAAATGTTCTTAATATGAAATGAGAACTCCCTGATGCCAGTGCTTCTATGCCCTAAAACAGAAGAAATGTTGGGCCAAGCATCAGGTAGTCCTTTTTCAGGGCCTAACCTGTCCACTTTACATTGGTTTATTTTAATCTTACCACTCTTTCCCCTCCTTAGGGAAAACAATTTCAACTGTGTATTTTCAATTATTTTCCCAAGTAACTTTTTTGATACTTTTGTTTCATTATTCAGGAAGTTATATTGCCCTAATTACCCGTATTCTTCTAATTTCACCATGTTTAGATTGTATCCTCTAGTTTTTGAACCTCTCACCTGTGAACTATTCGCACTAGCAGTGAATTTGACCCTTAATATATTTTATCAACTCCAGTCATAAATTTGTCTTATGCACTAGAAGAATATCTCCCTTAACCTTCTTTGTATCTTAAATTCACGAGCTTCTTTTTTGACCTCTGCTGTACTCTCTCTAGGCCAAGACACCTCCTCCCTCTTGTGCAGTGACATTGAACAAAGTGTTCCAGTGAGATACAATAGTAAAAGGATCATTTTCATCAGTGCTACATTCACCCATAAACACTTTTTTAAAAAAGTAATCAATTAAGTAATATAAGACATGACTCTGTCAAGGGGGTGAGTGAGATTGTATACAACAAAAGCAAACCTCCAGTCAGCAGAGCCCAGAAAATGAATTTCCCCTTGTCACACTCCTGAATGTTAATTATTTTTGGCAGCTAAACATGGAATAATACTTTCAGTTTAATGTATGAATAATGATGTTACACCAGCAATAAGACTGCACAATTTCATGTCGATAACAACAGGACTTTTAAAACAGGTTTGCTGCTTTAGGGTGATTTTTACAAGTCATATGATATTGGACTGCATTAAAATTATTGGGCATTATATTTACCCGAACTGCATTTCAACGTCTGCCTAAAAAAAATCCATACTGCTAAAGTAGCCTTGGAAGATAAATTAGTTACAAAAGTTGACACCAGCCAACTTTAAAAAGAGGTAAATATTTTACTTTCCTTACCATTTAAAGAGGCTTTTCTCTTCTACAAGATAAGGTGCATTCTTTTGGTAGTAAAGGAAGGGATAGTATGAGGGGCAGAGTGTCAGTGATACTGGGCAGAAGTTCTCCAGATTTACATCAGTGTAACTGAGATTAGAATAGTTTTTAGGATGCAACACAGTTTGTTCATTCTGTTCCAATGGCAGAGTCACCTGCCCTTCAGTTTACTGATACTGTCCAAGTGCAATTGTTCCTATTCATAGAATCCAAGAACATAAGGGATCATTGTGTTCAAAAGTCTGATGTCCTGTGTAACAAATGCCATAAAACGTCCCCAAAACAATTCCTAGATCATAGCTTTTAGGAAAACATCCAATCTTAATTTAAAAAGGTACAGTGATGGAGAATCTACTACAACCTTGGTAAATTGTTCCAATGGTTAATTACCCTCATTGTTAAAAATGTCTACCTTATTTCCAGTCTGAATTTATACAGATACAGCTTTCAGCCACTGGATTGTGTTACATCTTTCTTCAATGCCTTGAAGAGCCCATTATCAAATCTTTGCTCCCCATGTAGGGTAATTATAGACAGCAATCAAGATACCCCTTAACCATCTCTTTGTTAAAATAAACAGATTGATTTTCTTGATTTTAGGCATATTTTCTAATCCTTTAACCAGTCTCATGACTCTTCTCTGAACGCTCTTCAGTTTATCAATATCCTTCTTGAAGTGTAAACACCAAAACCAGACACAGTCTTTTAACAATGGTCACACTAACGCAAAATAAGAGAGAAAATAATGTCTCTGCTTCTCTTTGATATTCCCTGTGAAAGATATGATAGCATCCTCCAATAACCTGGGAAAACCTTATGGGATTAAGTTAAACTTTACTGAATTACATTTAATATCTCTGGGATCCATTCTATTGAAAATGCAAACGTTTGTGTACTAATGCAGAATTATATAAAACTTCTCTGAAAGAAAGAAGGATTAATGCAATCTCTGGAAGATATGAGTTTTTGGGGCAATACATGTGACATGGATTTACTTGGAAATTCCTGAGAGTAAGGTAAACGCAAATGATGCATTTCTGACTGTCTACTGCTTACCTGTTCCTAAAAACCCAAGTTCAAAGACCTGCAAACTGAATAAAGGAGGGACTAAACTTTTCATAAGTGTGCAAGTTCTGAGCAAAGCCTGTAATGAATTTATGATTTAAAAAAAAACAAAAACAAAAAACAACCTTTTGAAGGGTTTGAAGGATGCACCATGTTGGAAATAGCTGGGGAAAATCCCACGTAAAATGGTCAAGAAGGAGAAGGATATGAGTTTCCACCCAAGAAAGGCAACAGCACACGGGCTTGAAGTCTGAGACTGTTGGGCAATTAAGGGAAATTTATGTGCTCTTGCCCTGAACTGTGAGACACTCATTTAGAAACTCAAGGATCACATTAGTTATTGACCATGATGTTGCATTTTTCCAAATCTTTGTCTGGCAGTTTTGTGGTAGTTTCACTAGAGGGCTCTTTAACTTTGAACAAAACCTCAACTTATGGACGATAGGAGATGACCTGGAAGTTAATGCACAAATGCAAAGCATGGAACATTGAGACTAGCAGGAGACTTCTCCTGAAATCAAGTTTCCTGAGCAAAAAGCATAAAGGCCAATCACATAAACTAAGATCCACTTTCTATCTGTAAATGTTCTGAGACACATTTAATACATATTGTTCCCTCTACCTTAACTTAGATTTTTTTGTTTATTCTTTTTATAGAATTTTGTTGTTCAAAACTCAGTAAAAGAAACTGACTTTGTTCAATTGTTTTATTTCCTTTTAATTTTATACTATATCACAAATAATATAATTAGTTAAAACTCCTAAACAGAAAAATTTTAAAAACGTGGATCCAAATAGCTAGATGACTTAGCCTGACTAACTAGTTAGGGATTCTGTGCCCCAGTCACCCCCCTACTGTTCTAGGAAAAGGATTACCAGGGAAAGCAACTGAGTAATTGAACCAAACAATTACTCTGATTCATAAAAATGCTTACACATATACTTAACTTTCAGCACTGCTGTACTGTACTGAATTGGGGCATTTTGACAACAGAACACCTAGTTCCAAGTGAAAGTTTTACATGAAGAGCAGACCCCTGAAGATTAAAAAGAAAATATCTCATACTAGAGTGAATTTCAAGAGTTAATTCTATCATACCTTATATGTGTAATCATGACAGGCTTTACTGTGCATTATGTATTAACCTATGCTCTTTTATGCATCAGAACTAGAAAACTGTTCCACTGTATGGGATGAGTCATATTGGTATAACAGATATCAACTGCTTCTTCAGATGTATGGCTGCCGTATGGGCTACAATTCTTGCCATTGCATACTAGAAGATATGCTGCCAAAAAATGTATTTTTAGAAAGGTTGTACTTCCTCCATTCTTGAACCTGGAAGTCCTCACCCCACTTTTAGAAGGAAGAATAAAAATCATAAGCTGTAATTTATTTTGATTTTGTTCAGAGGTGACAGCAAAAGAAGGGACCAGAAACTGAACACCACATGACATATGTATCCAAAATTCTAGAAGGGAATTCATTTGTACAGGGGACTGTCACCATATAAGGCCCACTTGAACTCTGTTTTGAGAACTCAAAAGTTGGCCTTTATGCTCATCCCTCTGCACAGCAATTAATTTTACATAAAGGCTTCTAATTTTTTTACCTGTGACCCAATCAGATTTGGAGAGGGTGCCGTAGATTGCTGCTGCTGTTGGTGGTGCTGCTGTAGTTGTTGTAGTGGTTGCTGATGTGGTGTTTGTAGTTTGTTTTCTGACTGTGTCAATGGCTGTATTTGAAACTTACTGTCTGGCTGTTCCTGTTTTACTATCAGATTCTTCCGCAGCTGCTCCACCACTCTTTTCTATCAGAGACACAGAAACACAAACAGAAATGGTTATAGAATTTAATTGCGTGCGCGCACACACGCGCGCGTGCGTGCGTAACAGAAGTTAATACCTTGCTACTTTTCTGCTGGACTATGGATCCCTAACCCAGGCATAAGAGGTAGTAGTCAGGGCAGGGGGATAATGGACAAGAATCCATGGAGATGGAAACAGGAACCTAGAGAGGAGGTGGAAACAGGAACCTGGAGAGGAAGTTGATTTGGATCAGCAGCTAGGTGGCAGCACAGAAGCAGAAGTAAAATAGGTGCAAAAGGGCTGGGACTTGGCCAAAGGGTGGGAGACAGGGATGGGAGGAGAAGACCAGAGGGGAGTCATGGACAAGCAGCAGGGACAAGAGCAGGAGCAAAGGGATGTGCAGGAGATGGAGAAATGCAGGAGAGGCTCAGAAGGAGACTGACAGGCTGGGGACATCATAACAATTTGAGCACTTTTCCTTACAGAATGTGGAACTGAATCCACTATTTCTGAGTTTCTGACATTGCTTTGCTATCCAGCTGCACAGTGTTTCCCAACATGGGTGTGCTGTCAGATCTGACTAGGTATGCTACAAAAATTTTTGAAACACTACTCAAAGAGCTCTGGATTGGCTCATTGGCTTATAAATATTCATGCATTCATTTGGAAACTATATTGTGGTGTGCCTCAAGTTAACTAAAGGTAGCAAGGTGTGCCACTGCAGATAAAATGTTGGGAACCACTGATCTAGCAAACAGCTATGAAACCCGTAAAGTGTTTCTCCATCCCCTCTAAAGACAAATAGGCATACAAAATAATGGCCTTCTACTGTTACCAGTTATCTCATTAGTTCAAATAGTAGAGGGTTGTGCTGTGGATCTAAATGTATTAACCCTGCTGATAACCCATGTCAGTGGTCAGCTTGGTTCCACATAATGAAATATTTGTTTTTCATTTGTTTTTTATCTTAAACATTAAGAAACTATATAAAAAAACCTATGGTAAAAGAATACTAAGGTTGCAAAGTAAAGCTATCAAGTTAGGAAATGCCTGAATTAAGGTTGCCTGTGCAACATTAATTTGGTCCTGTCACAGACTTCTCCACAGTGCTCCAAAGGGCCAAGCAGGCACTTTCTGTCTTAACTGACAAGTGGTAGACACCGGCTTCAGTCTCTAAACATACAAATGCATCCATCTACCCAAATGAAACTCAAAAGTACGGTCTTACTTGCAGTGCTTATGGGCACATCCCTGACTTGGCCCTGGGACTTTCATGTAGCACTAAGAAACAACTTCTCTGTTCCAGTGTCCTGCACTGAGAAGTGGATGACAGATCACTGAGAAAAAGCAAGCAAGCATTCTCAATTAGTTTCCTGGCTGGTCCATGTCTCCTTCTGGTCCTTTTAGGCCGCTAGAGAACTTAGCCTGAGCCTACACTTAGGGCTTTTTTTGGCAGTAGTTGACCAGCATTTACGCAAGGCACATAAATGCCTTGCATAAATGCCAGTGACTTCCTAAGCCGCTGGGGTACACTGAGGAAAGCCGACTGCAAATCCCTTGTGGTCACCTATGTTTCCTGGCCCCCAGAACTTCTGGCGCTGACTTCCAGGAGTGCAGCAGCGAGTTCAGACTCAATGCTAAGTGCTTCTAGAGTGCTGGGCTGATGGTGGCGATTTTGCTGCCATCAACATAGGCATAGCCTAAGTCTTGCCAGTAGCCTGGTCTGAGCAGATTTTTCTTCAGCAGGGAAATATCAGGGCACTGACACCTACAGCAGGGACCAGAGAAGGCCTGATAAACTCTAATTACACACCTCTCCCTGCAGAACAGGCCTGAGGGGCCAATCTCCCCTTCCTGCAATAACCCACCCTGTTCTGGGAAAAAGAGATCACATCCTGGTGTTGTGAATCCCTTTGGTGTTGCACGTGAGATGCACATTGTTGCAGCACCAAATGCCATCAAGTAATGCCAGTATTAGTGATGGACACAGGATTAGTGTCCTTCACTAATCTTGGCATTACTTAGTGATCCATTATTAGGTCAAAGGGAACCCTTGAAGGATAATAATGTGAAGTTCTTAAAAGTCCATATAATGTCCCAGCACTCTTGCTTGATGATGGAGTATCTAATCTTTCCCCGCTGCAGCATCTAGCTTATAATATTGGATGTTCCACACCCTGAAGATTGTATGCAACACACAGATTCCTAAAACAGCATGGAAGTTTGAATTTGTAGTAGAAATAAGCATGAGAAGGCTAAATGCTGTTAATGTAGGATAATTTTTGTTTTGGAAAAGGCCTCATTACACAAGTATCCACTGAACCACTCTGCTTGCAACGCCTTCCATGAAAATCAAAGATGTCATAAGGGCTGCAAAATGCGACATGAAGCTTCACAGACAGCTGGTCACTCCCAGGAAAGCCTATACGTGTTCCTTGGGTGTGAGAACCCAGGGCCTCTGTTTTATAAGGGTTAAAGCCAATCATTTCCTATGAGATATCCTGAACCTAACACCACTTTTGCTCAAGGAAAACCCAAGCAGACCAAAAAGGCCTGAGAGATCCCATCACAATTCCCCATCTTTGCATGTATTATAAACAGTCTTTAATTAAATGTTTTCATATTCTATTATCCCACAGATCCCTGCCTCACTTGCTACAGAATGGACAGTGCTCAGTGAGTGGATTGTTACTTAATATTCTTTTTATCCTCCTCATTCACAGCATAATTTCCATTCTTATCTATCATGTATCATCCAACCCCTGCCCTGAATGTAAAACTATAATTTCTTCAAGGGTATTTCCATGGTGCATTCACTGTACTACTCAAGTGCTTCACAAACATCAATGAATTTATTTTCATGCCACCACTATACAGGGGAGGTGGAATCAGTATCTCTAGTTTACAAATTGGGAGCAGAGGCACAGAGAAATTAAGGTAAAAAAAAAAAAAGTCCACTAATTTTCAGTGGGACACCTATGGCCTGATTTTTCAGACTACTTAGCATTTTTAATCACCGTATGCATTCAATATACAGCTCCAATTAAGAATTGCTCTGAAATTCTGCAAATCTGATCCATATTGTTTGAAGCTGGGCACCTAAGAAATTCATTGCACATTTTTCAACATCTGCAACAGATGAGGATGGGATCATACAAACGACAGCTTCATGTACTACACAACTCTGATTTATTCATCACAGTGTATTCTGTGCACTGAATAAGATGGTGGAAAAAAATGAATGAGATTGTGTAATTAAATACTAGACACCTAGAAAAACTGGCAGTTAATAAGCAAATCTGAGTTTTAATGACAGTAGAACTCTTACTTTACTACAGTCATAAAGTATACACACAAGGGGGCCAAATTCATATTGCATGGGCACCCTTAATTCTGCCATTTTCTAAATTCTCATTCTTTCACTTTGTAACTTTAACAATTTTTCATGTCATTTTAAAAATGTCATTATTATTAGCACTACTAACACCATCACCACCACCTAACAGTGGGTCTAGAGTAAAACAGTGCAGATGGAAGGGCTGGAATCATGGCCCAGACTTTTCGGGGGGGGGGGGGGGGGAAAGCGGACCGGGGGGGAGGAAATACAGGTTTCTTACTACTTCATAGATTTTTATGACAGGCAAGGATGATTTAATACAAAAGTTCCCACTCCTGATAGCTTTTCTTCATCCTTGGAGGATCACTTTACAGGTTGAAGGGCTGACAGGCTGCCTCATCTGTAGAGCCCTGCACCAATACAAAAATGTGGATCCAGAACCAGACCACCCCTGCCCAATGTAAGTCTTTATCCGATCCGCGATCTGCATGCCAGGTTTTATGTTGATCCAGAACTGCATCCCCGACTGAGCTTGGGCTCACAGTCAGCATTTTAGCATTTGATTGGTTTATTCGCCACATGGGTTCCCACCCATTTTTTCCTTTTCTTGTTTCTGATTCACAGCATGGCATATGAACCACAAACAAGAAAATGAAGAAGTGGGTGGGGAAGGCAAGGAGCATGAGCCAATCAAAGGGAAGCATGCTAACTGACTGACAGTGAGTGGTGTCTCTCCAAGCCCCAGCCTGTTGTGACTGAGACTCTGACTGACTGGCAGACCACCAACCAGACCTCAAAGGGGATGAGCTGGCGCGATTCCTTGTTTCCCTCTTCATGCTAACAACGCAGATCATAGCAGCGGCTGCAGGGATCGGTCATAAAAATAGGATCCGCAGCTGCAGCCAATTGCCGTGGATATCAACAGCCACACCCATGGCTGCAGTTAACCATGGCTCTGAAGTGGATACCCATGGATCTGTATGGCTCTACTCATCTGGCCAACCTGGGATCAAGGCTAAGCTCAGCTTCACATTCATGTCTTATCGCAGTGTAGGGTTGGGAGCAACAAGAACAGAACACAGGAGAAGGCTATCTTGCTCCCTCTCATACTCCTCCTACCAATGGTCAATTTAGGGCAGATTTAAAGATTCAAAAGAGCATGCTACAATGAACTGAATGGGAAAACAGAATGGTTTATAGAAAAGACACAGCTAAAATTGAAGCTGAGCAGTGAAATTTTAAAGGAATCAAATTCCACTGAGTAGGTGATACTGTCAAAATGCTTTTATGAAATTGAATTGATTCTGCTGGATTTCTTTTAAAGGAAAACAATTGTAATAATGTTAAAAATATCTGTTTTGATATTTTTTGAATGAAACACTTTAATTCTTTGATTTTAAAGTAATATTTTGTGGTATCTTATAACACAAAATTTTAAAAAGTCAGAATTGAAGGGAAACATTTTGAAGCACCTGAACCAAAAAACTTAAAATTTTTTTCCCCTTTGTTTAGAACTTTGAATTTTTTGTTTTTCACACTGATCTGGAACAAAGCTAGACTTTGAAAACTTAATATCTTAGCAAAACAGAACTTCTGTCCTGCAACTCTAGCTAAAAACACTCCACTCACTTGGTTCCCAACTTCCTGCCTAAGGAAAATTAAGATTATGCTCACATCAGTACCCAAACTTCCAGAAAAAGAAAACAGTAAGTGTGGGTGCCAAATTGGAGGATTTCAGATCTGTAACTAAAAAAGTAAAAGATCAAACACTGCTGTCCACTAGAAAGAAATTCAACTCCTGGTAAGTACACAACTGAAACTTGTGAATTCACATTACTGAGCATTTTGCAAATGACTGAATTCAGCAACTATCAAGTGTAATGAGCAAAGGCAATTTTGCTGCAAAGAATCCTCTCATATTCTCACAAGGGTCAGCTGACAACCCTCTCCACATCGGTATGTCAGATACCAGAGATTAAAGAAAAGCATATCCAAAGTCCCTGAAAATTTGGCAGTTTGCAAATGACCAAAGGGAAAATTAACAACTACTTATTGTATTCACAAAAGTGCCAAAAAAACTGCCAAGAACTAACAATGCCTAAATTTGTTTCCTCCTACACCAGACAGCAAAAGAGAGCACTGTAAATATTTTTTTTAGTTCAAGAATTTTAGACAGATTGAGCTGATCTGCCAGTTCATTCAACAGCAATTTGAAGATACTCTAAAATTGCCTTCTGAAAACATCAACTGTGCTAACAAGCTAAAGGGCCATGTCAGCAAGCAGAGACAGGAATGGAAAGAACAGTTCCAGAAAGCAACCCGAACTGAGGGGGATGAGAGGAGAACAGAGCAGAGAACACAATACAACATAAATTCGTAGCACCTGCCAAAAACGAACTCCACATGAAAACTGCACAGGAAACTACAAAATTACTGTACCCAACACAAACAGGATGAACTTCAGCAATAATAGTGCTCTTCTACTGATTCCCTAACTCAAGGAAACCAGCAGCAACCCTGCAAGAACTCATTCTCACAGTTCTTTACAACAGGAGGGAACAGTGGGGAAACTAAGCAGAAAAAAAGGGCAGTTAAGTTTCAGTACTCCTAAACCATACTGCTACAACAAGCTGATAGCCAGTCAGAACAGGAATTAGGAGAGTAGGCATCAAGTGAGCCACATTACATTCACAGCTGATCCTCCTCCGGGCCTTTGTAACAAAGCCCAGAAAAGCTGAGGAGAAAAAACAGGAGTGAAACACTTGCAGACTTTAATTATTATCCTGTAGGACAGTGGTTCCCAACCTTTTTTTCAGGCTGGGGACCCCTATTTAACAAAAAAAAAAAAAAAAAAAAAATCATCTTTGCAACCCCCCAGCTGATTATGTAATCTGGCCTGCATGGGCAGACTCTGGTCTGCACCAGTGGGACAGCCGGTGAGCAATGCTGCCACCACCATCACTCTCACCACTAGGGAGCTGAGCCATGGCAGCTATGGTCCCCTGCCCTTGCCCCTACCAGGGAGCTGCCGCGGCCCCATCTCCCTGCCAGTATCCAGACACAGGAGGGGAAAGGCAGCCCTGGCAGGGAGCATCGGGGCTGTAGCTGGATTCTGGCTTTGCATAGGAAGAGGCTCTGCGGACTCCCTGCAACATGTCTGCAGACCCCTGGGGGTCCCCTGACCACAGGGTGGGAACCACTGCTGTAGGAAAAAAAACGTTTCTGCATATATGGCAAAGCACAGATGGTGTAAGTGGAAAAAAGATGTTTCATTGGAAGTCTACACCAGCCTTTTAGAGCATGGTAGGAGCTCTTTCACAGCCACATTTTTCTAATATCCATATTTCTTGTAAAGCTATTCCATGGAAAGACCCATCAGGAAAACTGAAGTTTGTAGGAGATACCAATTATGTCCAACAGTTAAGTTGTTTCTAACAACTGTCAATAAAAATACAACTGCACTGACACTACAAAATTACTCCACTGGCAGAGAGGCTCAAGACAGTGTGTTCATTATCAAGGATAGCTGTGAATTGCACATACACAAATCATTTAAGTTCACCTGCAAAAGAACACAGTTAACTACGCAACTCCTATGGGCCCTGTCCATATTAGAGTTCAGAGCCATGTCTGAAATAAACAAGCAGTCCTGTGGCACTTTTAAAGACTAGGAAATTTATTTATCGCAAGAGCTGTCATGGGAGAAAATCCCACTTCGTCAGATGCTTGCAAATGGGGAATTTACAGAACAGAAGGAAAATAAATGCAGGGAAGTGTAAATTGTAGGATCAGGTCAGATTGCTACAGCAAATCAAAGCAGCTGTTTAAATTCAAACACTGGGAAAGAGCATATAGAGGAAGGTGAGGTCAAATCACCTGTTGTAATAAGAAAAACCGTAGTCCCTATTTAACCCTAAGGCAATGGTGTCAAATTTGCACATCAATTCCAATTCTGCAGTTTCTCTGTGAAGCTTCCATTTATTATCCCTTTTGTTAGAGCACAGCTATTAACAAATCATCAATGGAGTGATCAGGGAGACTGAAGTGATCCTCTCTTGGTTTTTGAATGTTGTGATTTCTGATGTTAGATTTGTGTCCATTTATTCTTTTGCACTGAGGCTGTCCTGTTTGTCCAATATATAAGACGGGGAGCATTGTCATCACATGATGGCATAAATGACAATGGTGAATGAGCACATGAATGAGCCCTTGATGGAGTAGCTGGTTTGATTAGGTCCCATCAGAGCCGTAATGCTCTGTTTCAGCACCCAGGGTGCGTTCCGATCAGAATGCAACCCTTGCAATTAGTGGCGCTTGCGCCCAGCGGCAAGAAATGTGCCCTTTAATAGAGTGGATCTATTGAACCACTTCAGCATGCCTGGGCCAAAGCCCCATTTACCCCACCGGGTCCCATGAGGGTGTCTCATGTGCAGATATGTGGGCAACATGGTTTGTCGCAAGGATGTGTGTCTGCTTTAATGTTTCTGTTGATCTGTAGTTGCTGGTGAGTGTCTGATATGCTGTAACAGTCTGAGCTGATCCTATGACTTACACTTCTCTGCATTTATTTTCCTCCCATTCTGTAAGTTCCCTATCTTCAAGCATCTGACGAATGGGATTTTCTCCCATGAAAGCTCACATGATAAATAAATTTGTTAGTCTTTAAAAGTGCCACTAGACTCCTTTTTGTTTTGCTGAACTAGACTAACATGGCTACCCCTTTGGAACATGTCTGAAATAGTTTTCAAACTTTGTTACAATGTCGTCAGTTTCCGCTGCACTGAAAACAACTCCGTACTGTGCTATGAGATCTGTGAGGGTAAATCCTTGAACCCTCATGTAGCTCTACTGACATCTGTGTGGAATCTACTAGCACAGGTGCAGTGATCTATCCTCACTGCTCTTTTTGCAGAACTGTGAACTATGCTGAACAACTGCAAAGGAACCATGTGAGAGCATGTTTTTGACAACACAGTGGTTTGAAAAAAATCCCATTAAATTATGTTAGAACTGTGGTAAAAAATAGTTCTCAAGCATGATGTTGCCAGGGCCATGCTTAATCAACTTTGAATACAATTTCTGCTCCAGTACGCACAAGTCTTTTGAGTAAATTTCCAATGTACGGTGCACAGTTCTAGACACATTTCCTACTAAAGTCAACAGGAATTACAGATCTGAAACACTGAACAAACTTTTGAAAATGTCTCCTTAAGGTACGAAAACGTAGACAATTGCAACCCTTTTTTCCTCTATTCTTATTGCTTTAGTAACAGTTTCTTCAAATCTGTAAACTCACGTAAACCATAAAATGCAACTAGATAGTCTTTTTCAGCATCATACACACATAAGGAAATGTTTTCAGATGTGTCCAAAATACCCTGTAGCTGCTTATTCTCCAATACTGGAAAATTATGAAAAGTTGTCTGCCTCTCATTTTAAAATTGGTTGAATTGCATCTGAGGTCTAATATCAACCATCCTTTTCCACTTGTGAGAAAACGGAAGCTTGGAAACACAAACTCCCATCACTTTATTTCTTTATGATAGTCCCAAAGAAGGATTGCCAGTGGCTAGCATCAGGCCACTTTAAAATCCATTTGTCAAAACACTGATCCTTAATTCTACTGCATAAGTTCAGGGCTTCTGCTTCCTTGATGTTCTCATCAGTAGGGCTCAACAAATCCTGTTCAAAGCAAAGAGTACAGAGAGTCCTTGACATCTTAGTGAATGTTTCTTAGAAGTTGTAATTGTTAACAATATTGATACATTTAGTGAGGCTATTGTCTCATTCATGTAACAAACCTACTCTTGTTAAAGCAGAAAAAGAATTTTCAGGTCTGAATCTGCAGAAACTTTTCCTGACTTACAAGATGCACAGGCCAAAATTTCCAGGGTAACTATGGCCATCCAGTACCATAAAACCACAATTCTTTAAAAATTTGGGTCCACTCATTGTTCTTACCCAGATAAATCAGAAGCAAAGATTTTCATAAGATGCCTGTTAGGAATGCAGCCTGAAGATGGAATATATATTTTGCACTTTGAAGTGCAACTTTATTTACCTTAAGGTTATTTCCATTTTGAAAAAAATATATATATTTACAATTTGCAAGGGATTTAGCAACTTTTGCACCATATGCCTAATTCCCTCCTGTTTTCTTTTTAGCATATCGACCAAATATTGTTCCTCTAAAAAGGACATCCAGTTTTGTGGTTTAAAAATATTAGAGACAGAGAATATTACAAGGCTACACAGTTTACACATTTTTCTCCCATGGAAACAAAGTTAGTTATGTTTTCAACTGCCTGCTAGTGACCTGCTGTAACTTTCCACCAACCTCAAGAAGTAGATTATTATGACTACTCTAGCACATTTTCACAAAGCAATAGGAACATTCTCTAGACTTTAAGATTTGCCAACTGCTGGAAATATAATGGCAAGATAAAACAATGATTTCAAATAAGCTGAGTACTCTTGTCTGGGGAAAAATATGTACTTGCTGGCTATACCAAAATTTATTGAAGCCAATCTGCCCTTCCCCCACTCCTCTCAAAACACTCCTGCTATTAGCCAATGGGAAATGGAATAGCTATGCTCTTAAATAAAAGAAAAAGATACCAAAACTTAACCTGTAGAAAACAACAGAGCTAATTACAGCACCCATCCATATATTTATTCTTTAAACTTGAAAGTATTAAAGTCATAACGTAGGAGTGGCAAAGCTAAATGTACATATATTTAATAATGACAAATATACAATTATGGTGCAGTAGTAAGCTAAAACTGAAGTTATATCAGTGAATGTGACTGAGGATGCAAGGAATATTAAAGGGAGCTAGGCGGGGGGGACAGAAATTAGCATACAAGTAACTGAACTTTATTCTACTGACAGAATGATTCATATTTTATAAAAAACCTTTGAAATAAGTGTATGGTTAGTCTGCATTTTTCAGAAACAATGCAGCGACTACTGTGGTGGTTTTATCTCATAACATTTTGTTAACAAAACCCCAAGCCCACTAATTTAGAAAGTACTTGATTCTCTGAACACATATTTGGCAGGAAGTCAAGAGTCAATGTATCACAGTATTGATTAAACACTGTTCTAGTTTTCTTTGAAAAAAAAATAATGCTTTCTTTGGGATCTCTTCTTGATGTATCCATGTAACTGCCATTACCATCACTGTGAATGAAATGCCATCTCCACAGAACACAGATCTACTGGAGTGATGACAGATGGACAGAGCTGTCCCAATTTACATTTTTCTTACCAACTTTATTTACATCTTAATAGGCAAATCCTTACATTTTCCCAATACTTCATTTAACACAGAAATTTCCAAACTCTGCCCAGCTTACCAGGAGACTAAGAGTGAAGCTTAACAGGGGAAAATTCTTCACTGAAGCATAGTGATGCTGGGATCCTCTGGTGCTGAAAACTGCCGAGAGCAGAGCTAGTTCCACAGAAGTCCCAGAACAGGTGGTATTCTAAAACAGGCCAGGGTGGACAGAGGGCAAGTAAAGTTGTGTGGACGAATACCAGAAGCTAAAGAATGGGTGGTAAATTGCCTCACAATAGTGAGGTTAAGGAGTCCTGGTACAGTTGCCTTCCATTTAGTTTTATTGATGGAAGGAGGAGATGGGACTGACCCATGAGTTACAAAACTGTGCTTGTAAGCCTAGGTTTGTGTAAGTAGCTTCCAGGAAATACATGGTGGGACTTGCACTATTGTTAGCCACAGATCCTTAGCCTTATTATATAGGCTAAGTGCAATACTAAAACTCTGCTGAGGATATTTGCCCTGCAGGCCAAAGTTTAGCTATCTTAGTCTTCCAAATTCACACTAGGAAAATTTTCACAACTCTGAAAGGTTTTGGGTTTAGGAGGATGGTCATCAGATCCTACAAAGAACCTTTGGCACCTGAGCTTCAACTAACTTAAACCTAATGGAACACTGATAAGTAGAGTAACAACATAGCACAGAGTTAGAGATTACCCACTACAGTTGCTACTGCATGATATGGCATGCTGTTACATAGACCCTTCTGTATCTCTTCAGTTACACCTAGCCTTGGCCTTATCTGTGGAACTTATTCTGCCTGGAACAAAGGAAACGTTAAAGTCAGCACAAACAAGTGGTCCTACTTTTTACAGAAGAAAAGTCTACAAGTGACTTTTAGCAGTGTTGTGACTCTTGGGCAGGTCTGTTAGACACAATTTTCATTGTGGGTAACTGAAGTTAGAAACGTTATCTCATAAACAAAGGTTCCTCACATAAAAGTTCACTGATTCTAGAGATGTTGAGGATCAAAAACTCTATTGAAATCAACTGACTGGTTTTGACTGAGGAAGGTATTGTATCACTTAAAGCTCAGAAGCTTCTTGGCCTGCTAACAGGCCAGAGAATGGAAGGGTCCAAGGGCATGGAAAAGGGTTAGTGCTCTAGAGTATCTCAAACTAGTTTCCATGATAGGAAAGAAAAAAGTATCTCAGCGAAAAGTGTCCCAGATTAACTATTTTTTTCCCCTAAAAGTTGCCTTCTTCTAACCTATTGTTTTTGGATGGCACAAAGAACAAACTAGCATTGAGTAATGTCACCGCTCTACCATGACACCAGGGCACAGAGAGATCATGTGAATCCATTCACCAAAGGGTTGATAAAGAGGGTAGGACAGTCCAAAATCAACTGACATGCTTCTTGTTCCTCAACTCCACAGGAGCAGGAAGGGTGTTCAAGAATCCCCCAGTGGTAAAGACAGAAGTTAAACAGCCTGTGATCTCAACGTACCCTGTTAGTATGATTAATGGTCTTTTGGTTCATGAGGTTGTTCTAATAGATGTGTGTGAGAGCTGATCTGGAGACACAAGGGAATGCAGACCCCAACTGTCCGTCTGACAAGAAATGCACCGTCAACCCAAAATAGTCTTATGTCAACAACTATAGCCACTGTTCCTTGGAAAGGCTGTGTCTAATATATTGTCTGAAAAGCTCAACTACTTCAGAAAAGGAGTGTCTTGACTGTAGCTAGTATGTTTAATGTGACTTAAAATGAGAGAAAACTGTGAAGTAAGCTGTCATCATAGTTCTTGCACACAGTAAATAAGGCCAAGGCCCTGCCTTCATGCCATATCACTAGAGGAGAAATGGCATCATGCCAGGACCAGAAGGTTGGAAACTGGAGTCATGCAGGGTGCCTTTCATATAATCACTGGTGCAACTGAATCCAGCTTGTCATAGCAATGACCACAGTTCCATGCTGTTGTACAATATTTGACAGGTGCATTTTAGGGCATTGATAGATGATTGCTAAACTGCATTCACAAACTGAATTAAAGACAAATTAAAGAAGAACAAAACAAAAAATTCTAGGAGTAATTTTTCCTACAGCTAATTTAAAACTCTAACAGCAGATTTGGTGGGTTAAGTAATAGCTTTTATTGAACCAACTTCTGTTAGTGTGAGAGGCAAGCTTCTGAGCTACACAGAGCTCTTCTTCAAGTCTGGGAAGGGTACTTGGAGTGTCACAGCTAAATATTAGATTGAACAGAATTTTAGTATAAGTAGCTGGAACATACTGGCTCCTTAGAATAGCTTGTCTTTCTCACTAACAGAAGATGGCCCAATAAAAGATACCAGCTCATTCCCATTACCTCTTTAATATCTTGGGACCAACACAGCTACAAGAATGTTGTATATAACAGATCTGTCAATCTGTCTGCAGCTGTTGGAGGCACAAACAAAAATGGTAGCAGTTCCACAGAAGGCACATATATGCTAAAGGATTCCTGTAAAATATGCTTTACTGAAGAAACTGAGTTGCACATACAATATACAACAGAATACATACATAAATTCTGTGATGTGGTAGTCAAAGCCATGATGATGTTTATATAACACACCTCCTCCCTGCAGGCTAAAGAATTTGAATTTTGTGAACCACCGTTAGATAAGGTCGTTTCTGGCAGAGCTGATAATATAGTGTTGCCTTTACTCTTGTACTGCAGACCTACTTCACAGCCACAGCCTCAATGACTTTTCCAATTAATGTGTCAAATTTACATGCTTGGTTGTGCTGTGTCCACTAGATGGCTTTCTTCTACAGCTTGTGGAGTTTCAAACAGTCCTCTGAAATTTAGCAAATAGTAGTGTAAAAAAAGGCACTGGCAAAGTGTGTGTTCTATTTCCCTCTAGCGGTTGATCCCTGTAGTGGACAACAGCCAACTACTGCTACCAATTTCCTCCTGTGGTTAAAAATCTTGGGTTTACAACCTGTTAATGACCCACATGTGGGAGGTGGGGGGTCAGAATGGTTATGTATGATAGAAATTCTATCTTTTTAGTATCTTGTTCATTTGTTTGTTCAGACTCAAGGAAATTAAATAAAAAGAACCTTATTTTAAAAGATTATAAAGATTGTCACATCAGACGCTCAAAAGACAGGAAATGTCAGAATTAAGTCTTCTACACAGCTTTAACTCAACCTCATTTCACATCTAAATTATGAATTAATCTTTATTTCTATGAGCACATACTTTTTATTCTAAAGCAGGTGTGGCCAAACTGTGGCTTGGGAGCCACATGTGGCTGTTGAATGAAAAACTGTGGCTCCTGGAAGAATGTCAGCAAATCAATTTAGTAGGTAAAAGTATATGCCTATACGCCTCAGTGCGGCTCTTGAAGGTTTAATAATCAACTTGTGTGGCTCTTGCGTTCCATAAGTTTGGTCACTCCTGTTAAAGGATTCCTGCCTCATTCAATCCATAGGAAAAAGAAAAAAAGAAAAGATGTTCTTTTGCATTTATAGGCAATGGAATAGCCCTTCCACAAACTGCCTACATAATAACATGTGCAACACCCTTATAATGCAGATGCACTAGGGAGGTTAATTAAGGGTTCAGAAACAATTTTAATCCTGACATTTCCTAAATTTCAAGTTCTTGGTTTTGGAACTTTAACATTCTTTTAACAGTTTTTTAATGTGATATTATGTACCTTATAAAGTAGGATACACACGATTCTACATTCAGCTGCTTAGAAATCTTCATTAACATTCAGCCTGTGTAATCTTATTATCTAATATGTGATGATGTCATGTGAATAGTGCTTCTGTCAGTATTATGTGATGTTAAAATGAAAGCAACTGGAGCTTGTATGTTATGTGAATGATAACACTTCACTATATTTTATAGTTAGACTATTGACTCAAAACTCCCGATGCATAATTCAGTAATTTACATGAAGTTCTTGGGTTAACATACCTCATTTTTAGACAGAATGTGGAATTTTCATTCCTTTGGAAAACAAAGAAAAATTTAAATTCTAAAATCTTTTGCAAAACCACTAGAAATTCTTTAAAAGGTCAGCAAGTACTTGGTACTGGCTATGTCTGCTCTGTATACCATAAGTCTTCCGGCTTACATTATTTGCAAAACCAAGTCTTTACCATTGCCAGCACCACAGAACCAGCTCATCTCTGAAAGGGCCACAGTCATCAACAGAATTAAACAGCTAGCGCTGACTCAGTAATTGTTATTGTTGCTAGTGGTAACGGATGGAGACCAAACCTGCAGTCCTGGCAACTTTTGTTCTGATCTACAAATTTAGAGTATCTCCTCTACATATATAATATTTATTAACTGGAGGGAATTCTGATAAGGACAACTAAAATTACTAAGGGCTGGAGGGATTCATGTGTGAGGAAAAATTAAAGCACCTAAATATGAATAGATTGGTCAGTATACAAAAATAACATTAAACAAGAAGGAGAGGGAAGAATTCCTAAAGTATAAGACATGGCGTATAATTAGGAGAAAAAGGACAAAATTAAACAAACAAACCAAAAAAAATATTTAGCCTTATTATCAGGAAAATTTCCTAACATTAGAGAGAGGTGGGTTTTTTTTTTTAAAGAAGTTAATATTTTCTCTGTACAACAGCTTAGCAGGTGGCAAACTGAAACCGTTAACTATTATCAGAAAATTCTTATTTGACTGTTATTTTGTCCTCCCGCTCTTTCACCCTTCTCCTCCCATTTGTCAGTTTAATCTACCTATCATGTTTTTCGTAAACCTAGCCTGTGATTTTTTTGGAGCAGGGACTGTTTTGTTATTTGTTTATAAAGTGCCTTGTATTGTGTCTAATCCCTGCCTTGAATACCTATACATAGTAATATCTGAAACATCGAAGCAGTTGCTATTCCATGACTGAGTATTTAAAAGCAATTTGGATGAAGAACTAGAAAATATTCTTTAGAAAATTGTATTGCACTAGTCCTAAAAGGGTTGTGACATCAGAGGTCCAATTTAAATCTAATTTATATGATTGTAAAATTCAAAGATGAATAAATGAAAGCCTATACTGTGCACACAGCAGGTTTAGGTATTTTACATGCATGCTTTCAAGATATTATTGCAACATTATAGTTAAAGTGGTGTCAGTGATCCAATATGAATCTGGTTTTACAGAGGTGTATAACACAGCCTTATAAAATGTCTTATGGGCTGAAGCTTGGCATATAAAGTCTTAGCTCAAGAATTATGATTATTATTCTTATGCATGAGTAAACAAACACAGGAACAGTCCTTATGGGGAAGCAGCTAATACATAAACATGGTAGCCACTGGTTAAGCTAAACATCACTGGACTACTATTTCTTCCTCTCTCAGTTGTGATTTAACTCGTATTATGTACAGCTATCAGTACGTGTCAAGTGACCTCTTTAAAACTCAGGTGTTGAGAGTTACATAGGTATAGTGAAGAAACTGCAATTAGTTAACTTCTTTAACAAATTAATTACAAATCAACCTTAAATGAAGTGATCTATTTTATAATCTGGTGAATCCTAACACTTCTGAATCAAGTGGAAGAGACTGTAAATCAGATCATCACAGTATGTCCTAGAATACAGTGACTCAACTCCTTGAATGTGAAAAGCCACTTTCACTTTCAGCAATACACTGGTGCATTGTATAGCTATCTCCCATGACTAAATCATACACTCCCTACCCGTCGTGGCGAAAAACACATACAATTAATATTTATGCATTTCAGGCATAATCAAAGGCAAAAGCATTAATTGCAAGCTGACTAGTTTCATTTTACGTAAAAATGGCCTTATTTACAAATAAAAGAATTGGTCCCCATAACATGTTGTACAATGATCTACAGTAAATTAACCCTGTCTGATATTGACAAAAGACATCACTTTGTCATGACTTTAGCATTTAACATCTAAAAATGCTTTACAGACCTCAAACCTTGATTGATAAGCCTGGGACTACTTAGATTAGAGAAGGATAAATAAGAAAGAATATGATAAAGAATTACAGAAAATATATGATATGGAGGATGTAAACTGGGTACTCCCATTTACCCCCCCCCCCAGTATGAAAAAAAGAAACTATTCAATTAAATTGAATGGGAACAAATTTAATGAAAAGGAAGTTCTCTTTTACACAGCATATCATGAACTTGTTACTAAGATCACCCTGTCTCTGTCCCATTGAATTTTCCACAGTACTCTGGGGATAACAAGAAATGGAGGATAGGTATAAAGGTCTCAGCATGTCTTAAACAAGTTGCTGAAACAATACTGGATGTGTTCATTCATGCTTACACTTACAGATGATAGCGTTCAACACTAGTTCAGCTGAACAGCTTGCTGACGACTATGTTAACATAGTAATAATGGTTCAATTTCAAGTGTATATGAAGTTTCAGACTGCAGGACCATGATTTGGCTCAACACCAAGTTTAATTTTCATTCATTCAAACTGATGTATACTATAGCCAAGGAAAATCAAGCTATGCTGTCGTTTTTCTCATTAGTAATTTAGGTATGATTAAAATCCATCTATACAGTGAGAAAAAAATGTTTGCCGATTATATAGCAAATTAAACTTAAATCACCTCTTTCACCTTGCAGTGGTGGTCACTGCTAGCCTCAGCTGCTCTGTCTAATCATAAAAAAGATCATGGATCAATCAATAATGCATCTCTGAAAACAGGGAATCCATCAGTTTTGCTTAGCCTCCACAAGTCCTAGTATATATGACATTGTGTTTATTTCTCTCATAGGAAACACAGCTTCATTAAGTAGGTGAGTTTGTGAGAAGACATCCGGATTTTCACTGTTGTTGCCATCAGTGAAAGGTCAGCGGGCTACATGTCATCCTATATGCACTTGGCAAAAGCTCTAAAAATCAACATGGCCCTGCTTACCCTTCAGATATTTCAGAGGTTGGGAAAGGTACAGGTAGTCAAAAACATTCCATTACCAAGACCTGGTCAAATAATCCACTCTCTCTTAACATGTCCTTTCTATTTCATAGCTAAATTTTCATAACTAAAATGTTCTAGCATTATTTTAAAGCAAAGGACTCCTATGTATCAGATATCATGGGGAGTGGATACGTTCAACATGATGAATTAGGTAGACCTACATAATGACTAACAAAATACTAGGACCAGAGCACAGCATGTAACCTCAAACCATGTTTAGCTCCTGGGAGGTGGCATATTTGCCCCTGCTGAAGTTCAATCTATCAAATGGTTTGGGTGCAGTGCCTTGAAAGAGGCAATCACTTCCTCCACAGCAGGAAGTAAGCTGTCAGGATAACAGTGATCTGACGAGGAGGGATGAAGAAGCCACTCATGGAATGTGCAGGTCACCTGTTTGATCGACAGCACAGAGGAAAAAGCATTTGAGACGCTTTCATTAAGACACTACCCAATGAGGAAAAAGCACTTTTGGGAAAAGAAAAATGAACAAACTGAGTGGAAAGTGCAGGCAGTAGAAGAGAATTTATGTTTTACAAATATCTTTTGTTGGTGGCTGAAGGTATGTCACTCCTAACAGAGATCACACATAAGGGAATGTAAACATTCCTATAATTAAGTTCATAACTATACTTCACAGGATGTTTGTTTGACAGTTACACTGTCATAATTTTAGACTGTTAAACCTCTGCTCCCGGGTTTATAAAAGATCAGAGCACTTGTCACTCTCAGTACAGGTAGAGTGAGACAGAGTGGTTGAGCAGTTCATTTTTCTTCATAATTACACTCCATTAACCTTCCACATGAGAGCTCTCTGATGCTTTCATACCAGCAGCACCAACTGGCTGCATATGATAAGGCTCAACAGCATCTGCAAGCCCAGCACATGTAACAAAAGGAACACTTTAATACCACAGACTTAAGCAAAAACCATATGTAGCCCATGCTTTCCCTCTCTCACACTCTCCCCTACAAACACACACACAGACGCCCACTAACCCCCCTCTGAAGTTTTGGGAAAACATGATCTGGACCCGGCATGCCAAATGCAATCATACAGAACAGAGGAATTATTCACTATATTCAACTTGAGTATTACTATTCTTTTTTCCCTTCATTGCAGAGACTTCCCAAGAAATACTTATTTAGAGTATTACAGCATATGGAGCAATATAAAAGAAAGTGATACTATATTATAATTAGATCATATTAGCGTCTGCAAACGGAGTATAGCAAAAGGGAAATTACATTCTAAAATTAAACCTCTCCATGTACTTCTCTTTTTTAAAGAGACCAGCATGGTTAAACAACAGATCTATCTATAGCCTTCTCAACAGTGACCACATAAAATGATAGGCTTTCTGAAAGAGAGACTTATCCTATTAATAATGTATTCTCTGGGAGTTTTTAACTCAGTGCCAGAAATGCTGTTTTCCATGTGCACAAAAGTAGATTAGTGTTTGTCTACACTGAGCAGTGCTGCTGGCACATGCTTTTATAGATAAAGCAGAAACCAATTTGGGAAAGAAGCACTATGGTCAATTAATCTGGAATAGAATCTGAATTATTTGAAAAAAGAAAAAACTGCTATAAAACCTGCTCTTAACAACGGCATAATGTCTACTGGCATATTCTTAAAGTACCTTCAAACCATTTGGAACTAACTAGCTGTGCACACAGCTGGTGTACATAGTGGGTAACAATATTCTTGTAAATAATCTTTTCTCTCACCATTCTCTCTCTACAGTTTGTTACACTTTGGTACTGGCATCTTCTAATCCAACCAATACATAAAAAAAAACAAAACAAAAAAAACACAACAACAAATTTTGATACCATTAGTCAAGTTTTTAAAAAGTTACTAGTTTAAAAAAAAAAAAAAAAAAAAAGATTTGGAGGGCTTGATACAGGACATGCTGGCCCTTTAAAACAGGCTAAATCCCAGCATTGACCTTGATGCTAGTACCAGCCCTGAAACAGTAGAACCAAAGCAGATTTCCCAGGGTGGATGGGAGTTGTAAGCCTCAAACAATGCATGTTGGAAAGGGACAGTGATATAAAGATTTGACTTGACTGAACGGGAAACTAAGAAAGAAGTGCTTTATGAGAAGAGAGGCAAGGCACTGCTACAATGCCCAACCTGAAGCTCTTTAAAGGGGCCTGATTTTCAGCCTGTAGATTCTAGAGGTCAGAAGTGACCAATATGATCATCTAAGTCTGACCTCCTGTACAAGGCAGGCCACAGAAACTCACCCACCCACTTCTGTAATAAATCTCTAACATATGACTGACTTATTGAAGTCCTCAGATACAGTTTAAAGACTTTAAGGTACAGAGACTCCTCCAGCATGTGAGCTATCCCATGCTACAAAGGAAGGTGAAAAACTTTCAGAACCTTTGCCAATCTGCCCTGGGTGTCCATTCCTTCCCGATTCCTAATATGGCAATCAGTT
Organism: Podocnemis expansa; assembly: GCA_007922195.1. Classification (NCBI taxonomy): domain Eukaryota; kingdom Metazoa; phylum Chordata; order Testudines; family Podocnemididae; genus Podocnemis; species Podocnemis expansa. The sequence continues at coordinate 99,165,597 of ML681963.1, read as the reverse complement.
TAACCCTGAGCCTGTAGGCAAGACTCACTAGCCAGATTCCCAAAAAAGAATTTGCTGTCATAACTTGGAACCCACCCCATCAAACATCCCATCGGCATTTCTACCACCAGTAGTAAAAGATCAGTCAAGGATTCTCAACACTCCGAACATCAGATCCTTTCAATGCTTTGAGTCAGGCACCCAAAATGACAAGCTGCTTTTGAAGATCTGCACTTCCTTTCTAGGATTGTATTAAATTTAATAATGCCAATTCACCCTTTAGTACAGACTAGCCTAACCTCATAGTCAAAGTCTTTATGACATGGCAATCTCAATGAAAGTGAGCATCTTGTAATCTCATACTCTGGTTTCAAAACTGGGAAACTGCAAAGCACTTACTGCTTTTACAAGATGCTACAAATATATATATACATTAATATTATTACTTTCTTGGATAAACGTCTGTAGTTGCAGGGATGACCTGATCACAAACGGATGGTACATGAAATTTGTGTGATCAGAAACAGGAGAGGGTACCTACATCAGATATAAACTCTAACCAACCAATGGCTAACACTGAAAAGATATCAAATACAGCAGAAGCTCAGAGTTATGAGGCCTTTGGGAATGGAGATTGTTTGTAACTCTGATAAAAGCAGCTATCTTTTGTAACTGCTGTTACTCGAGATGCATTGCTTATGTCCATTCCAAGCAGATAAGCACATGCTGTTTACAAAATTGTTGGAAGACTCTTCCCCTAGTGGTACCCACTGGGTAGGTGCAGGAGCCCCCAAGAGCTGTGCCTCCATGGTGTTGTATATAGAGACTTGCTGACTCACTGTGTCTTCAGTTCCTTTCCCAGCTGGCTCAAACAGAGGTAAGGCAGGTGGGTCTTGGAATGTACCTGAGCAACATATGTCAAAGAACAACAGTTACAAAAGAGTAAGTAACTGTTTTTACTTCAAGTGCTTGCTCATGTTGATTCCAAGTGGGTGAATCCCAAGTTAACTAGAGAAGGAGGGGTCACAAATCACGCTGACTGAAACACTGCTCTGCTAAATGTTGCACTGTCCCTGGCCTGTTGGGTGATGGCATAATACAAGGAGAACATGTGAATCAACAACCATGTTCCAGAGAGGGAGCCATGTTAGTTTGTATAAAGCAAAAACGAGAATCCTGTGGCACCTTAAAAGCCAACAATTTTCTTTGGCATAAACTTTTGTGGGTTGCAACCCACTTCATTAAATTCATGAAGTGGAAATTACAGTTAGGAATTATATATAACCATACAAGGACAGGTGAGAAACATTACAACAAGGAGGGCAAGTACTAACCAAGTCAATTCAGTTAGGGTAGATGAGGCCCATTCACAACAGTGCATTAGAAGGTGAGAACATGTGAACAGGAACAATTACTTTTTGTAATAGATAGCCATTTCAAGTCCTATTCAGACCCAGTTTCATTGTGTCAAGTTTGCAGATAAGTTCCAGCTCTGCAGTTTCATGCTGAAGTCTGTTTCTGAAATTCTTTTACTGAAGCATGGCAACTGTTATGACATATGAACATGTTGTAGCCTTGCAGATCTCCTGCGAAGGGACTTGTGCCAGGAGTGCTGCCGAGGAGGTCTGCACCCTTGTGGAGTGTTCTGTCAATGCCAGCACTGGCACCTTTGCCAGATCATAGTGTTTGTGTGATCAGAAATATGAGAGGGCACTAATGTCAGATATAAGCTCGCAATTATCCAGTGGTTCACACTGAGAAGATATCTAATAAAGCAGATCATAGTAAATTCTAATGCAGGACATGATCCATGATTAAATTCTCTGGGATGACACCAAGACCCTTTATCTAGTCCACTACTGCAAAAAAGAGTTTAATTTATGAAATGGTTCAGAGATACTTTTGATGTAGAAAGTCAGTGCCTGCCTGGCTTCTCGTGAATGGAAACTTCATTCTCTGTTACTGGCATGTGGTTCAGGGAAGAATACTGGAAGGAAGATGTCTTGGCTCATATGAAACCAGGACACCACTTTAGGGAGGTCTGGAGATGGTCACAACTGGATCTTGTCCTTATGGAAAATGGTGTATTGGGGTGCAGATGTCAGGGCTTTGAGCTCAGATGTCTTCCTAACTGAGGCTATTGTAACCAGGAACACAAGCTTCCATGAGAGATAGAGAAATGAACATATTGCTAAGGGTTCAAAGAGAGGCCCCATCAGCCTGGAGGGCACCAGCTCAAGGGTATAGCCTGTTAAGGCCTTGAGAAACTGAGTCACCATTGGGTTAGCAAACACTCATCAACCATCTACTCCAGGAGGGAGAGAATAACCCAATTCTACCATGTATAACACCCATCTGTCCAAGGTTATGAGACCATGTATGATAGAAATGGAATAGAAAGTTTAAGAAGCAGGGAGAAGAGTGCGTGATCTGGTCTGGTGTGCCAGCCTTGGGTGCACCCTCCAAATGCTCAGCTAGAGCAAGACCTGGCATTGATTGGATGGAGGCTGAGGTGTCCTATACCTGTTATTTCTGCCCCACTTCCTATAGCAGTGTTGCTTAGGCTGCACAGGATAAACTGCCAAGTAGTTTGTGGGTTAAAATGCTTCCTTTGTTTAGTTGGCATGTGAACACCTACGGATTTCAGTGTTGCCCTTGAATCTTTCTGGCTGCGCAGTTTGAAGCTTGTCTACTCCAAAAACAGCGCCAAACCTTCAAAGGACAAGTCCTTATCTGTTGGACCTCTGGGCGGAGAGAAGGAACACCTGCAGCCAAGAGCTTCTTCTCATGGCAATTGCAGATGACATGGTTTGTGCAGCTGAGTATGCTACACCTATGGTGGTCTGCAACAAGGTCCTTGCCACTTCCAGGCTCTCCTCCACAACCACTCTGAGTTCCAATCTGGAGTCGGCAGGGACCAGCTCTTAGAACTTCATCATGGTCTCCCATGAATTAAAGTTATATGAGCTTAATATCACTTGTTGATTCACTATGAGAAGCTGGAGCTCCCTGCTGGAATACACCTTCCTACCAAAGAGGTTCAGCCGTTTCATTTCTTTGGACTTGGTCTTGCAGCTCCTGCTTCTCTTTCTCATTTACCACCACTGCCACAAATGAGCCAAGCAGGCTGTGGGTGGGTAAAAAGCAATTAAAACCTTTGGGTTTTGGGTGCAAAGTACTTTCTTTCTAACCCCTTAAAAGGGAGTGGGGGGGCGGGGAGGAGGGAATAAAGGCTTACTTCTGCCATAATGCTTTGGAAGAATTCTGAATGGTTTTAGTGAGGGCCAGTGCCATCCTTGAGTGGCTCTCTGGTGCTAAGATGTCATCACTTCTTTCATTTTGAGTTCTAGGTTCTGGGCCACTCTTAGCAATAGATCTTGGGGGTGGAACACGTAAAAGTCCCTGCCATTGCCTCATTGGGGGAGAACACCCTTGGTGGTATGATGAGGATGCCCTGAGTAATACTAGGCCCTTCCCGGTGCCAAGGGTAAGATGATTGGTGCTACATCATGGTAGGTTTGCCTCTAGCTTTGACTGTGCTTGACTGCAATGCCCAAGGTCTTAATTCTGGCACTGTAACTGTGGCATGCCCCAGTTCCCATGCTGGAGGAAATACAGTGGAAGGGAACTTCCCCCCAAGAAAGACGTTAGTTAACTACTACTAATTGTATTCTAACTATTTACAGGAACCACAACAGAAGACCACTAAGGAAACACTTGCTGAAGCAAGAGAAAATAGAAGCTCCAGTGACCATCACAGCAGCAAGAAGGAAGTGAAAAGATTTGGTGGGTCAGCATATAGCATCATGGAGATGCAACTCCAAGGGGGGCCTGCACCAATCCATCAGGTACCACTATGGGAAAATCCTCCAATGACTGTGCACACAATATATGCACACCTACTTGTAACAGACATGCACAAGGACTCAAAGAAAAACGGGGATAACTCTGGACAAAATATTATGGTTGTTCTTTCAAAAGTTTTCAACTGAGCATTGATTTAATACAGATTTGAAACAACTAAGCGAAAGAAAATTTATGCTTTTTTAAATGAAACAATCACAGAAACAGTTTCCTTACCTTGTTAAATCTTTTATTTTTAAGCTTTCCTTTTATATTTTTAGTAGTTCATGTTTAACATACTCTGGTAATGTATTCCTTTTTTTTTTTCCTCCTTCTTTTGGTCTCTGCTGCTGCCTGGTTGCATACTCCTGGTTCCAAATGAGGTGTGAGCTGGTTTGTCAGTTCATAATTGTGGTGTTTGCAACACTGAGGTTCTACTGTACACATGAAGCTGGTTGTCTTAAGACTTTGGGTATCATTTTCAAAGGAGACAGGTCTTAATAATACTGTGGTAATGCACTATATCAGGGTGTGATTGCTAATGCACATTCGTGTGCTGCATATCAAGTGGTCCATGTAGATGCTGCTGGTGCACTGTAAGATAGGTGTTTGAAACAGTACTGCATGAAAGTCTTTAGGCCACAACAGCAGGAGCTCCATGGACCAATTAACACACAAAATAGTGTGTTTTAGAAATTATGCCCTCATTGACAGACCCTTGCAAATCCACAGATATCCACTTTATACCCATGGATATGGTTGTATTTTTTACCATCTGTAATAACCCTGGGGAGGAAGGAGTTAACACCATGGTCAGTGAGTCCCAGGACGGCCAACAGTAAGAAAGTACAGGTTTTTGAACTGGCACAGCAGCCCTACTTGTTTCCCATTTAGTGGCAGCAGAACTCCTGGAAGGATCAGGATGAGGCCAGGGAGTAAGGCCAAGAGGATCCAGCAACATCCGTGCCCAGGATAGGCTCAAGTCTGTAACTGACCATTCATTAGTAGAACAGGGAATGTTTAGCTAGACGTGGTCAAGGTATGTCTTTGTTTTTGGTTCTTTTTTGGATTCCTCTGTGTTGAGCACATGTATAGAGCCCTGTGCGGATACAAATATGTGGATCCGCAACTGATCTGCTTCGGCAAGAAATGGTCCACAGATATCTACGTTGTATCTACAGATGCGGATATAATACAGATTTCTGCATATTTTCAGGGCTCTAGCTCTGCAAAGATCAAAATGTGTAGACCTGTATCTGATCTGCATCTACAAGAAATGGTCTGTGGATATCCGCATTGTATCCGCTCATGCAGATATCTGTGGATATAATGGGGATATCCACGGCTTTGCAGGACTCTACACATGTATCCCCTTCACTACCCTGTAACTACCCAAGTTAAGTCCCAGAGAAGCAACTCTCTGTGTTTCTTATCTGTTCTTCTTAAAGATTTTACCCTTTTAAAATAAGCCCTGGTTCTGTGTCCTAAAAGGCCAGAGGTTTTGTGTGCATGTGCCTCAGGCTGCACAACCAACTACTAAGGGGGATTCTGACCCATTTTCAGCTGATATCTCAGCTGGGGTTCAATCACTCTCCTGAGGGAGGAAGAAAAGCAATTGAGGGTACCTCACAGGAAGGAATTCCCAAGTGCACCTTCCTAGGTTCTCAAAAGGTTTTTGTATTTGGGTGGTGGCAGCAATATCACTCCAAGGCCAGGAAACTGGTAGCCTTGGAGAGTTTTAAGACATGGCTTTAGGGCCAGTGAGTTTTAAGGCCTGTTGCAGGCCTCCACCTTCTGCACTCAGAAAGCCAGAGTGGGGAAACAGCCTTTACACCATCTTTACAGATCATGAACAAGATGTGGATCCAAAATTTTGTTTCTATGCAGGATTTTAGAGCAACAGTTCTCAATTTGAAGTCTGTAGCCCCCTGGAAGGCTGTGAGCCAGTTTCTGGCAGTCTGTGGGTAGGAGCCAAGAATCTCAAGCCCCAGTACCCTACAGGACTGAAGCCTGGCAACCTGCTGCAGCCCCCCTCCCCCGCCACGGTGCTCAGGCTCAGAGCCCTACTGGAGGACTAGGGAGAGAATGCTGATGTTTGGCATTCCAGGCTTCAGTCCAGTGGATACAGCCAGGGACTCTGAGTTTCAGACCTAAGGGGCAGTTGGAGTGCCACATCCAGCACCACAGAAGCTGTTGGGACTCTGGGCTTTGGCACTGCTGACCCCCCTGAAACCAGCTAGTAGACCACCAGGGAGCTACGGATCCCCAGTTGAAAAAGACTGTTCTAGAGGGCAGAAAAGTGAATGCGAATATATATAAAAGGTAAAGTGTTGATCATAGGTCAGATATGAGTTAATTATTGTGGCTGCAGATACAAATTTTTGCATCTGCCATGACTCAATCAGAATGCATTAGCAATGAAGGAATACTGCAGAAAGGGATCTAGGAGTCATAGAGGATCACAAGCCAGGGGTGCTGCTGCCACAGGGTCCAAGGAGCCGCAACCTCCTCATGTCTGTGGGACCACAAGCTGCTGCCCAGCAGTGGCAGGAACTGGATCTGAGCCCGGGCTGTTTGCCGCTGGCCAGGATTTGGCCTGCTAGAGATGGATTTGGCCCACCCAAGCCATCTGCCACTGGCTGGCAGCAGCAGGAGCCAGATCCAGGCTGGGGCTGCCTGCAACCAGCCAGCAGTGGCTGGTGCCAGATTGGGCCCACCAGGGTGGCCAGTTGCTGGCCGGCAGCAGCAGGAGCCTGATCAGGCCCTAACACCAGATTGGGTCCAGAGGTGGGGCTATGCTGCAGTGGGCGGGACCCAGAATCCTTTTTTCAGGAGAGTAATGCCCCAGTCACAAGCTAAAGATGAGTCTACTGCTAGGGCAGGGGGGGAGCAAACATCGTTCTGGGAAGTATTAATAGGAGTGTTGTAAGAAAAACATAAGAAGTAATTCTTGCACTCTACTCCACTCTGATAAGGACTCAACTGAAGAATTGTGTCCCGTTCTGGCATGAAATTTCAGGAAAGATGTGCATAAATTGGAGAAAGCCAAGAGAAGAGCAACAAAAATTATTAAAGGTCTAGAAAGCCCAAATCTATGGGTAAACATTGAAAAAAAAATGGGTTTGTTTAATCTGAAGAACAGAAGACTGAGGAGGGACATGATAACAGTTTTCAACAACATAAAAGATTTTTTTACAGAGAGGAAGGAGAAAAATTGATCTTGTTAACCTTTAAGGACAGGACAAGAGTAATAGACTTAAATTGCAGCAAGGGCAGTTAAGATTTGACATTACAGAAAAAAGTTAACTTCTTAAAGCACTGATATAAATTGCCTAGAGTAGTTGTGGAATCTTTGTCAATGGAGATTAAACGAACAGCTGTCAGTATGATGTAGATAATATTTAGTTCTGCCTTGAGTTCAGAGGACTGGACTAGAAGACCACTGAAGATTCCTTCTAGTCCTATGATTCTATGATAACCAAACTGTGTAAACAAATTCCATCTTTAACAGTGAGAATTAGTCACTATCTGCAATACAGAGTTCTACAAGTGTATCTGTATTGGTCAATCGTATGAAGTGACAGGGAATCCTGCACTGACATCTGGGCCAGCAGAAGCTTCTAGTGGAGATTGAGTTATACAACAATAGTGTGGTTTTATCTGTATAGCTTGATTCACTTGTAGGGAGCAGTTTTACTATACCATGATGGAACAAAGTTTTGCCCATACAGCTGAGTCCATTCTGGGAGCACTTTGGTGATATACCAGCTGAGTACCAACATTTCTGAAAACTGTGTGACTGTAAAATGTAGTTGGAAAACCATATACTGACAGTTGAAGCAAGCCCCACCACTCTCAAGAACATTATGCTGAAGCTCAAAAGATCACCTCTTATCATCAGAGAGATATTGCTGCATCAGAAATCTTTCATGGCAAGTCTCTTTTTCCCAACACTTTTTACTGTATTACAAAAAAATCAAAGACTTTTTAAAATCTTTGCTTCTTTATGCTTTATAGGTAACCTGCCAAGAAAAAAAAAAATTTTGTATATTGCTTTAATTCTTTGGTATATAAAAAAGGCCAAATGAGTTTTTTGGTTTTATATGTTATTTAAACACTCATGCACAATGTGTGTGTTTTCAGATTAGAAAGAGCAGAACTTTTTAAAAACTTTTTGCAGGAAAGCTCCTTTGAGGAACAGAGGAATTATGATATTACAAATGAAGATTCCTGTATGTGTGTTAAATACTTAATTCAAAATCCTTGACAAAAACATTTTGAAGTGAAACGTCTCACAATCACAGATTCAAAATGAGGCCTGATAAAGCTCTTAATTCAATTTTCTAGTCCTCCGAGTTCTGCATCAAAAGGAAATATGACAAGATTTGGCATTCCTGTTATTTCTTCTGTAAAAAACAGCGGACAATAAAAACTTATAACATTTCCTTTTCACGCCTTCCTAATACATGATAAAGAGAGACAGTATGTGGGAGCAGGGGTGCAAATGCACAGCATTTTTTTCCATATCTTTGCAGGCCAGCATTAAAAACAAATTGCAAATATAATATTCACTTACTACTGGCATAAGAATTTAGCAAAACCCCAATACCTTTTCCAGTCCACTGTTTCAACTTTTTTTCCCCCTCCTTGGTTATATGCTTATGCTGGTTGCCTGTTGTGCAGCATGCACACTGCTGGATAAACATGTTTCATGCAGCAAACCATCTCTGCTAGCTCAACCTGCTTTTGCAGGCAACAGACAATCTTAGTAAAACTCAGACATTTCACTGGACCTAAATCAGTATTTCTTATATGACAATTCAACTGTGAAGATGTGTAGAAGCATCAGTTCCAGGCTTAACATACAAGAGACACTGAAGAGAATGAAAACACAATTTGTCTTCCTCCACAGCATTCTAAAAACATTAACAATCAATCGTCTGTCCTAGGTATTTCTAACACACTTGTCACCTTGGTACCCAAGCACTGAAAAGCATGAAATAGTAGTTCTCCTTCCCATGGTTTCAGATTGATAGTTTTGTGGGATTTTTTTTTTAAAGAGACACATGATGTGCGGTGGAGAGAGGCTAGATGAATGTGGAATCTAAACCACATATTGAAAAAGTAAACCATTGTTTTGTTTGTGGTAAGGACTGGCAACTTTACTCATAGCTGACTTTTCATACCTGTCATTAACCTAGAGTGAAAGAAACTCTGTAGCTGAGTCTCTTGAATCAGTCAAACTATAAAATCTGCTTTTTCATGATGCAAACATTCCCATCTCATCTCACCACTGACCTGGAGAGGAATAGGAGAAAAGAGTTCAGGGCTTTTTGGGCAAATCAGTCTTCTCTCTAATCTATCTCAACTACAACAGGAAGGAGCTAAAGTGCAGCTGAATAATTGAAACTAGTCTCTTTAAAGCTACAGGAAGAGAAATGTTAACACTAAAGTCTCTCAAAAGCTCACAGAGACAGAGATCAGGCTCGCTAAGTGTGGAAAAGATGTCTTATCAACATGAATAGATAGAATGGTGCATAAATACATCCTGGAATTTTGCACTTTCTACATGCTGTTTTATCATTAGCAGAGTGGGATTTTCATGGGAGCTGTCTGGAGGACTACACAATATAGTTATTACTAGCACACATACCTAAAACATGTTTCTGGGTCTACACTGGGGATATAGTCAAGCTGTCATTGGTTGTATGGAGCTGGGAAAGAAAAGTAAACAACTTCCAAAAAAGTAGAAAAAAAGGAGAAACTGGTACAAAGGAGCAAAGTGCATTTATGATCAATATAGAAGCATTTCTGAAAAGAAAGGCATGTAAGTTTGATGAGCACCACAACATCTGTCATCTATATGATGCGGTGCCCAGCAAGTAGTCCAAGTTAAAGACAGAAGTGCAGGACAGTTTCAATGGACAATGCTCTAACTGGAATTGCTTGAACATATTAAACACAAGCATACATACCCTATTGGAGACTAAGTGTATATTACACACACAGATGTATACCTCATATGGAACAAATATGAAAAATGTGCTTAACTTCACCATTCAGTTGCACTGATTTCCTTGCTTCTCTTCCCCCACTGCCCTGTCTGTCATGTAATTATCCTATAAGCTCTTTCGGGCATAGACCCAGTCTTCAAAATTCTGTCTGAAAAGCCTCTAGCATGCTTTAGAACTACACACATACTGAAACTAATAATTCATCAGACTTTCTTATACTGGCCCCATTGTAACATATTTATTATGTGCAAGACAAACGATAAAGAATTATATCCTTCAGTTTGAGTTCCCCAAATTTTTCTATTCCAATATAGCAGAACAGTGATGAAATACAAGTTCTTTTCCCAAACTTTGAATACCTTTGTGCAGTTTCTAGCTTTCACTGACAGTCTGCAGAGTGGTTCCATCTTTTACGTAGGGGGAAGAGACTGATTTTCTTCATCTTGGCTAAAGACGACAACGAGTCTGGCCAGTGACCCACATTGCTTGAGAAACTGCACCAATAGGAGAAACTATAAAGGCAATTTTCAGGCCAGCAACAGTATATTCAGAATGAACAGACTGTACTAAAGATTTTTCTCCCACACACAAAACCAAACTGTTCCTGTGCCTCCTTTGCACGACTGAGCTTGCCTTGTAGTTGATGAGCAAGTTGTTATTTAGAAAAGAATTTTCTCAGCCCATCCTGGAAAATCACTCTGAAGCACAATCAGCTGAGTTGGTCAGTATTCAGTGGTGGATTTCAGAGATTCTTTGTCATGGAGACCAGATATACACATAGCTTAAAATACTGCTGAACACAGACCTGAAACATACTTTGGGGTAGGAAAACAGTATATGTTTCTGTAAACATATTTTATAGATACATGCCCTTCTGAATGGTGAGAGCAGATTACTCCTGTCCCTAGCTGAAAACTTCTATCAGTTTTGTTTGGTAGTAGGCTAGGACCCCAGTTGAGGGCAAAAATATTAAGATATTGATATGTGCTACAATAACTATTTCAGCCACTAGCAGAGCTGCTCACTTGGAACAGTTTATGCAGTCCAAACCCCACCCACACCACAATACTTAGCAATGCAGTCTGAAAGAGAGAGAGAATAGTTTTAAAGACAGAAAAGAAAAAGGCATGAACAAATTTAACCACACGTTTGGCTTTTCATGATGCTTACATTTTTTCTATTACACAGTTGCCCGATTTTCAAGAGAGAACTGGATACATTATAATAACTGTGACAACAGGTCATGAGAGAATAAAACCAATCGGAAACCTTTCCATTCAGTTCTCTGCAAGGCTGTCACTTGTACTAGAAAAAACGTCACTTTGATGCCCTGTTTGGATTCCAATTCTAACAACAAGGAGAAGGATGGAGGTCTCTGGTTTCTATGACAACCCAGATGGGCCACAATACAAAATACTTACAAATGTTCAATTGCAGGGATGCCAAATCAAATTAAGTCAGAGTTTTCACTACTTCATAAAAAACTAAAATGAAAAAACAAAAACAAAAACAAAAACAGACGAACCAACCAACCAAACAAAAAACCCAACCCCCCACCCCCAAAATCCCCACCATAACAAAAATATCACAAAAATGGATGACATTCCAGTCACAGGCTCAAAGACGTAGAGAACAAAGAATAGAGAAAGAAGTCACATTTATCTGTAAAAATAAATAAAGTCAACAGTAAAAAAATGAAATCCTAATTTACGTGAGTAAATGTTTTCATTAAAAACTAGACTACTGGAAAATTACCATCAGACACCAAGAGCGAAAAACAGGACCCAAAAATAACATGGATTATATTAACTTACTTAAATCACTATAAACAGGCACATTTGTCATCACACTGTATTTTCATGACTAGTTTAACTCCATGAGTTACTCTCAGTGTATTTCCTCAGTGTCTGCCTCTGCATTAGTCCTCCTCTCGACCCATCAGCAGAAGACATATATAACAACATTCTTTCCGACTGAAGAAGTAAGATTACCAACACTGAAATAATTAAATGCTTTGGTGATGTTAATAGCACTGTTGCAAAAAACCGAATGTATGTTTTTAATACATTAACTGTTCTACCATTACAAAAGATGGATGTAATTATTTCTTATCAATGGCAGCAACTTTACTACTGAATCAGGGCCATAACTACAGTGGGGCAAATGGGGCTTTGCCCCGGGTGTGCTGGAGTGGCTCAATAGAGCTCCTCTGTTAAAGGGTGCGTTTCACACTGCCAGCCCCAAGCACTGTAACTGCAAGGGGCATGTTCCGCTGGGCGCTGAAACAGAGCGTTACGGCTCTGTACGATTAGAATGGTAACAGACTGTTCTGGAAACACAGCAGTAACAGGCAAGCTTGTCTAGCGTACCTTAATCGATATCCCTTAAGCAAGAATTTTAAGTGTTTGATGTACTGCCTTCAAAGGTGGAATTCTCACATAGTTCCCATTTAAAATCAGGTTAAGGATTTCTTAATGAATATGTATTTTAAATGTATAACACATTATTTTGCAATTTGTACATTTTCAATATCTGACCTTCAGAAAGATTATTTTACCATCAGTCATTGCCCCTGTTAAATTTATTCTCCTCCTCCCTTCAATCCAAACATAAGGTGAGAACCGTCTTTTATAAATGTATGATAGCTAACAGGTCTCACAGCAAGGTTGATTACTATATAGTTTTAGGAGGATTATCTTCTTCGGCAAGAGTGAGGTGGGAGAGGATAGAAAGGATAAACAGCTGTACCTACTCAAAATAATCCAAAATTAGAGGGACTGTAACATTTAAAATCGGAACAAAGAGCCTTAAAAGCTAGGCCTGTGCAAATGTCTTTAAAACGTTCTATGAAAATCTGCAGGCATTTGAGTCTTCATACATTATACCTTTTTTGAATGTTGCTATTCACTACTATTCACCCAAGCACACGCAAACATATGCTGGAAAGCGCATCTTTACCTAACATGCCTGTGGTTTCAGTCTTAGACGTACATCCTTATGTAAATATATATCTCCCCAAGCTAAAAATTATTGGATATTTTAAGTTTCATCTGCAACTGATTCTTTTAGAAAAGCACATCCAACATCCACCTCAAAAAGAGTAGCTAATTTTTTTTTCACATTTGCAAAGACTGGAGGATGCAAAATGAAGAAGGAACATGGTCAAACAAATATGTTTGACTGTACTTTCCCTTATATCTTTTGTTTCTTAATGATTTTATATATTTCTATTTTAAAAAGTTTTATTTTAATTTCTTATTGGCAGAAAAGTAAAGTTAAGTGAAAATTCTTTATGCCACCTGTACAAAAAGAAGAGGAAGAATGATCTGCAGCACCTAAATGCTAATTTTAGAACTTTGCCAGCACCACTAGTGATGCTGGTGCACAAACAAGAAAGTTAGCCAAAAGAGCTCTGTTAATTTCACCTCTCCAAAAAACAAACAAACAAACAAACACCCACAGGAAATACATTACGATTTCCACATGGAAAAGGACATAGCTGTTGGAAAATAAACACCTTAAAGTTTCTAAGAGGCTTTTTATAAACAACAGAGAGGAAAAAAGTATTAAAAGCTACAAAAACAAACATAATTGATAGCGTGCTTTTATACATCCAATCACTTGAAGTTCCTGGCTCTAAAATGCATCCTTTTATTGGACAAGACAGGTTCAGGGATTCTTTTCTTTGAACTCTTATCAAGCTGACATTAATATTTTCAGTCAGTCATACTAGCTATACACAATATGGAGTAATTATCTCTTAAAGGTAACTAAATACACGGTTTCAGCTGTTTTGCTTAAATCTTTTCATGAGGAGTTAAGCTTTTTGATTCAGACCTCACGTGCTGCATCAGATTACTTTGTCATCATCCAAGTAACTGGTATGGTCTTTCTCTCCATTGCTTTTTTCCCCCTAAAATAAGTTCAAAACCTATTTCAGATTCATACACATATGATCCTTTTACACACAGGAAAATATGTATCCTCAAAAACATTCCTCAGGAAGTGTTTCTCTGTAAGTTAAATTAAGGATGGAAAGAGCCTTTGCAAAACCTAAATTCCAACCAACCAGCAACTGCAAAAACAAGCATGAGCCCCAACTAAGTTTTCCCACCTGCATCAAAAAGCTTAATACATGCTGCACAATTAAGCCTTCACAGTTCAAAGTATTGATTGTTCCACTGATCTAGAAGTAGTCTCCCTCCTCGAAAGTTTGTTCCTCTGATTAGACTGAAAATCATGTTAGATATGGAAATTGGTTTGGTGAAAGGGGTTTGTAGGCCATCAATGACCCTCGAAATTATTAGCCAGTGGTCGCACAAGAAGAATAACCTAATGAATGCATATAAATAATATATTTTAATTATTTCAATGTCCATGATGGCACACAGAAGCAAATTTTATCTTTATGAAAATTGGGTGATTTAAAAAAAATTCTTATACAGACTATAAATAATACTTATTAAAAAGAGAAATAAAAAAATCCTTCAGAAGTTACTTTTATATTTCACATATATTGTGACTGAACAGCCAAAATACTCAACCACTCTGTTATTAATCCTATTTGTTATAAATTAAATTGATATAAATAAAATATACGTAAAAATTCTTAAACCAGTGGCAAAATGCATACTTCAAAAGACAAATGCTAACTTTAAAATTGAAACACATTTCTATGATATTTATAACTAAAAACTAGTAGAAGATTAAATATTAAACAACTAATTATTATAGTCTAAAACACAAACTTCTAATACTTAGCATTGTAACTTATTCTTACTTTTGAGTTTCACATTTCCATAATCAGTGGGCCACATTTCTTCTCATGGAAGAAGACTGCACCAATCAGAACCAATAAGAGCTCAACACCCTTTTATTTGCATTGTACTGTATGATTGTTAGACCTACAGGACATTTACTTTAGATTTCCCATGACCTAAGAATCCAAAATGAACTTATTTCCATGAAATGTTGCCTTTCTGAGATGAACGCAAAAAGTGTCACTTAATGAATTAATGCCATCTAGTGGGACTGAGGGGACTTCAGCTTAAACTAGTTTATAGCCAACTATTACCAACTGGCAAAAGCTAGTTATAACAATTATTATTTACATTTTCAGCAAGGAGTTATAATTAGACACCTAATTAAAGGATGGGAAAATTCCTTGATAGAAGAAAATATATTTCTTTTAATCCTTGAGAGATTTTTCAACCCTCTAAAAATGTTTTAAATTTGCTTGCAGTGAAAACTCTGAAATATTACAATGATGATGTAAGGTTATTTTGTTCATGGATGATCAGATGCCCAAATGTTATAGGGATGGTCACAATACTTGGTGTTGTCTTATCTGGATGCCTATAACCCCAAACCCCCACACCAATTTTCCACACTTGTTATCTGGTTACCTATGTTCATGTCAATCTTCAGCCTACAAACAGTGATAAAATTACTGTTAGCCATAACACCATAGTCAGTTGGATCTCTCCTGCAGGGCACTGTTCAGTGTTAAAACATAACACATTACCTTATTCACAAAAGTTCTAAGTGAAAACAAAACAATTTCCAATCCAACCCCTGCCACTTTGCATTGCTCCATCAGTTCAGTGCAACTGGAAACCCAACATAAGCAACAACACAAGGACTCCATCGATGCAGGGAAATCCTAAACGGCTTAGAAGCTCATACACCACTCACTGCAGGACATTAGGTATTCTTACCAGGATTTCCATACACCCTCCGGATTTTCTATACCTTTCC
This sequence comes from Podocnemis expansa, assembly GCA_007922195.1. NCBI lineage: Eukaryota > Metazoa > Chordata > Testudines > Podocnemididae > Podocnemis > Podocnemis expansa. The sequence goes on along the minus strand of ML681963.1, from coordinate 99,150,004 downwards.
AACTGCTACATGGGCTGTGGGAAACCAGATGAAAGACACAGCAGTACCTGGTTGCTTTAGTATACAATGGATACCAGCCTGGTCTTCAGTCAGTACTGAGATCAAAAGAGCATTAAAGATAACAAAGCCATCTTTGCTCTTATAGAATCATAGGACTGGAAGTGAGCACTTGAGGTCATCTCGTCCAACCCCCTACTAAAAGCAGGACCACTCCCACTAAATCATCCCAGCCAGGGTTTTGTCTAACCGGGCCTTAAATGCTTCCACAGATAGAGATTCCACCACCTCCCTAGGTAACCCACTCCAATGTTTCACCACCCTCCTAGTGAGAAAGTTTTTCCTAATATCCAACCTCAACCTCCCCAGCTGCAACTTGAAACCATTGCTCCTTATTCTGTCCTCTGTTACTACTGAAAACAGTCTAGCTGCCTCCTATTTGGAGCACCCCCTCAAGTAGTTGAAGGTTGCTATCAAATCCCCCCTCAGTCTTCTCCTCTGCATACTAAATAAGCCTAGTTTCTTCAGTCTCTCTTCGTAAAGTTATGTGCCCCAACCCCTAACCACTTTTGTTGCCCTCCACTAGACTCTTTCTAATTTGTCAACATCCTTTTTGCAGTGTGGAGCCCAAAACTGGACACAGTATGCCAGATGAGGCCTCACCAGTGCTGAACAGAGGGGAATAATCACAGCCCTCAGCTTGCTGGCAACACTCCTACTGATGCACCCCAGTATGCCATTGGCCTTTTTGGCAACAAGAGAACATTGCTGACTGATATCCAGCTTCCCATCCACCATAACACCCAGGTCCTTTTCTACAGTGGTGCTACGTAGCTGATTGGTCCCAAGTCTGTAGCAGTATGTGGGATTTTTCTGTCCTAAGTGCAGGACTTTGCCCTTGTCTTTGTTGGACATGAGATTTTGTTTGGCCCAATGCTCCAGCTTGTCTAGGTCTCCTTGAATCCTATCCCTGCCCTCCAGTGTGCTTACCATTCCCCCTAGCTTGGTGTCATCTGCAAGTGGGCAATCTATCCCATCATCCAGATCATTAATGAAGATGTTGAAGAGAACTGGCCCAAGGACCTACCCTTGGAGCACTCCACTAGTTACTGGCTGCCAACTGGACATTGAGGCATTGATCCCTACCTGCTAAGCCCGATGATCTAGCCAGCTTTCTATCCACCATATGGTCCATTCACCCAAACCATACTTCCTAAACTTGCTGACAATAATGCTGTGGGAAACCATATCAAAAGCTTGCTAAAGTTGAGGTATATCACATCGATGGCTATTACCACATCTGCATATCCAGTCATCTCATCATAGAAGGCAATGAGGTTGGTCAGACATGGTTTGCCCTTGGTGAATCCATGCTGACTGTTCCTGATCACTCTATTTACCTCCAAGTGTTTCAGAATGGATTTTTTGAGGACCTACTCCATGATTTTTCCAGAGACTGAGGTGAGGCTGATTGGTCTTTAGTTCCTTGGGTCTCCTTTTGCCCTTTCTTGAAGACACGTACTATACTGATCTTCTTCCAATCATCCGGTACCTCCCCCATTTGCCACAAGTTTGCAAAGATAATGGTGAGTGGCTCTGCAATTACATCAGCTAATTTCCTCAGCACCCTTGGATGCAGTTCATCTGGCCCCAATGACTTGTATACATCCAACTTCTCTAAGGGTACATCTTCACTGACCGCAACAAAATCATCCTCATCAGCCTGATGTTCTGGGCTTAATTAGCAGTGAGTATGAACTAGCTGCTGCGCTCCAGAAGATTGGCACCCAAAGTCCTGCCCCTAGAAGGCATAGGGGAAAGCCAACCGCAAGCCATTTGCAGTCAGCTTTCAGCAGTGTGTCCTGGTGGCTTAGAAAGTCACTGGTAGATAGGCAAGGCATTTTACGTGCCTTGCATGACTGCAAGTCAACTGCCGCCAAAAAGTCCTGCAAGTGTATGCTAGGGCTAAGTAGTCCCTAACCTGATCTTCCATCATGGAGGGCTGCTTTCCTTCCCTCCATTCTGTGTTACCCAGTGTAGCAACCTGGGAGCTGTCCCTGCCTGTGAAGACTGAGGTAAAAAGAGCACTGAGTATTTCAGCCTTTTTCATATCATCCACCACGAGGATACCTGCCTCATTCAGTAAGGGATCTACACCATCCCTAATCCTTTTCGTGTTACCAACATATTTATAGAACCCCTTCCTGTTATCCTTCACATCCCTTGCTAGCTGCAACTCTAATTGCCCTTTGGTCTTTCTGATTTTGTCCCTGGAGGCCCAAGGAATATCTTTATATGCCTTCCTAGTCATCTGTCCAAGCTTCCACTTCTTGTAAGCTTCCCTTTTGTCTTTCAGCTCACCAGAGAATTCTCTGCTAAGCCACACTGGGCACCACATTTCTTCTCCACATTTCTCTAGTCCTGTGCTAACTACAACTTGACTGAACCAAATAACCTATCTCATTGTTTGATTTTTAAACAAAGCACTCACCCACCTTTTCACTTCCATCATCATCTCTTTCCCCTCTCTCTATTAGCATATTATGCATTCCCATCTTTCTTTTACTGGATCATAGACAACTAAAAAATCAATCAAGATTGACTACGTCCATAATCACTTGAAAAAATTTCAGAAAACATTAAGTACAAAACAGCCAATTTCTCTGCTGGCATAACTCTTATCTTCAATAGATTGAAACCACCATAGAATTTGGCTCATATTATACATGTAATGCAAGTATTATAAAAGAATAGCTAACTCTCCCGCTAATTCCATCTGACACTGACATCATAAATGTCCTGAGTTTCAAAGTACAGGCAACATTCTGAGTGAATCAACCTCCCTGCTGTGCACCATCACCAAGATGAAGTTGGAAAGGAACAGAGTGCATGGTTTATGTCCAGTAAAATACTCTGTAGCCAAGGGGAAAGTGCACTGAATTACAAGTCAAAAGGCCATAGCTGCTAAATTTACCTCTTCCATTTTCTGCCGTTTATATTTCTGTGGATTTCATTATTAGTGAACATGGTCTCAAACCCCTTGATCTAGAAGAAATAAAGTTACTCATCTTGTGCAGTAATGATTGTTCTTTGATATGTGTCCCTCTATGGGTGCTTCACTGCAGATGTGTCTCTGTCCCTTTGCTACTGATTAGAAAACTTCAGCAGTAGTGGTCCATTGGGCATGCACTTGTGCTGTCAGTGCGCACAGGCTAACTGTCCTCAGTTCCTTTTCTACCACAGAATCATAGCAAAAACTCTGAAGAAGAGGGGAGGAGGGTGAGTAGTGGAGCACACATGGGGGACACAAGTTGAGGAACTACTGCTAGTGTACAAGATGAGTAACTTCTTCTCCAAGTAGTGTCTTTATGGATGGTCTACGATAGGTGATTTCAAAGCAGTACCTGCCTTGAATGGCTGAGACTTCAAAATTAGGTTAGTCACAAATGACAATGCTGTGGAGCCAAAGAAGGCATCAGAGACAGAGTTCATGGTGATTGCATAATGTTCTGTGAAGATGTGGACACCCACATCACTGCCTTGCAGATCTCAGAAAGCGGACACCATTAAAGGCGGCGCCAGACAAGGAGAATGATCTCATGGAATGTGTATGAATCAAGTTTGGAGAGATCATATTATAAACCTGGTAGCACTGTCTGATGAAATTCAAAACCCTTTTGGAAAGTCTTTGGGCTGATAATGCTGAGCCCTTAAACCTTTCTGCCATTAAGAGTCTCAGAAATTTCCTGAAGGCTGTTGTCCTATCAAGGCAGAATTCCAGGCTTTTCCTGACATCTAAGGTATGCAGTATGGCTTCCATATTGTCTCAGTGAGGCTTACAGTAGAAAATGGGAAAGCAAGTAGCCTCATTCATGTGAAAAGAAAAGGTCACTTTAGGGATGTACCTTGGATGCTACTTGAGTATAATCTTATCTGGGAAGAACACTGTGTACAGGGGATGCGCTGTCAGAGCACATATTCTTCTAGCTCAAGCACTTGCAATCAAAAACCATTTTCATTGATACATATGTTAATGAACAGGTGAGGGAGACACTGATCCCTTTTGGCATTAAGTTAGAATCCTACAAAGGAGTAGGAAGTCAAAGTTGAGGGAAGAGCTTTATTATTCCACCAAGGAACCTTTTAACAGCCAGTTAAGATAGAACTGACTTGGTGAAATGCTGTAATAGCTGCTAGGTAGACCCTGAAAGAGCTCAGGCATAATGCTATTTTTTTTTTTTTTTTTAAGGATCAGGGAATATTCCAGAATATGTGGAAGAGTTGCTGATGCTAGAGGGATTTGTAGGGATAGGCACCAAATCTGGAACCTGGACCATTTCTTAAGTACACCATATACAGGACTTTCTGCTATGTAGTAAAACAATCAAGGCATCCTGTGGCATTTTAAAAGATTAATACATGTATTTATTGCATAAGCTTTTGTGGGTATAAGCCCACTTCATCAGACTCATGAAATGGAAACTACAATAGGCAGATGAACATATACAAGCAGAAAAGGTAAGTCAAAGTCATACTTCAAAGGTGCCACAGGACTCCTTGTTTGTTTTACTGAAATAGACTAACATGGCTACACCACTGGAACTTTTTACTATATAGTAAAACCTCTTGCACTTCCTCTGAGTATGTTCTATCTAGGTGCTGGAGCCATACCTTAAAGTGGAGGATCCCCAGTTTGGGCTGTATGGTATGCCCCTTGTCCTGACAGAGAAGGTAAGGAGTGGCCAGAAGAGAGATCGGTGGGCACATCGTGAGCTGCATCGAGTAAGGGTACCAGGTCTGTCTTTGCCATGTAGGAGCAATCAAAATTATGTAAGCTCCATCCCTCTTTATCTTTACCAGGACCTTTGGCAGAAGAGAAAATGAGGCCTTTGTTCCATGGAAAGAGGAGAGCATAGCCCAGAAAGCGCTGACCAACCCCTGTCCTAGAACAGTATTACAGAGACTTCTTGTTCTTGTAAGTGGCTAACAGATTTGTGGACAGTGTTCTCCATCATGCAAACAATTCATGAAGTACTGATAGGTGCATCTTCAATGTATGGTCATACTGGAATTTGTTACTGATCCACTGCCAAGTTTTGTGTGCACAGGAGTTAAGCCACAGGCAAGGTAATGTTAAGAGAGATGCACCAGTTCCATAATTTCATTGCTTCCAAGCACAGGAAGGCCAACATGGCTCTTCCCTGACAGCTGACATAATACATGCAGGCTATTGTCCATTACGATCTTCGTATGTGATCCGGTCATCAGCAGGAGGAAATGCACAGAGACATTCTTGACTGCTCTCAGTTTGAGGAGAATGATGTAGAAGGTTATCTCCACAGTTGACCATTTGCTTTGCATTGTACGACCATTTAAATACATATCTCATCTAATGAGGGATTCATTGGTGATAAGGAGCAACAAAAACAGCATCTGAAAAAAAAAAAAAAGGGGGAATCCCTTTGAACACCTCTTTCACCAGTCTGGGGAGCTCTTGATCCTGGTGGGCAGTGACAGAAGTTTGTCTACACTGTCTGTATTTGGTCTGTAAATTGACATGAGCAACAGCTGCACTCATTGCATGTAAAGTCTGGTATATGGAATCACTGCTGTGCTTGCTGCCCTATGTCCCACAATCTGGAGGCAGATAGCACTTGAAGACTGCATTGAGCTGTGTCTGTAACAGATCAGGAACAGAAACCTATCTTGAGGTAGGAAGGCTTTGGTCTGTAGTGCACCTTGGTCAGCCTCAATTAATTCTAAGCATTGCACTGATGTGAGAATCAACTTTTGGGAACTGATCTGTAGGCCCAGTTCTGTGAAAACATGTATCATATCCTCAGTGGCTCAAAAAGCCTCCTGAAGCAACTGGGCTCTGAAGAGACAATCGTCCAGGTAGGAATAGATCATTACTCCTTATGATCCTAAATGTGCTGCCAACACTGACAGAATTTTGGAAAATACTCCTGGGGCCAATGAAAAGCCAAAGGAAAGGACTCTGCATTAGTTGTGGTCATGTCCCAGGGTGAACCTGAAAAAATTTGAGCCAACAGAATTGAAATGCAAAAGTAGGCACCTTGCAGTTCAAGGGCTGTCTGTTCCCAGTCTCCCTGTTTCAATGACAAAGTGACCACCTTGAACTTCCAAAGGGGCAGCTGTGTTAGTCTAGTTCAGTAAAACAAACAAGGAATCCTGTGGCACGTAAAGACTAACAAATTTATTTATTGCATGAGCTTTCGTGGGAGTGCCACTTCAAGTGCCACTGGATTCCTTCTTTGTTTCATCTTAAACTTCTGCGCCTTGACAAACTTGCTGAGAACTCTGAGGACCAGGAGGGGTTTCCAATCTCCATTCCTTTTGGGTATTAAGTAGTAATGAGAGTAAAACCCCTTGCCTTATACACATTGAAGTACTAGTTCTCTGGCTCCTAACAGCAGGAGGCAATCTCTTTCCTGCTGTAATAGACTGGTAAGAAGGGTCTCTGGAGATATGGGAACAGTGTTGTGGATGCAGTAAGGGAGATGAAGTGGATGTAATAACCAGATCTGACAAATCTCTATGACCCATCTATTTGAAGTCATGTGAGCCCAGGCACTGCAGAAAGCTGCCAATGAAGGCCAAAATGGTGCATGGGCACAGACAATAGTAAGAAGAGGTCTTGCAGTTCCCTCAGCCTGCCCATCAAAAATGGTGCTTAAGGCCAGGTGGATGAATAAGAGACTGAAGCCCAAAAGCTTTCATTTTGGGAATTTCCCTTTCTTCCTTTGGGGCTCATGGCACTATTGTGATGGGAACTGGGACAAGTAAGATGTCTGTTGGTATTGAGGGCTAAAATATCTCTTTTGCCTTAGCGTGTAGAAGCTTAGTGACCTAAAAATGGTCCTGGAATCCCTGAAGAAGTAGAAGGAAGCGTTGGTTTACTTGGCTAAGAGCCTGACACTATCAAAATGGAGGTCCTCTACTGTGGTCCACACCTCCCTTAGGAATCCTAAGAGGTAAAACCACAACATTCATCTCATCACCAAAGCTGTGGATACAGTCCTGGCAACTGTGCTGGTCATGTCAAGGGCAGACTGAACAGATGTTTTTGCTACTAGCTGCCCTTCTTGGATGATGGCCTTGAAGGAGTGCCACAAGCTCTCTGGCTGTTTATCAATAAAGTCATGTAATTTCTGTAGTCATACTTCGCTGTAACCACCTGGTAGTTGGCAATTCAAACCTGTAAGGTGGCTGAGAAATACCCCTTCCTACCAAAGAGATCAAGGCACTTCCAATCTCTCTCACAAGCAATGTTCTCTCTAATTTTTCGTAGGCTGTGCGCGCAAAAAATTTCATTTGTGCAAATTTTTGGAACCAATGTCCAAATTTGTGTGCACCTCAGGGCATGTGGTCAGACTTGTGAGCGCAGTGAAGCAAATGTGTATGATCCAAATACTATCTACATTTGATTTTGATATGGTGATGCAAATGATTTTATAAATTACAAAACTTTATTTGGAACATGCTACTTGAAATCACCTTCTTAAAGTAGCATAAAAATATTAGCACTGTTGAATTTTTTTGTGTGCACTTTATTTTGTTGTGTGCATGGGTTTCACAACCTGTGTGTGTGCACATACGTGCACAGCTCAGAGGGAACATAGCTCACAGGGTGTTGTCCTAGAGTGGTGCTGTCAGTCACAAGAATCACAACATTCACCTGAAGGAGCTGAGTGGCAAGTAGATGAACAGGAAATCTGATTCCTTCCCAGTGATGTAACAATTTTTGTCAACCTGCCTGCATGACAGAGCCACCGAACTGGGGGTTTACCACACTGTCTTAGTCAGGTCTAGGATGGCTGCATTAATTGGAAGGCAATTTTGGAGGCAGATGGAGCATGGAAAATGTTGATGAGCTGATGCTGTGCATCCTTAACATTCTCCAATGGCACACGGATGCGTCAGCAACCCTTCACCAGCTCTTGGAACACATGGAAGTCAGCTGCCATATAAGGCATGATGACATAACTGCTTTGTCCAGTGAAGAGGATTCAGCCTTGGGTGCTGCACCCTCTTCCATATCTATCTCTTGAGGTTGTGAGGCCTATGATGCTTTGGTCAAGAGAGCACGCCTGGAAGGTTGCAGTGCCTCTGATGCAGGCTGTCAGTGTGCTGCCCAAAGATCCCAGTATGACCATGTGGTGACATATGGACTGGTGGAGGTGTCCACCAGTGGTCATACCAAACTGATGGCAGTGACATCTGTTGATATTGAGTCCCATTTGGAGCTTGGGAAAAAAATTGAGAAACTGCTTTCAGATCACTAGAGCCCTGCAAATCCGCAATATCCTCATTTTATCAGCAGAAATCCACAGCCGCAGATCCGAAACCACCGCTCTAACCACTGGACGACACTACATTCCAAAGTCAGAAACTGAACCCAGGAATCCTGATACTCAACTTTCTTTTTCTGTATAGCAAATGGCTGTTGTATAAGCCAGTGGTTCTCAACCTTTTGCGTGTTATGACACATCACAGCTGTACAATACACACCAGTCCCCCAGCCAAATACGGCCATTTCCCCAACTCTCCACAACAAACTTACTGCTATGTGGCGACATAGTAAAGTGTACTGACGTGGTTGAGAACCACTAGTGTAAGCCACTGGCCAAGTAAGTAACACTTTAGCTACTAGCGGTTTCACCTGGAGGTTGCCCATAATGGAATTTGTTTTTCCAATTTTCTATATAGAATAAAACCATAGGGTTGGAAGGGGCCTCACAAAATCATTGAGTTCAACCCCCTGGGGCTTGAACCCAGGACCTTCAGCATACTAAACAGAGGTGCTAGCCACTACACTGTTTGCAGGGCCCTTAGTCAGTTCAGTCCATTTCACTGTTCAAATTAACATACTGTTAGGTCTCTTTAGTGATACCATTCAGTTTTGTACTAGTAAACATTCAAAGCTTCATTTCTTAGAGTAAAGATAATGCAAATAAAAGGTGAGTTTTTCCCATTCAAGTCACAATTTATGAATCCTATGCTGCTTGATTGGGAAAGACTGTACTGGGATGTCAAACTCATTCAATGTGGTGGGCCACAGTGGAAGGCAGGACACCTGTCACAGGCCATGTGGACACATGGGTTCCCCAACCCTTTCCCTCTCCATGTCCTCAGCAAAGAAGTGTCATTTTGCAGTCCATTTTTCTGATCAGAACCAAAAAAAACTGATCCTGATGCAGCCTGTAGGCCATGAGTTTAACACCCCTGAGAAAGTGTAAAAAAAAAAAAAAGAGGACCACTGCATTGCAATGTAAGCTGCATTCAGTTGTCAAATGATATTCAACAAAGCCTCTTTGCACAGTCCCTTATTAAACATTCCTTATTTTCAGAAGCCTCACAAAAAGAAAAATGTGGGTTTTGTTGGTAAATCAGAAAGCTAATTCTATTTCAAATCTCTTACTCTCTCTCTTTTTCCTTTCCTCTTCTTTTTAAACTTCTCTCACTAGAGAGAGAAAAAAACCCAGAAAATATACATTACAACAGAGGATAGCTTCAAGAACACTGATTAGAACTGCATTACCAGATCTGCCTAACACCTAATGTTTTACTGGCAGCAGTGACCTACAGTCAGTAATGCAGGGGAAAGCAATGTCTCACACATACGTTTGTGCACTTGAATAATAAGTTATTTGGCAAAAATTCCTCTCTCAAACGCTGCAAAAAACATATGATGGTAATGAGTGTGTAAATTTTTATTGTGTATTATATGTAGGATGTCAGACTAGATGGTTATAATGGTCTCTTATGGCCTTAAAATCCATTGTCCCTTGTCAATTTGAATGGAGCTTCTATCATGATGTTCACCATATTTCTGAATATTTCATCTGAACTTCTTTTAAAACTATTTTTGGGACTCATTTTCTTATAGAAATGAATTCTATAAAATTACATCTGTAAAAGGTTTCATCCTGATTCCATTTAAGTCAATGGCAAAACTCCCACAGACTTCAATATGGATTAAAAAAAAATCAAACTAATACTGTAAATTGTATAATTTACACTAATAATAATTGCAAAGAAATGAATGATAATAGGACACAAAACCGTATGGGTCTAATCTTGAAGTTAATTCACAAAACTGACATTTATTTCAATGAAATTTTTGCATGGGTAAACGCTGAAGGAGAAAATCACAAAGAGAAAAAACCTGTATCACTACATTCAGGGCAGGTCTACACTGCTCGCCATTTTCAGCAGCAGTCAAAGAGAGAGATGCAAGTTACTTCAAAAAATTTGCATATCTCCCTTCAACTCTGTTACACGTCCATTGGGCTGAGCTGAAGGGAGGTCCCTCCCTTCTACTCAGTGCTACTCCAGTTGCCGGGGTGGTCTTCAGTCATTGATTTCCCAATCAACTGAGAAGGTCTTCACACATCCAAACAAGTCAATTGGGAAGGCTGATCCGATGGCAGTGAATTTCCCAGCATCAGTGAAGACTAGCCCACAGTTCCTGAAGAAATTACCGAGAGGCTACAAAATAAACCCCAAAACACAAACAAAAAACCACAAAAAAACTTCACCTTAAGGCAGATAATACAAAAGAAACGCATTAAGGAAGACACATTATGGCATGACAATACAGTACATTTATTTATATCTATGCAAGTTCCTGCAAGATGTACACCTGTTGCTTAAAGGGACCACACCCCACAGTAATGCAGCCTGATACAAGTTGCTGGCAAAAGATACATCTCATGACAACTGCATAATTAATACATACCACCAGAAAGCAACAAGAACACAAATAATTTTCATTAAAACAAGATCCTTGTTTAAGTTGTAATGAATAATGGGAAGAACGTACAAGAAATCATACAAAATAACAAGGAGTCCTGCAGCACTTTTAAAGACTAACAAACTTGCTTGTTTTCCTAAAATAGACTAACACAACTACCCCTCTGAAAAAAATAATACAGAAACAAATTTTCAGAAGTAATCATCCCCTAACAGGTCTCATTTGAAAATCTGGCCACTTCATTTCAATGCCTAATGGGAACTGAGTTGTTTTGGAAATCTGGTCCAAAAAGGAAGTACTGAGCACTTTTGAAAATTGGGCCCATGGTCTATAAAGCACATGGTTTCTAAAAAGGCTTTTAAAAAATAAAGTCTCATGTAGCTTCAACAGGTCTTCAATGAGCTCAGATTAAAAATTAAGAGATTTTCATCTTTATGAAAATTTATGGAGCTCTAAGTTTCAATTGTTGAGTTTTGTCTTCTCACCTGAAAATAGAAAAAATGGAGCTAGTCTCAATGCTTTCCAGATGACAGAAATAATCATTTTAATTTGCCACTGGAAGTACTTTCTGATGAGCTCAGAACTTGAGCTTCAAATAAAGATGCATCAAATCAAATCAACTGAATATTACTCAGTTTATCATTCAAGAATAACTGTGGTAAAACTTGTTGTAGCAATATGCAAAATTCACACCATGTCACAAAGCAAGCTGGATTCTAAATCCTTCCAGCGGAAAAAGGACATGGAAAAAGACAACCAAACATAGTAAAATGACTGAACCACTTTCTGAAATAAATGCCACACTTCAGAATTACTGTTTAATAAAAGAGATGAAGTGTCTACCTGGTCACTTAAATTCAACATTTAAGGCAATATGAATATCTAATAGGCTGTCACTAAAATCTCATATCAACAACAGACTGCCTACGATAAAACAGGAGCATGGTTGTCATCCTCCCACCTCCTGCACACCTCCATCCTCATATGCCCAAGCTAAGAAAACCGCCTACATGGATAACATATTATGGACAGAACTGAGCACGTACCAAAAAACAGTGAAGGGCACATATAGGGAAAAGTTCTGTTGCCAATACACGGCTTGGCTCTGAACGGAACCCATTGCTTTGCAGTTATACCAACATTAACAAGTGTGCATGCATTAACGAGCATTTCCAGTGATATGCTATTGCTAACTACATGCAAGATTCACTTAATCCACCACTGAACACGTTATCCAATTGCCTTTAAACATGGCAAATGTTTAAAAATATCCAATTCCACTACTACTGCTACTATCCAGCAAGTTCTCTTCCATATGCTTTAAAAACATAAAGTCTCACAAAATCCTTGCGATGTAGGCAGATAGGTAAATATCTTTTATTCCATTATTTTACAGATGGGAAAACAGGAGCAGAGAAATTAATAAAACTACAAACTTGGATATACCAAGTTAGACACTTATGTCTATAATTAGGCCTCTACACAAGAGTGGCCCAATTTCCAGAGGTGTTGAAATTAACAAAAGCTGTGGGTGCTCAGCGCTTCAAAAAATCAGGCTACCTTCATTCAGGAGTCTAATACAAGTCTGACAATGCTGGCTTAATATTTTGTTTTAAATTTATTTTATTAAATAACTTTCCCAGGCCACAGACGGAGTAAGCATCTGAGTCAGGATTAATGAGTACCCCCTACTCCTTCGCTTATTTCTCTTCTAGCCCATTATCTACACCACTCTCTGCCACATTTTCATGAATGTAAACTGTATCCCAATATGCATGTATATTTCACAAAAATGGACGTTAGTCACCTTTGTGCAGTAGCCGAAGTTCTTCGAGATGCGTGCTTCCAACATGCTCCACCTAAGGTGTTTGCGCGCCACGACACCCCGGATCGGAAAAGCTTTGTGAATAGCAGTGGCTCAGGCAGCAGGGGATGACAGCAGCATTGGTAGTTTCCCACCGTTAGTGACGTCAGCTGCTTACTCCGCCCGCTGCATTGTCTCCTCAGTTTCTTTCTACACCAGAGATGCCCTGTAGGAAGATAAAAGAGCTCTGAAGTAGAGGGGAGGAGGCAGGGGGGTGGAACATGTCAGGAGCACGCATCTCAAAGAACTTCGGCTACTGCACAAAGGTGAGTAACCTCCATTTCTTCTTCGAGCAGTGCTCCCAACTGCTCTACCTAAGGTGATTTTGTAGCAGTCATAAATGTGAGGTGGTGGGTACTTCAGGTTGTATACTATTCACTGTGTTAAGTACTGCTCTTCCTAATGCAGTATCCATAGCTGACATTTGTTCTAAGGCATAGTGCCTGGCAAAGGTATCGTTCAAAGCCCACGTGGCTGCCTGACAGATTAAATATAGTGGAACTTCTGTAAGGAACACCACCGATTATGCCATGGACCTAGTGGAGTGGGACCGGATTGTATCCAGTGGGGCTGACTGGGCTATGGAGTAAGCCATGCGTATACATGATGAGATCCAGTGGGACACCCTCTGTTTAGATATGGGCTGCCAGCGTGAGCGTTCGGTGGTAGACATGAATAAGCGTGCCGTCTTTCTGAACGGCTTGGTTCGTTCCAGGTAGTATGCGAGCACTCTTCTCACGTCCAAGGTGTGAAGTGTTCTTTGTTCTGCTGTGGTGTGTGGTTTTGGATGGAAGACTGGTAAACGGATGACTTGATCAAGATGAAAGGAGGACGCTGTTTTAGGAATAAATTTGGGATGCGGTCGTAAAGAAAACTTGTCCTCATAAAAAATAGTGTATGGCGGATAAGCCACGAGCGCCGCCATCTCCCTGACTCGCCTAGCTGATGTGATTGCCACGAGAAACACTACCTTCACTGTCAAATGTAGCAATGACATTGTGGCTAACGGTTCAAATGGCAGCCTCATCAGTGCTCTGAGTACTCGTGTGAGGTCTCATGGTGCTGCTAGTAGCAGAACTTACAGATATAAATTTTGGAGTCCGAGCATGAATCGTCTGAAAATTCTGTGAGCAAATACTGAAGTTCCGTCTACTTGATTGTGAAAGGTTGAAATGGCCGCCAAGTGTACTCTAATCATGGTAACTGCGATATTTGTTTCCTTCAGGTGAAGGAGATATTCCAGGATTGCTGGAACTGGAACTGCCGAAGGAGATATGGACTGCTGGGCGCACCACCATGAGAAGCGCGACTCCATTTCTGAAGGTAAGTAGCTCTTGTGGAAGGTCTTCTACTATTTAACAGAATTTTCTGCACTTTATTGGAACATTGAAGTTCTAAGTCCTCAAACCATTGAGGTTCCATGCGGTTAAATGCAGCCTGTCCAGGTAAGTATGTGTGCGTGTTCCATGGTTCTGTGATAGCAGGTCCTTTACAAGAGGCACAGTAATTGGAGGTGTTCTGGACATCAGTGTGAGTAGCGTGTACCATGTCTGGCGGGGCCATGCTGGGGCTATCATAATTACCATCGTCCTGTCTTGCCGAATTTTGTAAAGAGTTCATGGGATCATTGGAATGGGGGGAAATGCATACAGGAGGCTGCTGCTGCAATGTATTAAGAAGGCGTCGCCACTCGAGCCTATGCCTGTTCCTGCTCGGAAGCAATACTGTGCGCATTTCCTGTTGTGTATTGAGGCAAGTAAGTCCATTGTGGGAAGGTCCCATTTGTCGAAGATGGCCTGAATTATGTCGTTCCGTATTTCCCATTTGTGATGGTCGGGAAACAAGCGACTTAGAGAGTCCACTATGATATTATCCTTGCCCAGGAGGTATTCTGTGAGGAGATGAATCCTGTGTTGGAGACACCATTCCCACAGGTTTATTGCTTCCAGACAGAGGGATGGTGATTGCATTCCCCCCTGGCGATTTATATAAAACATGCAGGCCCTGATGTCGGTGCAAATTGTTACAACCTTCCCTGCAATTGTTGGAAGGAAGTACTGACACAACTTGAAGACTGCTCTTAGCTCTAGGAGGTTTGTGTGTAAAAACCTCTGTGTTTGGGACCATCTGCCTTGCGTATTTTGGTCTTGACAATGTGCTCCCCACCCTGTCAGCGAGGCATCTATGGTTATCGTGACCTGTGGTTGAGGTGACTGAAAGGGGACGCCCTGTAGAAGATTGGTATGGTCCATCCACCAGGAGAGGGAGTCCCTCATTGTTTTCCGGATAACTAGAAGCGTTTTGGTAGGGCAAGTGCAACGTTTGAAATGCAACAGGAACCATAGCTGAAAAGGACATATGCGGAGCCTTGCATTGTTCACTAGATAGGTTGTTGCTGACATGTGGCTCAATACTTGCATCGCCGTGTGAGCTGATATAATGGCAGATCTTTGTATATTGCCTACTAATTGTTGAAGATTGTGGAACCTGTTGAAAGGAAGGAAGGCTCTTGCCATAGGTGAGTGGATTTGCGCTCCAATAAATTGGATTTCCTGCCTTGGGGATAGTGATGACTTGTTGTAATTTATGTTTAGTCCAAGTTCCAGGAAAAGGTTGATTGTTGTTTGAACTGCCTGCACCGCAGTTTGTTGTGTAAGAGCTCTGATTAAAAAGTCGTCCAGATAAGGAAATATGTCCATGTGTCGCCTGCATAGGAAGGCTACTACAGGGGCCATAATTTTGGAGAAAACCCTCGGCGCTGTACAGAGGCCAAATGGCAGAACCGTGTACTGGTAGTGATGATGAAGAAACTGGAATCGCAGAAACCTTCTGAGAGATGGGCGAACAGAAACATGGAAGTAGGCATCTCTCGTCGAGGGAGGCCAGCCAATTGTCCTGTTGGAGGGAGGGAAGTATGTTGTTTAAGGTCACCATCTTGAACTTCTTTACCTGGATGTATCTGTTGAGTCACCTTAAGTCGAGAATGGGTCACCAACCGCCAGTCTTTTTCTGGGTTAGAAAGTATGGGGAATAAAATCCCCTTCCCCTTTGGGTGCTTGGAACCTCTTCGATTGCTCCTATGTGAAGCAGATGATGGATCTCTGTTTGGAGACGTTGTACGTGATTGGGGTCCCTGAAAAGGGACGGGTAGCAGGCTTGGGTTTCTGGGTTTGAAATGAATGGGATGGCATAGCCGTCCTGAATGATTTCAATGACCCATCTGTCCGATGTTATTTGCCTCCAGTAATGAAGAAATGATGGTAACTTGTTCCTGAACATTAGGGCGCATGTTGGTGACTGTATATGTTGGAAGGCTGAATGGCTGGTTACTCCCTCGACATGACCGTCAAAATTGCTGTTTCGTGTTACCTGGCTGTGTATTTTGGTGTGAATGATTTGGTTGAATAGGCCTTCGAGATTGTCGAGGTTTATTCCTGTATGTGTCCAGTCTATGATTAGGTTGACTTTGTGAGAATCTGAAGTTAGAGGGCTGGTTCTTGTAAAATCTCCTTCTAGCAAGTGGGGTCAAGATCCCCAATGTTCTTAAGGTAGCTCTTGAGTCCTTTAGACCGTGCATTACATCATTCGTTGTCTTCCCAAACAGGTTGTCTTTATCGAATGGAAGATCCTCAATAGTTTGTTGCATCTGTTTGGGAAGGTCTGGCACCTGGAGCCATGAAAAGCGTCTCATCACCACCACAGTGCCCAGGGTCCTGGCAGCGACATCTGCAGCGTCCAGAGAGGCTTGAAGGGCTGTTCTGGCCACCAACAAGCCTTCCGTAATGAGTAGTGTTAATTGTTCTTGTTTGTCCTGTGCCACACCATTGATGCACTCATTCAGTTTAGCATAGATATCATGGTTATAATTTGCAAGTAGCGCTGTGTAATTTGCGATTCTAAGCTGAAGAGCCGCTGACGTGTACACCTTCTTGCCAAGTGTGTCTAGTTTCCTGTCTTCTCTATTATTAAAGTTGGATCTCGAATACGATTGTCTATTCCTTTGATTTGCTGCCTCTACTACCAGCAAGTTGGGCGGAGGATGGTTGAATAGGTACTCATTCCCTTTGGGGGCGATAAAATACTTCTTATCCGCCCTCTTGTTGGATGGAGGTGCAGAAGCTGGTGTCTGCCAAATCTCATTTGCAGGCTCCAGTATACCCTCATCCATGGGGAGGGCTAGCTTGTTTGAGCCAGTCACCTGCAAAATTCTATACAGCTTATGCTGTGTGGTCTGAGTCTCTTGTAGTGGAATCTCCATAGGCTCCGCTGCCCTTCTGAACAAGTCACGAACTGTTTGTTGTCATCATTTTTTCCCTGTTGAAGGGGCTCCTTCTTGGAGTCATCTGGGTTTGTTGTAGCAGCAGGTGGTATACTGACTGCTACCTGTGGCGGAGCCTGTAGCGCTGTCACCACCATATTAGGTGGAGGTGGCATATTGTAGGGTTACCATGCTAAATAATTCATCCCCTGTTGGGGATAAAACATCCAGGGAGGGTATGGCCAAGTGACATTGGGATTATAGACTGGCATCTGTGCCGCTTGCTGTGGTAGTGCCTCACTGGCTGCAGGACTTGATGTGACTGACAGAACAGTGCTCTTCGATGGAGATGAAGAAGGGGCACTGCTGTCAGAAGAATCGGTTTGAAAGAGGGGTGACACAGGAGAGGACTAAATAATAAGGTCCTCTGTCATCCCCAAATGCTTAGATTTTTTTTGTGCTTTACTGGCCGTGGTGGAGGATCTAATCCTGTGCTGGACTGCGGTGCCGTGGTCACTGTTGGTACTGCGGTGCCCTGTGGGGTTGCAGGCTGTGCTGCTGACATGCGGCCAGAAGGTGTTGGCGAGAGAAGGAGCTGCAGAGCATTCGGCACCTGTGGAGGTACATTTGCTGGTGCCGTAAGCGGTGTTGGCAAGACCGCTGGTGCTGGCGGTGTGGGTAGGAAGCGTACTGCCACTGCCTGTGCCGCATTCAGTGGGACCGTGAATGGCGGCGCCGTTTGAGTCTGTGGTGCTGCCGGCGTCGGGGTGCGAGTATTTTTCAGCACCTTTTTGTTGGCTGTAACACCAGAGCTGTTAGCCACTTCCTTGGGAGCGTGTTGTAACTGCCGTGTTTGTGACTCGGTGCCCTTTGATTTTTTCTTAGGGACCGGTGAAGCAGTCAGAGATTGCCACTTAGGCGCTCCCTCATTAACATGAGGAGAGGCACCGGGGTCGGAGGCAGGGCGGAGAGAGCCCTCTAAGAACAGTAACTTGAGCTTCCTCTCATGCTCGTTTCTGGTTCTTCTCTTTAAATTTTTACAATGTTGGCATTTATGTGAGAGATGCCCTTCTCCCAGGCACCTAATGCAAGCCTCATGGCTATCAGAGGCGGGCATTGCCTCGTTACATGAGACACAGCGCTTGAAGCCAGATGAGTTTGGCATAGCACTCTGTTAACATCTCTGTTTGTTTGCATTAACCCGTCTTGTATTCCTTCTGTTTTTATCTGATTTGTGTTTCTTTTCTTCTTTCTGGGTTGCTTTTTTTTTGTTTTTGTTTTTTTTTTTAAGTTTTGGAGTGGATTTGGAACGAAGATCTGTTGCTGAGGGAGAGCCACTGCAGACTCCGTCTGGAGTCTAGGGCGGTAGAAAAGGAAGTGAGGAGACAATGCAGCGGGTGGAGTGAGCAGCTGATGTCACTAATGGCGGGAAGCTACCAATGCTGCTGTCAACCCCCTGCTGCCTGAGCCACTGCTATTCACAAAGCTTCTCTGATCTGGGGTATTGCGGCACGCAAACACCTTAGGTGGAGCAGTCGGGAGCACTGCTCGAAGAAGAAACATACTTTTTGGGGCTATGCATGACTACACATGTTGGGCACTGATACAAAGCTAATAAGAAAAAGAAATCAGCTACTGAATCAACACGACTTCCTATAGTACTTAGATGAAATGTCTCTAGCAAGGCCTAAGTACTGACCTGGGCTCATTTTGTTGTTTGTGAAATCCGACTGGAGGACAGCCTGACGTGAAGCCAAAAACATCTCTCTAAAGACATTTTTAAATATGAACTTATTTTATACATCATTGCTCTTCTTTGGTTATTCTGGTATTTACCATTGGAAAAAGAGCAAAGAGCCCTGTGCTCTATTGGTGTGGGTTAGATGCCAGAAATGAATGTATAGTTACTCTTAACTCGACTTCCATTTCTTCATAGGACACCAATATCATCACTTTTTTATTTCTTTGCTGGTTAACACAGTTCTCTGATATGACACTGTATTTGTGCATTTTGAATCTGTAGAATAAGATCTTGGGACTTTGCTTTGGGACTGTGCTAACATTTTCCATGGGATTTCTACACTCTTGCTGCAAACCAAAATTTCATTATAACCACTACCAGAAAACAAGAAACTGTGTTGTACGTTTATCCACAGGTTTGAATAGTTTAGTGGCAAAGGGAAGTAAATGGGTTTCTGCAGCTGCCATGTGTGAGAGACTGCATATGCACCAAAGCCATGTATTTCTACACTGAGTCAGATTCATCCTTTACATAGTGGACAAATTCACTTTAATGGCAGAAATGCCATTTAAGAAGAATGGGAAGGGAACGGTGCTGTCACAGTATAAGGAAGACACCACCTCTCCACTCTGAGTGGTGATGGAAGTGGTGCCAGAAGAGGCTAGTGCAGACAACATAATGGATTGCCTGGGAAGAAGACAATGGACTGCTGACCAGAAGATGCTCTGACTTGAAGCATCCCCCAGAGTATCAGCCAAAATTTAAACAATTGTTATAGCTGTTTGCATTTAACTACCCATAAATTTTCTGGATTTAAAGATTAACCCCCCCCACCCCAAAGCCATCCAGCTTGCTGAGTTACACCTCTACCAGCTTCTCCAGCGAAGCTTCTAAATTTCTTGACTCAACAACAATACAATATATTTAAGTGGACAAATACACACAGCATATCTATGAATAATGTTTTCACTAATGTGTAGGATCCACTGGCACAATACAGGATAGGATTTGGGCTGGGAAATGCTGGGAATACCAAAAAATAACATTGTAACATTAAACTTTAGACAGGAGAATAAAAAAAGCAGCAGCTATTCAGCCAGGCTTCCCAGTCAAAAGTTAAAAAATAAATATCCAAGACTTAACAAGGATGCTGAACTACTGGCATTTAATACATTTATTAATAAATTGGAAAGTGGAGTGAAAAGTGAGGTAGCAAAATGTGTGGATGACAATTTATTTCAATTAATGAAGATTAGAAAGATTGACAGTCTTCAAACAGATCAAATAAAACTATGTGAATCAACACTGCAAGAGATGAAATTCACTACTGACAAATGCAAAGTAATGCATGGCAGAATACATAGTTTGAACTGTAAGTACATATACACACTGAGAAGTTCTAAATTACCATAATAGTCAAAAAAAGAAAAAAACAGTTATCTTTATGAATAGCTCAATTTCCAATTAGTGTGAAAATGTGATAAACAAACAAATGTTTAAGGTATGTATGAATTAGGATATAAAACAATACTAAATATACCATACCATACCATTATGGGATGATTTGGTGGGAGTGGTCCTGCTTTTATCAGGGCGTTGGACTAGATGACCTCAGGAGATCCCTTTCAACCCTATGATTCTATAAATCAGTGGTATACCCTCACTTGGAAAACTGTTTTCAGTTCCAGTCACTATTTCAACCAACCAACAAACCAAACCAAACCAAACATCACAAATAGAAGAGGTCTAGAAATGGGCAAAGACTATTACCAAAGGCCTGGAAAGTCTTTTATATGAAGAAAGACTGAAACAATTGAGGCCATCTATATAATGGAAGACAGGAAATGACAGATATCAAATAATGAGAGAGTAAGTAAGGTGCTCCTATTTATCCCTTCTAAATAAATAAATAAAGCAAGAAATAGGTAACATTCAATTCAACTGAAAACAACACATTTCAAATTGAAAAAAAAATGTGTGGAACTCTCTACCACAAGATATCACTGAGACAACAAGGATGATAGGATTCAAAAAAGTATTAGATTTATTTGGATTATGAACTTCTACTTAGGTAGATCAGTTTTGTCACAAAGAAATAGGAAATCTCAGAGCACAAATCACTATAGTTACTAAATCTCATGGAACTTTTTGGAAAAGTAGGGAGGTTAATTAACCAGATTTCACCACTAGTAAAATACATTTTACCTAAGTAAAATGGCTCCGTAGTTCTATCTGGACAAGACATTTTACACAGCAATTCAAAAAAGAAAAAAAAAAAATTAAAGTGCTGCTATGTCCTATTTAAGGGCTGCACATCAATGGTGGTTGAAATGATCCCAAACATACAGTGTGTAATATGCAGTGAACATCAATTGTATGCCAAGGACAGCTGAGGAAAAGCACTATATAAATGCCAGGGTTTTTTTTTGCAGATATGTCCTTACACCTTACAGAAATAAATTTAATGAATAAAGCTCCTTCTCCAGAATTAACGTATTAAATATTTCACTTACTTCCTACGGTCTGTTTGTTTTAAAAAAAAAAGTCTAACCAAAACAGTGACCCTCAAGTGTAGTTGCTACCTGCCTTTATAATTCTATATGTGAGGTGAGAACAGAATTACTTTCACCTTAGAAATTTGAAATGCTACACTGTATTCTAACATATTTAAATCTTTTTTTAAAAAAAGGACATTGCCAATTATTATTGTGTGATTTTGACATATGACCCAAGGTATGTAATTGTTTCACATCCAATCATGTATTATGTAGTCATTTCAGGAAGCATCACAGACAATTCCATGAAGGTACAATATTTTCTATGTTTGGCTCATGTAAGGTCTTCCATACGGGGCCCTTAAATGACTTTTTTCCTAAGGGAAAAAGCAACACATTATTCAAAAGAGTTAACTATTCAGAACTTCAGAAATAAGCTTTTGTCAGTTTATTTAATTTTTTTTTTTTTAACAGAAGAGAAATTTGTGTCTTTTTTAAAAATATTACAATGCTGGGCACAGATACACAATCACCATTTCTATCTGATGTGTTACAGCACCACACCACAATCTAGCTACCAGTCTGCATGATTATAAAGAGGCTGCCAATCCATGCAGCAACAGGAGCAGCTGTCTCCCATCATTCTGCTTTCTCTCTCCATTTCTATTAGATTTCTAATGTGATATAGTGATTTCTGCATATTTTCTCTATGCCCAGTAATAGGTATGACATGCACAATAAGAATTACATTTGTTTTTAAGATTATTCATAGCAAACAAATTCCATACTAATCTGCCACTATTTGGCTTATTTATATATGTACAGATTAACAGGTCTGCACAATTGCATTTTCTGTTGTAAATCCTCAGAATTATAATTCACAGTCACAGCCAACCAAGACCCTGGTTTTTAAAAATGTCAACATAGCAACTTGTCCTTTCCAGTCATAGGGAAAATGACTTTACACACCTGACCAGGGAAATGTGAAGGAAAAAAAAATCACAAGGTACTATGCAAGCTTTTTATTCCCTTAACATACAAAGGCTGAACACCAATCAGCTAAATGTGAAGTTTAAGATTTTTCGAACACCGGTGTAATAAAAAAGTTTTCTAGTTCATATTTCATCACTAAAGTACAGAAATGCAAAGCTCTGATTAAACATGATTTGCTCCCTACTCTATGAATAGAAAGATCTATTCTATCTTACTGTTATTAGTATGCCATTATGTCCCTTTCAATGAATGATTCTTGTCTTGTTTTTATCAAGGTTTCAGAACATAACTCATATTATGAAAATACTAATTAAAAGTTGTCTATATTTTATTTTCTTGTTTACAGCTAATTAAGCCTTGCTACTTGAGTTATTTGGAAATTTTACTTCCCATGATCACTCTGTTTTCCTTGACTATAGAAATAAAGTTACCCTCACTGCAAGATAAGCATTAGTTTCATTTCACTCTGAAAGCATAAACATGTTATGTTAGGATAACTGTATCATTCAACAGGGTTACTGCAAATAGTAACAAGCGCTGTGAGTTCAAGGACTCTGTAAGCGTGGGCTGCAATTCTTTTAAAGAGCTTAAGGGGAAAGAGGAACAATGGTTAAAATCCTCTGATATTCCTTATGATTTGGAATATACGTGAATTTCACTTCATTCTTCTCAGATGAATAACTTTCCCGTTTTGTTGGTTCAGTGACAGTTTTCAGTAAAGACATGATATTTCATTTCATTAGCCAGCATGCAAACTGGGAGAGCTCTCAGTTGGATCAACTACATAAGGAATTGCCTCTTCCACTCTAGACTTCCCCTTCAATATTGAAATCAACAGAAATACTAGTGCAGCTACTGGTTCTCAGAATAAGACTCAAGGAAGCTGGAGACTAACTGTTTTCAAGTGAAGTAACTCAGCCATAGAGTTCTCACAGATCAGAATGAACTTATGTATTGCATTGTGCTCTAAAGGAGGCAAGAATCATTTGTTTGTTCTAGTTTGTGCTCAGTAGAAGTAAAAACACTCCGGCCAGTGAGCTGGAAGAGGAGGAAGGGTTATACAGATTAACACAAACATTAGTGAAAATCCAAGACCTAATGCCTCTTTTGAGGATGGACCAAAGAACAGAGTCTTACTAAAATCATGCTGAAATTTAAAGTTTGTGGATTGTTATCTAAATGAAATAGTAACCAGAGCAATGTAGTTATACACAGACAGGCAAGCAAATGAGATGCTGGGCTTTTTTCTTCCCTCTGAAGTGTTCTGTCACTATCAACTTGTAAGGTATTTTCATTATTGTCCACTCACTGAGTGATAGCACATTTCCCTTGAAATCTATTAGTAACGTTTCATGAATATAGTGTAGACTATTCTGTCAGACATGTTTAAACAATTTATTAACCAGAAAAGAGAGCCATTTAACAACATTGTTGTTATTTATTTGTGACAGTGCACACAAAAGACTAGGAACTCTCCAGACATTCAAAGAGTGATGGTCCCTTCACATAACAATGCAGACTACAGGTTCAAGTCAGCAAAAGAGGGACAATGAATATGGTTGTTTGGGGGGATTTTTTGGGTCTTTTTAATACAAGTCAACTAGATTCAACACAAACAGCATAGCAGAAGTGGGTTTTTCAGGATATGGCTACACAGCAAAGAAGAACTGACAGCTGGACCATGCCAGCTGATTTGGACCCTCCTTTTCAACATGATCCTAGAGCACAGACACCAGCCCAAACCTGGAAGTCTACATAGTCGTGAAACAGCACTGCAGTCCAAGCTGCACAAGCCTCAATTGGCTGGCACAGTCAGCCAGGGTTTTTAATTTGCTTTGTAGACATAACCTAAGAGAGGCTTAAATATAGACAAGGTAATGGCTTTCTGGGTGACTTCAGAGAAGTTGTGCTGTGTACATGGAGTAGAATGAAAGAATGCATGGTGGCAACGGTGTAAGAAACTGAAAAGAAGAATGAGACTGGGAACATTAGAGAAGTAGAAGAGGTGGGAGGCAATGTAAAACTTGAAAAAAGAAGGTAAGTAGCTATGGGTAGAACAAGACAGAACTGTAAAGGTAGTGACAAGAAACTTAAATCTGATACAATAATGGATGGAAGCCTGTGTTGGAATACAAAGTGACGAATGAGAGAATTAAATTGTCAGTAATGAAAGTTTATTTTAGCAGCTGTGTTTTGTGTAAACTATAGGACAATAATGCATGTACCACCTGGGGGCCTGAGAGGAGAATGCTGTGGTAGTGAAGACAAGATAAAATGAGGACATGAATGACAGTCCCGGCTGTAGAAATACACCAAAAAGGGACATGACCTCTTACCATGCTGTGGGAAAAGTAGGTCAATTTATATCTGACCTAATGACTAGGAGAGGGAGTAGTCCAAAATAACTGCCAGATTTTGGGCCTGAATGAAAGAAGCAATGGAAGTGATAGAAAAAGAGATGAACGATGAGGAATTGGGAGAGAGGACGACACAAGAAATCCTGTCCAACTGAAGTCAATGGCAAAACTCACATTAAAAAACCAAGGAGTCCTGTGGTACTTTTAAAAACTAGCAAATTAATTTATTTGCTAAACTAGACTAACATGGCTACCCCTTTAAAAACTCCCATAGACTTCAATAGGGATTCACGCAAGAGTTTGGTTTTGGCCATGTTACGTTTAAGCTGACATGAAACCTGAAAAGGTGTCTTCATACTTGTGAAAGCACAGATATCACACTGAAAACTGATTTTGAGATAATATATGGAAAGAATTAGAATGAAAATGAAGTTTATGAATATATTCAGATTAACTATGGCCCACTGCAACAGTAGAGCAAAATCATAGTGCTAACTAGGGAACTAAACACCCTTCTCCCTCCTATAAACCAAAACATTAGATCTAAGGCAATTTCTTCATTTTACATCCTGATACATTTTATCCACTGACCAATCCTACTAGATATTTATTTAACATTTCACAATGTTTAGCAGTAACTGCATTTCTGGCTACATTATGCCAACACTGAAAATAACATTCTTATAAAATAAGAATACCTTACACTCTGTTCTGTAAGACCTCCAAAAATTGGCAGTATTTACACATCAATCTCCATGCTACTGTCAGGCATCAAGATTTACGAATTATTTTGAATACTACAAGAGATTTAAGGTAAACTTTTCAAAAAGGCTGAAGTGACTTTGTAGTCTAAGTCTCATCTTCAAAAGTGACTTGGGCATTTAAAAGCCTAGGCCTCATTTAAAGTTACTGAGTCCTAGTTTTGAAAATGAGTATTAGGTGCTTTTTACCTCTAGCGTCTTTCTTCAAATATTAAAGGGGTCACAGCAAGATACATCCAACTCCATAATATAGTTTATGCAAAGCACTGTTTTTAAAAAGATTAACAAATCTTTCCATGACTTTAAAAAAAAAAAAATACCATTGTTTGTTTATACATCAACTTTTCCTAGCAATATTTGCAATCCACACATCATGAGACTTAATAAAACTGATAAGAAGCTTTGAACATATTACAAAAAGTAAGCCAAATACATAGCACTGAAAAGTGAATTTAAAATTTTAAAATCCTTTACTTTTAATATGCTAAGGGCTGTTGTTAACAACACCCTTCATGGAATCTTTTCTTTTTCAAATGTGTAGGCTCAACATCTGAAGTCTGTACTCAATTTTTATTCACTTTTCAGCCAGGCAAAATATTCATTCATTTCAGTGGATAATTGCCCAAGTGCAGGATTTTGCCCATAATTTTTAACCGGACAGTGTCCTTTTAAAATGCAAATCTTCTAAAATCTTGATAGTTTAAATTTCTGCTCTGGATTTCCACTTGCTGAGGCAACAAAACCATTTAATGTTTTCTGTACTTCCATAAACAAACATTCTGCGTGCTTATACTAATTACATAATTGTATTATATAGCCTTTGTTTTTTATATTTTAAAACCAAACTGCCAGCTGCCCAGTTCCTTTAAATCTGAACTACTATTCAAACAAATATAATGGGTATATGTACACAATCATCCAATGAGATTTATAAATGCCTTTTGATTAAACACTAAGTACATATGTGGTGAGCTAAACACATGTGTTAGCTTTCCATTGTTTGATAGCATCCTATTAATCTGGTATACAATTACTCTTCATTGTTTAGAATCCTATGGTTTAAAACAGTCTTTCCTAATGTAATAGGGTTTACAGACCCCATGCTAAGCTTTGGCAGAAGAGAGAGAGGAGTCTTCCCTGCATACAGGAAATCAGTCAGACCACATCTCCTCACACAGCTGTCAGGACTGCCAGTCATGGGGGCATGCACCCACAGCTGTGACCAATAAATAAAACAAGCCCATCTTTAATGGAGGGGGAACCAAGTGGTAAAGGGAGGCAGAAAGGCCTGGGATAGCAGAGATGCAAAAGAACTGCTTGAAGGGACCCTTAGAGAGACTGCACCAAGAAAAGGTGACACTCAAACACAACGGCATGGCATACTTCTGCAGTCCATTCTTGCCCATTTCTATAGTCAGATAACATAACCCAGATCTGAACAAGAGAAGAAAGCTTACTGATTTCATTAAAAGGGGAGTCAAAGTCTAACTCTTCTAATTATTACTGATATTCCCTGTTATAAAATGTACAATGTCACAGAAAATAACTGACCTGGAGATATTAGTACTATGTATTATTACCATGTACTAAGAACATAATTATTCTGTCAGGGCTTGATCATACTCCCATTCAAGTGAATAGAGAAACTTCTACGCATTTTACTTGATCAGGATCAAACCTTGGGATAGTATGAGCTGCATCCTACTTTCAGGAATTAATGAGCACCACGTATACTTCCTGAAATTTATACATAGCTTCGGCAATCTTTATTCTTTTGTTTTAGACTGAAATGTACAAGTATCTAGGTCAGTTTTCATAAATCTCTTTCATTTAGTGCTTTTATTAATCTTTACTCTTAAATACTGTTGAATTACATAATCTATTAAGATTTTAAAAGACCACACACTGCTCCTTTTGGCTGTTAATAACCAAATTAGATATAAATACTCTGGTAGTAATACTTGTGAAGTTTCAAGTAATTTTGATTTAATTTATTTTACCTCCTCTCATTTGTGCTACTTCTTCAGGAAAAGAAGAAACGACTCTAAGCAATCTTTTTATTTTTCCTCTATCCAGTATTACTCCCTGTATTTTGAATGGTAATCAAATTAAGCTGATTATTTGTAACAAAAAATGAACATTATTTTCTGTAACTGGAGGTTCTTTGAGATGTGCAGTGCCTAGCTGTATTCCAAGAGTGGGTATCAATGTACACCACATGTCTGAGTCTGGAAATTCTTCAAACCAGTGTTCATTAACTCATGTGTGCAATAGCTCCTCTCATGCTTCTCCTGACCCAGGGTATAAGAGGAAGTGTGGATTGACATCTTTCCAGTTCTTTCTCTTACTGCACACCCAACAGGATCTAAAACAGAAGGGAGGGAGTGCTGGTAGTGGAATACAGATAGGGACACATTTTGAAGAACTGCTAATGACAGTAAGTAATCCACTACTACTTTGAGTGATAGTCACTCTGCATGTGGCTGACTGGCAAGCAGTGTTCAAGCTGGACGTGGTTCAAGGAAGACAGTAGTAAAGATGCTTGCAATACTGCTGATCCCTCTGCTGCATTGTCAGCTGAAGTATGAATCAGAGCAGGAGTGGCCAAACTTATGGAACTCAAGAGCCACACAAGTTCATTATTAAACCTTTGAGAGCCACACTGAGGCCTATAGCCATATACTTTTACCTATGCCAAAATTATTAAGTTTAAAATTCACTGCACACTTTAATTTTATTGTAAAAAGAGGACAAATATTGATCCTACTAATGTCAGATTCTAATGATTACTTAAGAAAGTTAGGCCTATACAGTAAAAACTTAGCTGCTGCTTGATGTAGAAGAATGCAGGCTCGTGGCGAGCTTTTTAGAACCCTGACCATGCTACACTTCTCCCCGCCATCCCCAACCATACTGCACTTCTCCCCATTGTCCCAACCCCCGCCTGAACTTCTAGGCCGTGGCTGCTGTCCTCAACTGATTTGCTGACGTTCTCCCAGGAGCCACAGTTTTTCATTCAAGAGCCACAAGTCACGAATGTGTGGAAAAAACTCAAAGCCGCTGCTCTGCAGATGTTGTGTAGCTGGACATTAGGTAAGGAGGTCACAGAAGCAGCTTATGCTCATGTGTAGAGAACCGTGACACCTCGGAGGAAGGAATGGTTGCTTTCTTGTAGCACGCTAAGACGCATCCCTAAAAACACTTAGAAATCCTTTGGGAGGTAACAACTTGCCCACAAAATCTCCCTAATATGGCAATAAAGATGCTTGGTGATTTCCTGATGGGCTATGCTCTTTGCAGGTAGAGTTCCAGGGCACACCGAACAGCGAGGGAGTGAAGTCTCTTGTCTTCAGAAGACGAGTGGGATTTTGGGAAAAATACAGCAAGTATCATTTGA
This sequence comes from Podocnemis expansa, assembly GCA_007922195.1. Classification (NCBI taxonomy): domain Eukaryota; kingdom Metazoa; phylum Chordata; order Testudines; family Podocnemididae; genus Podocnemis; species Podocnemis expansa. Next base: position 99,121,364 of record ML681963.1, on the reverse strand, counting down.
TTGATATGGAATTTAGACAGAATCTTGGAAAGAAATCTGGGGTGTAGTCACAGAAAAAAACCTTTTTCCTTTTGAAATACTACATAAAGAGAATCCACTATGATGGTTCAGAGCTCACTGACCATCCTAGTGGAAGTGATAGCCACTAAGTATGGCACCTTCATGATCAGGTGGGTTATGGCATGTGTCATGAGTTTGAAAGGTAGACCTGTGAATGTTGAAGGATGAGGTTAAGGCTCCATTGAAGTTTAGGTTTAAGCACTAATGGGATGGCCTTCATCAGGCCTTTCAGAAACTGTACTATAGAAGGGTGAATAATGATAGAGTGTCCTTCCACTGAAGGGAGGAAGGCACTTATCATTGAATGGTGTTTTCCCAGCAAACTAAAATTGAGACCTGAAGTCTTCAAGGACAGGAGACAATCTACAACCATCAGGATGTGCAAAATGTCTGTAGAATGTTGCTGAATTGTGCCCAGGCAGAACAGTGGCTGCATTTGGCCAGATAGCAGGCTCTAGTAACACTCCTTTCTATTTTTGTTAAGAATCTTCTGAATGGGGGCCAAGCATAAGTATTCTATTTCCAATGTCCATCCAAACACCAGGCTTTGAAGTGGCATGAACCTGGACTGAGATGCTTGATTTTTTTTTTTTTTTTTAATCCGTTTGGGCTAAGGAGATCTTGGAATGTGTGGATCCTGATTGTTGGGTGGGCAGATGTCATTAGAAGTTCTGCGAACCAGAACAGTCTAGCAGGGTGCTAAAAAAATGATTTTGGCTCTATCACATTTCTTCCCCATGACTCATGGAAGTGGGGGAATGGGAGGAATGGCATATCTGAGATCATTTGTCCAAGACAACAGGGAAGTATTGCCTTGGGAGTCACAACCTCTGAAACAATGGGGGGGGGCAGTTGTCTTCCTTCTCAGTTGGAATGCAAAGAGATCCCATAATGGACTACTCCACTGTGTAAATTTCTCACTTAGGACTATGCCGTGAATTTTCCCCTCCTTGCTTGCCATGAAGTTTGTTTAGTTTGTTTCTAAGGGCATTATGAATACTGGGGAGATACACAACCTGTAATCCAGTTGGTCATGAACCAGATCCAAAATCTAATGGCTTCCAGGCATAGGGGTGAGATCTTGCTCCTCCCTGTTTGTTTATGTAGACCTCCATAGTAATATTAAAAACAACGGGCGCCCTGTGGCACCTTAAAGGCTAACAAATTTACCTCTGGGCATAAGCTTTCATGGGCTCCAAATCACTTTGTCAGATGCATGAAGCAGAAACTAGAATACAAAGCTATGTACACACATGCCAGGATGAAAGAGGGCAAGTGTTAGCAAAGTCTTTTCAATCAGGGTAGATGAGACTCACTCATACCAGGTGATTAAAAGGCGAGAATGTGTGAACAGGGACAACTACTTTTTATAATGTGCTAACCATTCCAGGTCCCTATTCAGACCCATTCTGATTGTGTCAAGTTTTCAAATCAGCTCCAGCTCTGCAGTTTTATGTTGAAGCCTGTTTTTTAAGTGTTTTTGTTGGCCTCTTGATAATGTGACCAACCTCCTTCTGTAGGCACCTGTACCACTGAGCTGGGGGACAAGATGGGAAAATTAAAATTCAGCTCCTTTAGCAGGAACAAATAATCACCTCTTGCTTCTTTTCAGTGTAGGAACACAGGATGGTCTCATTGATCAGAAAGATCATCATAATCACTTCCCATGATTGTAATAGGTCCAGGAAGTTGTGTTGAGAGTCGTGGACCTCCTCTAATGAGATCTGTAAGTCACTGGCAATTCTTTGTAACAGCTCCTCATCCTGGTGGTGGTCGAATAGCAGAGAAGATGAAGAAGGAGTGACTGTGTCATCAAGGCTGTATTTTAAAGAAACTTTATTGAGGATGCAGGAACAAATCATCCTGGTGAGCAGAAACAATAGCAAATATGGTAGGCAACCAGCTAGGCTTAAGAACTCTTGGGCGAGCTTAAAACACAAAAAGGAAGCTTGTAAGCAGTGGAAGATTGATCAGATTACTAGGGACAAGTATAAACATACTGCCCGAACATGCAGTCGTGAAATCAGGAGAGCTAAAGCACAATTGGAGTTGCAGCTAACAAGGGATGTAAAGGGTAACAAGCAGGGATTCTACAGGAATGTTAGCAACAAGAAGGTGGTCAGGGAAAGTGTGAACACTTGAATGGGGAAGGCAACCTACTGATAGATGATGTGGTAAAAGCTGAAGTACTCGATGCATTTTTTGGGTTTTGTCTTCAAAGACATGATCAACTCCTAGACTACTGCACGGAATGTGGAAGAGGTGAACAGCCCTCAGTGGTGAAAGAAAAAGTTGAGAACTATTTAGAAAACCTGGAAATGTACACGTCCATGGGGCCAGATGAACTGGAGCAAAGCATACATAGGTGCTGAGAGAGTTGGCCATAATCTTTGAAAACTCTTGGCAATTGGTGGAGATCCCAGGTGATTCAAGAGAAAAGAGCAAAAAAGGAAGGAGGAAGATCTGGGGAACTACAGACCAGTCACAGCCTTACCTCAGTCCCTGGAAATATCATGGAGCAGATCATCAAGGGATCCATTTTGAGGCATTTGGAAGAGAGGAAGGTGATTAGAACAGGAGGCATGGATTCATCAAAACTAAGTCATGCCTCATCAAGCTGATTACCTTTTATGATGAGATGACTGGTTTTGTGGATTTGGGGAAAACAGTGGATGTGATATATCTGGAATTCAGCAAAGCTTTTGATGCAGTCTCCCATAATATTCTTGCAGCAAATTAAAGAAGAAATTATTCCAAGGAATGTTAAAGATGCTCTCATTGGAACTGTTGTACCTGTAGCTCTTGTTCTGACTCTTTCCCCATGTACAAAGATGGAACCTGTTGGCAAGAAGTAGAGGAGCAGCAGGACTTCTGGGGAAGGCCCAGGTGCCTGCCATAAGGATTCCTCAGACCCCAAAAAGGCCAGAAAGAGAGAGTGATCCAAGGGAATCAGCACGAACTGTCGTGGGGAATGGGGGCTGCACCCTGAGAAATGATGAGCATAATTCTTCAACTGTCTGTCAGGGTTCAACTGTCTAACTGGAAATACCAGTATGGCTATCTTCTCTGACTCATCCAAGTATAAGAGGCATCACGGGCAGTCAAGAAGGCTGAGAACAGGGGAGTTTGAGTGGGCCTTAGGAGCTGTGGGTGAGTTTTATGTCCTTGTGTTTGTTTTTTCCTTCTCTCTCTCTCCAGTTTGCAGGGAATGAATGGTGCATCAAGATCAGCTAACCCCAAGTAAGGGTGAGGCTTCCCTACTCAGGGAGCTGTATAAAAGTAACCACTCGTGCAGGCATCAGCACAGCTGCAGCAGCACCAGGGGCAGTCAACAGACCTAAGAAGAGGGGAGTCTGAGTGGGCCTTAATGGCTGTGGGTGAGTTTTATGTCCTTGTGTTTGTTTGGTTGTGTTTTTTGGTTTTTTCGCTCTCTTTTTTGTTCCACTGACTGGAAGTAGGGGAAGAGTTATGGAAGATACAGAGGCAGCAGTGGTAGTCACTTAAGCAGGGGAAGAGACAATGAAGATGACAGGATGTGGAAGCTGCAGGATGTACATGATCTTGGAGGGGATACCTCTAAAGAACTTCATATATATGAAGTGCTGCCTAATAGAGCTGATGGTAGAGGAAATTCGGGGGGTTAGAAATGCAGGTGGAAACTCTGGTTGAGTTTAGAAGGGGGTTTGAGCAGTTGATGAAGCTGATAAATGAACAGGCTGTAGGCAAAAAACCATGCCTGCAGATAGAAGCAGGACTGACCATCTCTGAGGGAAGAATGCTGAGTAAGGAAAGCAGCTGGTGAAATCATGTGACTGAGAGAATCCGGCAAAGATAAAAATGGGCTAGTGAAGGGGAAATAGAGCTCAGAAACAGGTTTGCAGTGTTAAAAAATGAAGAAGGAGCAAAGCAGGTGGTTACTGAAGGTAGGAATGAGGAAGAAGAGAAAAGCAGCTAGTCCTATACAAAGAGGGGATGACCCAATGGAGGTACCACCAAATAACAGCTCTAGGAGGATACTGGGCTCAGCACAGAGGATGACAAAGAAAAATTGTAGAAGTGATGACTTGCAGCCAATAAGAACTGGGGATAGGCTGGAGAATTGCACCGTTTCCAGAAAAAGGCAAGTCTATGTGATTGGAGACTCCCTGCTGAGGACAGATAGGTCTGCAACCAGAGCTGATCCAGAGAACTGAAGGATGTGCCATCTGCCAGGCACTAGGACGTGGATCTGCATTTGAACAGGATCCTAATAGTAGAAGGAAAGAATCCTCTGATTGTTCTTCACGTGGGTACAAATGATGTAGCTAGGTTCTCACTAGAATGTATCAAAGGAGACTATGCCAGGTTGGAGAGGACTCAAGAAAATAGAGGCACAAGTGATCTTCAGTAGATTCTGTCTGTCCCTAGAGAAGGACAACAAAGGTGTGAGAAGGTTCTTATGATCAACAGATGGCTCAGGCATGGTGTTGTAAGGAGGGCTTTGGGATGTATGCCCACTGGGAGTCATTGATGGACAGAAGACTGTTTTCTTGGGACGGACTGCACCTGAATAGGGTGGGAAACAGACTTCTGGGATGAAGGTTAGCATAACTGATTAAGAGAGCTTTAAAGCAGTGAGTTGGGGGAGATGGTTGGGAGATCTCCAGATAATCTTCATACCTGATACGAGCATTGAGAGGAAGGAAAACGAAGTAAGAAAGGACACAGAGGTGGTGAGCAGAATGGACATTAGAAGAAAGGGTAGTGAAAATAGAGGTCTAATAGATTATATTGGCAGTAGAATGACTGTGCCAAATTGGTTAAGAAATCTGAGTGAAGTTAAGCAGCAAAAATTAAAATGTTTATATACTAATACAAGAAGCCTGGGTAACAAAATGGAGGAACTAGAGCTCCCAGTAGAGGAAATGAAACCAGAACCAGATATTATAGGCATAACAGAAGCATGGTGGAATAGTAGTCACAACTCGTGTATATGTGTTCAAGGTTATGTGCTCTTTAGGAAAGACAGACAAAAAGGCAAAGGTAGGGCAGCGGCATCATATATCAACAATTAGAAGACTATAAAGAAAATCAGAGTGATGGAATTAATAAGACAGAGTATACCTGGCTAAAAAAAAATCACACTGGGGAAGAAAACTACTACACTTTCTCCTGGGATAGTGCTTGTGGTGTGTTACAGACAACCAGGATCTGGTTTGCTCATGGTTAGACACCTCTTTAAGGCCTTTAATGAAGTATGACAGGGAACTGTGTGATTATGGGAGACTTTCATTTCCCAGCTATAGACTGGAAGACATGTGCTAGTAGTAAGAGAGACCCGATTTTCCTGGATGTGATAGCTCATGAATTCCTTCACCAAACTGCTACTGAACCAATGAGAGGGGAACCATCTTAGATTTAGTACTGGTGAATAGTGAGGACTTAATAGAGGAACTGCTTGTGGGGTACAACCTTGGTTCAAGTGACCACAAGTTAATACAGTTCAAAGTAAATGGAAGGACCAAAGGAAAAATAACATCTGTGATGAGGGTCTTTGACTTCAAAAGGGCTAACTTTAAAAATTTAAGGGAATTAGGGAAGTGGACTGGACTGAAGAACTCATGTAATTAAAGGTGGAGGAAGCTTGGAATCTCTTCAAGTCAAAGTTGCAGGACCTATCTGAGGCCTGCATTCCAAGGAAGGGGAAAAAATTCATAGGCAGGAATTGTAGACCAAGCTGGAATGAGTAAGCATCTCAGACAGGTGATTTTGCAGGCTTTGTGCTTCTTCTTAGAGTGGAAGATGGGAGGGATTAGCAAGAAAATCTACCTCTTGGAGTTCAGAACATGTAGAGATAAAGTGAGAAAGGCCAAAGGCCAAGCAGAATTGTACCTTGCAAAGGGAATTAAAACCAATAGTAAAATGTTCTTTAGTCATATAAATAGAAAGAAAACAAAGGAGGAAAAAGTGGGACCACTAAGCACTAAGGATGGGAAGGATGTCAAGGATAATCTAGGCATGGCTGAATATCTAAATAATCACTTTGCCTCTGTTTTTAATGAGGGTATTGATGAGCTCCAGGACAGTGGTAGGTAGCTAACCGGAATGAGGACATGTAGATGGAAATTACCATATCTGAAGTAGAAGCCAAACTTGAACTGCTTAATGGGTCTAATTCAGGGGGCCCAGATAATCCCCATCCAAGAACATTAAAGGAACTGGCACAAGAATTTCCCAGCCAATTAGCAAGGAGTTTTAATGAGTCTGTAAACTCAGGGGTTGTACCATATGACTGGGAAATTGCTAATATAATTCCTACTTTCAAGAAAAGGAGTAAAAGTGATCTGGGTAACTACAGGCCTGTTAGTTTGACCTTGGTAGTAGCAAAGTCTTGGAAAAAAAAATCTGAAAGAGAAAGTTAGTTAAGGATACTGAGGTTAATGGTAACTATGATAAAATACAACATGACATTACAAAATGTAGATAATGCCAGACCAACCTGATCTCCTTTTCTGAGATAACAGGGTTTTTGGACAAAGGGAATGCAGCGAATCTAATATACCTAAAGTTCAGCAAGGCATTTGATATAGTTCCACATAGGAAATTATTAGTTAAGTTAGAAAAGATGTGATTAATATGAAAATAGAAAGGTGGATAAGGAACTGGTTACAGGGGAGACTACAGTGGGTCATACTGAAAGGTAAACCGTCAAGCTATAAGTAGGTTACCAGTGCAGTTCCTCAGGGAACTATCTTATTTAACCTTTTTATACTGACCTGGGCACAAAAAGTGGGAGCATGCTAATTAAGTTTAATAAACAAGAAGTCTGGGGGCATTTTTAAAAACCAACAAATTTATTTATTGCATGAGCTTTTGTGAGAGAAAATTCCACTTTGTCAGATGCTTTAAAGATGGGGGAACTTACAGAATGTGAGGAAAATCAATCCAGGGAAGTGTAAGTCATAGGATCAGGTCAGACTGTTACAGCAAATCAAAGCAGTTGTTATGATTCAAACACTGGCAAACAGCACATAAAGGAGGGTGAGGTCAAATCACCTGTTTAATGGGAAAAGAATCCATAGTCACGATTTAATCCTGCTAATTAAATCTGCAGGTGACACCAAGTTGGGAGGTAGTGCCAATACAGAGAAGGATCTGGCTATCATACAGTAAAAGCTGGATGACCTCATAAATTGGAGAATTAGGAATAGGATTAAATCTCATAAGAGAATTTAATAGAAAATGCAAGTTCACACACTTAGGGACTAAAAAGAATTTCTCCTACAAATTAGGGATGAATCAATTGAAAGTGACAGAGGAGAAGGACCTGGGTGAACTGGTTGATCACAAGGTAACTATGAGTCACCAATGTGATGTGGCCATGAAAAAAGCTAACACAATCCTAAAATGCATAAGAGGCATTTTCAGTGGAGACAGGGAGATGTTAGTACTGTTATAAGGAGCTGGTGAGATGACATCTGGAACACTGTGTGCAGTTCTAGTCCCCATGTTTAAGAAAAATTAATTCAAACTGGAACAGGTGCTGAGAAGGGCTGCAAAAATCATCCGTGGAATGGAAAACCCACTGTATGGGAGGCAACTTAGAGAGTGTGGCTTGTTTAGCCTAACCAAAAGGTTCAGGGGAGAAATTATTGCTCTCTATAAATAGGTCAGAGAGAGAAATAACAGGGAAGGAGAGGAATTATTTGAGCACAGCACCAATGTGGACACAAGAAAGGAAGGTTGCTCACCTTGATGCAGTAGCCGATGTTCTTTGAGATGTATGCCCCCATGACTGCTTTGGTCATGTGGTGGCTTGCCCAGTGCCTTTAATCAGAGGTCTTCAGCAGCATCTCCAGAGCTGTGCATGCACAGTCAGCGCCTTGCTGTGGTTTGAGCATGCCAAACCATCGCCCATGTGGCTCAAGCCCTCAGTTCTTTCTCTATTGCAGAGAGAGTTCTCTGAAATAGAGGGGGGGGGGTAGTGGAGCAGTCACAGGGACATACATCTCAAAGAATGTTGGCTATTGCACCAAAGTGAGCAACTTTTCTTTCTTCTTTAAGAAGGTCCCTGTGAGTGCTCCACTCAGGCGAGTATGCAGTAGTTGTTATTTAAGGTAGGTGGGATTTTGGAGAAAGTCAGCTAATTGTGGCCAACACAGAAAATCTGAATTTAGTACTGAGATGTGGCATACCAGTGATAGCATAATGTCTTATGAAAGTACCTTCTGAAGACCACGTTGCAGCTCTACAGACGTCCAGTATCAGTACTTTGTGAAAGAGTGCAACGGGGGATGACATGGCTCTGGTGGAGTGAGCTTGATCCATTGTGGGGGAACAGAGCCTGTGAACTGGTAGCAGAGGTATATACAGCTTGAAATCCACTTTGGGAAGATATCAGTTTGCAATTTGATCACTCAATTATAGATATGAAGAGTCTCATGGAATTCCTTTTTTTTTTTCCTCAGGCAAAAGAGGAGTGCTCTATATACATCAAGCATGTGCCATCTAGCTTCATTGTGATCCTTGTGTGGCTTTGGATAGAAGGTAGGTAAGTATATGGTTTGGTTGGTATGGAACTGGGATGAGACCTTTGGAATAAATTTTGGGTGGTCTCATGACTACTGATTATTCATGAAAAATCACATATGGGGGTTTGCCATGAGAGCTCTAAGTTCACCGACTCTCCTTGCTGAAGTAACAGCAATTAAGAATGCAACCTTCATGGAGAATTGTAAGAGTGAACAGGTGGCTAAAGGCTCAACGGGTGCATCTGTCAGTGTTTTAACAAGAATTACGTCCCACAGTGGAGTGGATCCTTGGTTTTAGGGTATAGGTTCTGAAGGCCCCACAAGAAGTGTTTCATAATGGGTATGAGAACAGCAAAAATGACCCGTTATCTCAGTGAAAGGTGTTAACTGAGGCAAGATGGACTCTAATAGAGTTGAGAGAGGGGCTGTTAGACTTCAGTTGTAACAGTCTAATATCAAAGGAAGTGGTACCGTGAAGGGCTCCTGCAGTCTGTTGGCAGCCCATTAAGAAAACCTCTTCCATTTGAAGAGGCATGATTTACGAGGGCTGGTTTTCTACTATGTAGAGGTACATTCTGAACTTGATTGAGCATAACACTTCTATATCTTGGAACCATGAAGGAGCCATGCTGTCAGATGCAACCTGATCAGATTCAGGTGTTGTCTCATGCTATTGGGTTGGGACAGAAGGTTATGGATGATTGGAAGTTTCTTTGGTTGAGAAATCAACATTCTTAGGAGATTGGAATACCATGGTGGTTGTGGCCACACCAGAGCTATTAGGATTAGACAGGCATGGTCCTGCTTGATCTTGTTTATCACTCTCAATAGGAGCGGTAATGGGGGAAAAGCATAAAAAAGGTGTCCCTGCCAGTATATTGTGAACACGTCTCCTCAGGATTGGTATCCGCGACCTGCTCTGGAACAGTACCACTTGCATTGTCGTTTTTTAGTTGTAGCAAACAGATCTATTGTGAGCAATGACCCAGTTTTGAAAGATGTTGCACAGTATCATTCTACTGAGTTCCCACTCGTGATCCTCACTGAATGTCCTGCTCAGGGCATCTGCAGTAATGTTCAGATGTCCCAGTACGTACATGGAGGTACGGTGGGTAATGCATCAGTTCCATAGCTTTGTGGCTTTCTGTGCATAGGGAGGGAGAGCGAGCTCCTCCCTCCCTGTTTATATAATACATGCATATGACATTATCTGTAAGGATCTGAATTGTTCTGTTTCATATTAGGAGAAGAAAGTGAGTGCAAGTATCTCATGTTCTGTCCAGAGGCCCCGTACTGTGTGACCTGAGGTATGTGCTCCCCAGCCTATGAGTGATGCACCTGTTGTTATGATCAGAGATGCTGCAGCTGTCAGAATTGGAATTCCAGACAGCAGGCTGTTTGGGTTTATCCACCATGGCAGTGAGTCCTTGCTGTGAGGTGGTGCTACAACCTTTTTGTTTAGCATATGTTTTCTGGTGTTGTACTAACATCTTAGCCAGGCATGTAGGGGCCTCACGTGTAGTCTGGCATGTTCCACAATGAACATGGTGGCAGATATGTAACCCAAAAGCTGGAGATGCGAGTGTATTGCTGAAGGCAGTTACTTTTACTTCCTCCATGAGATTCTGGATATTTTGAAACCTTTGAATCAGGAGGGATGCCCTTGAAGTGGTGGAGTCTATTTGAGCTCTGATGAATTCTAAAGTCTGTGATGGGGTTATCTTGGATTTTTCCATGTTTATAAGGAACCCAAGGTTTTGCGTCAGGCTTATAGTTTGAGTATTGAGAATAGCCTCATCCCTTGATGGACTCTGTAAGAAGCAGTCATCCAGGTAAGGATATATTGTGATGGACAAACGTCGTAGATGAGCTGTGATTACGGCAAGTATTTTGAAGAATACCTGAGGGGCCGTGGTCAGTCCGAAGGGTAAGACTGTGTACTGGAAATGTCTTGTGCCTCGTGTGAAGTGAAGAAACTTTCTGTGGGCTAGATGAACAGTTACAGGAAAATAAGCGTCTTTCAGGTCAAGAGATGAGAAACAGTTTCTGTGATTTAGTGCAGGGATGGTCGTTGACAGTGTCATCATCTTGACCCTTTGAACCTGGACATGTTTGATTAGACATCTAAAATCCAGAATGGGCCTCCATCCACCATTTTTCTTTTGAGTCAGGAAGTAATTGGAACAGAACCCTCTTCGGTGGTATGGAAGTGGGACCTCCTCTATTGCTCCTATTTCAAGAAAATATTCAACCTCAAGTTGCAGGAGTTGTATGTGAGTTGTCCTCAACTAATTCTCCCTCCTAGGTTTCATCAGGTTCCTCTGCAGGAATGGAGGGAAAGAAATCTGACATGTGATGTGGCAGAAGTGGGAGGCTTTGGTTCTGTGGTGTTTGAGTATTTTTCTTCCCATGTGGAAGAGAGATGCCGGATTGATCTTTGGGTTAGGGCCTTCATTTGATGGATCCACTCCTTCATGGTCTTTTCCATGTGGGCTAGAGACCTTATAGAGGCAATTGGGGCTGCTCTATCTGGAGAAGAGAAAGTAGGAGAGAAGGATGCCTGTGAGTGATGATTGTCTCGACTGGAAAAGGATGATGGTGGGGGGGATCGGGCCCCATGTATCAATGGAGGGATGCTGGTTCCGTAAAGTGGAGATGGGTAATGTTTCTCGGTTTGTTTATGTTGTTGAAGTTTATTGCTCAGCAGAGCCGTAATGCCAGTTTTTGGCACCGGGGCATGTTCCAATTGGAATGTGCCCCTACCCGTCACTGGCACTTGGAGCTGGCACCGTGACAGCTGCCCCTTTAATAGAGCGGCTCCACTGAGCCACTCCGGGCCACCTGGGACTTTGCTCCATCGGCCCTGCTGTAGTTACAGTTCTCTTGCTCAGTGCCATAGAAGGCAGAGCCAGTTTGTCAGTACCAGGTGTAGGTGGTACCAATTGTTTTAACAGTTGCTGTCGTTTCCTTCAGTGACAGTACTGACAGCAGTGCCAATGAGGTGGGGATGCGCATCAGTGCTGTTCTGGGTGCTGAACTTATAGGTGATGAGGAGACTGTCCTCAGTACGGTTTTGTGTCTCAGTGCTGAGTTGCTCAGTACTGTAGAGGTCAGTGCTGGCCTTTCTGAGCCTTTGCTGCCCATACAGATGTATGGTACCAGTGGGTTTGGTGGCTCCAGAGCTCATTTTCTCTTTCACAAGTCTCTGTGTTTTGGTGATAGCTCTCTTCCCCTTTTGTTACTTGAGGAATGAGGACTACAGATTTGTCATCCTGCCACACTGAAGTCTCTCTAGGGAGCTGAAGAGACTTCTCCACAAGGAAAAGTTTAAGCTTTAGCTCCCTGTCACAGCAAGTTTGTGCTTTGAGCTTGGATCAGTGAGGGCATTTAGTTGTAACATGACCCTCTCCTAGGCACTTTATACAAAGAGAATGGTGATCAGAGATAGACATTGCATCTTCATTGCTGCTACATCTCTTTAAGTCTTGGTAAACCAGGCATATTTAAAGGTGAAGGTTGAAACGAAGAGAAGGGAATTTTTTTTTTTTTTTTTTGGAAAGACTAAGGTAACTTTAATGAATTATGAGGAAAAAGTCATTTAATTTTGCTGAAGTAAAGGTATTTTCAGTCTTTTTCTAGGGAGAAGGGAGAGTACTGCCAAGCGCCATCTCAGGCCAGAGGCGGTTGAGAAGGAACTGAGGGGGTCGAGCCATGTAGGTGACAGTTTGGAGCACTCAAACCTCCATGAGGCACCAACTGCACATGCACAGCTCCAGAGACGCTGCTGCTGAAGACCTCCGATCAAAGGCGCCGGGCTCGCCAAAACCTGAGTAGAGCATTCTCAAAGAAGAACAAATGGACACAAACCATCCATCAGGAAATTTAGGCTTGAAATAAGATGTAGGTTTCTAACCATCAGAGGAGTAAAGTTCTGGAAAAGCCTTACAAGGTGAGCTCTGGGGGTAAAACACCTAACTGGCTTCAAAACAGCCTGATAAATTTATGGAAGTGATGGTATCATAGGACAGCCTACCTGGCAATTTATCAGTTTTTGACTATTGGTGGTGGACAAATGTGCCAGTGACGCAAGAAGGGATGTTAGATTGGATAGGCTCTGAGTTATTACAGAAAATTCTCTCTAGAGTCTCTGGTTGGTAAGACTTGCCCGCATGCTCAAGATTTTAACTGGTCACCCTAATTTTCCCCCAGGGCAGACTGGAAAGGGCTTTGGGTTTTTTTTCACCTTCCTCTGTAGCCCAGGGCACAGCTCACTTGCTGGTGGATTCCCTGTACTTTGAAGTCTTTAAGTCATGGTTTGTGGACTTTCATAACTCAGTTATAGGATTGAGGGTTATTGCAGAAGTGAGTGGTGAGGTTCTGAGGCCTGCATTGTGCCGGAGGTCAGACTAGATGATCATATTGGTCCTTTCTGACCTTAGAGTCTATGAGTTTAAGAACTGTGCTACTGGTAGCGGTTGTGCCACTACTGCCAAATGGTTGAAGATGGGACTGCTCCAGGAAGACAGATACAGGCTCCTTCTAACATGAGGATATCCCTTAGAAGAGCAGGACCAGAAAGTAGTGAAGACTGTGGATGAGGAAGGATTATATCCTCTGATGTTTATGTATGTTTCCGTATGCCCTATTGCCTGAGGGATTTCAGCAGTTAAGTCTGAAGGAATTGGTGCATCTGGGGCGGTCAGACTGTCTTTAGGTGAATGAGGCAATACTGCTGATAGGCTCAGCCGTGCACTCCTAGATGGAGCTGGAGAACAGCTATCCCTAAGTTTGGTACCAAGGGTGACCGATTAAACTGTCAGATCTGGTTTTTATGCACTATGCCCTCTAATCTGGGAGTCTTCAGCAGGGCTAGTTTCTTTGACTCCATAAACAGTGTCTCACCAACCTTGGACTAGCTAAGAGAAGGACCACATTTCTTAAGGACAGTCATCAAAAGCACTTCATTCTTGTGCCCATGAGAGTGCCTTATATTTTCATGGGGAGCCCTAAAGGATTCCTTGATCTTGAAGGCTCTGCTCCAAGGTACAATGCTTGGAGTAGCACTGCTGGTCAGCTGAAGCCTATGTACAGAGGGGTTTCCTTGGCCCAGATCAGAAAAGGGTCTCATAACCTTCTCCATTTGGTGCTCCAACAAGCTAAGCTCCTGGGTTTTTCAAGATCTGAATAAGAAGAAGAGACAAATCCTGCACTTCACAGAGATGTGCATCTCACCCAGACAGCATAGGTAGCACTGATGTTCATCGCTGATGGAAAAAGGATGATTGGCAAGAGACTCAATTATTGAGTCCTGAAACTCTGAGCATTCTCCTGTAGCTACGGAAGCGTTACCCAACCAAGAAAGGAAATACTATGCTAACAACTAAGCTAAAATATATAAATATTTATAATTACTTTCTTTGCAGGTTATACAGTAGAGTAAAGGACGGTACAATTCTGACTCAGGCTTAGCAACAGTAGGAAGGAATTGGAGAGGCATTGATTTGCATTGCTTCTTATACCCTCAGTTAGCACAAGCATGAGGGGAGCTGCTGCACATGTGTGAGCCAGCGGACACTGCTTTGAAGGATGGTATGCATGTGTCCCCATGCAGAAAAAACACAGGGAACTATATTTGAAGAATTTTAACTTCTTTTCATAATATTATTTCAGCTTAGTGTCAACAGCAGAAGCAGCAGCAGCAAAAATTTCTGTACAGCTGATAGGAAATAATGTTTAATAGTTATTGATACTACAAAGCCAGTAGAGGGAGCCCAAAACAGCAATGTCTGTGAGAGATATAAATGATGTCTTTTTTCTATATGTTGTGACACAAAGATAGAAATTTTTACTTTCCTGTCACATATACCTTTACTCAGGGATGTCAGAACTTCAGACTTGTGAACCTTTCCAGTGTCCCTTCACCTGCTACAGCTTTCCCACTTCGAGTTTCACTGGACTCTAGAAAGCATGAAAATTCTTGAAGAAATGGCATACAATAACCACCCTCCATTTAGTTATTTTACATATTGTGTGCAATTAGGTATCTAAATTTTTCCAGCTGATTTATTGATCAACAAACTAAATAATCTATAAGGATTCACAGTGATCCAAAGCTTAACCAAAGTGTGGGAAATGCTCATGGGTACACAGAAGTACAAGTCTTTAAAATCAGCAATAGCATATTATATCCAGTGCACTGAAGAGACAGAATTTAACACTCACCTTTCCTGCTTCTACTTTTCTCTCTGCCTTTCTCTTCTTTCTTTGTCACATGCAGATTGAAAGACATTGCCTTGTAATAGGCAACTAAAATCTATCACAAGGTCCTCCTTGGTTTCTTCTGCTGATAGCAAAATTCAGCAGTAGTTGGTGGTTGTTACGCAAACTATGCAGAGTAGTTTGTCTAACTCCTGCCAACTTCGTAACTTCTGTTTAGCATTCTGTCTCCCCTGCAAGCTGCACCAACAGAAAATGTGTACCCATCATCATAGTTTTACACTTTTTGGGGAGGTGATTTTTAAATTGACTTCTGGACCAGCTGAGTGTGTCATTACTTCCACTCAACTGATTCAGAAATATTGATCTGACCGTGTTGAATTGGTGCTGTTGGTGGTGGTGTAGACTTACCCTTAGTTTTCCTGGACTTCGCTGATACCAAAGACAAAGGAGATTCCAAGAGAAACAAATATCAGAAAAACAGTAAAGGGTCATAAAAAATCAGTGACAGTAGCGACAACTGTGCAATCTAAAAATTTCTAGTATCTTTGAAAACAGTTTGTTAACATATTATTTAAATATGTTAATCAGGTTGAAGAGTATCGATGGGAATCTATCTGCACTTTCTATTTCCCGTTTTTTCCCTATCACTTCCACATAGTGAATAAGAAGCATGCAGGCATGTCCGAACTCACAATTTGAAGATAAACATTTTAGCCTTTTCAACACTAGTTACATGATTATGGACCTGTCTACACAGTCAAATCTACTATGCCAGGGTGAAGATGGGTAATCATTATTGCACTGTATCAACCCACCTGGGTTTATAAGACAATTTTTTGCCTTTATATGAGGAACCAAACTGGGTTATAGTACCCTCTGATCCCTTCATTTAATAAAGCACTTAACATCTTCTTGCCACACAAACATTTACTACCATATATACTCGGGTATAAGCTGATCCAGGCACAAGCCAACCCCCCAATTCAGAGCCCAAAAAAGAAGCTAAAATTGGTGACCCAGGTATAAGCCGAGGTCCCCTTTTGGCCTTGGCCCCTAACCCCCCACCCACTGCTGCTGGCTTCCTCTGGAGTTTCCGACAGCTTCCCTACCTCAAAATCTCTGTTGCTGCTTTTCCCTTTCCCCCTGCTGTCCATTCCTCACTCCTGCCCTGCCCTTCCCTCACTTCCGTCACCCCTGCTGTCCCCTGCTCTGCCCTTTCCTCACTGCTACACCCCTGCTCACTTCTCATTTACCTCACTGTTGCCCCTTGCTCTGCCCTCTCCTTACTGTTGCCCCCTTGCTCCCACCTGCTCTGCCCTTTCCTCACTGCTACCCCCTGTTCACTTCTCAGTTTCCTGCTGCTGCCCCCCTGCTCTGACCTTCCCTCACTGCTGCCCCCTGCTCTGCCCCTTTCTCACGGCTGCTCTCTCCTCCTCCTACTGCCCCCTCCTCACTGCCACCCCCTACTCCACCCTTCCCTCACTGCTACCTGCTGCTGCTGCTGCCCCCTGCTCTGCCCTTTCCTCACTGCTGCCCCCCTGGCTCTTCACTGCTGCCCCCCTACTCCCTTCTTAGTGCCCTGCTGTTGCTCCCCTGTTCCCCAACACCCTTTCCACCCCTTTCCCTGTCACCCTCCAACCCCTGCTGCCCCTCTTCCCAGCCTGCCAGGCCCTCCCCCCAACTCCCCGACCCCCACCCCAACCTCCGGTCCCTGCCGCCGCTTCCCTGGCCTCCTTGAATCAATGTCCAGGCCACCCCCCCCCCCCAGGGCCCCCTTACTTGGCTGCTCCAGATGCCAGGGTACCTTCCTTACTCCAGCCCCAGCCCCCACCGACTGCCCAAGATGGCCACCTGGCAACACTGGGGCTCTGGCCTGCTGCATGGTCAGGGAAACTGCTCGCTGGGGCTGTCTACCATATTCTCTCGAGTATAAGCCGAGAGCCTGTTTTGAAGCCAATTTTCAGGCACAAAATTCTCGGCTTATACGCAATGATATATGGCAATTCATTCAGATTTTTTTAACAAAATTATTGCACAAAGGTAAATTAATTTGGTGTCTATGCTGCAATTCAAAAAAAGTTGCTCTAACAGTACCCCTGTTTATTTGACTCTCTATTTTATACACAAATAGCTTCTCCCAACGTAATTACTTCTGGATCAGAAGCAAAGTCAGTGCTTCTCTACACAGGAAGTTGGACTGAAAAAGTTAGGATATGACTTTAAAGCATAATGGATATTTTACATTAACTACCTCTGTGTTGGCACACTTTATTTGTCTGTAAATATGCCTTTGCGCACTTTATCTTAGCCCACTTCAAAAGCACTCTTAGCTAAGTCTACAGTGGTAGCAAAATTCAGTGGTGGACGATGGGAGTCACGCAAGCTATGCAGAGTAGCTTACATAACTCTTGTCAACTTCCTAACTCCCCTTCAAACCAGCATCTTCACTGAGCTATGCTGATGGGAAAAGCATTCCTATTAACAAAGCACTACACCACTTGATAGGGTGGTTTTATTACATAGATTTCCAGATTGTCTGAGTGGGTCTTAACTGACCACTAAGTGGATCTGGAAAGATCAACCTAATGGCAACAAATTTGCTACTGTCAGTGCACGGCCTCAGTGTGGAAACATGCCTACATAGGCAGGTAATACAGAATAGCTATTGCACTTTCAATTCACAGGCTACTTTATCCTTAGTTTAACTTACGTCTTTGAAGGTAAATACCAACACAGGCAATTTCACTTGTGATCTTACTGGCAGCCACTGCAAATTCTGGCGCATTGGTGTAGTGAGTTCTTAGTTTGAAACTTGCTTATTAAATGAGCTGCTGCAATGTCTTCAACTCCTGAATGATTTCAATAGATAGCTACATCCAGAGCACAGCCTAGAAGCCTAAACTTTATTGACAAAGGCTTAGACAAATGGGCATGGTGACTTTCTCAAACAGAAAGGTTCTGCTTTTCTTACCAGATGCAGCTGAAAAAAGGTCTCTTGGCCATAGGCACTATTTGGTCATTCAGAAACAGTTCTGCTTCTAATGAGCACATCTAGAATTCCATATCTGCTTTACAAATGGCTGTGGCAGTCCGTCCATTAGGTGTACTAATATAAATTCCCCCAAAATGTCTCTTCTTCCTTTCTGGATTAAATCACAGTCAGCCCATCCAACCTTTCAATTAACATACACATATGTATATAGCTATACATTACCAAACAATTCTCTAGCTCCAGTAATATTAACACATTGCAAAGTGCCAGAAGACCAGTTTTTAAAAAACCTGACCCACATTCGAAAGTCAGTAGTTTTTTCTCCAGGTAAAGTATGAATATTTAAATCAAAAGATAAGTCAAGGAGCAAACATTCCAACCTGGCTGCCTATTGTTGCTCTTCAGTGCTGCTCTGATATGAAATGATCCTGCTGCCACACACTAGCACAGTGATAACATTTCACTTCATCTGAAGGGACAGTTCTCTAATAATTTCATGAATTCTCAGACCACAAACTGTGGAGGAAACAGGAGTAGGGTACTGTGTGTGACAAAAACATTGGAAGACGGATCTCCACTAGAACTTAAAAATTTACATTTCGTGATTCACGAGGCATATTATAATTGAATTTGCAGTAAAAAGGTGGACTGGAGATGTTTGAGTTTACAGTTAACAGTTATAAATTTACTTCTGCTTTTGTCATACAGTAACAAAGCTTTACAGATGAGCGTTATGTTTTAGAAAAGGATAAACCTATAACATTTTCTGGAATCGAACATGAGCATTGTTGCTAAAACAGATTTAGTGTGGTAACTGTACAGTATGCTCCAAGAAAATAACTGAAGAAACATTGCAGTTTACAAAATAAACCTATAGCAAAATCTTACGGGGCATTATTCTTTCTGTCAAGATCATGTCATAGCAAGCCTTCCTTAAACTGAATACAAGCCTTCCTTAAACTGAATACAAGACTAACCCCCGTCTGTCAGTTTCCAATCAATTTTCTCTGAACTGGCGATACTGTGGAAGAAATAAAAATTAAAAATCTGCTAATTTGATTATATAGAGGTAGATTAACACAAAAAATATGCACTATAAAAACTTTATATCCAGTCTTGTTAATTATTTTACCTTTAAATCCTCTTTCCTTGTTCTATAGCAGTTCTCTATTTATACTAGTGAAGCGCCATGATTCCTAACTATTATCTTACACAAACTGCCTCCTGAACAAGCTTTTATTCCCCCCTGTGTATTTTCCTTATATACTTCCAACTAACAGAATATTTGGAAGAAAAAGTAGAAGATGATTTTAGACACTGATTATCTACAATTATGATCTGTGTCACCAACTGGGCCTTTCTGGTGACACATGATAAAATCAAAATCACTTCATTTACATTGAATAATAAATAAAATGTAGCACCTTCCATTTCCGTGCACTTTATAAACACTAATTAACCCCTATGACGACTTTGAGGAGCACAGTATTATTATTCCCATTTTTCACAGGAAATCAGATATAGAAGTGAAGTAGGATAAACAAGGATACCCAATGAAAAATGGAAGAACCAAAATTAAAGTTCAGAGGAGCTCCTAGCTCCAGCTTTCGAGCACTCTACCTCCTCATTTAACAGAGTGGACGGCCAAATACCCAAAACCTAGAAAATGTGGTGAAAGAAAGGGAAATGCCAGACAGACAACACCTTTTCCTCTTATTTTAAGTAACTATCACAAAGTTACTTTCAGCAGCAAAGGCAGCCCAAAACTATATTTTCTTCTAATACCTCTGGTAAGTCCTCTTCCTTCTCCCCCTACTCAGGGCCAGTGGCTGGATTTTGCAGGCAACTGGTCTTTTTTAGCATTTTAATCTGATACATAAAATGAATATGTGGACAACAGAACACTTCTTATTTGCCCAGCATGCTCTCCTTCCCTCCCCACAGTGTTTAACACATTTAAATGGATTTTAAATTAAACTAATTTTTACACCCCTAGTTCTGATTTCTCAAGGTTGATTAATTAGGATGGGGGAGGGGGGGTGTTTTATAACATGAAATGTACAATTAAGGAAATCCCATTATAACAACATCCAAAGGGGGCAGCCGTGTTAATCTATTTCAACAAAACAAGTGAGGAGTCCTGTGGCACTTAAAAGACTAACAAATTGGTTTATCGCATGAATTTTCAGGGAGAAAAATTCCACTTCGTCAAAGCATCTGACAAAGTGGTATTTTTCTCCCATGAAAGCTCATGCGATAAACAAATTTGTTAGTCTTTAAGTACCACAGGACTCCTTGGTTTTTGCTATTATAACAGTAAGCCATATCTGCTTGTGCAATTCTGAGCCACTGGGAGATTTGTCTATCATGGCTTGTTTCTTAAGGAAATAAAGCAATACATTAGAATGAACTAACTTTTGTTCCACAAAGATAAGATATGCCTTTCTATGGTTCACTATTCTAAGCAAGATTCTCAATTTTTGCAAATAGTGGCATTCATTATGACTGAGTACAAGCCACTTACTGCCCCATCATTTTTTTCCATTTCTCTCTGATTTTTAACCCCTTCTGGATGTGCGTGCCTATGAGTGTGTGTTCTTCAGTAAATTCACAAAGATCTCACTGAAAAGCAAGTGAGAAATCCAGACTAACAACGAGGTTTTAATTTACCGTACAGAGGACAGAGCCATCCCTGGACCATCTTTCTTATGGATATGGAGCATCAACCAGGTCTATTTTCAAGAAAAACAATTTATGAATAGAATACTGTAATTCCCACCCCCATTAAAAAAACATTTTAAAAAAGTACAGGTTTCACAGAGAGTATCATGTTAAGTCAGACCAGGATATACCTCTTCTCAAACTCTGGTACTGAAATACTGAATTTAAACTTTTTTGTTGATAAGCATACACACACCAGTAGAAATAACTTAACAAAGCAAAACAAAACAAGCCATAATGGAGCACGGAGGAGACAAACTTTAGAGAAGAATTGTGGTTGTAATAAAAAGAGTTGATTATTTGAAAAAATAATTAAAAATTTCACTGAAACAGTCCCTGGTTTTCAGAGTAAATTTGAGATTTTTTTAGGCCAAATAAATTTTCAAAGCCAAAGTTATAGGAATGTTTGAATGAGGTTTTGTAACGGAAGCCAGTTACAACCCTAGTTACAGAGAGACCACTGTGTCTCTATAATAAATTCTCTATAGCAGTGGTTCTCAACCTCTGTGTTGCCACAAAAGCGTGTCATGGCGCAGCGTCTGAGTGTGTCATCTCAATCAGGTCACTTCTGAAATCACCCTCCCCCCCCCCCCCAGGAACCCTCATAGGGTGTTTGGACAGCAAGGCAAGCTACAGTGGCATAATGCAGCCCTTTTAAGAGCTGCCGCCAAAAAGTCCTTGCAGCAGCTGCTTTTTGTGGTGGCAGGGGCTGCTCATTAAACCTGCTGATACCAAAAGCATCCATGGCGGCTGACTTTTGCAGGGGTGGGGGCTACTTTCATTTGAGCTGCTGCTGAAACTGCTGATGACAGGGGAAGCCTTAGAGTAGGGGGTTTCTACAGGAAGGCTCATGACCATGTTGTAACAGTAAAGGGGTTGAGAACCCCTGCTATAGAACAGTATTAAAACCTCAAATCAGTTCTGTGATAGTAATGACTTGGTGGATAATATCTTAAAGGGAATTAATAAAAACACATCACACATAAAAATGTGCGGGTCTTACTGGTACTGTAACAAAAGTTCCTCCTCTAACTTGGTGTCCTACGCTTCCCCCTAGCAGTAGATCTGAAAACAGTTTCACTCCTGAGTGCTCCTGTAGGCCCTTCAGATTCAATTGTGTGAAAGCAGGATTAAATCATGACTATGGATTCTTTTCCCATTACAACAAGTGCTTTGACTTCACCTTCCTCTATGTGCTGTTTCCCAGTGTTTGAATCTTAACATCTGCTTTGATTTGCTGCTACAGTATGACCAGATCCCTTGTCTTACACGCCCCTGAATTTATTTTCATCCCACTCTGTAAGCTCCAACATCTTAAAACCATCTGATTCAGTGGGATTTACTTCTACAAAAGCTTATGTGTTAAATAAATTTGTTAGTCTTTAAGTGTCACGGGACTCCTTGCTTCTTTTGCTGGTCTAGACTAACATGGCTGCCCCTTTGGAACTTTGTAGGCCCTTACCTCTTTGCTGGGTCTCTTGTCCCTCCAATGGATGGCTGGTGGGGAGAAGGGGCTAAAGCAAGCCGGAATGGCCTGGAACACCGTTCCAGGGCCCACTATATTTAGAGCCTCAGTGTTCCAGGTCCCCTAAAAATAGAAAATGGTGCCAGAACACTGCCTTCTGGTTCCATTTTCTATTTTTAGGGGCCTGAACACTGGACACCCAAAAATAGCAAGCCCTGGAACCATGTTCTGCCGTGCGTTCCAGCAGGCAGGCGAGGGGGGCAGACTGCAGAGTTTCTCAGCCCAGCGCACTGCCAGTGAGTACAGAGGTGGCCTGGCTCACACTTGGGGGCGGGGGGGGGGGGAAAATGGGGGGCCCCGGAGCGGTGTTGGGGATTGGGGGCAGGAGGTGGATTTTGGGGACAGGGGAGTAGGTACTGGGGGCTGGGGTGGATTTTGCAGACAGAGGAATGGATATTGGGGGCAGTAGCTGGGGTGTCTGAAGGGGGCCCGGACATGTGGAATGGAAGCCCGGACATGCGGGAGGGGGGCCCACCCAATTAGGAGGGTTCTGGAGCCCACCAAATTATACTTTAACCCTAGGGGGGGCCCAGTCCCATCACTGAGACCAGGCCCCAACCCAGAGATCCTACAAGCCACAGCCTTGCTCTGCTGCTTTAGGGAATTAGCAAGATTCCCTGGGTTACTTTCCCATACCCCCTAAACCAGTGGTCTCCAATGTTAGCTCCAGAGCCACATGCAGCTCTTTGGCTGCCCACTTGCAGGTCTGCGCCTGTCCACCCCACCACCACCGGTGACCCTGCAGGTGGCCCACTCCTGGCTCTGCTGCCCTCACCCCCCCACCCCCAGGGAACCCTGCAGGCTTCCCCATGGAAGGATCCAGACCCCCACACACCACTGAAGGGATCCTGCGAAGGGGCCTGCTCCTGGTTCTGGGCTCCTCCTGAGAAGACAATGCAGCAGGCACCCTGGCACAGCTCCCCCCACCCTCCACCAGGAAATGACACCCACTGAGGCTTTCAAAACACTTGGTTATTGAAAGGATTAAAAAAAAAGGCTCTTCTTATCTTTTGGGTTGCCTACCCCTGCCCTAGATGTAATATCTGGGTTCTACTCAGCCAGGGGCTCTTCCTGGCCTCTTTGCCAGGTGAAGCCCTTGTCCTCTGACAACCCCACTGTGTGTAGTAGTTTCCAGCTAAATTTTCTCCTTCCTGTAGGGTCCATTTTTCTTTAGACTTGGAAAAGGGCCTCCTTTGCCCCCTTTAAACAGGGGTTTTTTCCTTCCCATAGTCTTTGTACCTCTGCAGTTCTTCCTGAGCAGTGTGCTACTTCTTCTAGATTTATCTGCCTCCTGACCACACCTCAGCTCCTCTCCCACATTCCAGTAGCTCTCCTCACTTTCACATGCAAGCCACGTCCTTTGTTTGGAGCAGAGGCTTTTTAACAAGTACTGAGCAGGGCCCTGATGAGCTCCAGGTGTGCTAATTAAATTAACCTGAAACAACCCCCTGCTCACCTACCAGGGGAAAAGGGACTTGCTGAGTCTTGGACTGATATATCAGCCATCTAGTACTTTTTGGAAGCCATCCAGACTAACCCTGTCACTGTACCTATCTACAAGTAGGAATTTAGCTTTGCTTCTGACACAGACATTCAAGAGCTGATAAAAACAGGACAGCATTAGAGATGTACCTGGGACATCAAGACTTCAAAGAGAAACAGCTGAACTCGAATTAATATGCAAGCTAAATTCTGTGAAAGCAGGACTCAGTCGAGACTATGGGTTCTTTTCCCATTACAAAGGGTAATTTGACTTCAGGCTTCCCATTCTTTGAGCCTGTAAACTGCTCTGATTTGCTGTTACTTTATGACCTGATCCTATGTTTTACACCCCCTTGCATTTAGTTTCATTCCTTTCTGTAAGTTCACCCATCTTCGAAGCATCTGAGGAAGTGGGATCTTCTCCCACGAAAGCTCATGCAAAAAATAAATCTGTTAGTCTTAAAGTGCCACACAACTCCTTGTTGTTTTTTTACTGGACTAGACTAACACGGCTATCCCTTTTGAAATTAAAATTTCTGGCCTGTCAAGTAGCTCCACAGCTAGCAGCTCAGAGGAGGGGTGGGGAGGAGGCAGCCAATAGCTCAGAAGAGAGGTGGGGAGGAGGAGTGAGCTGGCAGCTGGGAGCTCAGAGGAAGGCTGAGGCTGGGGAAGAGGGAGCCAACAGGTCAGAGGACCGGTGGCCGCAGGGAGCAGGAAGCAGCAGCTCCTAGCTCAGAGAACTGGTGGGGGAGGAGGGAGCAGCAGCCCCCAGCTCAGCTAAGCGAGGGAGAGTCAGGAGGGGTCTCAGAACAGAAAGGCACTTCAGGGAATGGTGGCAGTGAGGGAAGTGGCTGAGGTGATCACAGAGGAGACAAGCTGTTAAGGACTTAAAGACTAAGAAATTATTGTTAGTTATTTCCTGTTTCACAGATTTCAGTGTGGATTTTATTTTGCTTTGCTTTAGTTATTTTTGCATACTTTTTTTAAATTTTCTTTTGGTCTGGTTGGTTTGGATGGGTTTGTTTGTTTTGTATTTACCTTATACCACATGCCATAGCAGTCTCAGTCCTCTCCACAGCACTTTACAAACGTTGGGGCACCTCGTCCACTTCCTTTACAAGTACGGTAGTCAGGAAAGCAGGTTAAAAAGTCTTCCATTGTATCAGAGGGAGAAGGAATAAGCCAATGAAGAATCCTACTCCTTGCCAACTCTACAGGAACCTTTAGATCGATCTCTGGACAGTTAATGAGTTTTGTGGAACTTTTAAAGACTAACATTTATTTATCACATTTCTCCCATGAAAGCACATGTGATAAATAAATGTGTTAGTCTTTGAAAGTGTTGCAGGACTCCTTGTTTGTTTTGCTGAACTAGACTAACACAGCTACCTCTTTGGAGCTCTGGGCAGTTGTGGCTTTTCAGAGACCCTGAGGAACTTGGACTAGGGATGAGCTGTTTTCCATAGCATCCTCCCCCTTCAGAATTATTTTATGTAGAATCCTATTCCACAAAACCAAGCCTGTTTTGAAAGACAAGTGTTGGGCCATGTATAGAGTACGAAAGTGTTTCCCAGGACAGTTGAGCTGTCATGGGAGACAGAAGCAATGTTCCTTCTAAGCTGATGATGCAGTTGAGCAAGTTATGCATGCACTTGGGGAGCCGATGAGCAGGGGCCTGGCCCAGACCCTGGGAGAGAACTTGCTCAGCTGCATCCAAAGTTGCTAAACTCCATCATCAGCTTAGATGGAACATTGCAGGAAAGGGCAGCATGGTGGAAGACAGCAGAAGTGAGCAATGGTCAGGACAGCAGAGAAGCAGCGGCATGGTAAGAGACGGCAAAATCTCTGGATGCAACAATGGGGGTCGGGAGGAAGTGCGGCATGGTTGGGGAAGCAGTGGCACGTTTAGATCTTCTCATAGGCCCTAAAGCGTCTTACTCCTCTGTTATAACTGTGTTTTACAAATCCTAAACATGACATGGAATACTAAGAAACAAAAATGCTAACCAGTCAGAGTCTCAGTCACAGCAGACTAGGCCAGCTCCAGAGAGCCACCACACTGCCCCCCATCCCAACTGTTCACTGCTAATTTGATTGACAGCACATTGCACAAATCACAAATAGAAAAGGAAAAAGTGGCTGGGGTACACGTGGGAACAAGCCAATCAAAGGCCAGCTGGGACTGAGCCAACCAAAGGCCAGCATTCTGAATGACTGACAGTTAGTAGGCCAGAAGGGGGAGAGGCAGGAGCCCAGCCTGGCTGCCTGTGACTAAGAGTGGTTTTTCTATCTGCCACCAGAAGGTAGGGGAGGTGGAAAAGGAAGGCAGGAGAGGTCTGGGAGCCATTGGGGGAGGGGCTGGGAGCCCACAGGGCAGGGAAAAGGAAAGGTGTTGCAGAGCCTGCCAGGCTGGGGAGGGGAAAGAGGAGCCCATGCCACTCTGAACATGGAGGGGGAAGGGTTGGGGAGCCCATTTAGCCACATGGCCCGCAACAGGTGTCCTGCCCTCCAATGGGGACACCTACATCGAATGAGTTAGACACCTCTAGAAACTAAATGGATTGTATTTACCTGCTGTGAGCAGCCATACACTGGATATGTCCCTGTCCCTTGGGTGCAGGCGGGGGCCAGGTCCTCCACTGCCCTTCTGCAGCACTGCTGCCTGCAATCAGTCCCTGATAACAACTATTATCATTTGCAGGTCCATGAAAATTTTTTATGTTAAAAAGGGGTCCTCATACTCGAAAAGGTTGGGAACCAGTGCTCTAACCTATAAATAATTTCTTTTTCCTAGTTAACCTTTAACCTGTTAGTTTATTACAAGATTAGCCATAGGCATTGGCGTTTCTTTGAGATCTAGGTTAAAAATTGATTTAAGGAACATGGGCTGGTTCCTTGGAACAACAAGGCACCTAAATTTTTTTGTGATTTTTGGTAGAAGTGTCCATTATCAATAGATCTAGCTTGCCTAACTGGCAGGATAAATTGGAGAGCCTAAAGGGATTGGCTAAAATTATGTAAGACTGCTACAACGAAGTAGAAAGTTCACATTTGTTACTGGGTTGACAAAATCTAATTATAGAACTTATTACCAGTTTGGAATTTCAGCCTTGTTTTTGACAGTCTGCTTTGATGTTGGCACTCTCAGCTGTAAGCCACTCCACACCGTGAGACACATGGTTGTTGCCTACATTTGGTACTTAATGGCAACTATAGGGTAATCATTTTCTTCAGAAGGCATTAAGATGCAATTCTTTGGCTAAGCTTGCTAAAGGAACCCTAACATCAGTGCAAGATTCTGCTCTTCCACTCTTCTGATGTGGATAGCTTCAGTACTTAACATGTTCCAATAATTCTGCCTGATGAACCTAGTTGTCTGAGGTATCTTCTCTCATGAGTCAGTCTTTAAATACAGTATTTGGACACCCTGTGGGAAGAGGGCCTTTGAAAAGTAAGTCTGGAAAGGGGGTAGGATGACTCTGTAGCCATCAGAGATCCCAGTCACTTGGAAAGCCATACCTCAGAGGGTGATCAGAGTCAACAACTCTTTCTTCACAGTCACCTTTAGAATGGAGAGTACTGCCTACATATAATGCAATTTCAGGTTATAATGTTGTTTTCCATGCTCTGTTTTGGGAATCTGGAGTTCTGGGCTGTTTTAAACAGATTACCAAAAACCAAACAAATCTTTTATTTGCTATGAGTATCTTACATGCTAATTGACTTCTCTGAGATCTAATATTGGCCTCCAACCCCTGTTTTTCTTTGATGTTTGAAAATACCTTGATTAGAACCCTTTTGCCTATGCTGAAGTGGGACTGGTGCCTGATGGCTTTGGTGATTCATGAAAGATAGAAAATTCATCAGAGTGGGATCTCTGCACCAACTGAGACCAGCTGAACTTTCTCTTCTTTGCAAGTGAATATAACCCTAGAAAATCTTGTAGAGTGTGAAGTGAGATGTCCATGAAATCTGAAAAAAAGCTTCTAGCCCCTGAAAGCCAGGAAGCTTGCCTCACCAGTACTGCTATGCAATAGACCTGGCTGAAGTATTTGCTGCCTTTACTGAAACCTACAGTGAAGTCTTTCCCGAAAGCTGACCATCTTTTATTACAGTGCTGTACTATTCTCAGTGTTCCTGTGGTAAATATTAAAACTCACCATCCCCAGCCAGGACATAGTATTTTTTAATCAGCACTCTTGCACGGACTGAGCAAGGCATTACTGGAGTCTGCAGGCTCAAGAAGGGCTTCATTAATTACCAGTGCCACTCGTGGTGAGGTAGTTGTGCAAAATATGTCCAGGAATTTGTGACAGCAATCATGGGCTTCCTCCAGGGAACTTTGCACGGTATCAGTGACCTAATCTACCAATTCTTGGAATTGCCTAAAGTCATCAGCTGATGATAGCAATGATGGCAGTACTGCCTTGTCAGACAATGATGAAAAGATGTTTTAAGAGCAATACTGTCTTAGACACCTGACTACTTAACAGTCTCTTCAGGCTCAGAATTAGGAAGAGGGATGGACGGTATCAGGGAATTAGATCTTTTGTGTTCCCTGTGGAGCTGAGTTACAATTCCTCAAAAATCTTGACCTTACTGGGACCAATGAGCAAGAAGAGAGATTATAAAGCATCAGAAACAGGGCATGGAGTGGGCAACCAAGTGTAGCAATGGTCCTCCCAAGTGCTCGAAGGCAGAGGTTTGGTGGCTTGCCTTTGTTGCATCTGCAAGAGAGCTACAGTATCTCCTGCAATAATGTGGAGATCCTGAACTGCAAGTTCCAAGTCTAAATCAGAATATCTTTCTACATACTTCGTTGTATGTGACAACCCCTCCTTGTGCATAGCTGAAGGAGGATACAGATTTCCAGTGACTAGATCTTTGAATAAGAACACTCTGATGTTTTGTTGCTCTTCTCTCCTTCCTTATATTTGGAGTGGGAAGTGCTCAGTACTGGTGACACAGTTACTAGTACCTCAGACAAGGAAAGTGTTGGTGACTATGGTCTTGACAACAACAGGATATGGAAGGATGAAGAAGGTCCTTGTACAGAGGAGTTGTCTGAACCTGGATCCAAAGCCAATCTTAAGGCTTGCTTTATCACTAAAGACCATACTTGATTACAGATTCTTTCCCTAAAGAATGAGTAAATTTTACATTTGCTAAGAATGTGAGTATATCCCAAACAAAAGATGCAATGTAAACGCTTCTCTCTAAAAAGGATTACTTCTCACCAGCTTCTGAACCCTAGGGGAGCCCAGCAACTCTGACAGGAAAAAAAAAAAAAAAAAAAAAAAGATCAAACCCTTCAATAAAGAGGAAAAAAATGAAAGAAAAGCAAATAAACATTCCAACTCTAAGGTATTAAAGCTACTCTAACTCTACAGCTCAATGCTAATAACAGAGGCACACAGGCATATGTCGGAGTACTTCTCATGCCGAAGGCAGCTGAGAAAGCACTGAGCTCAGTTCAGCCATGCAGCCCTACATAATTTTTGTATGGGATATGAGGATGCCTAGGGCACGGGCACATGTTGAATAGGCACTGCTACCAAAAATTTCCAATCAAAGGCACAGTGACACATGCACACCTGAAAAGGAGCACCCAGAGGGACACTACTCAGTGAAGAATGGTTATTTTTTTAAAATTTTCTATCTTATAATTCAGCTAGACCTAAACAGAATTTCATGGGACAAGAAAAGGCACTTGTCTAACTTGAGCTTTTTCCTATCCAAGTTCCAGATGCCTTCTGCAAACAATGAATATATTAGTGTGTCTTGAAAAAATTGCAGTAATCCTTCACAATGGAAAACATTAAGCAATCTAAATGTAAAGGATGCTACCAGCTATTCCTGAAGTACATATAGAGACAGTGTCAAGAATAACCCAACAGAAGAGACAAATACAATCAGCTGCCCTGGACTTTGTGTAACACAGATCACAGAACTTCCCTGAATTAATTCCTATTTGAACTAAAACATGTCTTTTAGGAAAAAAAATCCAGTCTTGATTTTAAAATTGCCAGTGAGAAAGAATCCACCATAGCCACTCCTAAATTGTTAAAATGGTTAATTACCCTCATTGTTAAAAATTTACATCAGATTTTCAGTCTGAATTTGTCATCTTAAAAACTTTTAGTCATTGCCTCAGGTTAGAACTTTCTCTACTAAAACTAAAAAGACTACATCAAATATTTGTTCCCCATGTAGGTAATTAAACTAATCAAATCCCTTTTTACCTCCCTTTTGTTAAGCTAAATAGATTGAACTCCTGCAGTATCACTATAAAGGTATGTTTTTCAATCCTTTGATCATTATCACAGTTCTTCTCTGAACCCTTTCCAACTTTCTAACTTCTGTCGAACTGTGGACACCAGAGCTAGACACCATTCTCCAGTAGGTGGATTATACCAGTACCAAATACAAGGTAGCATATCCTCTCTAAATCCATTTGAGATTTCCCTGTTTATACATCCAATGATCCTATTACAGCAGAACCCAGTTTGTCTGATCTAATTGGGACTGGGGCCAGATTGGATAGTCAAAAATTTGGATAATCCACAAAATGGGAAAGTTAGAGGCTGCAGCACCATCTAGTGGCCACAGGAGAGATCTCCCACCTGGACCTACGTGTGTTGGTTGTTCAGTTAATATGGAGAGCTAGATAATGGAGGGTTGGATATACAGTGTTCTACTATTGTCCTTTTGGAACAGTTTTTTTGGCTTTTCATTGAGAGAATCAAACCAGTACATTACATCTCCTAACCTCTGGAATACTGGCCCATCATAATTCCATGGCACTATTCTGTAAAAAAAGATAATCCAGCAACAAAAATTAAAACTGTCCAAAAAACTCCCTGTCAAATCCTTACCCTTTACTAATCTCATTATGCTTGAGAGAAAAATAGAACCTTGCAGCATACTTTTAAGAAAAAAACCTGGACCCTTACAAAGCAGTGGGGGAAGAAGAAAGCAAGTTCTGAAAGCTTGGGGTCCCAAAAAGAGCACCTACCATCTTGACAGCTTTCTTCTCTCTACTCTACCAATGGACAGCCAGTTCAGGTAGCTTTGCTGGAACAATGTGACAATGGAAGAAAAGTGGTCTCTTGGATAGGAGGAACTAGCCTTTTAGATCTCTATAGGTCATAACCAACATCTTACAAAAAATCAACCCATAAACCAACAGGCAGCTAGTATAAGTTCTGGATGCACAGCTTTAATATGTTCATAAAAAGATACTGCTTAACAAGTGGCCACTGAACTATGAACCAGCTCCAGTCTCTCAAAGTAGTGTATTTTAATAGTCTAATCTTGAGGTTAAAAAAAGCATAGAGGATGGCCTCAAAGATCCATAGAAGGAAATAAGATGATCTGGCTATAGCTGCTACCTGATCTTCAAGAACCAGTTGTTAATGTCTCTTTAAAAAGACCTAAGTAGGTACAACAAAGGGGGGTGGGGGGAGGACCTCATCAGAGAAGGATTAGGGCAGTGACACTCAGAATGAATAAATTCTTCCAAGGGAGGGCCCTCTTCCTCCACTGAAGATCTTGTGATTGTAATACAAAATACACAGTGACAAACTATCCCAAATATGAAAGCAGAAATATGAGGAACTCATAAGTAACCAAAAAAATCCCAGAGTGGAATGAAATACTGTATAGGGCTTATTAACACTTACTTTTCTGCTCATGCAATAAATATCTTTATAAAGGGCCACCACTCGTTTGTTTTGTTGAACTAGGCTAACACAGCTACCCTTTTGGAACCAATCAGTAATAAAACTTCACTGGGAACCAATCCCATTAGTTTTTATTTTAATTTTATTTTTAAAACATTTTTTTTAAATATATCAGAAACAAAAGAAAGACCAAGGGCAATGTAGGACCATTATTCTACAAAGAGGGAAAAACAGTAACAGAAAATGTGGAAATGGCAGAGGAACTAAATGATTTCACCAAGAAGGTTGGTGGTAATTAGATGCTTAATATAGAGAAGGGCAGTAAAAATGGGATAGGATCAGAAGCTGAAATAGAGAAAGAATACTTAAAAAAAATTACCTAGACAAGTTAGATGCATTCAC
This sequence comes from Podocnemis expansa, assembly GCA_007922195.1. Classification (NCBI taxonomy): domain Eukaryota; kingdom Metazoa; phylum Chordata; order Testudines; family Podocnemididae; genus Podocnemis; species Podocnemis expansa. The sequence continues at coordinate 99,089,771 of ML681963.1, read as the reverse complement.
GTCACAAGAGCCTGATGATAATGCCTCCTGGAATACTCCAAGAGCTGACCCAGGAGGTATCTGAGCCTTTGTCTTTGAAAAATCATGCAAGACTGGAGAGATCCCAGAGGCCTGAAAAGAGCAAATATAGTGCCCATCTACTAAAAGGGAAATAAGGACAACTCAGGGAATTACAGACCAGTCAGTTTAATCTCTGTACCAGGAAAAATAATGGTGCAAGTAATTAAGAAATCTAGCAAACATCTAGAAGAGAATAAGGTATTAAGTGACAGTCAGCATGGATTTGTCAAGAACAAATAATGTCAGACCAACCTGATAGCTTTCTACAATGGGGTAACAAGCTCTGTGGATACAGGGGAAGTGGCAGATGTGTTGTATCTAGACTTCACTTAGGCTTTTGATATGGTCTTGCATTGTTTTCTCATTAAGAAACTAGGGAAGTACAGTCTGGATGGAGCTACTATAAGATGAGTGAAAAACTGGTTGGATAACTGCTTCCACAGAGTAGTTATCAATGGTCCACAGTCATACTGGAAGGGCATAATGAACAGGATGCCACAGGAATCAGTTGTGGTCCGGTTCTGTTCAAAATTTTCATCAATCAATCATTTAGACGATGGCATAGAGAGTACACTTATAAAGTTTGCTAAAGACACCAACCAGGCAGAGCTGTCAAGTGCTTTGGAGGATAGGATCATAATTCATAATGATTTGGATAAACTGGTGAAATGGTCTGAGGTAAAAAGAATGAAATTCAATAAAGACAAGTGCGAAGTACACCACTTAGGAAATAACAATCAACTGCACATATACAGAATGAGCAATGACTGCCTAGAAAGGAGATCTGTGGAAGGGGATCTGGGTGTCATAGTGCAGTGGTTGTCAAACTTAGGGTTGGGACCCAGTACTGAGTCACACACCATCAAGCACTGGGTCATGGCACCCCTTGCAGCCACTGCCAAAAGACTGGAGTGCCTTGCTCAAAGATGTATTGCTGGGTTGCAGACATAAATGATTTTTTTCAACTGAGACCCCAGGAAAAAAAATTTGAAAACCACTGTCACAGTGGACCATAAGCTAAATATGAGTTAACAGTACAAAAAAAAGCAAACACCATTTTGGGATGTATTAACAGGAGTTCTGTAAGTAAGCAATTCTTCCCCTCTACTCAGCCCTGATTAGGCCTCAAATGGACTTATTACATCCAGTTCTGGGCACCTCATTTCAGGGAGGATGTGGACAAATTGATGACAGTCCAGAGAACAGCAACAAAAATGATTAGAGGTTTGGAACACTTGACTTATGATGGAAGATTGAAAGAGCTGGATTTGTTTAGCCTGGAAGAGAAAAGACAGAGGACGTAACAGTTTTCAAGTATCTAAAAGGTTGTTACAAGGAGGAGGGAGAAAAGTTATTTTCCTTAAGTGCCAATGATAGGACAAGAAGCAATGGGATTAAATTATGGCAAGGGAGGTTTAGGTTGGACATTAGGAAAAAAATTCCTAATTGTCAGGGTGATTAATCACTGGAATAAGTTGCCTAGGCAGACAGTAGAATCTCCATCATTGCAAGTTTCTAAGAGCAGGTTAGACAAGCACCTGACAGGGATGATTTAAGCAGATTCTTGGTTCCGCCATGAATGCAGAGGACTGGACTCAATGATCTTGCATGGCCCTCTCCAATTTCTATGATTCTGCGAATGGGAATGGGATTTGGATACTGGCAATGGTATGCTGCCTGTTAAGGACATTTTTAGAAGAATGGCCCTAGCTGTAAGTAGTCTGCAAGACTGTAGCAGGGAAAGTAGTTCTGAGATGCGTCTTCCCTTGGCTGCAGCTTTGCAAACCTACCAGTGTACAGGGATCACCATACAGGATAGGGGTCTGGAGGTAGGGGTGGGAAGTTGCAACAGCACAGATGCTGCAAATGCACAGTACCCCTCCCTGTACAGTCCAGGCTACATTCTATTAAAGAGAGCTGCACTCAGGTAAGGAAGCACTGGGATGCATCAAGTCCCTGATCACCTGAGCATGCAAGAAGTAGTACTGTACAGCTCCATGGGCCTCAAGCCTTCACACTCCCTGTAGAAAATCTGGGAGACTAGAACTGCAGTCACTCCCCCCACTGCTGCCTTCTCCACAGGCAGATGTGTAGGGATGCAACTAGAGAAGACAAATGTCAGCCCTTCCTTCGCTGACCGCAGCATTGCAAAAATGCCTTCCACTTATTGGCAACTACCAGGTAATTTCAACTTTTTGCTATCAACTGAGGGGTTGCTAATAAGCACAATCCACTGCACTTCCCAGTAAGAAGAAACCTGTTTCCCTTCATTGCATATTGACTCAGAGATTTTAAGGTCTGAAGAGCCCATGGTAATTATTTAGCTTGACCTCGTGCACATCGCAGGCCATAGAACCTCACCTGCCCCCTACTGTCAGATTTATAATCTCTGGCTAAATTATTAAAGAACTCACATTAAGACTTTAAGTTATTACAGGTAATTCACCATTTAGTTTAAACCAGCACATGACTGTGCCCCATGTGCAAAGGAAGGCAAAACAAAACAAAACCGAAAACCCCAGAGACTCTGCCCTGCAAGATTCCTTCCTGACCCTAAATAAGGCAATCAGTTAGTTCCTGAACATTCTAGCAAGACCCACCAGTCAGACACCTGAGAAATAATTCTCTTGTAGTAACTTGGAGCCCTCCCCATCTAGTGGCCTGTCCACAGACATTGAGCATGTTTTACAATCAGCAGTTGCAGACAGGGCCACATGCCATCATAGGCAATCTCATCATAACATCTATTCTACAAACTTATAAAGTCCAGTCCCCTTCACATATTTGTAGAGAGCAATCATCTCCCCTCAGCCTTTGTTTGGTTAGACTAAACAAGCGGAACTGTTTGAATCTCCACTCAAAAGGCAGGTTTTCCAGTACTCAGATCATTCTAAGAGCCCTTCCCTGTACTTGTTCCAAACTGAATTCTTTCTTAAAGATGGGAGACTGGAATTGCACAGAGCATTTCAGATGAGGTCTCATCAGTACCTAATATAACGGCAATAACATTTCCCTATCTCAACTGGAAATACTGTGCTTGGTGCATCCTATGACTGCATTTATCTTTTACATGGCCGCATCCAATGGCAACTCAGACTTATTCTGCAATCCTCAAACCCCGATTGTCTCCTCTATCATTTCCAAATGTCACCATTTAACATCAAAAATTCTTTGTGTTAGTCCCCAAGTGCATGATCTTGAACTTTTAAATTTCATCCCATTTCTATTATTCCAGTTTTCAAAGTCCTCTAGACCTTGTATATTTTTCTGGTCACACTCCATATTGGCAATAACTCCAAACTTTGTGTGCAAATTTTATTAGCATGGTTCCATTTTTTGTGCACATGAATTAAAATGTTAAATAAGATCGGTCCCAAGATCAATCCTCAAGGAATTCCAGTAGCTACTTCCTCTAGCAGGACAGTTCACAGTACAGTATAACCCACTATAGCCTCCCCTTTAACCAGTTCCTTATCTACCTGTCAAGTCTCATACTGAGAATAAGTCTGTATTTTTATGACGACTTCCAAGACTGTGTATTATTATCTACCTCTGCGGCTGGAATTGGTATTGTAACAGCTTGGCGCTGTTTTGTCCAAAACCCCACACTGCTAGCAGGTGTTGATCATACTGGGAAAAGATTAAGAAGGTTCTGTTTACTCACTGAGGCGGGTGACTCATCATGCCACCTGCACATAAAGGAAGTAGGAGTGTCTGTCTAAAAAGAAAGACACTCAGGCTGAACAGCCATCATGAAAAAAGCCTAGAAGTAGCCAACTCTGGGGAGACTATATGAGCTAGTCTTTGTCTTATATCTTACTCCTGGGTTCTTTATTATTAAAGACACACCGCAGAAAAGATGTGAATAGGGATTTTTCATGCTGTGTGGACTGCATCTAAAAGCAGATTAAGAAAGGTGTCTGCTTACAACCACTTGGTAATAGGGTTTTTCTATTATTCATTCAAAGGGGAGATGATCTATGCTTAGTAGGAGCAGTCCCAAATCACCAAAATAAACCAACAACCCCCAGCACCTTTCTCAGATATTGCAATTATATTCATTACCACACATTCAAATGGCATATCTGCACATTTCCTCTACTGGCAATAGAAAAGGTGCTTTAACATGCACTTGAATTGGGTTTGGTGGTATGTTTTGTTTGTTGGGCACTTTAGGCATAATTCACAAAATTGAGAGTGGAGTGCCTTGAGTTTTCAAACAGTCTGAGTATCCACAGTTGTCATGGACCTCAATGGATGTTCCAGCATACTCAGAATATCAGAATAGCTTAGCTCTTATTTAGGTTCTAATTATGAATTTAAATACCTAAAACATAGGCACTTAAGCCCATAAACTTTAGCCTATGTGCAGCCCTACTATGCTAGAGAAATCCTGGTTAAGATTTTACTCAATTACATGAGGCTGCAATGCTGAAATCATTTTGGATTACCTCCTATGCAAAAGCAGTAGTACACCAATGAGAAAAAGCTTCTGAGCTTATCATAATTTACATACCTTTCTTTTCAGAAATGCTTCTAAACTCATTAGTCATTAAAAGAGCCACAGGAATCCTTGTTGGTTTTGCTGAACCAAACTAACACAGTTACCCCTCTGGAACTTGCAAAATTTATGCATTTTTTTAAAAACCACTTTATCAGTTTCTCCTCCTCCTGTGTTCTACAGACTTTCTTGAGATTTCTTTCCTCAACAAAATCCATTTGCCTGAATACCAAGTGGAGACCACAAAACATGTTTTGAGTGAAGTATGCTGGTATTAGACATATTATGTAGATCTTCTAGTGGATTTCATGAAAATTCCCAGTCTACTATTGGTACTTAATACACAAAAAAGGCAGTTCCCAGATAAAAGTTACAAAGGGATCTTATGAAACTGGGTGACTGGGCAACACAATGGCAGATGAAATTCAATTTTGCTAAGTGCCAAGTGATCCACATCATGAAAAATAATGCCAGCTATACATATAAAATAGAGGTATGTGCCTCAGGATTTATGCACTCTTCAATTTTACAATACTCTTTATGTTGATATGATCCCTCTAATAAATTTGACAACTTATTCATGATGCATTTTTGAAGACATCAGTGACAGAAGCTTTCCTTTGTTGCTTTAGTCATTTGTTTGCATTTACTCAAATACATACCAACTACTTATTGCTATAATTGTGGCTAATTATTCATCATTACTATTTTTATAAAAATTAAAACCTTTCCTCACATTCCACCCCATTAAGTAACAAGGATGAAGGAAGCATGGTAAATTACAAGTAAACAGAATGAAGCCTGATAATCTGACTTGTCCAAAAGAGCTGCTTTTGGTTGCTTTAAATTCTAAATAACACAATGAATAAGCTTTCCAGTCCTTAAGAGACAACATGGTTTGATTTTGCCGTATGTATTCATCTGTTTTCCATAGCCAAACATGTTTGTTTATTAAACTTCCTTCTAAAGGAAAAACAAATAAACAAAATTTTAAAAATAGCCTGATATCACTAGGAAGAGAACTACTTTTAATGCTTTTTAATAAAGCATAATTCTGTTCAGCACTTACATACCAATGTGATAAGCTCATCAAAAACTAAGATACCTTCTGACACTGGACACCTGTTCCCAGTATTATCAGTAAGAAGGTTCTATGTTTCTTTAAGCTTATGCAAAGGAATCCTCTCTCAGTTCATAAGGAAAACATATTAAAGTGCAACACAAGAAAGAAAATTCTGTGAAACTTGTGTGACATTGTTTGAATTAGGAGGACTATGTGACATAATTTAACATCAACACTTCAAAATTACAATAATTCATATGAGATATGCTGTGTCTGGTACCATTAGAGAGGTTACAATTTGCTAAGCATGGTGGTACTATTTATGGATACACGTCATATTTGTATAGTATGTCTATGTGTAACATATCTGTATTTCAATTTGTGCTGTGCTTCTGGGGGACATCCCAAACAGCATGGCAGCAGCACTAAGCTTCCTTAATGGCGCATTAAGAGAGCTCATAGATAGAATGAGCTCAGGGAGAAAACCCAGAAGCTACACCTTATAAGTCACCAGGACTTGCACAGGTGACCTTGGACTCAATCTTGTATCTGTAAATTTCCAGAAGCAGCATGGCAAAGGGGTACAAAAGGCAGCTTTATCACATCCATTTCATCCTCAGTCTTCATTTCTCCTTCCTACCTCTGGACCACCTCATTTCCAACTGAAGCTGTGAAACCAAGGACTGAGACCCTCCCAGATACTAGATGTGCAGAGAAATTCTACAAGCCTGCAAAACTCCATAATGATTCCAAATCACCGTATGCATCTGACTGCTTTAATCATATAACACCTCATCTTTTTTGTTTCTTTCCTTGTATCATAAACCTTTAGTTTTAGTTACTAAAGGATTGGCTGGCAGTGTGGTATTTTGAGTAAGATCTAAACTCATATTGATCTGGCAATGTGGCTGACCCTTTAAGATCAGGAGAACTTTCTGGTGAAGAGCACTGAGCTATAACAACTTCTCTCTTTACTAGACCTAATGGCTGGCTAAGAGCCAGAGATTGAAATGCAGTATATGGGGCTGTGTAGTTTTTGTTTTAACTTTTGATAACCAGTATGGAGAATGAGAAGCACAGTCTTTGGCTAGTGGGAAGTCTAACTTTACACCTATCCAGCCATATTGGGAGAATCTGCTCTTCTTTTGCACCATGCTCTGACCTTGGCATTTTTAGGTGGTCTACTCTCAGCATGGCCAGGTCACAACATAGACAAATAATTTAATTTTACTGCTATTTAATCTCAGAAAGAGTACTCTCTCCAGTTTGTTCTTTGAAAACAAAGCCACGTAATGACATTTCTGCTGCCAAAATTATGGTGTACAGCCCACATTAGAACTACATGTTAAATTGTTTGTTGTATTTGGGGATTAGGTCAAGATGGTAAGATGGGATAGAAAATTGAAACATCACCCAAAAAAAGGTCCAAGAGTATAGAAACATGTTAATGGAGCCAAGAACAATATTCACAAAACAGGTTGAAGCATATATCCCAATTGTTATCAGGAAATCATGGCCTGCCTCCTCAGAAATAGAAACTTTGTCACCTAGTGTTAAAAAATTAGTAAAGTTTAACCATCTCTTGTGGTACAAAAATCTTAATATCAAGTGGGATGAAAATGAAAGTTAACATGTAAAAGACAGTTTTAAAACAACAATCAAATCTGGATCCAAAATTAGACTCAGTAAAAGCTTGTTGTGCAAATCTTAAGAAATGCTACTTGTTGAAAAATTCCATTTAAAAAAAAACATCTCTCCCCCCCCGCAGTGTTTGTGACTGAAACACTGTATTACTGAAATCACTAACTCTAAAATAAATAAATAAAACCAAATTGACCGCACTTATTTTTTTACAGTCTCAGATGATAAACAAAAACTAAAGAGAATTTTTAAATTTTTGGTGTTTATTATTTAAAGTAAAAACCATCAGGAAAAGAGCCATTTAAAAACATTTAAAATTTACACTCCCCCTCTAAATGAAACGTACGTTAAAAAATGTTTTAAAGTTGCCTTTCATGTGATTCAGTAAAACCAGCAGTGTGCACAGCTTCATTACCTCCCAAGTGAAACTAATCAAAGCATTTACTTTTTCCACAATTTACGTTTCAACAACTAAATGAATTTGCGGAATGCCTTTTAGTGTACAGCTTAATTCTGCATCAACTAACCAGTTTCTCTTTTTAAGTTTAAGCCTACACGTGATACAGACCACTTGTTTTCTCCTTGTAGATTGCTAGATCTCTTCAATTTCACAAACTTCTGAACAAAGCTGTCATTATTAATTCTCAGCAAGAAGCCTGAACCCCTATGAATCACCCCAGTGACAGACAGCAAATTCCACTGTATTAGCAATACTCTCACAATTCTTCAGAATGGGAAAGAAGTTCTACAGCAACTGGAAGCCTTGGTTAAACTTTCACAGATCCGGCACTTGCACTTGAAGCCTCTGTGCATCCTCAGTAAAGGAAAGACCAAAGACTGATTTGTAACATTTCAGCAACAATAATACAATATTTAATTCAATTTTTACTACTGTAGGTTCTCACTCTGTTCTCAGGCAGGGAGAAGAGGGTAGCTTCTGCAAGGCAGAACATTAATCCTCTTTACTGGAGTGAGGTGTATAAACAATGGCAAATGAGTCCACAAATCAAAAATGGAATCATTGTCATCCCAGAACTGTGGTTTATATTAGAGGACCCAAGGACCTGCCTAGGGGAAATGAGAGCTAAGCCCCCAATTCTTGGGACAGCAGAAACTGGGAGCCCTGATTCCCTTCTAATCAAAAGCTCTAGCACTGACTCTCTCTGAATTATGTACATGTCACAATGTAGTTCCTTCACCAAAGGAAGTGAGTGAGGCATGACTGTCTTTAGCAACGTATGTAAAAGATGTGAGGAATCATGATCACACCAGTTCTACTCATAAAACTACATTGGAAGTTAGCTTTCTCCATATGCAGAGATCAAACCAATATTTTGTCAGTTACATTGTTATAAAGGAAAAATAATGAAAATGAGAACAAAAGCAAACACTCCATTGAAAGGACAGCACCTCTCTTTCAACATGCTGCATCTCATGCTTTTCAAACTCACAGCTGGATCTGCAGATTCACAAACTTAAAAGTGCCTCCACACACATGCTACTGCTACATGAACAAGCATGTCTCCTCTCCATGTAGAAAGTGTGTGTTCGGATTAAAGATGACTTATTACCCCATTTGAGAAGCCATGCTATTTAAAGATGTCATTTTTTGGGATGCTGGCAGCTCACAGTCCCAGTGGCAGAGATCATAAAGCAGTTTACATCCTATTTTAATATTTTGATAATCCCAGGAACATCACTGTTTAATACAAAACAAACAATAGGAATATGAAGTAAAAAATGGATTTAGAGTTTAAGACTTTACACTTCCAGTGTCACAAATAAAGTCCCTTTTCATGCCCACTGGCAGCTGAGAATTCAGAAACTCAAGTAATTAAAACTTCTAAAATACAACTTATGCTTTACCACATGACAAAAATGCTTTACCATATGAAATTTTAACATGCTATGCTGAGCAAAAAGGGTTCAGCTTTTCTTTTGATGAATGTCCCCGTAAGTGACAACTAAAGAGAAAACAAAGCCTAAAGCAACTATTTTATTCTCAACTGCAGGGTCAGATCTTCTGTTCAGCTCTTTACAGTATAACTTTAAAGAATATCAAATCAGAATTATTAAAAAAAAACCCACAAGGAGTTGTGTGGCACTTAAAGACTAACAGATTTATTTTTCGCATGAGCTTTTGTGGGAGAAAATCCCACTTCGCTGAAGCATCTGACCAAGTGGGATTTTCTCCCATGAAAGCTCATGCCAAATCCCACAAAAGCTCATGCAAAAAATAATTCTCTTAATCTTTAAGTGCCACACGATTTCTTGGTTGTTTTGGGGTTTTTTGCTGGACTTGACTAACATGGCTATACTTTTGGAAACTGACAGAATTATAAAGTCACAGTAGGACGGATGCCTATGTTTTTCTATGCTTTAAGTTCCTCCTCCCAACTTCTATAGCTCGCCTCTCATCTGTGCCTCGACACGTGAACTGGTAATCAATATTAATCATTCCCATCTTTGAGCCTATAGCAGAGGGAATGGAAAGCAGGTCTGGAATCCAGATAGGGATCCACACCTCACAAAAAACCATCAGTTACAGTAAGTAACCTTCCAATCTTCTTTGAGTGCTGATCCCTATGTGGACTCCATACACGGTTAGTGTAGTGAGCAGCATTCAGTTAGGAGGCAGGAGCGAGTCCTGAGTAGAACAAACAAGGAGTCTGGCGGCACTTTTAAAGACTAACAGATTTATTTATTGTATGAGTTTTTGTGGGAGAAAATTCCGTTTCGTTTGTAGCACAGTTCGGCCAACTGCTGCATCTGCTACTGTCAACGGGAAAGGGTATATTGGGTGGTGAATGTGGACGATGGACTGTGTTGCTGCTTTGTCCTGCCATTAGATGTCTGCATAGGACTGATGGCATAATGTGTGCTCCTGTAAGGTGAGCAGTGATGTCCATTTTGAAGAGATTTGTGAAAAAGAGTAACAATCCGCGATGTAGTGGGAGATCCATTTAAATATGCACTGGGAAGAAAGAATGCAGCTTCAACAGTGTTCCGCTATAGCAATAGAAAGTTTGGGTGAGGCTGAAAAAAACATTAGTACTTTGGAGGTAGAAGGTTAGCCCACAGTGGATGTCAAGCAAATGTAGGCTACACGCCCTGGTGAAGGTGTGTGATTTAGGGTAAAAGCCTGAAAGATGGATGACTTGACTGAGGTGGAATGGTGAAGCCACCTTGGGGAGAAATTTGGGTGTAGCCATAGGGAAACACTATCCCTATGGAATATTGTCAATGACAATTCTGCCATCATGGATGTCAATTCACCAGCTCGTGGGGCAGCAGTGATGGCCACTAAGAAAATCACCTTCACTGATAGGTGGGTGAATGAACAAGGGACCAGAGGCTCAAAGGGTGGTTCGATGAGAGTGTCATGGGGGAGCAGGTTTCCTAATTGAAGGGAAGTCATTCAGGCAGTAGCAAAGGAACCAAGCCATAGATAGGTGGCTGAAGATCTAGACACCATCCATAGGTGGACAGAAAACACTGATTGCCACCATGTGTACGTGAATGAACAAGTGGGTGAGGCCTGAGTAGCTGAAGTTAAGTGGATGAGGATTGCTAGTATGGACACTTTGGGGATGACAGTTGCCATGAAGCATTACCATCTGGCTTGGTAACATATCCTGATGGAGGGGCATTGACTATCAGTAAGTATGCCCCTTGCAGATACAGAGCATGTCCTTTATAACCACAAGCCCCACCCAAATACCAGGCCGTGAAGTGAAGAGGGCTTGGGTTGGGATGGCAGATTTGGCCCTGTTGTTGAATGAGGAGGTTTGGGAGAGGGGAAAGATGTACTGATCAGCAGATTCAGAAGGGAAGAAGTTCTGTGAATCAGTACTGACAGGGCCAGAAACGAGCTAGGAGTATGTGGATTGTTCAGTCTTGCTTCACCATGCAGGAGAAGTGGAACAGGAGGGAAAGCATAATACAGGTCTAGCATCCGGGGAAGAAGAGCATTCCCATGTGATCCCTGTCCAATGGTACCCATGAAACACAAGAAAGGAAGTTCATGATTGGCAGCTGTTGTGAAGACATCCCATTACAGTGCACCCCAACACTGAAAGATGTATTGGAGAGAGAGAGGTCTGCTGAGGCGATGGCTGAGGGTGTCCACAAGGTTGTTGTCTGCCCCTGATAAATGTGTCTCATGAAGTACACTATGGCCAGTAGGCACCAGTTCCACTCACACAGCCTTTTGACGGAGTGTAACTGATCTGGCAGCTCATTGTTTGTTTATACAAATGACAGCTGTCATGTCTGAGAGAAGTTGTATGTGTCTGGGTTTCATGACAGGCAGAAGTGATTGGCAGGCGCATTGGACTAGATGAAGTTCTAGGATGTTAGATGTGCATCTGTGATACCCTGGGGGATCAGAGACCCTGTGCTGTATGGCCTTGTATGTGGGAGCCTCAGCCTACAATGGAGGTGTTCATGGTCACAGTATGGCATAGGGTAGGAGAGCTGGAGAAGGTGCATGCCATGACCATGGGCAATTTGCACCACACAGGACAGGGAGGCCAGCACTGTGGGCAGAAGAAGGACCTGTTTTTGAGGGGGTCCCTTTGTGGTAAAATGAGTGAAGTCCTAACTGAAGGCACCTCATGTGTAGATGGGCATATGGTGTGACTGCAGTACATAATGCCATGTGTCCCAGAAGCACTAGGCAGTGATGTAGACTCATGTGGGAGTGGCTTCAGAGTCTTGTGATGAGGCTTTGAGTATGGCGAACAGGTGTGGTGGACGGAATGCCCTGCCTACCCTGGACTCCAGGCAGGCTTTGATAAAGTTAAGAGTTTGTGTTAGTATTTGGGTGGACTTTGCTTCATTGACGCAAATACTCAGACTGACAAGGAGTTCCTGTAGCTTGCGAATAGTAGAGGGAGGCGGTTGCTTGATGTCACCACCAAGAGCCAGTCATCCAAATAAGGAAAAAGCAAATGCCCCCAGTTTCTCATCTGTGCTGCCACCACAGCAGAGAACACTGGAGGAACAATGGCAACCCCAAAGGAGAGTACTCAAAATCTGCACAGAGAAATTTGCAGTGGGTGAGGTGGAGGTCTACGTGGAAGTTCACATTGACAGCTGTGAACCATGATGCAGAGAATAAGGAGGGAATGATTTGGAGAAGGGTCATCATGCAGAATCAGAATCTTCAGATAAATCTGTTTAAGAACTGCAGATCCAGAGTAGGGCAAAGGTCTCTCCTATTTGGTCTGCTGAAATAGGGGGAGTAGAAGCTGTGGCCTTCATATTGGCTTGCAACCTGCTCTATGGCTCCTTTGTCTAAGAGTATGTAGGCCTCCTTTTGGAAAAGGTCCACTTGTGTCAGGTGTGCCTATTCACTGTGTGGAGGTAGGGCAAGGAAAAGGAATGGAATTAGATATGTGCTGTGCATGTCATCTAGCACCCAATCAATTGGTGGTAATCTTGCTCCAGTTACAGGACAAGAGAGCAAGATGGCCCTTAACAACTGGGGAAACCAGGGAAAAGGTGGGGCTTTTTCCACAGTTCTCTACGTAGGAGTCAAAAGGGATGTCTGGAGGGGTGTCGTTACGAGGTACGTACAGCAGAGGAAGAGGTGGCCAAGAATTCAGGCCAGTAACATTGTTGATAGCAGCTCAACTGACCTTGCTGGTGTGGTGGATAAGGTTAGTAGATAGGTCAGGTGGGATATAGTGGTCTGAAAGGTAGTGTGTTTTGACAGCAGACAGGGCCAGAGTGTAGAGGTCTAGCAACTAGAGAATAGGCTGGGGGTCCTAAACAGAGTGCAGATTCTCTTCAGTCTTGTCACTGAACAGTTTTTGATTATCAAATGGGAGATCTCCCAGGATGGTTAGGAAATCCACTGAGAATCCCAAGGATTGAAGATAAGAGACCATTCTGAGCATAACCACTGAGGCAAGGGGTCTCACCACTGTGTCCACTGCTGACTGTAGTGCATTCCTGGCTACAGGTTTGCCTTTTTCAATTAGGGCCTGGAACTCTACCCATTTGTCCTCTGGTATGGAGGTTTGGAACATTACCAATTTTGTGTACAACCTGAATTCATACTTTACCAGTATGGCCTGATAACTGGCCATGCCTAACTGGTATCCTACTGAAAAATATGCCTTCGTCCTCATGAGATCCATGTTCATAGACCCCTTTATCACCAGAGAGTTGAGTTATGGGTACATAAGAAGAAAGTCCATGTCTTTGGCTGGGATGAAGTACCGTCTCTCCATGTACTTTGGTGTTGGGGAGCAGGATGCTGTCACATGCCAGACTATCTGAACTGGTGGCTGGATCATCTTATGGATAGGGAGCACAATCTATAATGGTCCTGATGGATGTAAGATATCCAGAAACTCATGCTGGGGATCATTCAGAGCTTCTGCCATGAGGCTGAGGGCCATTGCCATGCATTGGAAAAGATCCTGGTATTGCCCTTGCTTGTCTGGTGGAGAGAGTACAGGAGGAACAAGCACCTCATTTGGAGAGAATGATGTTCCATTCAGTAATGGCAGTTCCACTGGTTCCATCAGTTCCACTTTTGACAGGGGCATAGCAGTCCCATATATGCTCCTCAGCTATGATATGGGTCCCACTGATGCCAACAGTGCCAAGCATGGTGGCCCTCTTGTAGTGATGGGCTGCTTGGACACTGGAACCACAGCTCTGTTGGGGATGCATATGACAACTGGTATACCTGGCGATGGTACCAAGACCAACGTAGAGGTGAGATCCAATGACCACCTTAAGTCCTAGTGTTGCTGCAGAAAGGGTGGAACCATTGGACCAATGGAGCTGGTGATGCTGAACCCATCTGCATCAGTTCTCTGGGCCTTGCTGGAGTGCTGCAAATAAGAACAGGTGTTTATCCACTGGAGAAGGAGATTTCCTCCAGTGCACCATATTGCAATGGGGAGTTCTCCAGCAGCTGAAGCATCTCTGTGGTGAGTGTCAGTTGTGACAGTCTGCCTGCTGTCTGAGGCACCGGGGGTATGCTTGGCACAGGCCAGAACAAGTCCTGCAGACCGGTTTAGTGGATGATGCCAGAGGGACCAGTGACATCTTAGCTGGTAGTCACCAAATGCGGCCTGTCCAAGTATTTAGTTTTCCATTCTGCCTTGAACCTTTTCATAGCAGGTGCCTTAGGATCAGTGGATGACTTCTCACCTGGCTTATCCTGGCTTGGGGAGGGAATTCTTCAGTTGGGGGCCAATGGTCATGCTTTTTACAGGCCCTGTAGGCTTTTTGCTGAGGCCATCAGCATTGTCAGACATGTACTGGTGGGTGACAAACATACTGCCAGTACAGTGGAGCATTCCAGAAGATCTGTCAGTGCCCTTCCAGAGTGTGAGTGCAGATGCATTGCCTCTTCTGTGAAGTGTCTGCAGAGTCTCAGTTTCCTAACTTTGCAGGTTCACTTTGGGAAGGATTGACAAACTGAACAGCAAGTGATAACAGGAGCCTCACACACACACACACACAGTAGAGGCATCACTGACTCAAAATGAGTGTGAGCAAGAAATGCAGTTCTTGAACTTAAATTGTCAGAGCACAGACCCTCAGAACAGGTGAGACTTCCTGATAGAATCTACTGACATAGGCTAACTAGACAAAAAATTCTACTAACCAACTAACACAAAACAGACTTACGCTATAACTAACTCACATTTGGGGGAGGGAGCGGGTGAAGTTTCTTTGTTTTTTGTTTTTCTGTTATGTGTTTTCATTTTGTTTTGCTACAAAGATTTCAGAAACAAGAGAAGTGTTCTGACTTGATCTACACAGCCTCATAAGATCTCCAATGCAACCATGTGGACCATACATAGCACATGGATCAATGAAGACTGCTACAAACAGTTCTGACTCTAGTGTACGGTGTCCATACGCACCCACATATGAAACCCACATACGGGCCAGTATTTGAAGAGAAAACATACAGCTGTGCTCATTTTAGAAGAAAAGTCACCTTCACAGCAGACAAAACATGAACAGTAAACTTCAGTTTTACTTTTCAGCCTTCCAATTTAAACTGTTTTCTTCACTATTTTGATAATTTACTTATTAAAATACTGCACTGCAGTTTAGTAAGTGGACAATGAGTTAAGGAAGCAAAATGAAGAAGCTGCATCTTCAAACAAAGTTGAAAAAAAGCTTATTATTGATTCTTACTACTTCCCTTTGAATTATACAACTAGTGGAAACAGCTTTGACAAAGGGTAGTTTTTAAACAGAATATATGCAACAGAAGCTAAACAAATACAAGTGCAGGAACCTAGATGTGACATGGGATATAATTCTACATTCTGATCAAACAGATTTTAAAACTATTTTTTTCTATGCTAAAGAAAATCAATAAAATCCTTACTGGATTTAGACCACAGTGACTAAGAGCTGGCCTGATGCAGTTTTATTTTCATGATAATACTGCAAACAGGAATGGTGAAATCAGAGGGTTTTGGCTGATGTTATATTAATAATACATATGTCAGGAGAACCATGTATTCCATAACAAGAAAACCTAAATTCTAGCAGTTACCTAAATGACTTTACAAGTTCTCTAGACATTATGTGGAGTAATCATTTGTCAGTCAATAGCCAACATTTTCAGTATACACACAGTATAATCCCCAATCAGTGGCTAATGCTATTAGCAGTCAATTGTGGAGCAGTCCATTGGAAGCCAAGCGCCAGTGAAGATGAGCCGTTACTCTAGCAAAGACTAACAGACTGGTTTGCCATGGACTAAGTAGTTTCCAGTGTTCCAAGGGAAGAAACCAGGAGACCTTACTCAGTTTCTCAGTCCATAATGTGTAATAGACATCAAAGAGTTTGCCTGAGTAAGGCCTTCTTGGTTTAGAATAAAGTGAGTGAACTTTAGACTATAAACTCTGGTCCTCTTAAGTTCAAATTGCCAGTCTTTCTCCACTTTTATTTTACCTTGTATGAAACAGAGTTTAGAACACAGAAGGCTTTCTTTCCACATTTATCAATCGAGGCCATTGGAAATACTAGGCTGATTATTCAAGCTTCATTTATAAATCTTTATTTTTCATTTTGTTAGAGAAATTAAACACACACACAAAACATCTGGTTGCCCACACATATCCACACAAAGAAATTTAGCAGCTCTCTTGGAAGCTGAGAACAGACATTTCTTTAGAACACAGTGTTAAAAATATCCCTGTTTCCCTACCTGTTTCTCACTCAAAGCTGTGATTTTGGCTTGGAGTTCATGAAGTTGTTTCTTCAAATCAGCATTCTGATTAGAAAGAAAAAATATCTGTGAGAAAGATATTCAATTTGTTAACACAATAGTAGCAGGAGGACTTTTTGCATAGCATACTACAAATAATAAAGCGTCTCAATGTACAGCAAATCAGACTATCCAAATGGCTAAGCAGAGAGACATTCAAAAGTCACCCAAAGCAAAAACCATTAGCGCATCTTTCCAGTCTTCAGAAATACATTGTGGGGAGGGGGCCCCGGGGGAGAAGAGGTGGAGCTCAGTTTGGAAGGCGTTAATTAAAACATCCTTGAGTGTTTCACAATATTCTGTAGGATGAGTAGTTTGTCTATCACTATTTTAAGATCAGACATGGCAGAAGAAAATGTTTATCTTAGGGACTTCTTTACCACACGTTATATATTACCTAAAGCATTATCTCACCTCTACTACTTATTAAGGAACACAGACAAGCATCATCATTTGACAATATCTCTTAGTAGAGGTGGAACATATCTACTTCCTCCTCCTCCACCTTTACCGTACAGTAGTGTATGTCTTTATAGACCTTAGCTCACACTTAGAAAAGTTGCAACAGATGCAGCAACCTTAAGAATATATCACTCATGCTAGTGATTTGCCTACAAGAGCATTTTCTTAAGTTTAAGACTTTGAGAGCCATAAACTGCTCACTGTACAGGATGTGGTAGGCAATTTCATTTTTATTTACTAAAGCTAACAAAAAACAAAGCTTTAAGAGCAATTCTAAATCTTTACCATCATCCCTCCTTTGCCTTTCCAACCCTGGGCCTCTTCACAGCTCTGCAAACAAAACTCATTCCTAACGTGAAATATTTATGGCAGTAAGACAGAAGAGAAGGTTACTGGTGCAGTAACTGAGGTTCTTTAAGACGTGTGTGTCCCTATGGGCACTCCACTGTAGGTGCTGATGCATCCTCGCATTCCCCAATCAGAGATTTTAACAGCAGTACTCGTCCAGGTAGTACGTGTGCAGCTTCTGTCTCACAGTGCTGTTGACGCTCATCTGGCCTGACGGCAACCTGACTTACTCTTTCCCTTCTCCCCATACGGTCCAGTGTAGGAACTCCAAATTAAAGAGAAGGAAGGGGAGGGGAGGGGAGCATCCTCGGGGACATGCATGTTGTAGAAGCTCAGTTACTGCACTAGATGAGTAACTTTCTCTTTGCTTTCCAGTGGTGTCCATGGGAATGTTTGACTTTAGATGACTCTAATGTAGTACCCCTTGTCTGGTGGAAGGGACTGCAGAGCCTTTTGTTTGAGTAGTTGACAGTACTAAAAGTCCCATGACAGCATCTTCTCTGGATGCATGATCAATGGCATTAAAGCCTCATGAATGTGTGTGCTGAGACTTACGTAGTTGCTTTACATATCTGTTGCAGGGATATTGTTAAGGAATGCTACAGAAATGGACATTGCCCTAGCTGAATGAGTTTTAGTCCCTATAGGAACTTGTAAATTGTTTAGTAGGCAGCATAAATGCACCTTACTATCCATTTGGATAACCTCTGATTAGATATTGATTTGTCTTTTGTGCATTCCACCACTGTGAGAAGGAACTTCTCCAATTTTCTAATGGGTTTTGTTCTGACCTGGTAAAAGGCTACTGCTCACCTTATATTTAGGGTGTGCAATATGGCTTGCTGCATGTTACCGTGAAGTCTGGGGCAGAAGGTAGGTAAATGGATCGGTTGATTTATATGGAAATCTGATACTATTTTTGGAAGGAACTTAAGATGATACTGGAGCATGATCTTGTCCTTGTGGAAAATCATATAGGGTAGATGAGCCATTAGTGCTCCCATTTCCCCTACATGTTGAGCTAGAGTAATAACTACTAGGAAGACTAGTTTCATTGACATATGTAAAAGGTGAGCATGTTGCTAACAGTTCAGAAGGAGTACTGGTAATGATCCTCTGTACTCAGTTCAGATCCAATGGTGTTATCAGGGTGCATACATTAGGATACACTTCTTGAACACTTAACAAACTCTTCCATTACTGGATAAGTGAACACTGTTTTAGCATTGATTTTAGCGTGAAAAAAATGCAATACATACTAGCTAGACTTTTAGTGAGCTAAATGATAGTCCCAATTTCTTTAATTCTAAGACGTATTCAAATATGGTTGGAATGGGTGCAGCTGTGTCAAGGACATGTCTTTCTTTGCACCAGACCATCAATCTACTCTAGGCCATTTCTGAAAGTTGGTTTTCCCTTCTCCTTAGTTTTCTGCTACTTAACAGGATGTTTGATCTTTTCTGAGCATCCTACTTCTTCTGTGTCGATCCATTTAGAAACCATGCTGACAGGTGAAGCTTCTGTAGATTTGGATGGAAAGCTGTCCTGAAACAGAAGAACTTTGTGAAGTGGGAGAATAATAGCTGTGACTCCTGACATAAAAAGAAGTAACAGATTTGTCTGGCCCATGTGGGCACTATTATCACATTTGCTCTGCCCCTCCATATCTTGTGAATAACTCTTGACATCAAAGGAATGGGAGGAAATGAATATAGGAGGTGTTTGCTCCAATCAATGAGAAACATCTCCCATCAAGTCCTTCCCTATTCCTACTCTTGAGCAGAACAGGGGTCATTTGTGATTTTGTGTGTGTATGTTTGAGAAGAGGTCAATCATTGGTTGACCCCATTGCCAGAAAAATGTTTTTCAGAACAATAATGTTCAACCCCCACTTGTGGTTTTGGCTGAATTGGCTAGTGTGGTGTTCTGGCATTGT
The DNA here is from genome assembly GCA_007922195.1 of Podocnemis expansa. Taxonomy (NCBI): domain Eukaryota; kingdom Metazoa; phylum Chordata; order Testudines; family Podocnemididae; genus Podocnemis; species Podocnemis expansa. Next base: position 99,070,501 of record ML681963.1, on the reverse strand, counting down.
GATAAGCATGTTGCTGCTACTTTGATATCGTGTGTAATGCATCAGTTTCATAATTTTCTTGCTTTGGGGCGCATGGAGTGGGATCTGGCTCCTTCCTCACAGTTCATGTAACATGCACACGATAACGTCCATCACTATCTTTATTATTGTGTTCTTTACATGCAGAAGAAAATGGTGATATGTTTCAAAGTTCATGAAGCTCTAAAAGGTTTAGGTGCTGACACTTTTTGATTTTGGACCATTGTCCTTGAATTGTCTGATCCTGCATATGTGCTCCTCAATCTTTTGAGGATACCACCACAATAATCAGTCAATTGTGTTTGTTGTGCAAATGGGATTCCTGTCAACAGGTTGGTGGCTTGAGTCCACCATACTAATGATTCTTTGACCTTGTCTCACATTAGTGTTTTGTTCAAAACATGTTTGTATGGTTTGTAGACAGCTGATAGCCAGCCCTGTAGCATTGCATATGAAGTCATGCATGTTGGTCTACAAAGGTTATGGTTGCCATGTGTCCTAGTAGTTGAAGGGCTGTGTGAGCGGATAGTGTTGGGCTGTCTCTTATGGAGAGAGTGAGGCCTATGATAGCCTGGAACCTGGTTGATCCTAACAGTGTGAGTACACGTCTGCTCCTATGAATTCTAATTGTGTTAGATTCAAAATGAACTTATTCATGAGTCCTAGGTTTCTTAAGAGTGATATCATTCACTGAGTGTCTTCAATGGACATTTTTATTTGTATGCCTTTAACAGTCATCTAGGTGAGGGAATATTGTGATCCCTTCTTTGCACAGATGTGCTGCTAATACAGCCAGCACCTTCAAGACAACTCTTGGTGCTGTAGAGAGGCAGCATGGTAGTACCTTGTGTTGATCATTGTTGTGTGCCAATGTGAATCTCAAGACGTGTCTGTGCACCAGACAGATCATGACATGAAAATAAGCATTCTGGTGGTCAAGGGCTGAAAACCAGTCCCTCTCTTCCAGTGTCAGTATTATGGTGGACAATATGACCATCTTGAATTTCTGCTACCTCATGGACTTGTTTAGTCTCCTAGGAGTCCATACAAGAGTTTGGATTTATCAAATGGAAGATCTTCTATCTGTGCCCGCAACTCTGTGGGGAGGCCTGTAGAATGAAGCCAGGACATCCTGTGCATAACAACTGCCCCCACCGTCAATCTGGTGGCTGTGTCCACCACATTGAGGAAAGTTTGCAGAACTGTTTTGCAATTAGCTGTCCTTTCTTTATGATTGATCTAAATCAGTGGTTCCCAGCCTGTGACCTGGGGACCAAAAGGAGCCATTGCCCAAGGACCCAGGCAGAGCATGTTTCCGTGCGGCACAGGGCTAGAGGACACACAGAGATGAGAAATCAGTGAGAAGGCAATCTTCTCACTGAACTCCTTCTGTCTCACTGCAGTAAGGGAAAGGAGTGAGGGCTGCTGGCAGAGACTGTTGGCCCTTCAGGATAGTAAAAATGCTATCCGTGGCTTTCAAGCCAAAAAGGTTGGGAACCACTGCTCTAAATAAGGGGTTTTTTTTGGGGGGGGGGGGGGTTTGGTCTGGTATGTCACTAAAAAATTCTATCATTTTTGTGTACTTACTGTAGTCATGATTTGAAAATAGAACTGCATAATTGGCTACTCTTAATTCAAGTGTCACTGAGGAATGTATTTTCCTCTGCATTATATCTAGCCTCTTGCAATCTTTGTCATGGGCTGTTCACTTGTACATGATTTGCTTGGCTCTCTGGTCTGTGGTATCAAAGAGCAGAGAGTTGAGGGGAGGGTGTGAGAACAAAAATTTGATCCGACTGACCAGGAAATATTATTTTTTAATCTGCACTCTTGCAGGTAGGTGGTATAGTTGCCAACCTTTGTCAAATGCTGCTGGTGAGTTCTAGTAGCACATCGTTCATGAGTAGCACTACATTTGATGAGATGGTGGTGTGGAAAATCCACAGTATTTTATGTTATTTTGTGATTTCTTCTGGAAGATTTTCTAGATCTTCTGCCATCCTTTCAAACAGCTCATGAAACTGTCTGAAGTCATCTGCATTGGCAGGTGGAGGGGGCATTATTGCCTCATCTGGTGAGGAGGAGTAGTCGTCCTGTAGAGGAGATGTCGTGTCCTTGTTCACACTTCCCTCATTTTCATCTGCAGTCTCTGGCAGTGGTTCAATGACTGATAGTGTCCATGCTACATAAGATTTAGATCTGTGTGTACTAGGGCAGGATGGTCTTCTAAGAGCCCTCTTGTATTTCACCCAAGCATCTCGACCTGGTCATTGCATATTATAAGGCAAGTGTGGGCCATGCCATGGGTTCGCCTGTTGGATGGATCATTGTGTGTCTACCAAAATCGGTCCGGTGGGGGATGGTTACTGGGAAGAGAATTTGCTTTTGTCATTCTTGTTGTCATTGTAGGTAGAAAAGGCTATCAGTGAAATAGCCTCATCATGTGTGAAGTGCACTGGAAATGTGTCTGCCTCTAGATAAGGTGATTGAGGTTACTGTTTTCTCAGATTGTTGGAGATGTTTTGTCTTCTCTTTAGTGTTGGAGCTGATATGGATACAGCATCATGGCTAGGTGCCATGGTCATGGTTGGTGCCTTGACAATGCCGCAACTTCATTGGTGCTGCCACATCCATGTTCAGAAGTGCCATGTATATCATCAGTGGCATGTTTCTGTCAGGTGCAGAAGTTGATCCAATGCTAGCTTATCTGTACCTTTGCAGTATGTGGTGCCGTAATCAGCACCGTGTTGTCTGTCAGTACCCAAGATCTCTCACTTGGTTGGTTAGCCTGCAATGTCTGTATTATTGTCCTTAACAGTGCCATATTGGAGGAAGTCTACATAGTTTTGTGTCTCAACTCTGCACTGGGGCTTTGGGAGTCCATAGATTCTACAGCCTATTCTGTGCCCAAGAAGCCTCAAGCCTCATAAATACTTGGCTTTGGGGATTTTACTGCCCCTAGGGATGAGCTTCTCTTCTTACGTGGTTCCACTGATCTGCAGGAGGACTATCTGGTCCTGGCTCAGAATAGGGTCTCAAAAGACTTTTTCATCAAGACTAGCTTAAGTCTGAGATCTCTCTCTCTCTCCTGGTTTCGACTGTGATCTTGCTGCAGTGCATGCGTGTTTGTGTGTGGCGTGCGGGGGGTGGGGGGAGGGTTTGCTTGTTTATTTGTGGCAGTAAAATGGGCATATAGCAACTACCTAAAAGTACTTATTGTCTAAACTAATTAATTTTTTAACAAGTAGAAAAAAGATGAGTTTCATAAGAAGCTGTTGAGCCCTGTCTAGAACCATAGTCAATTGAGAAGGAAGTGATGGGTCTAGTTCAGCTCATCCCAAATAGACATCGATGGTACAGCAGGTCAGGAGCAGTGCATTGTGATCCTGATGTGTACTGCTGTAAAAAAATCTCTGCCTAGGGAAAGCAAGGATGTGCCAACACCTAATGTGAAGCACACCCAGGGACACCACAAAAAGAACTCTCTCACTCCGTATGTCTACACACCAAGTATATATTCAGATAATGGAAATTCTACAAGATAGCAGAAGTGCATTTATTGGGCCCAATTCAAATACAGCAGAGAAAAGGTTAATAATTTAAAGCAGGGAGGAGGAAAATATTTGCCCCACTAAGTGAAGCACCAACTTCGTTTCTTGAAGTGATTTTAGGGCTAGCAAAATAAGTCAGGTTAATAGCCCTGAAAATTAAAAGTTCTCTACTTGCAGAGCAGATAAAGCAGGAGCAGCCTGTAAGTCTCCTCTCAAACCTATTGCCTTGCTAAGAAGCCTTACCTTAAACTCTGATCTCAAGAAACTATATAATAGTAACAGGAGGGAGAGCTCAGTGTGCCTGACTATTTGCCTCTGATAAGATGACAGCCAGTAGTGCCACCTTCTACATTCCGCTTCTCCCTAGCCCGCATCTCTTCTTACTACTTGCCTTCTTGCTTCTTCTTTTGCCCCCGTGACTCATTTCAAACAGGTCAAACCACCATTAGATAATAAACTGCAGTTATTACTGACTTGCATTGAATTTAAAACAAACACTTACAACATGGAGCTGAAAGCTCCTGTCTTATTATTAATCCCATAGCTATTCAATACTCCCTATTTATTTTTAAAACTTATAACTTGTGAAGAAAATGAAAACATTACTTCACCATGGCAATAGGTGGTGAGCAAATAAACAGTGGCAAATAAAAATTCATGGAGTTAGTGCATCACATTTCTTACAGCTTAACTACAGGAGTAATTAAAGCAGCAGAAACAAAAAATACATATTTTACCTGTGGATCTTGCTTCATTTGGGCAACCAGTTTCTAGAAAGAGAGAGAGATATCCATCAATACATTATCAAGTTCAATCAGGGTTGTGTTTATTGGGCAATTTATGCAATGGTCCTGATCAGAATTCGGAATTTAAATATGACATCTTGTATTAAAAAAGAAAATTAGCAAGACTTAGCTCATCATGCAAGCAAATTATTTTATAATTCACAAACACATTGTCATTAATGTAATGAAACATCCTTATTAATACTTTAGATTAGTGGTCTTCAAACTTAGGGTTGGGACCCAGTACTGGGGTCTCAGACCATCAGGCACTGGATCGTGGTGCCCCCTTGCTGCTGCTGCCAAAAGATGGCAATGCATTTGCTGAAAGATGAATTGTTGGATCATGAGCATAACCGATTTTGTTTCAAGTGGGTATGGTCCCAGGAAAAAAAAGTTAGAAAACCAGTGCTGTAGATAGCTTGTTGCTTTTCCTATTTAGCTGAATGCCACTACTTTCCTCCTTTTTAAGCAGTTCTTACAAAAAAGATTCCATTTAAGGGCAAGTAAAGCCATCTGTGTAACCTAATCAAATAGTTGCGTGTCCTCTAAAACTTCTGCCTTCTTTGCCCACAGCTATAAAGAATACAAAACAGACAAACAGTTCATATACGAAAGCTGTTTGTTTGTATAAATCAAACACAGCACAATTTAAGCACTAAGGAACTGCCTGTAAGTTAGCTTGGCTGATACCACATGGGAGATCCATGTTCACAAGTGACTTTTCCACTTTCATCTCTTAAGTCAGCTGTGATTGAAATCATCATATGTGAAATAACTTCATATCTAAGAGGAAGCAGACAGATGGTTACTGTCACTGCTCTTCCTCCTTCAGTTCCTTCAAGCAGTTGCAGGAGAGTGCCTTCTCATATAGCTAAGCAAGAGGGAAGTTACCAGGATTTTATAAAGCAAACCAGAAGCCTGGAATGATGAGTCAACAACTCAAACTGTTTTAGTGGTGGACAGTTCACTGCCTCAAATAATTCATCTGTGAATCTCAAGGGGACATGATAAAGTCCACTCTTGCTTCCATAGCCCCTTACCAAAACAAAGGAGAAAAAAATCTGGAATAAATTATTTATTACACTGCATTTCACTTGCATCAATATTGGTTGAAAAATTATGTGAAATAGTGTTTCTTAGAGAATTCAGACTTTATTTGTAATTTATTAATTTTGAAGTCTCCTTTCATATCCTAAAAAAGACACTGATAGCAAACACACCACTTTACTCATGCAGAAAATACCTTCCCAAAGTATTATTATCCAATTTTCGTCAGCTCCTCAGTGCTCACTACCTCAGATAAGGGTGTGTTAAAATAACTCTGCTTGGATTTATATAATTTTATTTAAAATGTGGAGACAGATTATTTTGTCACAACTTTTAATAAGATAACCTGAAAGAATCAGTTTCACTATAACCTCTACCTCAAACCGCATTGAGTATTAGCAAATATTACTAAATTAGGATTATAATGCTTCACCATCTTCTCAGCAGGTAGCAGTTCAATGTGAGAGAGAACAGCAATGGAAGCTGGGTTTAAGTTACTTAAAATATTTTGCTTTTCTTTTTCCTATGGATAAGGAGAAGGGAAGGGATATTCCAGGTTCTCCTATTAACCTGCCACAAGAGTCACCCATGGAAACCAGTTCTTCTGCAAGGACAGCCAAATGCAATTCCATTTGAAGCTGTTCAACATATTAAGTGGATTAACAAGGGCAAGGTACTTTAAAATGATGCCAAGTCCTCCCTTCCACTCAGCAGCTGAAGGTACTACTTCACAGAAGCAGAGCAGCACAGAAATACAGGGCTGGAAGAAACCTCAAAAAGTCATCAAATCTAGCCCTATAGGCTGCAGCAGGACCAAGTAAACCTGGATCATCCCTGACAGTTGTTTGTGTAACCTGTTTTTAAGAAACTCCGATGACGAGGATTCCACAACCTCTCTTAGAAGCCTACTTCATATCTTAACTACCTCTGAGAGTTAGACAGCTTTCCCTACCTAACATAAATATCACTTGCTGCAGATTCTACCTGTTACTTCTTATCCTATCTTCAGTGAACGTGGAGAAATGGATCACTATGTCCTTTTTATAACAGTCCTTAGCATACCTGAAGACTGCTGTCAGGTGCCCACTCAGTCTTCTTTTCTCAAGATCAAACATGCCCAATGTTTTTATCCTTCCCTCATAGGTTAGGTTTTCTAAACCCTTTTATCAGTTTTGTGGCTCTCCTCTAGACACACTCTAATTTGTCCACAATCTTTCCAAAAGCGAGGTGCCCAGATTTAGAAACAGTACTCCAGCTGAAGCCTCACCAGTGCTGAACAGAGAAGGACAATTAATTAAATGTCTTACATGACACTTTTGCTAATACATTCCAGAATGATATTTGCCTTTTTTTGCAGCTACATCGTGTAGTTCACTTCAGTAAGATTCTTCATCCTTGTTAGCTCAGAGTGAAAGACAGAACTGAGTCTCAAACCTGAGAATTTTTCCATGTGCAAGAAGTTAGGACTCTCACAACTAGCAACCCTTTCCAGGACTTATTACTGGAAGACTTCTTGATCATTCATTGTTGTTGTGTCAGAAATAATGGGAAAGTCAGGCCTAATGAGTTTAAAAGTCTACAATCATAAATATAAGATGAAGCAATACAATGAAGGAAAAACACCGATCAATTAAAATGAGTTTATTTTAATACTATCTTCTTAATACAGTACCAGTATTTTCATTTCATGTACCAGTACTTTAACTGCCAAAAGGTAAGGCAGACAATCAAGAGACTGGGTAGTTGTAAAATATGAAAGAAACCTGATAACCACTGATTCAATGTATTTCTACATACACATATACTTCCCCATCAACAAGATGGGTACTAGAACTGAGGAAAAGGAAAAATTTGTACAGTTTACCTAAATTTACTGAAGCCATCAAAAGAGAAACCTTGGGAATCAAAAAACTAATGAACAAAGTGACACAATGAAGGACAGTTCTCTGGGTGACACATAATGCTGGCTTCTGAGTGTACTATACTGTACCTTTGCTGAAACACAAATGAGTACCAATTTATACTTCTAGGCAGAATATTTCTGATTTTTTTAAATAAAAAATATGACGTAACTTACTTCTTCAATACACTACCTAAATATCACTCTCCACTTGAGCTGTAAGCTTCCTGATCATCATCTTTACTTAGTCACTGACACACTTAGGTGCTTCTGAAAAAAGTTATTTTTTATTTTAAGATGGATCAGTGGAGATAAGAATGAAGGCAAGGAGCAACGACCCTTAGGCCAAATTCTTCTTTTATGAAGAGATGTTCGAAATTTCCATAATTAGGATTTAAATAAACCTTTGTGATAATAGCACCTCTAACTTTGCCAAATCAAGTTAAATTTGTCTGAAATCAATCAGCTCAGAGCAGAAGTTTTTGGAAAAGTTTAGGGCAAATTGGACCAAAAATAAAATGAGGAGATACATGGCTCCATTTAAAAAAAAAACAAAAAAAAACCAAAAAACCCCTCTCTCTTCCTAAACATTATCAAACTTAAAAAAGAAATGAGTACACCTATACCTAAAAGCATCAATTCCCATTAAGAGCTGGTGCCTTTGAGTAATCTGGAAAGCATTTCGAACATACGTAGGACACAATATGAAAACTGCATTCTGAATACTGCAAACCAGTTGGCACACTTTAAGAAACATGCATAGCCCTGTTGCATGCTTCATAACCCTGTATGGGCTATTAACAGAACATTCAGAGCCCCTATACAAAACTTTATGAATTCCACATGGAAGACATGGATCTTCAAATTCCTAAGAAGCACATAATACTAATCTGCATGTTTGAAAGCTGGTTTTTGGCTTTCTTAAAATGATCTACCTGCCCCCAGTAAAAGGCCACAGCGTAGAGGAATGTAGAGAAAGCTAGAATACAGGAAAAGCTTGATTTGTGTTCCAAACTTTTCCAAATATAATTAGTCTCTACTGACCTATTCACTGAAGTTCTTGTATTATGCTCATCATAGTAGCTGACAAGCACAGAAGTGAAGAGACTTGCCCACAGCAAGTCACCGCTAGAAGAACCAAGTTGATCATTCAAGTGTTCCATCAACTTGACCATAATATCCCATATATACTTCATTTGCCTCCTGTGTGTAACAGGAGTAGCAATGAACACACGCCCCACTGAGTTGTCAGAGGGTTAGCTGATTTTATACTGACAGTACTTTGAAAAGATAACACAACAGTATGGCAGTAACTCCAAAGTTGTGATCTTATATGTGAAGAACCATTTTGCCACACCTTGACTTAAATTTCTCAAACCTATACCCATCCACCTAAAATATCTTATTTGTGAATTAATAGAATGGCTAACTGCTTTTATTGGCACTTAGCACCTAGCTGATAGGCTAAACATCTGAACACTACAAAAGAAAAATTCTTTGTGAGCTCAGGCGAAATAAGTTTTTGGTTTTGTGACCAAAAATCTTGGGTTCTATTTAAAACACCACTTGAGTGGCTTTACCCAGATATCTTAAGCACCAAATGTACCAGCATTCAGCATTCTCATTGTAAAATTGCTCTCCATGATTCCAACATTTTTCTCCTATTTCTGTTACTGGCTTTTGTGGACTTTGGACCACAAAAAGACCACCTTGCCAAAATTCACTGAAAAACTCCTTAGACTCTATCAAGACATGGGGTTAGCAATGGTGAAAGAAAGAAAGAAAGGTTAGTTAGATTTATGTAGCATTTACTAACAAAGAAACCACTGAAGCTAAAGAGAAAGTTTGAAGTGTAAAGTTCTATAGCAATTTAAGAACTTAATGGGCCACTGCTATACCTGATCTGCTAGGACTAATAATTACATGCACTTAAACACAGGAAAAGAAAACCAAGAAATAAAGACTATAACTTACCTGGTGAACCTGAATTTCCACTTTCAGAGCCTCCTGCAGAGTCTGCAACTCCATTCTCTACCTTCTCCACTCTTTCTAGCTGTCTCTTTACTAATTCCACAGTGCCTTTAATCTCTGGCTTCAGAAAATGAAAGTTCCTTTTCTCCACACTATTGCTGCAGAATAAATTATTTATTTTATGGTTAGCAGAAGACAAATTAAATAGTTTTTAAAAAATTCTACTACAATAAAAAGCATGAATACTTTAATCAAATAGACTATCTTTCATAATAGCAATTTAATTTACTGTGCAGATGATCCTTGCAAACATAGGGAATCCTAAAAGCATCTCAAAGGAGGCTTTCCTTGTGAGCTTTTAACCTGACTTGGAATTTTCTGAATGCCTGAAAATTGATGTTCTTGCTTCCTTGTTAAAAATTTGCAGGCTGATACGTTTGCCTATGAACACTCTATTGATTTACATATTAAACTAGTATAGAATGTAGATTCACAGTGCTGCATGAGAGGGATTAACACACATCTTTCAATGACACACTGCAAATCTTAGAAACCCACACAAGCCTTGTATACACCTGGGAACAGTCCCAACTCAGCAATCTGTTGCACTGCATCAGTGCTAATGAGGACAAGTTTGGCACTGACTGAGCTGTCTGGGGTTCCATGCAGGGGTAATTTTAGATAAACTCAACTGGTGCAAAACTCAGTTTGTCTTCTTCTATCCTTAGGGAGTCAACACCACCACAGCTACACTAACCGCAAGCCACCAATTACTGAATCAGGGTCATTCCAATGAACTGGCAAAATCACACTCTCAGATGGTTAGATATACTTATTCTCTATCTGTGTGATAGATACTGGTTCAGCCTCCTCCATGATGGCTCAACTACCACTCCCCCAAGATAATCCTGAGAGTCTGGGTATCAAGTGACTCAATTCAGATATCATGCCCAGCAGGAAAGAGTTGGGAAATTTTCATAAAGGGCTGGGACAGATCATTTGGGAAAGAGCTGAAGAACAGAGGCTGCTTCTTGCAGTAGTTTTCAAACCATGGGTCAGGACCCATTACTGGGTTGCAGCCCCTCAGGTACTGAGTTGCGGCACCGCCTGTTGCCACCACCAAAAGATTGGAAAACATTGCTAAAAGATGTAATTGTTGGATCATGGGCATAAATGACTTTTTTCAATTGGATCCTGAAGAAAAAAGTTTGGAAAACACTGCTCCATTGGAGCAGGAAAGCTGCTCCTGAGGCAAAAAGGCCAATCCCCAGGCACATGACCTCCAGGCAAACTGGGACTACAGACCTAGACAATGGTGGGTTATTCACCAGTAACTGTCCTTCTTCAAGATGGGCTGCTCGGATCCATTCAATAATAGGTGTATCTGTGCCGGAGCACCGGATTGGTCAGAAAAACTTTTATCCTAGCCTGTCAGAAGAGGGTAGGCGGCCACCGCCCCTCACACAACCCAGTGGCTATATATACGGCTGCCTCCCCAGTTCCTAGGAGTCACCAACTCCAGATGTGGGGATGAAGGGGAGGGACCTGAAGGGATCCGAGCAGCCCATCTCAAAAAAGGACGGTTACTGGTGAGTAACCCACCATTCTTCTTCGAGCGCTGCTCAGATGCATTCAGTAACAGGTGACTACTAGCCATGATGACGGATGGCGGGTGGAGTTGGCTCTTCCGCCTTCAGCACAGCAAAAACACTGAAAATGGGAAGCAGCTCAGTGAACAAAGCTCTAACAGGAGCCAAGGGACCAACTAGGGCTCTTGACCTGGCAACAGAGAACCAACAACTGCGGGTCTAACCCAAAGCAGGGGGTAGGTCCAATCCAGCCGAGGCAAAGCGTGCGTGGGCTGGACGGACTAAGGTCACCTTAACCAGAGTTGAATCAACACAACATGACTATGTGGAGAAGATGCGTTTGGTTGCTCTACCTGTAGGACATAGCTCAAGGTATGAGGACCAGAGGATTAATGTCTGGCCACAGAACACTTCAGCGTGAACTTACGAGAGCGAGCACTGGAAGCCTTAGGGTTACGGGGCTGGCCATGATGGCTGCGGCCTATGCAGATAATAGAAGGGATGAACATTATCCCTTGAAGTGGTCACATCAAGGCCCGAAGAGTGTAAGAATTTAAAGTACCCGGCAAAGTGCAAGGGAAAGGGCCACTGAGTTCAGTCGAGAAGGGTCTAAGGGAAGACACTTCGCGCTGGTTGAGAAAGAAAAAGCCAGGGGTGGTGCGATGAGTGCCACATGGCATATTGGCCAAGATATCCCTGGGCCAGGAGGATGCAACGCAAGTCTCCAGCTGTGTACAGTGTAAGAACCCAGAAGACTACCATTGGGAAGGAGCATTTCAGACCACTAGGCACCTATAAGTTGGCATGGTGGCCTTAGGAAGTGCTGTTGACCTTGGTCTCTATAAATACCTTGGTATTTATGAAGACTCGTGGAAAAGGACCCTTCTCTTGACTCTTATGTTCCACCTCAGGATTCTGACATCAGGAAGACTGCCTGGAGAGCAGGGGGGGGGGGGGAACGACAGATGGGACAAGGGCAATGGAAATGCAATGCCACTGATTGGCCACTTAGTCGTGACGACTGAAAGGCCTATGGGGTTAGAAGTACAATGATTTAAAACCTTGTGTGACCAGGGGCACCGCCAGGAGTGATATCCGCCCCAACTACGCTGCACCTATGTGAGCGCCGGAGTTAAGGAATCGTTAAGAGAAGGACTACCCTTCTAAATGATATGGGTTATAGAAGGAGTGAATGGTGTCCTCCCAAGGCCACCTGGGAAATATGATATTCCCACAGTGTAAATCACGGCTTTGCAGAAGTACCTTGGATTTAGAAAATCCAACAAGGGCAGCTGATCCCTATCATGCAATCTTATCCAGGACGGTATCCCACCACGGGGAAAAACAAGTTTCCGAGTTTCTGTGCAGATCGGAAATCGGTGGGTTTTTTTTTTTTTTGGGTCCACTTGAGCTCCCTCAAGTAAGTGGAGGAAACACAACAGCCCTTAGCAGATGCCTACGGCGAGGGTATCATGTAGAGGCTACCCAGTGGTTTTTGGCCTCAGGTCCCGCAAAGGAAGGCAGAATATGTTCATCGGATGCCCAGGTAGTAGTGTCCCGGGCCCAGATATGGGTCATGGTACCAAGGTGACCTAGGGTGAGCCATTTATGTATACCCCGGCTCAGTGACAGCCTTGTGGGGAACCCAGTGGTGCACATGAAGTTTGTCAACGAGCTTGCCCCTCGGCTAGCTAGAAGTTAGTTTGGGAGCCCTAAGGTGAGCTCCCTTCCACCTCTGTCCACATGGTTGGGGAAGAAGCCTTGTCTCTTCTCCCACGGCCCCTACTGACCTAGCTGATTCCAGGTTGGACATATAGAAGCTGTTACTTCAAGGGGAGAGAAAGAAAGAGAGAGGGTATAAGGAGGGTATCACCCCCACTTTCTTGGTAGGGTGGGGCCTAGATAGGAACTCCCAATTGGGGATGTCCTGGTTAGATATGAGGCCATCCCAAAGATGCAGGAGAAGCTGTTGTTTACCATCGGTTGTTTTCCCCCTCCCCACGGGGGAGGACAAGTAGCAAGGTAGGGATTGTGAATAGCTCTGACTTGGCCTCTCCTCGGGCATCAAACCGCATGCGGTAGAGTGTACCAAGTATCGTATTTCCACCTAACGGGTGAGGTAGTAGAAAGGTTTCCATACCGTAGAGGTGGCTGAGGACCTACGAGGACTGACTTAACCGCACATACCGATCGGTTTTGTTGGGGTGGGGAGATGCCCAAGGTGTCCCTCCCGATTCCGGGTGCGAAAGTAGATCCTACCTGATGTAGAACAGGCGGCAGGTAGGTGGGGAGGGGGGGTTCCCACACATATGGATGGGCACGTGTCAGCGCATACTGGGAGTATCTGTAGTCGTGGCTAGAGATACTACATGATGCATCCTTCGGCTTTAACAAAGGCTGCCCTTAACACTTACGAGGACAGAAGGAATCGTCGATCGAGAAAATACCTGAAGGGCGGGGGGCTTTCTTGTTCCATTTTTTCCAATAACAGCCCAAAGGGTAGCAATGGCTGAGAACTGTCTGGGCAAAGGGCTGCAGCTTGGGTGGGTCTTGATAACAGAGGGGCTTTGGTTACGTGGGCTGCGCCTCTTATAAGATCGGGGAGCAAGGCCAAAGACTGACTCACCCCTATTCGTGATATCGACACAGGGTTGGTGTGTGGGGTAGCGACAGCCCTAGTAAGCTCCCCATTCTCTCACTAAGGGAACGTAGGGAAGGGGGCATCAGTTACCTTCTCTGATGGTGAACTGAAGCCATGGCCACGTCCCAGATGTTATGGGAATCACAATGGCAGTCAATTGGGATAGGCTCCCTTGCTTGCAGAGGAAGGAAGGGGGGGAAAAGGCTCCGAGAAGCCCCCAGAATAGAACTGAGGGGGATGTGGGGAGAGGCTGAGTCCCTGCCCCAGGCTCATCTGGGAGGAGAGTAGGAGAAGTGGCTTTTCACCCCATATGGTTTATGTGGGGCGAGGATAGGGCCCCGATGGGAGGAGACAGAGGTATTTTACCTTTCCCCTAGGATCCCGTGCAGTACCCACTACAGTTAGGGCCTGGGTGGGAAACAAAGCATCACCCCCTAAGGGCAGATCAAGCATCACCTGCTGCGCAGAGGGGGCCACCCTGGCTTCCCTAAGCCAGGCCGCTTGGCGGATGGTTACAGCCAAGGCCATGGTGTGGGCTGCTGTATCTACCACGTCCTGGGCTGAGAGGAGGAGATCCTGAGAAATTATTCTTCCCTCCTCCAGGAATGCATCATACTCCTCTTTGGCCTCTGGTAGGAGCAAATGTCTAAATTTTGCAACCAATTCCCACACATCCAGCATGTATCTGCTGGTTAGGGCCTGATTATTTGCAACCCGTAGTTGGAAGGCCAAGGAGGAATAGACCTTACGTCCCAAGAGATCCAATTCCCTAGCTTCCCTCGAAGCAGGGAGGGGGTCACTAGAGGGCTTGCCGAGACCTAGCACCATCTGTACCATGCCCCTAGGAGGGATTGGGTGGTCGATGAGAGAGGGGAAGTCCGATTCGGGGACCCTATACTTAAGACTCGCTGTGTCTGACACCAGGCCAATAGAGCTTGGGTTCTGCCATTGGGAGAATTTTAGGTCCCAAAACACTTAGGTGGAGAGGGACCATAAGCAGCTCTGCCAAGCAGAAGACCGGCCTGAACAGGGTGTCCAAGGGAGGATTGGAGGACTGGACCTCCATCCCTAAGTGGGCTGTGGTGCGGTGCAACAGATTGAAGTGCGCCGATAGGTTGCCTGTGTATGAGTCTGTGCCAGGGACGGAGTGGTACTGGCTGTCTGCCGCAGGGAGGAAAGTGTCTTGCAGGGGGACCATTCTTGAGGGTGGAAGCGGAAGGGTGACGGCGCCAAGGTGTGGCGCCGGGGCCGCTTAGAGCCCTTCAATGGACCTTTCCCAGGGCTTGAGCAGGGGGAAGTACCTCCTGATTCTTGAGGCAGTACTGGCGACAGCAAGGTGATATGTTGCCACGGGGACAGCTCTATGGTACCGGGGCCCAATGGAGTAGAAGATGGAGGGCTTTGGGGCAAGGGAGATCGGCATTGCCTCCAATGGACGCAGGCCTTGGATATGAAGACCAGTTTGCCCCTCCTAAGTGGTGTCAGGGAGGGTTGTGTGGGCAGCAGGAGGAGTGCCTGAGCGGCCTCCACTGCCTCCAGGGTCATCGGTATCAGGAGCGACCCTGAACGAGCCCGTGGTGAGCCCTTAACCAGGGAGAAAGGGCTGCCCTGTCAAGACAGGCCCTGCACCTGTACTGGGCTATGACGAGCCTGTGGTGCCAGAGGTGACTGTGGTCGGTGCTGGGGTGAGCCCTGCATCGACAGTACTGGGCTGTGCTGGCTATGGTGCCGGGGGCGACCTTGAGTGGTGCCAAGGGGCTGAGGTGCTGCGTCAGTGCCGAGGTCAGTACCGAGCTCATTCTTCTACAGCCACAGACAGCACGGTGCTGGGCTGGCTCCAGTGCTCAGTGGGAACCCGAAGCCTCCGGTGAAGAGTGCTGAGCCTGTTCGGAGGCTAGGGCACAGTGCCTTTGTTCCCTGTCTTTGATTGTCCAAGGTTTAAAGGACATACAAAGGAAACAGGTGGAGACCGGGTGGTGTTCGCCTAGGCACTGGAGACACTTCCCGTAGGGATCGTTCCGAGGGAAGGCCTTGCTGCACTCGGAGCAGGGTTTAAACCCTGGCATGTTGATGGATGATCTCTGATGTTCCGGCCCGAAAGTGGAGGGTCCCTGTGGTGGAACTACATCCACGAAAAGGTGATCCCAGTTGGGCAAAAAGCTCATAGAAGAATGGACAGGCTGCTTGCGTTTGCAAGGAGCGGGCGTTCCAGATCCAACACAAAAGGCGGAAAAAATGAAATGGGGGAGGGGTCGAGACTGCCATATATATAGCCACTGGGTGGCATGGTGGACGGTAGCCGCCTACCCTCTCCTGACAGGCTAGGACAAAAGTTTTTTCAACCAATCCAGTGCTCCGGCATGGAGACGCCTATTACTGAATGAATCTGAGCAGCGCTCGAAGAAGAAAGGAAGGATTCTGGGGTAGAAGCCCTGAGGGTTCAGCACTCAGAGCAAAGTACAAGGTCCCTCAGGAAGAGCAGAAAACCCTTTTGTTTTATACTTTATTTAGACTAGATACTGTAACTCGACAGGGAATCACTAGGCAAGTCACTCATCTGGTATTAAACCTGAGAGTCCTGCTTTTCTAGGGTTTCCCCCATTCCAGTACTCAGATGTGGTTTTGGCTGGCATCAGGCATGGACACCATTTAGTGGAACATGCTGCTCCACTCCCACCCACATGATCTTGGATACAAGATCACACTGGCATGGACAGAGCCTCACACTCTTAGAAATGGTGCCCCCATCTGGTGTGACCTAATGCATCAGGCATCCGAAGTCATGACATGGGGGGGAGGGGCACCTTTCTCAGAGTCTGCCTCTGTGCGCCCATGTGACATGACTTCTTCACACATACTGTGTCCAAGGTCATGGTGGTAGGGGAAGGCCCATGCCATGCCAAGAATCACTGGAATGTGCACTATCCCAGGAATGCATGAGCCATCATCCTACCTCTCACTGAAAGAAAGTCTGTTACTTGCAGGACTATTGTGGGGGCTATAAGGGAAACAAAGGAAGACTGAGTTGTCCTGTATCTACCCCATGTTTGTACAAGATTAAAAGAAGTCCTCCAGTATTTTCCAAATAAAATACTACAAAGGAGTATTGCAGAAGCACAGATGAGATGTAGAAACATTAATTTTGAGAGCCTTTGCAGTGACTAGGCAGAACTTGATGACATTCACAGTGCTTGCTATCTTCAAAGCACCTTACAAACATGAATTAATTCTCACACAACACCTGTAAGATATGTAAACATGGCCATACTTTTAAGAGGAAGAAAAACAACAGAGTAGGTTATTTGCAGAACACCACATAACATCCAGTTCTGGGCAAGGATTACAATTCCTGAATTATTTTCCCATGCTTAGATACAATGAAGGAATATCAGTTGTGAAACCATATTTTTTAAAATATATATATTTTGTAAATATTTAGTCTAGAATCTTCAAATCTCATTATGCATCCAGTCTTTGGAGCCATTATTGACACATCAGGTGTTAACATGCCACAGAATTACTAGGATGTTAATATGATTAGAATATATTTAAAAGATTTTTAAAATCAGAAAACCTTCACACTGGAACTTTTTAAAGGGACATTGCCAATTTACCTTAGGCCATACACTTTGACTTTCAAACATTATTAACAGTGATTTTTTTAATAAAAAATGTGAACTTTTGAATGTAACCTGGATTTTTCGAATTAAACTAAACCTGCATTTATTTTTAAAAATAAAATTGAAATTATGAACACCTATATTAAGGTCTAAAATTACTGTAATCTATTAATATAT
Source organism: Podocnemis expansa (assembly GCA_007922195.1). Classification (NCBI taxonomy): domain Eukaryota; kingdom Metazoa; phylum Chordata; order Testudines; family Podocnemididae; genus Podocnemis; species Podocnemis expansa. The sequence goes on along the minus strand of ML681963.1, from coordinate 99,053,202 downwards.
GCAGTATTGTTATAGCCTTATCGGTTCCAAGATATCAGGGGAGACAAGGCAGATGAAGTGATATCTTTTATTGGAAGAAGAGCTCTGTGTAAACTTGAAAGCCTGTGTCTCACCAACACAATCGGGTCCACAGAAGATACTCCCTCACCAACTTTGTCTAATATGTTAAAAAAATTAAAATTAAAAAAATAATATTCAAGCAGTACATGTTTATCGCTGAAGTTCTGAAGAAAGTCAAAACATTCAACTAGTGGTAGTCACAGGCTCAGTACCTGGAATAAGAGTTTGTTGAAATGATAAACCAGTTTGTGACAGCAATAATCTCTTCCAAAAAGTGCAAGGAAAATGTTTTTTTCACTCTAGTTTGCTAAGTTAATTCAATGTTAAGATCCCACTTGGAAGACGCAAAAACATGAAAGCTTGTTTTCCCCTCCCAACCTATGAATAAAAATGTGGTATGACTGTTCTAAAATGCAGAAGACATGCTGAAAAGAAACAATCAGTTCAATTTACTAACTTCAGATAATGCTTCGTTTCAGTAAATCACTTACAGTTTTGCAAACCATGATCATTTTTTCATATTAAAAAGTTTATGCATTCAGCATATTTAAAGAAGCACTTTTAACAAAGCAAAAAAAGTCAAGTGTCATTTTTAGTCACATTAGAAGTTCCACAGTAGAGCTTGACACAATCTCTCTCCCTCTCACCCACACCCCCCCCAATAAACAAGAAATGCATTATTCACCATCTAAAAAAAAATCAATAACATAAAAATTAGGAATCTGAACAGATGTATGTTAAACTCTAGAACTGCTTAAATAAACTTGTGTAAATATAGTGCAGCACTAAATTTAGTGTAAAGGTTATATTTAATTACAAATCAGCATGTTTTAAGTTACCAACCAAAGAAAATTAACCTCTCTTCAGGAAAATAACTGAAGTACAAATGCAAAGCAAGATTAAAATCTGATTTCAATCAAGGTTTCCTGCTTGCTGATTTAAATCATGATTAAAATCGGTGATATAAAATTGCTTTGGTTTAAATCAATCCATGCTGGCTATTAATAAAGTCAAGAAGCCTTATTTTAACAATCTCTGTCAATGATAGCAAACCAGGGTTGGGCTGATGCACAAGATCCAAAAAATGAAACTGATTAAGAACAAAGTGAATTTACCAGTCCTGTTTTGCTTCCCTGCTGACTAAAACCACAAAAAGTACAGAATATAAAATGGTGAAAATGTAAGTATTATATTTTAGTTCATTTAGTTTTTAATTTTAATAGTCATTAGTTATAGGTAAAGTGTTTTATAAAGAAAAGACTCAAATAATTCTTCCTGGAACTCTGAAAGGAGGAATTGTGTGTGTGTGGCCCTCCCAAACTCTGATACTGAAGAGGAAGGGCAGTTGCCTCTTCAGCATCACCAGGTCGGAGGTTTCTATGGGCAAGTAGATGGAAATTAAGTGGGGAACTACACATCATTCCCCAGCTCTGGTGCCAAAGACATTAATGAGAAAATAACTCTTTAGGCCATCCAGCATACAGCCCCCACCTGAGTTCCAGAAACACTCATGTCTGGGTTAAGTTACTGTTGGTGCAAATTCAAATGAAACTTAGTACTAAGGAGCTAAGTGTGGGGTGGATGCAGAGGTGCAGAAACACAAGATCTTCTACAAGCCAAAAGGAATCCAGTAGGTTTGGAGCAGGCCCTAGGGTCTGTGATTAATCCAATCCTCACTATCCCCCAACTAGTTGACGTAAGAGGAAACTTCTGCCTGGGATTCCTTTGGAGATCTGCTCTCCCGAAACCTTTCACCATGGGTTATGACCAATGGAGAAAAAGAGCTCTTTAAATAACAGGAGGACATATAAGAAGTTAGTATCATATAAGAAAATACTAGTCCTCTGAGTTATAGAAGTGAAAAGAAATGCAACAGTTCACCTATATTCTACTCTATCTTCTGTATCACATTTCTTCACCCAGAACGGAAGAGAACATATACCTGTAACCGGAGGTTCTTAAAGATACATGGCCCTCTACTTGTATTCCAAACATGGGTGCACACGTCTCAATTCATTAATGGTGTCAAATCTGCATATGAATTCTTACTCTGTAGTTTCTTTGTGAAGCTTTGATTTAGGGTTGGATCTGTTACAAACAGTGATTTCCACATCTCTCAACCTCCCCACCATCTTACATGTTGTTCTACACTGAATCTAAACAACTTATTTGATTTGCTGAACTAGTCTGATGTGATATTGTGAATTACACTTCACTACATTTATTTTTCCCTTCCATAGTGTATGTGTTCCATTTTCAAGCATCTGACAAAGTGGGATTTCTCCCATGGAAGTTCATATGATAAATAAATCCGCTAGTCTTTAAAACTGCCACAGGACTCCTTGTTTATTTTGGTAACTACACTAAACATGGCTACCCCTCCGGAACTTCAGAATATAACTCTGTTTCTCCAGCTAAATCTGTTTGGCTATCTTGTTATTCACAGAGATGTTCAGACTCGAAGTTGTATTTATTAAATGATTTTTCTTTTTGATGTAGGCAGCTGGCTTATGAGTATGTAAGCAGTCAGTAGCTAAAATGCTGTCCATGTACCAGTTGCAAAATGTGGTCAGTGCTGCAGGACAGAACCATACCCATGGCCTACAGGATGAGTTAATACTGAGCATACACCCACAGGGGAAGGAAGACACTAACTGCTGCCAGATGGACCCAGACAGAGCTGAAGGTGAGGCCTGACATTTTGAACTCTAGGAGATAGTCTAGGAGGATAGTAATGGATATGGCATCCAATGGGTGGCAATGGTGTTGGACACAGATGTAAAACATTATCATTTTACTATATAGCAGGCATATGTGGAGGCCCTTCCACTGTGAGTAAAGAAGTTTACTGGTGTAGTATGCATTATCTATGAGGCAGCTCCATCCAAAAAATACAGGCTGTGAAGTAAACAGGGCCCAGATTGGGATCATAGATTCATAGAATCATGGGATTCGAAGAAACCTCATGAGGTCAGCACTAGTCCAATCCCCTGCTAAAAGCAGGACCACTCCCACTAAATCATCCCAGCCAGGGTTTTGTCTAACCAGGCCTTAAATATTTATTTCGAAAGACAGAGATTCCACCATCTCCCTAGGTAACCCATTCCAATGCTTCACCACCCTCCTAGTGAGAAACTTTTTCTAATAGCCAACCTTGACTGCCCCAGCTGCAGCTTGAAACCATTGCTCCTTGTTCTTTGTTCTGTTACTACTGAAAACAGTCTAGCTCCCTCCTCTTTGGAGCCCCCCTTCAAACAGATGAAGATTGCTATCAAATCCCCTGTCTTCTTCTCTGCAGACTAAAGAAGTCTAGTGCCTTCAGTCTCTCCTCGTAAGTTGTGTGTCCCAACCACCTAATCATTTTTGTTGCCTTCCGGTTGACTCTAATTTGTCAACATCTTTTTTGTAGCGTGGAGCCCAAAACTGGACACAGTATCCCAGATGTGGCCTCATCAGAGCCAAATAGAGGGCAATAATCATAGCCCTTGATCTGCTGGCAGCACTCCTGCTGATGCAGCCCAATATGCCACTGGCCATCTTGGCAACCAGAGAAGATTGTTAACTGATATTCAGCTTCCCATCCACCATAATACCAAGGTCCTTTTCTACAGTGCTGCTACTTAGTTGATCTGTCCCGCGCCTGTAGCAGCATGTGAGATTTTTCTGTCCTAAGTGCAGGAATTTGCACTTATCTTTGTTGAACCGCAAGAGATTTCATTTGGCCCAATGCCGTAATTTGTCTAGGTCTCCCTGAATCCTATCCCTGCCCTCCAACGTACTTACCATTCCCCCCAGCTTGGTGTTGTCCCCTAATTTACTGAACATGCAATCTATCCCATCACCCAGATCATTAATGAAGATGTTTAATAGAATGGGACCCAGGACCAATGCCTGGGGCACTCCACTCGTTACTAGTTGCCAACTAGACGTTGAGCCACTGATCCCCAGCCGCTGAGCTTGATGATCTAGCCAGCTTTCTGTCCCCCTTATGGTCCATTCATCCAAACCATTCTTCCTTAACTTGCTGACAAGAATGCTGTGGAAAACCATATCAAAAGCTTTGCTAAGTAGAGGTATCAGATCAACAGCTATTCCCACATCCACATATCCAGTCATGTCATCATAGAAGGCAATCAGGTTGGTCAAGCATGAAATGCCCTTGGTGAATCTATGCTGACTGTTCCTGATCATTCTATTTACCTCCAAGTGTTTCAGAATGGACTGAGGACCTGCTCCCTGATTTTTCCAGGGACTGAGGTGAGGGTTGATAGGTCTGTAGCTCCCCAGGTCCTCCTTTTTCCCCCTCTTGAAGATAGGCGCTATATTTGACGTTTCCTAATCATCCAGGACCTCCCCCATTCGCTGCAAGTTTTCAAAGATAATGGCTAGTGGCTGTGCAGTCACATCAGCCCACTCCCCCTCATCACCCTCGGATGCAGTTCATCTGCCCCCACAGACTTGTGTACTGTACATCCAACTTCTCTAAGTGGTCCTTAACCTGACCTGCCATCACCAATGGCCTCTCTCCTTCTCTCCATTCTGTGCTATGCAGTGTAGTAGCCTGGGAACTGCCCCTGCCTGTGAAGACAGGTTAAAAAAAAAAAAAATTTTTTTTTTTTTTTTTTTTTTTTTTTTTGAGTACTTCAGCCTTTTCAGCATCATCCGCCACGAGGCACCCGCCCCATTCAGTAAGGGACCTACATCATCCCTGATCCTCTTCTTGTTACTGACATACTTGTAGAACCCCTTCCTGTTATCCTTCACACCCCTTGCTACCTGCAACTCCAATTGCCCTGTAGCCTTTCTGACTTTATCCCTGCAGTCCCAAGCAATATCTTTGCATGCCTCCCTAGTTATCTGTCCAAGCTTCCACTTCTTGTAAGCTTCCCTTTTGTGTTTCAGCTCGCCGTACAGTTCTCTGCTAAGCCATGCTGCACAACTTCCGTATCTGCTGTTCTTGCTGCCCATCAGAATGGTATCTTCCTGTGTCCATAGTAGGGGTTCTTTAAAATACACCCAGCTCTCTTGGACACCCTTCCCCTTCAGATTAGCCTCCCAAGGGATCCTACCCATCAGTTCCGCGAGGGAGCCAAAATCTGCTTTTCTGAACTCCAGGGTCTGTGTTCTGCTTCTTTCCTTTCTTCCTTTGATCAGGATCCTGAACTCTACCATACCATGGTCACTGCTGCCCAGATTCCTGTTCACTTCTACTTTCCTGATCAATTCTTCCCTGTCTGTGAGCAACGGGTCAAGAGGTATAAGGCCCCTAGTTGGTTCCTCCAGGATTTGTATCAGAAAGTTGACCTCAACACCCTCCAGAAACTTCTTGGATTGTCTGTGCACTGCTGTATTGCTCTCCCAGCAGATGTCAGGGTAACTGAAGTCTCCACTGAGAACCAGGGCCCGCGATCTGGAAACTTCTGCTAGCTGTCCATAGAAAGCCTCATCCACCTCTTCCTTTTGGTCTGGTGGTCTATAGCAGACACCCACTAACACACCACCTTTGTTGCACTGTCCTCTAAACTTAACTCAGAGACTTCCATCAGGCTTGACTCCACTTTCATAGCAGAGTTCTGAGCAACCATAAAGCTTTCTTACATGTAGTGCTACTCCTCCACTTCTTCCCTGCCTTTCTTGAACAATTTATACCCATTCATGGTAGCGTTCCAGTCATGCAAGCTATCCCATCACATCTCTGTTATTCCAATTATATCATAGTTCCCTGCCAGTGCCAGTACTACCAATTCTTCTTGCTTGTTTTCCATGCTCTTTGCATTTGTGTACAGGCACCTAAGATACCAAGGTGACTGCCCTACTTTCCCCTGCTGATTGTCTCTCCTGTTGCATCTTCCTCCTTGGATTTTCTCCTGGTGTCCTCCTTCCCTACTCACCTGAGGTATTGGCACTTCATTAGGACACCTAAGACACTGATTTGATTCCTCCCTCCCCAGTTCTGACTAGGCTCTCTTTTATCCCTGTTGTTACAGCTTCCCCCAAGTTCCATCTGTTCCCACATGTCTCCCTCATTGTTAATTACCTGTAAGCTTTGGTAATCTTCCCCCTTCAAACCTAGTTTAAAGCTCTCCTCACCAGGTTAGCCAGTCTATGTTCAAATATGCTCTTCCCCTTCCTCGATAAGCAGAGTCCATCTCTGCCTAGCAGTTCTTCTTCCTGAAACAGCACGCCGTGGACAAGGAAACCAAAGCCCTTCAGGTAACATCATCTTTGCAGCTAGGCATTCACCTCCAGGATGACTCTGTCTCTGCTCAAGCCCCTACCCTAGACCAGAAGGATCAAAGAGAATACCACTTGCATACCAAACTCCTTCACCCTTGCTCCCAAAGCCCTGTAGTCACTTTTGATCTGCCAAGAGTTGCATCTTGCAGTATCATTAGTGCCCACATAGATAAGAAATGTGGGGTAGTAGTCAGAGGGCTGAACAATTCTGGACAAACCCCCCATAACGGCTCGGATACAGGCCCCTGGCAGGCAGCATACCTCCCAGGACACCATGTCAAGACAACAGATGAGTGCCTCTGTCCCCCTCAGAAGAGAATCCCTGATCACCACTATCCTATGTTTCATCCTGGGTGTGGTGGCTGAGGTCCTCCCAGCCTCGGGGGTGCCTGGCCTCTCCTCTTCCACATCATTCCTCATTGCCAGGGCTGTGTAACGGTTCTTCAACACCACGGGTGGTGGGATGGGAGCAAACTGTCTCCTGCCAGAAGTAACCAGATGTTGGTGTCCCCACTCTGTCAGAGCCATCTCATTCTTCTCCAATAGTGTGGCAGCAGTTCTCTGTACCTGGATAGTTTCCTCAGCCTTGGATGTCTCGTCATGGATACTATCAAGGAATTTCTCTAGGGCATGGATGCTCCTGAGCCTCGCCACCTCCTCCTGCAGCTCTCCCACCTGCTTCCCAAGAGATTCCACCAGAAGGCACCTTTCACACTGGATGATCCCCCCCAGCCTGGTTACCTACGAGTGGAAAATGCAGGCCACAGTCTCTGCAAATCCACACCTGGATCCAGATGGTGACATCCATAGTCAGAATGCCTGTTTGGATACAGCTGCAGGTGGAGGAGACGGAAGCAATGCTGGCAGAAGCGAAAGAACTCTTCCTCATCCTTAGTGATCCCCCCTACAAACTGCCCCCTCACAAACTCCTTCTCAAAAACTCCCTCTCAAATTCCCGTTTGCTAACCCCCCTGGTCACTCAGCCACTGGCTTTTAATGACTTCTCTGCCTAGGTCAGCCCTTGCCTCTCATTAAGCACACAGAGGAAAAGTGATCACAAGGTTGTTTGAGGCCAATCAAGGGTGAGCAGGAAACAATGGTACAAACAGCCCCCAGACACACGATCAATCACAGATGCTTGACTCTGTCATAGTCCTGAGTAAGGATGTTTGGGAGAATGTGGCAGTGTACAGCAAGGCACACAAAGAACCCAAGTAGGTCTATGAACCAAAACAGACAAAGACAGAATAGGTTTATAAGCATGGTAGGCCTGATCCCTGTAGGCTTTGCAAAGGATTTGAGGAATGAGGGAAATGGGAGGGAAGGTGTAGCAAAGGTCAGACTTCCAGGATATGAGAAAAACTTCACATGGGAGCCGCAGCCCACAGCATCCCTAGAACAAGAGAGAGGAAACTTATGGTTAGCATACATGGCAAAGGTCCCAGAGAAGGGAGCCACACTTACAGAAGATGGAGGAGAGAGTGGGATCATGTAGCTCCCATTTGTGGCTGAAGTAGAGGGTACTGCTGAGCACATTGGCCATGGAGATCTGTTTGCCCAGAAGGTACGTTGCTTGGAGCATGACATGGTTGCAGATGTGCTAGTTCCATGGGTCAGTGCAGGGGCGTCGCTGGTGCTGGGCACCCCAGGGCACATGCCCCGGGTCCCAGCGCCCCAGATCTCCGGCCCAGTCGGGCCAGGGATCCGGGGCCTGATCCCCGGTCGGCCGCAGCCACAGCAGCCCTGGCCAGGGATCCGAGGCCCGGCTGGCCGCCCGGCAGGCCCTGCTCCTGGCCAGGGATAGGGCAGGCGGGGGGCCAGGCCTGCGCCTGTGGGCGGCCAGGTCCCCGATCCCCAGCCAGGGATGGGGCCACTATGGCCGCTGGCGGCCAGGCCCCGAATCCCCAGCCAGGGATCTGGGGCCCGGCTGGCCGCCCATGGCTGCAGCAGCCCCATCCCTGTCCCCGGCTGGGGATCGGGGGCCTGGCTGCCTGTGGGCCCAGCCTCCAGCGGCCGCTTCAAGCCTGGCTGCACCGCGGTCTACCTGCCCACGACGGAGCTGCCCCCCCGGCCCTATCCCTGGCCAGGGGGCAGGGCCTTCCGGCTGGGGGGAGGGGCCTGGGCCCATGCCCTGGGTCCCTTGTCCCCCCACCGCCGCCTCTGGGTCAGTGGTTCTCAAGCACAGTGTTGGGACACATTACTGTTTTGCCACACAGTGGTAAGTATGTCACAGACAGCCAGGGAGATTTGGCTGGGAGGAGGGGGCACTGGTGTGTCCTGTAGGGTCACAATATGCCACCAAGTGTGTCACAACCTGCAAAAGGTTGGGAACCACTGCCATGGGTGGCTGGACTCTGAAGAGAGTGATAAGGATTTGGTGCTGCCTTATTTGTTGATGTATGTCACTGCGGCAATACTGTGAGAGAGGTGGTGAACAGGTCATGAGCAAATTAAGGTCTGGAATGCTAGGCAGGTGAAGCGAACTGCCCACAGCTCCAGCATATTGACATACATGCTGGTCTCCAATGGCATCCAAATGCCTTGGGTGGTGGGACGGTTCAGTGAGCAACCCAGACTGGCATGGGAAACATCATGTGGTTATGGTGCTTGGGATTGGGATGGGACAATGGGTACCTTCCATCACCTTGGAAAGTCAGTCCACCATGTGAGAATAGCCAGAACCAACTGCAGGATTAGCATCCAAGTGATTGGTATGGCATCTGAAGACTGTGAAGGGGTAATAAGGCATACATTGTCACACAGTTAAAGACCGCCATGTGCCCAAGGAAGCAGAGGCAACAGCATGTTGTGGTGCAAGGTCTGCAGCACAAATCCATAACCCAAAGCTGTCAAGGTTTCAAAGCAATCCGCAGGAAGGAAGGTTCGTGCTGCCACGGACTCAAGATGCACATCAATGAAGTTGATTGTTTGTATCAACATAAGGACTGATTTCTCTTCGTTGATACAGACACCAAAAGTTGTAAGGAGAGAGCAGAGAAAGATAACTGAAGTAAGTTCATCATGTGACTGCGTGACTAGATGCCAATCATCCAGGTAAAGGTACACAGAGTTACCTAGCCAACGCATCTGTGCTGCCATGACTGCAAAGATCTTTGCAAAGACGTGTGGGGCTGTCACAATGCCAAAGGGGAGAACTCTGAATTAATAGGGGTTGCAGCTCATGTGGAAGCAGACACTTCTTCAGTGGACTAGAGATGAATGTCAGTGTGAAAATAGGCATCTTTTACATCAAGCTCTCCTCCTCTAGGGAAGAGATGGAACAGATGCTAGTGTCACTACACTGAACTAAAGTTTTGATGAAGGTATTGAAGAAGCAGAGGTCAAGTATAGAGTGGCACTCTCCATTCTTTTTCAGGATGAGAGAGTAGGGGGAGTAAAATCCTCTGCCCAGCAAGGGCCTGGAAACCATAGGGCAGGTGATTCTTGTTATAGGAGGCAGTGATGGAAGCAATCCATAGTGGGAACCCAAGAGGGGCCGCTGTGCAGAAGAAAAGCAAGGTGTTCAGTTGAACATTCATGGTGTATGATCCTCACCACTCAGCATACTGCTGTAATCTTGTCCCAACTGGGGTGAAGAGGACAAGATGGATGCAAAGATGACTGGGGGGGGGGGGGGGGGGGGGGCAGTGATGGGGAGGCTTCCCAATACTCCACTTGTGAGTCAAAAGCAAGGCTTCGTTGTTGATGGATCAGATTCGAGAACATGGCTGCAACCCAGAGACACTGGGGGTGGCACTGCTTCCAAAGGGGTTCTTGTTGCCTGTGACAGGAGGACAGATAGCATGCATAATGCTGGGGATGGCAGAGTTGTTGTTTGCCATGTGGGCTTACAGTTAGATTCCAAGGGACCAGAGTGTCACCCTTGAGTCCATCAGGGAATGAAGGGACTCATCCATCTTGGCAAAGAGGAACTTCTCATCGAGAAGTCCTGTATAGTGGTTTAGACTTCTTGCAGAAAGCTGCAGGACTGCAACCAAGAGTTGCAGCACATGACTATGCCTGTGGCAAGGAAAAAGTGGGAAATATCCACAGCATTCACCACTGACTGGAGGCCTGCCCTAGTCATAAGGCAGTCTGCCTCCATAAGGAGACAGAAGTACCATCTCTTGTCCTGCAGCAGGTCATTCAGGGACTCCACTAGCTTGGCACAGTTGATGAAATCATACTTTGCCAGCAGAGCCAGCTAGTTTGCAGTGCTGCTGAGGAGTACATTCTCTTGCCCAACAGGTCTAGGCACTTGGCTGCCCAGTCCAGAGGATGTGCATATTGCACATTACATCACCGCATGTACCACAGTGAAGCTAGTGGGTAGAAGGGGGAAAAAAAGGAAATCAGTCCCGTTAGCTGGGACAAAGTACTTGCTTTCCAGCCACTTTAGAGTGGGAGCACAGGAAGCCAGTGTGTACCAGACTGCTCCTGCAGGTTACAGGATAGCACTGTTGACAGCAGTGCCATCCGTGAGGCATGGGCATTGCTGGTGCTAGGCACAGGGGACATGACCCCGCAGTCCCAGTGTCAGTGCTCCAAGTTCCAGCACTAACCCCAGCTGGGGACTAGAGGCTGGGCTGCCATGGCAGTGGCAACCCAACCCAGTCCTTAGCCTGGCTGGGGATACGGAGCTGGGTTACTGCCAATGCAGCCCCAACCACTCCTGGGAATCGGGGACTGCCAGATCCAGCTAGGGATGTATGCCCTGGGCCTACTGCCACCAGCAGCAGGAGCCAGATCTGGCTTCGGTCCCCAACTGGGAAATGGGCATTGGCTCGGGGCCGGGATGGGGGCAGCATTACAGGGGATGGAAAGGTACAGGGACCCTAGTTCCGGGCCCTGGGCCTGAGCCCTGAGAGTTTTTTGGGGCCAGCGATGCCCCTGCTGTGAGGGACCTAGAGTCAGAGGATGTCCAGCAGTTAGTGGTGCTGCTCCTATACCTATTCCAGGTCTATAGCAACCCTCTGCACCAGATCCTGATACTGCTTGTGGTCATCAACCATCAACAAAGCAGGAAGTAAAAGGCACCATCTGGAGAAGTGGATGCATCCGTACAGAGCAGCGGAACTGGTATGCTGGCTCCGGCTGCATTTCTTCATTCAAGTCCAATGGCTCTGCTGCATAGCCCCAGGCAGAAGGGCATGATGCCTGTGAAGGTGAAGAGGGCCACAAAGATGGGAGCCAGTGGCCAGGACTACAGTTGTACTCAGCAGTACCGGAACCAAGCTGGCAGTTGCCAGTCATATGCCAGTGGGTGAGATGCAGGGGAGTCCAAGCTTCTGAAAGCAGGGGGAGAATGTCGAGTCCACCTCAGAGAAGCTGTCTTGACTGTAATAAGACATCCAGTAGTGGCAGAGTCAACAATATGGGTATCTACCACAGACAGCTGGGATGTGCCCCTCCCAGAGCAGGAAGGGTTTATCCATCAGAGTGATGATTCGCAAGTGATGAGCAACAGAGAAGATGAGTAGGGCAGTCTGAGATGTGCTGATAGTAGAAGGGGCTTATGACAGGAAATGTCCCAATGCACACTCAAGGTGCATAGTAGCATCTGCAATGCTGAATGGAATTGCAAGCATGGAGACACTGGCAACACAGATGGGGAATGTTCCGGACAGTGGTCCAGGCAGGTGGCTAACATAGCAGTCTATGGTACCGTTCGGTCCTCCCTCATTGCCTTGCACTAGGAGCAAGGAAGCTTATGCAGAGGGGTGGTGGAGTCAGCGCATGACTTTTCACCTGATCTGACTCAGTTCAGGGAAGGAGCACTGCACTTGGAGGCAATCCATTATGGGGACTTTCTCTGATGCCCATAAGAGTGTTTTTGGCTCTCATGCCCGGGTTTGTCCTTTACTGTTAGTGCTGTCAGAGCTGAGGTGTAGGACAAGCCAGGGACACCACCCACCACCAGTAAAGGGTGCCTTACCAGTAGAGCCAAGCTGGATTGTACATGAGCCTCTTCTATAAAGCATGATGAGTCTCCTTGAGACACTAGAGATAATGTTGGTGCCTGTCACTCGCTGAGAAGAAATGAGGCTAAGAAGCAGTTTTTGAACTCTGGGATGCAGGGCACAGTCCCCGGAGGAGTGGAGGGCCAGAGTCTGACAGGCCAAAACTAACCAACTGCACTAACAACTATTTACAGTTAACTAAAGAAGAAAAAGCAAATGGACAAAATGCTCTCACAGTTAAACTACAATCACAAAGAAACAGAATTTTCCAACTTTGACCATGCAGCAGCAAGAGAGACAAAAGAGGCATCAACCCACATGACCTAATATCATCTCACCTGAGCTGCAAAGCAATGCACAATGCACACTTGGGTCAATGGACACCACTACGAAAATCTTCCAGTTCTGGTGCATGCACACCCATGTTTGGAATACAGATGGGGACTACCACCTGAAGAACTGTTTTTTGGTTTATTTTAAGTAAGAAAAACAGCTCCACTTTTTACACTGTCTGCCAAACTTTTGTCCAGGAACAATTTTTTAATAACTGAAAAAAGCACTAATACTGAGAATGTTGAGGCCTTAAATCTTATACTTATCTCTTATTGTAACTAGCACATACTATGATTATGTGAACCTAACAGAGTATTAAACATTGCAAATTTACAATAGTTTAAAACGAAAAAGGTGAAAAAACAGAGGAAAAAATTGAGAGGCCATGCTGTCAAACACAATGCATAAAAAGTAAAATCAGGTTTCACACACGTTTTAAACTGAATGTTAAAAATAAAAGGGCACTGGAAATATAAAGGCATTATAACTATCATTAATGTGGGGTTGACAGTTTCAATGTCAAATGTGCTAGGGGCATGAAAAAGCAAGGTTCGGTTATTAAGGGTTTTTTGCAGAATAACTGATCAGATTTTTTAAAAATTTTTTATAAAGGTTAAAATACCTGTTGGTATATGCAGTAACGTGTATATCTGCGGCTGAAAAGTCTGGCCATGCTAAATCCAAGTGTTCAGATTCAAGAATATGCAGTCCACTACCTTTCTTGTGAAATAAGCAACGATTAAGTGATCATTACTGGCAATTGGTGCACATAAACAGGAATACGATGGCAGGCGTCAGGTCAAAGAGAAAGCCAGCCAAGAATTGCATCAGTTGCTCACTAAGGCAGAGTCTCAATTTCTGGGTTTGTTTGGGTCCTCTCCCCTTTTTCCATTCAGTTTTTTCAAAATGAATACATAAACAACAGTCGTTTTGGAGAGATTTTAGGCAGCTCATTATATTTCAATGGGCTTTGGAACAGATTCCATATAAAAGTAGATCTGAGTTGGCTCACCTCACAGAACTTAAGCTACAGAAGGCAAAATTAAATAGCAGGGAAAATAACATCTTTCTCTAACACAGGGTTCTCAAACTCATGGCCCACGGGCCGCAGGCAGCCGCTAGTTACTTCCTGCGGCCCACAACAACACTGCCGTTATCAATATTTGCAATATCACTGTATGAAAAGGTTTCAGTGGCATGGCCCTCAGGCTAATGCCTAGTTCTCATTCAGCCATTGAGGTGATTTGAGTTTGAGACCCCTACTCCAACCCTTCTTCCTCTCACTTGCACTAAACTCTTGACCTTTCTCCTCTTTTCGTCATCCCATAACCCCAGTTACTCTTATTTTGAGCTTATTCTGGCCCAACAGTCCTTTCAATTCTCTTTCAATACCAGCTAGGCTGAGAGTGCTAAACAGCTTATTTTATAAAAAGAGAAAAGAAGAAAGTATGTGGGGGGAGGGGGAGACAACAAACATGGTTAAGGGCACAAACCAACTTTGAAAAAGTCAGTCGTGTCCACAGGAAGCAATTTAAACTGTCACCTTTTTCCTCTTAACCACCCTTAGCTACTGTAAGTATCAGCTTAGGTACTGTATTTATCAGATAGCAGCACTATTCTTTTCTCAGTAAAATGGAATTAGGTTACCTGAAGCAGTTCCCAATTCCGCTTCTTTAAAGTACAATTAAAATTACATATAAAATGTTATACAATGGAAGAGCTATGTATTATTGCTAATAAAAATACTTAGTTCTTATAAGCAGTGGTTCCCAACCTTTTCAAGGGTGTGGACACCTCCCCATCATCCAAAAACTTTGAGGGGGCTGTGCTGCAGCAGAGGGAGTGGTACCAGGAGAGCCACTACACCGCAAAAAGACCCAGGGCCCAACCAGGCCCCAACCCCTGGGTCCATTTCAGCACCCCTGGCCCCATCTTGTCTCAGGGCCCCGCTGCCATCCTGGTCCCAGATCCCCGGCTGGAGATGGGGCTGCACGAGAGAGGGGCCACCGAGGGCAGCCCAGCTGGGATCCCAGACCGGGGGAGGCAGGTGACACCATGGGTGTCCCAGCCCCGGAGACCTGACCGGGAGATGCACATGCTACCATGGGCAGCCCGACCCAGATCCAGGGGCGGGCCACCCACAGTGGCACCTGCCTCTCCCAGCTAGGGATCTGGGAGAAGTAGGGGCCACATTGGGAATTCGGGGCACTAGCACTGGGACTCAGGACACATGCCCTGTGTGCCAGGTGCCAGCAATGCCCCTGGGGGGCACTGGCAGAATTGTGCCCCCTCCGCATAGTGGAAGAGCTGCGGCAGGGGAGGTGCCCCAGGAGAATCCTGCCCCCATTGCAGAGCTGCGGTGTGGGCTGGCAGAATTGTGCCCCTGCCATGAAGCAGAAGAGCTGGGGGGGCGGCTGTGCTGGCAGATTTGTGCCCCTGCTGCACAGCAGAAGAGCCACGATGGGGGGGGGGCACCAGCAGAATTGGACACCTGCTGCAGAGCAGCAGCACCCATGGCAGGGTTGGCCCCAAGTCACCCCACCCACTCCCTATCCCCCCTGTCCTGCCACCAACTTTCCTTACTGCCCCAGGCCGACCCCCCACCACCACCACCCTGGCCTCTTACCTTGCTGCTAGAACCTGGAGCAGCCATGCCACATGCTTGTTCTCTTCCTGAGCATCCTCAGGACAGAGGGAGTTCTAAAAACTTGCAGCCTGTGGCAGAGCAGCTCCCTCCTAGTGTCATCAGGCTCCAGCTCCGAGCCTGTTCACAGACCCCTTTAAGTAACTCTGCACCCCCGCTCCCCAAGGAGTCCGCAGACCACAAGCTGGGAACCACTGTTACATAGCATTTCATCAGTAGATCTCTAAGTGCTTTACAAGCATTGTCCCCATTTTACAGATAGGAAATTTGAGACAGAGAGTTGAATCCATTTGTCTAACAGCATAGCCCGTTTTGAAGAGCTGCTGAGTCTCAAACAGTCTGAAGGAAAAAAGAATTTTGTTTAAGTTTATCCAACAGCCTCTACCCAGCTTTTGTATTTCAAACAAAATTTCATATTTCTCCTTCCTATTATTGCACTCAGCCATATTTCAGAATTGGTGTGGTGCTGTTGAGAATCATATTTTCTCATTTGCTTCTGCAAGCATGGAGGTCTACGCTATGCAGTAAAGCCCCCCCCAAGAATATCTATTACCCTTAACTACACTGGATCTGCAGAAATGCACACTGGGGAAAGATGTGGAACCAGAGAAGCAGCTTTCTCTACAGTACTGTTCACATCACAAACTAATGCTGACTAGGTTCCAAAAAGAGATCCAGAAGAACAGCCAGCAAAGATTTTTCTCACATCAGAACTAATGCAGGAACCATGCTAACAGACTTATTTTTTGCATGAGCTTTCGTGTGAGAAGATCCCACTTCCTCAGATACTTCAAAGATGGGTGAACTCTGTTAGTCTTAAAGTGCCACACAACTCCTTGTTGTTTTTTTTACTGGACTAGACTAACACGGCTATCCCTTTTGAAAGGAACCATGCTGTCATCAGGCAGCAGAGGGCTGGCTAGTCGCAACCAGGGCAGAGACACAGGGCCTCTCAGTGGAACACCCTATATGTTCTTGAATTATCCCCTTCCCCAACATCTGCAGGAATCTGAGGCCCCCAAATTTACTATTACTTTTATAGGGGACAAAGCAAATCAGGAGTAGTGAAAGGAAACCCAAAAGAAAGGTTATTTACTTTACAATAACCAGAATTCTTCAAGATGTGTGATCCCTAGGGATATTCACCATGTGTGCACTCATGCTGTGTGTTCTCAGAATCAGAACATCTTTGATAGCATTGGCCTTTGGTCTGCACCTGCACCATGCATCTCCTCATATGTTCATCCAAAGTTATAAAGGGTGGTATGGATCAACTGCCTCCTAATTTGACTCTACCATAAGTAAATTTAATCTAAGCACAGGGAAGAAGGGTACATCATGAATATCCAAAGGGACCACATACCTCAAGAAACCCCTGTTACAACAAGAAAAGAAAGGAAAGCAACCTTTTAGGTGGTGCCCCGGTATATATTCCTGTGGGTGACTACCAGGCTGTGCTTGCAAAGAAGGGTAACAGGAAGTATGCTATGCAAGAGTAGAAAATCACTGAGCCAAAAGGAGGCACATCTGCTACTGAAATCTGGACCAGTGCATAATGTCTAAAGCAGGGGTACTCAAACTTTTTGCGAGCCGGTCCACATTCAGCCTTCCACCATTCATCGGGGTCCACAAGCAACTAGGGTAGGCGAGCGGGGGGGGCTGCTGCCGGGAGCAGGGGGGCAGCAAGTAGGAGTGGGGGGGGGAGTGGGAGCAGGGGGGCTGCTGTCGGGAGCTGGGGGTGATGTCAGGAGCGGGGGGTGGGGGGAGTGGGAGCGGGGGGGTGCCGCCGGGAGCGGGGGGGGGCTGCGCAGCAAGCTCTTGGGGGGGGGGGAGCCCAGCGAGCAACAGCTGCCGCAGGGGTACTCAAATGGCCTTAGAGGGAACATTGCTTCAGGTTAGGATTTTTCATGCAAATAGGCGGCCCGAGGTCCACCAGAAACGTCTTTGCGGTCCGGATTTTGGACCGCGGGCCGCTGTTTGAGTACCCCTGGTCTAAAGAAACTGTACACAGAGCCCTAGGAAGTGTCTTCACAATCCCCATGATGATCAAATATGTGTGAGGAAGCAACTCACATCTCTCTAAATCTTGCAGAATGGGCCCCAACAATTTGAGGAGGTGTTTTAATGACTTCAAAGCAAAGACACATGCAAGAGACTATCCACTTAGAGAGTTTGAAGGAGATAGCTTTCCCTTTCTTTCAGCATTAGCACTGAACAACTTAAGAGACTTCTGAACAGCTACTGTAGGAGTCTTGCACACATTCAGGGAATACCATCTTGCTTCCTCCATGCTTTGGTGAAGATGTGGATGAACCACTGGCAGGCATATAGTTTCGTTAAGGTAAAGCTCTGAAGGCATCTTGGGTACAAACTTAGGATATAGTCGCAAAGAAACCCTGCCCATGTGAAGAATAGCATGAGTTTGAGCCTGCCATAAGGGCTCCAAGTTACATTAACCTTCCCACAGAAATGACAGTAGTCAACAGCGGCATCGCTGGCGCTGGGCACGCCAGGGAATGTGCCCCGAACCCCAGCGCCAGTGCCCCTGATCTCCAGCCCAGTCAGGCCAGAGACCCGGGGCCCGGCCACCGCCGGCCACGGTGGCCCCATCCCCGGCTGGGGATCCAAGGCCTGGCCACCTGCAGCGGCTCCGTCCCCCGCCGGGGATGTGGGCTCTGGATGCCCACGGCAGTGCCTGGCCCTGTCCCCGGCCAGGGGGTGGGGCCTGTAGGCTGGGGGCAGGGCCTGGGCTCATGCCCCAGGTCCCTCCCCCAGCCAGCAATGCACCTGGTAGTCAGAAGATGACTCTGCAAGACAGGTGCAGGGGGGAACAAGAAATGGAATCCTCAAATGGTGATCTTGTGAGGGCAGACAGGATAAGGTTTAGGTCCCAAGCAGAACTGAAGGAAACACCCTCATCATGCTCTTCAGAAACTTTGCAGCAATGCAAACAAGGAGTCCTGTGGTACTTTTAAAGACTAACAAATTTATCACAAGAGCTTTCATGGAAGAAAATCCCACTTTGTCAGACACTTGAAGCAACAGAACGAGTAAAAACAGAGCAACCTTCTACTAGAGAATGGAGAGTGCTAACTGCTACCAAAAGTGAGGGTTACTCGCCCTTGTGCAGTAGCCAAGGCTTAGAGATGTGTGTCCCCATGCTGTGCCACTCAAGGTGTGTCAGTGCACCCCACATCCTCAACTGGAGAGTTCTCAGCAGAGCCCGTGTGGGTCGCACGGGCACTGCAGAGGGATTGTAGTAGCTTTGGAACCATTTACTGTGCATGGAACCCCCTCTCTCCCAGTTCCTTTTCTACCATGGAGCATGTAATTAAGGATAAGATACTCTGAAGCAGAGTGGTGGAGGGTGGGTAGTTGAGCAGCACGGGGATGCACATATTGAAGAACCCTGGCCACTGCACAAAGCTGAATAACCTTCACTACTTCTTCAAGTAGTGTCCCCATGTGCTCCACTCAAGGTGATTACCAAGCTGCTCCCCTAGTTAGCAGGGGGAACTTCGGAGTTTTTATTGTCTATTGATCTTAGCACTGCAAAGCTGATCAAGGTGTCTGAATTGGTCTCTTGTTCAATGGCATAACTTTTTATAAGTGTTTGCTAAAGCCCATGGAGTGGCTTTAAGAATGTCTGCTAGCTGTATTTTGTGTAGAAAGGCTGTCGATGTGGCCCTGGACGTGGTGGAATGTGTCCTAATGGTTTTAGGTGGTTCCATTCCAGATTGTACATACGGAGTGTGGATATACGTGAAGATCCATTTGGGTAGTCTTCATATAGAGACTGGGTTACCTTTTGATCGTTCAATAATGGAAACAAAACATTTAGGAGTTTTCCTGAATGACTTGGTTCTATCTAGGTAAAATGCAAAAGCGCATCTCACATCAAGTGTGTGTTGGAATGTGGCTTTGGGAAAAAAGTGTGTAGATGTATTGTCTGATAATATGGAAAGGTGAGATTATCTTGGGGAGAAAATTGGGATGTGGCTGCAGAGAGACTTTATCCTTTTAGAAGGCTGTGTATGGCAGGTTTGCCACAAGCGCCGCAAGCTCACTGTCACATCTTGCTGCTGTTATTGCGACCAGTAAAGCAACTTTCGTGGACATATGTAGCAGAGAACTTGTTGCCAGGGGTTAAAATAGTGGGGTTTTTTTTTTTTTATTGCTTTCAGAACCAGAGTGAGGTCCCATTGTGCCACTGGAGGTCGTACATCTGGATACATGTTCTGGATGCGAGTCATAAATCTTTTAATGACTGGGTGAGCAAATAAAGATAAGGTTTGTACAGATTCCTTAGAAGTAGATATTGCAGCTAGATGTACTCTGATCGTGTTGATGGATAAATGTGTTTCCTTTAACTGAAGTAGGTAATCAAGAACGATTGGGATAGAGGCTGTGAAAGGATATATGTCTCGTTTGCACCAGACAGAGAATCTATGCCACTTCTGCAGGTAGCTATTCCTCATTGCAGGCTTTCTGCTGTTCAAAATGATATGTCTAACTGGATCGGATCACTGTAATTCTATGCTGTTGAACCATGGAGGAGCCATGCAGTGAGATGTCGTCTGTCTCACCGAGCATATAAAGTCTGCCCTTTGCTGTGACAGGAGGTTCAAGATCATTGGAAGAATGATGGCTAATCTGTGGACATCCTCAGAAGGTAAATGAGCCAAGTCTGTCTCAGCCATGCCGGAGCTATCATTATCAATTTGACTTTGTCTTGTCTTGTTCTGTTTTGTGAACTGTTTCAGGAATCATGGGTATTGGAGTGACAGCATACAGAAGGGTCCATTCCCATTTGAGGAGGAAGGCGTCTCCCATTGAATCCTCTCCAATTCCTGCCCCTGAGCAGAACCTTTCAGATTTTTTATTTGCAGGTATGGCGAAGAAGTCCGTCATGAGATAACCCCAATGTCTGAATATTTGATGAATTATTTCATCATTGATTTCCCATTCGTGAGCTTTTCCAAAGATCCTGCTCAAAGTGTCTGCTATGGTATTATTCTTGCCAGGTAGGTATACAGCTGATAAGCGTATAATGTGAGAAATACACCAATTCCAAAGTTTTATACCTTCCATGCATAGAGAATTGGAGTGTGCCATGCTATGTTGTCTGTTCGTACTTCCACACTCTTTCCTGTTATCATTGGTAGGAACTGACGGCATGCATTTCAAAACACCTGTAATTCTAGTAGATTTATGTGTAGAAATCTCTCTTGGATTGACCACTTGCATTGAGTTATGGATTCTTGGAAGTGACTTCCCAACCTATTGTTGAAGCATCCATGGTCATCAGGAGAGATGGGTTCTGAGGGGTGAAGAGGACACCCTGCAAGAAGTTCTCTTGATGTGTCCATCAAGTCAATGTCGCTTTTATGGGTTTTGGGATGGACAGAACACGAACTGGATGTTTGTGCAGTCTGTCATTTCTCAAGGACCACATTTGTACCGGTCCCATATATAGTCTTGCACACTGAACCAGATACATTGTTGCTGCTATGTGTCCCAACAGCTGCACACGTGTGAGCCATTATGGTCAAGGAAATCTCTGTGGTGTACGCCAGAGCTCTTATGGATTCGAATCTTTCCTGTGGGAGGTTTGTTTTGCCCATAGAGAGATCTGTATTTGAGTGCCTGTGAAGTAAATCTCCTGTGAAGGGGATAGGAAAGATATTTTGTAATTTATTGTGAAGTTGAGCAAATGAAAAAGCTTTTCTGTTATATTTATTGCTTGTTGAGCCACCTGGCATGAGTGTGCCTTTATTAAACAACCATTCAGATATGGGAAGGTTGTGATTCCTGCTTTTCAAAGATGTGTGGCAACTGTGGCCGTCAACTCTGAGAATACCCTCGGAGCCATGCATATGCCAAAGGGCAATACCGTGTATTGGTCATGTTTGTCCTGGAATACAAATTGTAGGAACCTCCCGAATGCAGGATGAATTGTAATGTGAAAATATGCATCCTTGAGATCGAGGAAAGCTAACCAGTCCTCTTGGTCTAAAGCAGTAAGTATGGTGGAGAGTGTTACCATCTTGAGTCGTTGCCTTTCAATGAACTTGTCCAACTTTCTGAGATCTAGGATGGATCTCCATCCCCCTTTTTTCTTCTAGGTAAGAAAATACTGGGAACAGAATTCCTTTCCAGTGTATTCCTTTGGGACTTCCTCTATTGCTCCAAGCTGTAGGAGGTTGTTTATCTTCTCCTGTAGGAGGTGTACATCAGAAGAGTCCCTGAAAAGGGATGGGGAAAGGGGGTGGGGAATTGGTTTCGATATGAAAGGGATTAAATATCCATTGCTGATAATTTCTATTACCCACTTGTTCAATGTGATATTTTTCCATCGGTGGAGAAAATGAAACTGTTTGTTGTCAAATAATCAGGATTTTATTTTGGTAAGATCCTGTGTTGATATGAGGTAGTCTGACAAATCTTCGACCAACTCCTCAAAACTGTTGTTTAGGAGGAGCTGATTGACAGCTTGAGGATGTGTCCAATTTCCCCACTCCATCCAGGGTATACTGTATGGTAGAGCTGCATACCATGAGGAGGTTGGGGGGCCATTCATATCCTGGATTAGGAGGTTGAGAGAATATCTGTGGACATTCTTTTGCAGGTGTTTGTGGAGATGAAGATTTAGTATTTTCAGTATTACGGTCTTCCTCTGAAGAGGATGCTGAACTGCATTGTCCAAGCAAGGAGTCAATGCCATATAGTGGTAAAACAGGGGAAGAAGTGAATGATTCTTTTTTCTGTTCGCAGCAAAGTGTTTTTCTTTTATGCTTTCTGGGAACTGTCTGTCCTATTTCTGCTCCCTCTAGTGCGTTGTACGGGATTGTGTCACATGGAATTCATGCGGCACTGAAGAGTGTTGATGGTGCTAGTTGCACTGCCGTAATTGGAGTCATTATAGTCGGAGCCAGCAATGCGAGTACAGGAGTCAGTGTCAGCAGTGCTACTGTAACAGCATTCAGCGCTAGGGGCAAGGCCAGTGCTGATATTGCAGGTCTTGTGGCCATTATGGCTGTTGACCATGCCATGGCCATTTCAGCTGACAGTGCTGGAATCAGCTGCAGCTGTTTGTTCTTGCCTTTGTGGCCATGCTCCATATCAGAGCTTGGATGGCAGACTCCCATGTCCTTGGGGTATATGTACCAGAGTATCCTATAGCCTCTTTGGTACCAGCTCCTTTCTGATCAACCTTTCTTTTAGTCATTGCAGCTGATGAGGCAGATAAGTGTTTCTTTTGTGGTTTCTCTGTTGTATGCAGAGACTGACCAGGGTCTGAGGCAGGTCATAGTGATCCTTCCATAAGGATCAGTTTCAGCCTCATATCTGTGTCCCACCTGGTTCTTGATTTTAAATTTTTACAGTGTGGGCACTTACGTAGGAGATGTCCCTCACCCAGATACCCAATGCATTGCTCATGCCTGTTTGAGGCAGGCATAGTGTCTTTACAGGAGATGCAGCATTTAAAGCCCAGTGAAGCAGGCATATCGAGGCTTCTGACGTAAAGGTGAGGAAAAAAAGATTTTTTTTTTTTTTAGGTAGACGGGTAGATAACCAGTAATAGAGAATTTAACTAACAACTGGGAAGCTAACTAAAAGTAATACAAGGGCAAAATGTGAGTGGGTTGCTCAGAGCTGCCGAGGACTCCATCTCGGATTGGAGGAGGTTGAAAAAGAAGCGGACAGTGGTGACGGTGGTGGTGGGGTTTGCATGCACAGTAAATGGTGCCACAGCTGCCGTGAGCTCCCTGCAGCGCACGTGACCCATACAGGCTCTGCTGAGAAGTCTCCGATTAAGGATGCGCTGATGCAGCTTGAGCAAAGCACATGGGGATACTACTCAAAGAAGAATGTACCATTAGGAAGCTAATCGACAAACTGGATATTCTAAGTGACAAAATAACTCTAGTACAAGAATACCTGATACCCCTACAACTAGGTAATACTGCTGGCACTGAAGGAAGAATCATTTCCCTTTATTAGAACAGCATTTTCACTTAGCAGGTCTCCTACTGTTTGAGAGGATGGCTTGAACTCCCTTAGCGAAGGCTCACTCTGTGCTCATCATCCATCCAAAAGCCATGCTGTCACATGCAGGGATACTGGTGTGATGCTGGCAAACCATGCACTAGCTCATACCAAGGTTCCCATGCTTGGACTGAATACTGACAAATACATCAGTGAAATCAGTCTGGCTCACCTGTGTGCTGGGTATTATTAAAACAGGTATTAGAATTCTAAGACTGTATTTACTGAATGCTTGTGTGTTGTTACATGCATTAATCTCATTTATAACATCTGTATTTCATATTTAAGGTAATACTTGAGCATCTGAACTTTAAGCTTTTATAACTGTTTAAACTACCAAACAGAGAGACATGAACAACCATGAAAGGCTACTGTCCAACAAAAGGTGTTATGCCCTGTCTGATAAGGAAGAGCCATTGACACCAAACCAACTAGAGTAGAACAGTAAAGAGAACGAGACTTATTTTGTCGTGTTTGTATCAACCCCATGAAGAAGCATTGTGCAAGCATCAGCTGAGTTTGAAGCTCAATGCAGAAATGACAAAAGGAAAAAAAAGTCTCTAACAAGGAAGAAGTGTACCTTGGATTCCAGGGACAAGGTTTCTAGGTATAAGGGGATCTTCTACAGCTTAGATTGGATTAGCCCTAAAGAACATATATAGTTTGCTTATTATAGAAGTTTCTATTACTTTCTGAAACTTTACAATTGTGACTCATTTTCTAGATATTTAGCTGCTTTAACCTTGCAAATAACTCATTTCCTTTTCCTATACAATGAATCTTTATACAGTTTACTGTAGACTTGGCTACAAACTCATAGAATAAGATCAGAAAGGAGCAGTATGATCATATAGACCAGCTGTTTTCTAACTTAAGGTCAGGACCCAGTACTGGGTTGCAGGCCTTCAGGCATTGGGTCACAGCACCCTCTGCTGCCACTACCAAAAGACTACAATACATTGCTCAACGTAGTAACTGTTGGGTCACAGGCCTAAATTATTTTTTTCCAACTGAATCCTGAGAAAAAAAGTTTGAAAACCAATGATGTAGTCTAACCTCCTGCACAATGCAGGCTTCAAGACCTCACCCACCCACTCCAGCAATCAGCCTCTAAGCTATGATTGAGTTGTCTTTAGGGCGAGAACTAAAGTATAATTAAAATGTATTAAGCATCTTTAGGACCAGAAGTAACTTATATATTGCCATAATCCTTGGTGTGAGGGTATTCATAAGGTAGGATTACCCACATGGAAAGAGAGATAGAAGACCCAAACAGGGCAGTATTAGTGCAGGAATTACAGGGGCTGGAACCAAGGGCCTCAGGCTGGGGGAGAGGGGCAAGGGGGCGGAAGGCACACACAAGTCCCTCCCTGCTCTGCTGTTCCCTCTGGGAGACACTACTTAGAGGTAATGTAGGAGAGATCCCCTGCTGCAGGTAGCATAGCCTCCTGGCCAACCCCCTCAGCTTCAGGAGGAGAGGATTGCCTCCAGGCTACTCCCAGCTGAACTGACTCCAATTTCCCTGCCCCAGGAAGCTACTGACTACCTCATTTGCAGAACAGGGGATGCAGCCTGCTCTGGCTTAACTCTTGGGAGCCAGAGGCACAAGGGGGCTGGAGAGGGGCAGTGGAGACTGAAGCAGTGGGGGGGGGGGGGAAGGGATATGAAGGACCAGAGGAGGTGAAGTGGGATGAAGGGGACATGACAGGACAGGAGGCAGAGGGTGCCTGGGGGTGGGGGTGGGGAGATGAGGCAATGCAGAGGAATCAGGGAAGAAGGTTATGGGGCTGGGGAAAGGAGACTAGAACAGGAGCAGATATGAGTGAGGGGGGCACTATGAGGGAAGGGGAGTGACGTGTGGATGGGAGGGGAGTCTGGAGAGAGAATGTGAGAGCAGGAGCCCATCTGCCCAGGCTCTCACAGCTCATAGACAACCAGGATGTCCTCCAACCCTGTCTTGGGCATAGAAAGGGAACCATGAAGAGCCTGTCATGGCTGCCCCACCAACCTCACAGCAGTAAGAGAGTGGGACATGGACCCATAGACTCCCCCCAACCCTACAGGGTGCTGCCACTGCCAGGGGTGTGGAGTGGAAGGAGAGAGGGACATGGGCCCACAGCCCTCTCCCACAGTGTGCTGCCCTCGAGGGGGGGGGGGGGGGAGAATGCACCAATGCAATGCAGGTATGGTCCTCTGGGTGCCAGAGACCCCACTCTTCTGGCTCTAGGCTGACCCCACAAAATGTTATAGCCTTAGACCCACAAGGGTGTTAATCTGGCCCTATACCCAAAAGGACCATCTGTGACTCCAGATTAAGGCTGGTATAGTCTTTGAAGAGTTTACACTGTATAATTAGCATGTGAAATCAAGTACAGACCTCACAGTCAATTTGGAGGTCGTGATCTGCTTCTCAACAGTCTGTCCTGAAACTTGTACTCATGCTCTTGAGCCACTGCAGGACAGCATAATGACTAGACTGATGTGGTTCACCCTATCCTTGTTATGGGACAAGAGTCTCTAGAACAGCTGAAGCCAGATGTTTGGGCAAGAGGCTAGTTGTGATATTGTGGTGAACTGGAACTTCCTTGCCTACCCAGGTACTATGACAATCGCTGTTATTTTGTTGAGTTTGTTCTTCCTACGTATTCAAGAAAGCAGTGGGAGTGCAAGGAGGATACAGAGAGATTCTGATCACTGTGTCAAGGTGATATCTACTTCAAAAGTTGAGGTTTTAGGCTGTCTGGGAACAGTCAGTCAAATGCTTTTTGTCACGCTTAGTTGTAAAGAGGTCCCAAGACAGGATTCCCCATTCTCAGAAGACGTACTAAGCTACTGTTGGATGAAGTTCCCATAGTCTGTGTAGAAACACTTACTGAAACTGACAGGTGTGAATGGCTGAGGTGATCCAATGCACCAGGTTAGAGAGTAGGATCCCCCTTCTGCAGAGTGGTGGTTGGGAAATCTTGCCCCTGCCTCTTTGTTTATACAACAGATGGTAGTCTTAATCTCTGACCTGACCAGACCACCTATAGATCAAATGATGGACAGGAATGTCCTGCATTCTTTGAGAACTACTCAAAGCTTGGAGTAAGTTGATGTGTATCTGGATTCCTGCAAGAACCAGGAGCCTCGGACTGTCTGGTCTTCAAGAGGTACGCCCCAATCCCAACAGGGATGCACCTGAGGTAAGTGTCTTTGAGGACAAACAAAACGAACCCTCATGCACGCCATGTCTTTGTTTTTCCACCAGCCCAATGATTTCAGCACATCCCAGGAACAAGAGACTTTGTCCAAGGAATCCCTGTTCAGGGCATAAACTGTCCATAACCATACCTGAAAACCTTGTATATGCATCTGTACAAACAAGATGAATGTTGTCATGTGGTCTAATAGAACCTGGCAGGACTGGACTAGAGTATTAGGGCTGAGATGGAAGCTAGTTGATGAGTTAACTAATGTCTAGGAATCAGTCCTGAATAACTCACTGGGAAAGTTCATGTCCACCCCTATAAACTGTCTAAACACCCGTGTCTAAATTGACTTGAAACCCTAGGAATGGAAGAGTGGAATAAAAGTAGTGGTTACAGAGTTATAGAAACTGGAAGGGACCATGAGAAGTCATCGAATCCATTCCCCTGCACCCATGACAGGAACAAGTACCAGCTTAAACCATCCCTGGCAGGTGTTTGTCTAACCTGCTCCTAAACACTTCCAATGATGGAAATTCCACAACCTGCCTAGGCAACTTATTCCAGTGGTTAATCACCCTGACAGTTAGGAATTTTTGTGTAACATTCAATCTAAACCTCCCTTGCTTCAATGTAATCCCATTGCTTCTTGTCCGATCATCGGTAGTTAACGGAGAATAATTTTTCTCCCTTCTCCTCATAACAACCTTTTAAGTACCTGAAAACTGTTATATCCCCTCTGAGTCTCCTCTTTTCCAAACTAAACAAACTTGAGTCTTTCAATCTTCCCTCATAAGTCAAGTGTTCTAGACCTTTAATCATGCTTGGTGCTCGTCTCTGGGCTTTCTCCCATTTGTCCACATCTTTCCTGAAATGAGGAGCCCAGCACTGGAAAATGTTGGTTAATGCTTATATCTCCTGGCTTGTCTGACCCATAAGCAGTCTACCATCTAGGTTAGGAAATAACAGGTCCCTTTTGACTGCTGAGATATGTGGCCACCAAGGGCTTTCATAGATATACTTGAGGCTGTGGAGAGATCAAAACGGAGTTCCTATGCTTCCAGCCCATTGTGAAGTGCAAGAACCTTTGGTGAGTGGTAAATGTTGAAGTGCAAATATGCATCCTTCAAATCGAGGGTCACAAACCTGTCACCTAAGGTGAGGTAGTGTATTGTAGGGCAGTGGTTTTTAAACCATGGGTTGGGACTCAGTATTGGGTCACAGAAACTCAGGTACTGGGTCATGCACCCCTGCGGTTGCCACCAAAAGAATGAACTCTATTGCTCAAAGATGTAATCATCAGGTCATGGGCATAAATGATTTTTTTTCAACTAGGTCCCAAGGAAAAAAAATTTCAAAACCACTATTGTAGGGTATGTCCACCCTAGCAAATTAGTTCAAATTAAGGAGACTTAATTCAAACTAATTTGAGCTCTGTCTATACTAGGCTTTGCATAGTTCAAACTAAAAAATCTGAAAGGTGGCTGAGACTGAGAAGTAGAGAATGGTGGCACCAGCTGTTTACCCCAGTGGGTCCTCTGCCACTTCTTAGGAAGTTCATATGTCCTCCGCTGGAGAAAAGATGGAGAAGGTGGACAACAATGAGGCAGAGGAGACATAAAATAATTCCTGTGTGGTGCCAGAGTTTAAATATCAGAAAAGTAGAGGGTTGTTCAGAAGTCTAAGAATATGCAGTAACTCATCAGTCTTCTCACTAAATAAGTTGGTAGCCTCAATAAAAGATCTCTGAGAAAACCAGAAGTCTATAGTGATGAACCTCTTTTCACAACTATTTGAGATTGCCATGGGTCATGCTGCTGTATCAGCTACACCAAGCGACGGCCCGAATGAAGTTTGCACAGCTAGTTTTATTTCACCCAAGATGGCCTGGAACTGGTTCTGCATTCTTGAGGAAGCTTGTTCCTAAATTCCAATAGGTTATCATAATTTTAAAAGTCTTATTTGGACATTAAAGCATTGTGGTTACACTATCCAGTTTGCAAAACTAGTCAGAGAGAACAATTTCCTTCCTTAAAAGATTAGTCACCTGGGATATCTATCCTCTGGGATAGACATGAGCTGAAGTAATCAACTTTGCTCTGTAACTACCTGTACTACCACAAATTGAGGTTAGAGTGGGAAAACAAGAATGCTCCAGGGGTAACAAAATAATCATAAAAACACAGGACTGGAAGGAATGTCAGTAGGTTATCTAGTTCAGCCTCCTGCACTTAGGTCAGGACCACAAAAGAACTAGACCACTCCTCAGATGTGTTTTTATGACCTGTTCATTAAAACCTCCAATGATGAAGATTCCACAACCTCTCGAGGTTCCAAGGGAGTAGCTGTGTTAGTCTAGTTCAGTAGAACGAAAGTTCCAGTGCTTAACCTGGACAATTAGGAATTTTTTCTTAATGTCAAACCTAAACCTCCCCTGCTGCAATTTAAGTCCAAAGCTTTCCGCTCTGTTCTAAAGGGTTAAGGGGAATTTTTTACTCTCCTCCTTTTAACAATCTTTTATGACTTAACAATTGTTATATCCCACCTCACCTGTCTTTTCGCCAGACGTACCAAACCCAATTTTTTCAATCTTTTGTCATATTTTCCAAAACTTTAAAGCAATAATTCTCCAGTTTATCCACATCTTTACTGAAATGTGGCATACCGAACTGGATACAATACTCCAACTGAGACTTCAGCAGCACAGAATCATAGACTCATAGAAACTGGAAGGGACCATGAAAGATCATCAAGTCCAGTCCCCTGCACTCATGGCAGGACCAAGTACCCCAATAAACCGTCCCTGACAGGTGCTTGTCTAACTGGCTCTTAAACACTTCCAGTGATGGAGATTCCACAACCCGTCAAGGCAAATTATTCCAGTGGTTAAAGCACCTTGATAGTTAAGAAACGTTTCCCAATATCCAACTTAAATCTCCCTTGTTGTAATTTAAGTTCATTGCTTCTTGTCCTATCATTGGCAATTAAGGAGAACAGTTTTTCTCCCTCCTCCTCATGATAACCTCCGAGATACTTGAAAACTGTTATGTCCCCTCTTGGTCTCTTCTTTTCCAGACTATGCAAACCCAGCTCTTTCAATCTTTCCTCATACATCAAGTGTTCCAGACCTCTAATCATTCAAGTTGATCTTCTCTGGACTTTCTCCAATTTGTCCACATCTTTCCTGAAATGAGGTGCCCAGAACCAGAAACAATATTCCAGTTGAGGCTTAATCAGCATGGAGTACAGCAGAAGAATTACCTCTCATGTCTTACTTGCAATACTCCTATTAATAGATCCCAGAATGGTGTTTGCTTTTTTGTTTTTGCAGCAGTGTTACACTGTTGACTCATATTTAGCTTGCGGTCCACTATGACACCTCAATCCCTTTCCGCAGTACTCCTTCCTTGGCAATCATTGCCCATTTTGTATATGTGCAATGGATTGTTCTTTTCTAAGTGGAGTACTTTACATGTGTCTTTATTGATTTCATTCTGTTTATCTCAGACCATTTCACCCGTTTGTCCAAATCATTTTGAATTGTGATCCTATCCTCCAAAGTACTTGCAACCCCCCCCCCCCCGCCAGCTTTGTATCATTTGCAAAATGTATAAGTGTACTTTCTATGCCATTATCAAAATTACTGATGAAGATATTGAACAAAACAGAACCCAGGACTGAGCTTTGTGGGACCCCACTCAATATGCCCTTCCAGCTTGACTGTGAACCACTGATAGCTAATCTCTGGAACTGATTTTCCAACCCATTATGCACCCACCTTGTTTATGAGAATGTCATACGAGATAGTACCAATAGCTTTACTGAAGTCAATATATACTAAATCTACCATTTCCTTCCCATCCACACGGCTTGTTACCCATCAAAGAAAGCCATTGGGCCGGTGTGACATGATTTGTTGTTAGCAAATCCATGTTGACTGTCACTTATCACCTGATCTTCCAGAAGTCTGCAAGCTTACTGCTTATCTATTTGCTCCCTTAACTTCCTGGGCACTGAGATTAACCTGATTAGTCTAAAATTCCCTTGGTCACCCTTATTTCCCTATTTACAGAATGTCACTGTATTTGCTCTTTTCCAGTCTAGTGGACTCTCTCCTTTCTTCCATGAGTTTTCGAAGAAAATCACTAACAGTTCAGCTATCTCCTCAGTCAGCTCCTTGGGGCTTCTAGGATGTGTTTCATCATCAGGCCTTGCCAACTCAAAGATATCTAACGGGCCTAAGTTCCAAAGGGGTAGCTGTGTTAGTCTCATTCAGCAAAACAAATGAGAGACCAGTGCCACTTTTAAAGACTAACAAATTTATTTATGGCATGAGCTTTCATGGGAGAAAATCCTACTTCGTCAGACACTTTGAAAATGGGGGAACTTACAGAACTTATTGTTCCCCAGTTTTTGAAATTTTAATAACTGCTCTGATTGCTGTTACAGTGTTATCTGATCCTATGACTTACACTTCCCTGCATTTATTTTGCTCCCATTCTGTAAATTCTCCCATTTTCAAAGCATCTGAGGAAGTGGGATTTTCTCCCACACAAGCTCATGCGATAAATAAATTTGTTACTCTTTAAAGGTGCCACAGGACTCCTTTTAGCCTCAGATCCTATCCCATTTTCACTAGTATTAACTTTGTTAGATGTCCACTCACTACTAAACTTTTTGGTGAAAAACAGACTCAAATGAAATTTAGTACTTCTGCCATTTCCACGTTTTCTGTTATTGTCCCTCCTCTTTACCTCACTGAGTGGTGGGCCTACCCTGTTCTTGATGTTCCTATTGCTTCTAAGTGTTATTTGTAGAACAGTTTCATTACCCTTTATGCCTCTAGCTAGTTTAATCAATATTTCTCAGCCCCCTTTTTGGGCACAGCACATACTTCAGAGGGACGGCAGACTATTCATCAGGGTCCCATGATGGCTTCAGTACTTGGGAGTGCTCGTTTAGAGGAACCCATAGCCTGAAAATATGTCTTAAAGCTTGTGAGCTGAATCCTGAACCTGTTCCAGAGGACTTTCGAGAGTTTCTGAAATTCTTTTGAGAAAGTACTGGCACTACTAAAAATTCTCTGAAGATGAGGGATAGGCTGGTGATACTGTCTCATCTGGAGAGGATTAATAGAGTTCCACAAGTACTGTTGTCACTCCATCAACTGCTCCCATAGAGCCTGTGTTTCTATGCTTGATGATGACGACAATTCCTGGGTGCAGGATCCTCATCTTTGGAGACCTGGAAGTTTGGATTCCAGGGGCTCCAACAGAGTTGAAGGGATAGATTATATGGGAACACAGGCAGTCCCCATGGTGGACCTTTGGTCCCTGGGCCAGAACTGCTGTTGATAAAGACAGGGAGGTAGAGTGGATCTGTTAGCCCTTCCTGGACTGTTGGCTCTCCATTAGCTAGCTGGAGGTACCACTGCTACCAGATCACATTTGTCCAATGAAGACACTGCCTCAGGTTTCATTGCTGGGGCTAGGGGACCATGGGATTTGATTCCATCACATCAGGAGCACGAACAATGGGTGGGAGAGATTGAGGCTGAAGCTCCAGTTCCTGGCTAAGCCTTGGTACCATCAAATGGTGAACTGATGGAACGGAGACAACTTTTACTTCATGAAAACTTGGAATTCTAGGTCCTTACAGATAAATCAAGTCTTCCAGGAGAGCCTAACAAGGACTGATTGAGGTGATCCTGGCCTTTGTCAGGACCATCAACACTGTGTTAGAGATAGAAGCTCTGTGCATGGATAGTACTGTTGGAGAAGGGTGCACAGATCCTCCTATCCATATGAGGCACAGTAGTTACTGACAGTGTGTTCATGTGCAGGTTTGGACCTGTGAGCTCCTGGCATCATCAAAGTCATCTTTGTTCTACAAGCTTCAGGCACATTTGTTCTGAGAAGCAGATCTTTAGCAACACCAGGGCAAGGGGTAAATCAGACATCTTTTGCAGGAATTATGCAAGGACCTATCCTTTTTGTGGGAAAGTTTACCCTTGTCTGTCTCATATGACTGCTTCATAGAGTTCTTGTGTCTGGGGCTGGACTCTAAACTGCCAGTATTGGACACCAACAATGTGCTTTGTGGTGGTTCTGAATGAATAAAAACTGAGTGGGAAGGTCCCAAATCCTAAAAAGGCCTCATGGAAAGCTACACAAAGTGCCTGTGGAGCCTGAAATCAAAGGCTTGCCTGATATATGGAGAAAAGGCATAGCACATACTACATTCTGAGGGGGATATGTGATTCCCAGAGGTAATACAATTTAATGATGTTCACTAGGGAAAACTAGGGGCATGGCAGGCAAACCTTGGAATCTTAGGCACAACTAATGCAGTAAAGAAAAAGGAAGAACTAGGGAAGGAAGACCCATTCCTATGTCTAATTACCTTGCACTAATCTACACTAAGAATATTTTTATAGCATATACCAGACATGGCCAAACTGCGGCTCAGGAGCCACACATGGCTCTTAAATGAAAAAGTGTGGCTCTCAGAAGAACATCAGCAAATCAAGTTAGTATATGGCTATGTGCCAGAAAAAGAAACCAAGGCAGTCAATCCACACCAGCAGCACAAAGAGGCACAGCTGTATAAGAGCAGAGACAGCTACTGAAGAATTTCTGGTCCTGGATGTACAAAGCATGCACACAACCACAGTGAATATCTACAAGGATCAGCAGTCGAAGAAGAATCGAGAAATTCCTATTGTGTAGGGGAAGCAACGCTGTCAAGCAGCTAAGGTCCGAACTTTAAGCACACAACTTAGTGCAATACTCTAAAAATTCTTATTATGAATGAGAGCTCTCCTGTTAGGCATTAACATCCTAGAGAGAGACGAGCAAAGAGCACCTAGAAGATTTTTAGACCCGTTAGAACGGGTCAGTTAACCATAAATATTTTCATTAACATCTTGGTAGAGGCAAAGATGAGTAGATTGGGTCTGGTCTGGTAAATTTTCAAGCACATTTTGCAAGTTTACCATAGCCTTCAATGGCATTGAAGTTAAACTAAAATCTAAAGAATAAAAGGATGCTAGTTCACCATCTCTTTTCCAAGACTCATTAGAATTTTTTGTCATCAGTGCAGGTTCAGAAATTTATGAAAACTTGAAAAAGATACTGCAGGTTTATAAATGATTTTTTGGATTTATAAAGGCCAAATCCTGCTCCCAAGTCTGATGTAAATGGTGTTTTTTTTCTTGACTTTAATGACATGATCAAACCTTAAATTACAGTGCAATTTGACAGGCAGTAGACAGACAGACAGACAAGTGAAAGAGCAGAACTGTGTGTTGGCCTGAATGTGTTTCATTTCTAGTTTTCAAAAAGGAAAGGGGGGATGTACTCTTACTCTGTATTCAACTGGTGATCTTCAACGCAAAACGATAATTGTGGAGTTTATGTCTTTTGTGCATCAGACTGTTCCCTCCAAGCCTCAAACAAGAATGTCACTGATAGAGGAAGATCTGCCATTACCGTGATAGGTTTCTGCTTTTGGTGGCAGTAGTCTTCAGTGCAATTTCTTGCTGGAATAGATTCTTCGCAAATAAGAATAACTGTTTGTTGATATTTAGTTATTTCAGGACTTTGGTACGATCAGACACATAGTTCAATGTGATTCAATTAAGTTAGTACATATATTATATATAAAATATGAACATTAGTAGCTAGAGGTCGAATGACATACTTATGCTGTTTCACAACAGTTACATATACTAGCACACATTTTTCTTCTGTAACAAAAAGATACAAAAAGAGTTAATGAGCTTCAAAATTACAGATCTCAGTGCAACTTTAACTCAGCTATTTTGCCAATGTAGCATGTTTTAAAGACACATTTAACAGCATGTTAAGTAGCTATATTAAATTTATATGCGAAGGGACAGGCGTGAACTCTGCTAAAGAAACCTTACTTTTTAAGTTTCATTACTTTTGTTAATTTCAATTCTTAATCTTCATGTTACACAGCACAAGCCTTGTGGGACTTGAACCCAGGTTACAGGTTCCCAGGCAACCACAATTCACACACAGTTAGCCAACAGCAGCTGAAAGTGGAAATTACTTGTTGTAACTGGAAGTTCCTTGATATGTGTGGTCTCTAGCCGTATTCCACAAGTGGGTACACATGAACACCATATGCTCAAGTCCAAAAATTCTTCAAAGCAGCATCCAACGGTAGGCACATGCATAATACCTCTCCTTGTGCTCCTAATCAAGGACATATTTGCCCTGCAGCCTCTTATCAACTCTCCAGTTCCTCCTCTTTCCACAAATCCAACAAGCTGGAGAGCACTAGTGGAACAAAGATAGGAGTCAGCTATCATAAAGAACTGTGACACACAGAGGGAGGAATGTTTGCCATCTTGTAGCACTTGGATGCTTAGAAATCCTCTGGGAGAATATGGCTTGCTCACATGATCTCTCTGCTATTGTGATAAAGAGTCTCAGGTGATTTCCTAACAATGCTGGTTCTTCACAAGTAGAATGCCAGCCCGTGTTGGACATTATGAAAATGCAGTCTCCTGTCTTCAGAAGAACCACAGGGTTTGGGGGAAAAAATACAGGATCTGCCATAATGGCACTGAGCTCACTGAGTTTCAGCTACCACAAATGCCACCTTCATGCCTATGTAAGCCATGGCACAAGTCATCATGGGAGCTGCAACCCATGACTTCCCTGGAGCAGTACAGGGGGAGTTTTCTATTCATTTGGAGCACAAAGAGGTCCCATAGCTGCATACCCCACTCTATAAATATTACGCGTAGGACTGCATCATGAACTTCCCACTTGTAATCTGTCAAGAAGCTTCTGCTCCATTTGTTTGCCAGGGTGTCATGAATACTAGGAATGCATGCTACTGGTGAATCTTAGGAAGTGCCTGTGAGTGAGATGTATGATGATACGAAGTACGATCCCATAGACTGAGGGTCAAAAACCAGACCCCTGTTCCAATGTTGATATAATCATGGAGAGGCTGACCATCTTGAATTGTTGCAATATAAGAAGCTTGTTTAGGTTAAAAAGGCCCAAAATGATGCCAGCGGTTGGATTTCTTCCAAACCAGGAAGTTGTGGGAGTAGAATCTTCCTCCTCTGTGTTGTACAGGGACCAGCTCTCTTGCTCCCAGTTGCAGAAGATGGATTACTTCTTCCTGAGGATGGGCTCATGAGAGGGGTCCCTGAAGAGGGACAGTGAGAGGGTGGTGAAAGGATGGCATAGTTAGGAAAGAAATGTAATATCCTTTCTTAATTTTTTCCTAGGACCCATTTGTCTGAAGTGATAAACACACAAGATGGTAGGAGTGGAGTTAAGCAGTTGCCAAATTGGTGGTCTGTTTGCAATATCATAGATGGTGGGGACATGTGGAACAGAGGGATGTTCTTGGGCCCACGATTACACCTTCAAAATTGTTGTTTGCTGGAAGGATCACAAGATGTTGCCACTTGTGCAGCAGGCTGTCTCCAATTACTGGGAGCGCACTGACTGCAGCATTGGTTGTCATACTGTTGCTGCAGATAATAAGGTTGAGACTGGGACGCTAGAGGAAGTTGGTATTTTCCTGATCTCCTTTTTGACAGAAGAGCGTTTATACCCAGAGATCTGAATGTAGCTTGGGAATCACTTAGTGAGTGTAGTGTAGCTCCAAGAACAATTTTTTTTCCAACAGCTGGTCTTAAACCTGTTTGTAGCTCTTTGGAGAGTCCCGAGAGCTGTAAACAGGAGGCTAGCAACATTAGTACCATGGTTGCAATGGACTGGACTGGTGTATCAGCTGAGTGCAAAGAGGACTTTACCAGCTCCTCCTTCCCAACCCTCAGCCTATGCTGATGGCCCCCCCCTCTGACGACACAAAAAATCAGTCACTGCCTGAAAGTCCAGTGACAGCCACAAATGGAGTTACAGGGAGTCCCAGGCATGCCACAGAAAGCAGCTTCCTGCAGCAGCTCCTCTCTGTGACATGACTGCGGACCCATCCTTCCGGCACACTGCCAAAGAAGCCAACTGAATTAAACAAACTACAGGCAGCTTCTTTTGGCAGCATGCCAGGGGACCCTCCTCCCCACACACGCCACCAAAAGGAGCTGCCCAGAGTAGTTTTCAGAGGCAGGAGCAGCAATTTCAGTGGTGTCTTACGCAGTTCCAAATGGGTTCATGAGCCATTCCTGGCACGTATACCAAAGGTTACTGACCCCTGTCTTAAGAGCTCTGCAGGCTATGAAATGACCTTCCAATATTAGGGGGCAAGAATTGCTCCTTGACATAACTTCTCCAATTTGGAGTAGTCAATATAGTTGTATTTGCGAGGAGGACCTTGTAGTTTGAAATTCTAAATGGGAGGCTAGTGGCAGAGTAATATTTTCCTCTGAATAAATCCAACAGTTTCCAATCCCAGTTGGGATAGGCAGATTGGGATCAGCGTTGGCTGTTCTCTTCTTGCACTGCATTAACAGCAAGGGAATTTGGAGCAGGATGTGCAAATATGAACTTAGTGTTCTTTGCTTAGCACATAGTATTTTCTATTCCACTTTTATACATAGGTAGGATAGAGGACAGGGTCTGCCATAAAAGATTGGCTGGTTTGAGTAGTGCACTATTGATGAATAGTGCAAGTTTTGCTGCTAAGGAGGTATGGAGAATGTCTATCAGCTCATACTTCTGTTTTTTAACCTTCTTTAGCTGAATATGCAGAGCATCTGCCACTCTACAAAACAAGCCCTGAAAATGTCTAAAATCATCAACCCACAGTAGAAGACAGTGGCATGATGGCCTCATCAGGCAAGGCTGATAAGGAGGGCAGGCCAGTATCTCTTCTCCATGATCGTCCTAAAGTTCCTTTTTATGCCCCTGCACTGGTCCTTCCTCTTGTGTTTGTGGTGGCTATGTCTTTAAGTCATAAGACTGTTGAGGAAGGAACAGATACTGTATATACCTTGCTGTTGGATTACCAAACTAAGCCCAATACGTGGCCCAAGGGCCCCAGTATGGCATTAGATGGAAGAGGAATGTGCAGCTGCATCCAGGGAAGACCTTTCCAGGACTGAGTACCCTGAACTGTTGTAATGTCAGTTTGCAAGGTGAGCAATATTTTCCCTAGTGTTGATGGGGCAAGAGATTCAGCATATTCCTCATCCTCTGCACCACTCCAGAAGCTGATCCCATCAGAGACAGTGAGGCACAGCTTAACTCAGGTGACTGAAAGACTTCAGGTAAATCTTGTTTAAGGAGTGGAGACTACAAAGTATCAGATACTCTTAGGTCTACTATGTATCTGTACCCCTGTGGTGCATACGACATCAATGGTGTCACTGTTGTACATTGTGCCATGTTGTGGGTTTCAGCACAAAGCCAAAAGGCAAAGGCCAAATGCAATGGCCAAAAGGCAGCACTAGAGATTTTTTCAGAACTGATGGCATAGGAGGGGTGAAGGTCTGTGCTGAGGTACTAGCATCTGTTGGTACTAGTTTCTTAGCAGGTGCCACTGGCTATTTCAGAACCACAAAGGATCTCAGAGCCACAGGTGAGATCAAGGGCTTGCGTCGGCCACCACAAATAGAAGGTGGTGCCAATAGCTAATGATGTGCCCTAAAATGGTCTTTCAACCTTGCATAAGAGGCTGTGGAACTCAGTTTCTTTGCAGTGCCCTGCTCCTTGTCAAACACTGCTGCTGTCACAGATCTAGCTGGGGATAGCATTCTTGGGGTTTGTGCCTCAGGTATTGAAGAGGGGCCCCTCTTTTCTTACCCTCAGCCCAGTAAGAGTATGTTTTTCTCAAGTGTCAAAAGTGAGGATTGGTAGTTGATCCTGACAACTGTGATGATTCTTGATGGAGAAATGTGAGCTGGGTTGGGAGGCAGGATGAAGGGGCTTCTTCATCAAAAGCAGTATAAGTCTCTCGTCCCTTTCCTTCCTTACTCTGGGTTTTTAATCAAGGCAGTGAAAGCACTTCTGAAGGACACGTTCCCAAAACAACAAAAGCATTCTGTGTGGCCATCCATTATGAGGAAGGTGGCCCTACAGGAGACACACTCACTGCTAAAACCCAGGAGAACCAGGTACAAGGGTCAGATAATAGCTTTCTGACCAGGAAGGGAGGGACAAGGGAAAACAAACTTACACTAGTCTGAAGACTCTATATTTGTAGAAAGCAAAATAAAATAGTAGGAAAAAAAATACTAACAGTATTTTTAAGGGGTGGGGGGGCAGACTAAGGAAGTATTTACTATAAAGCTATCTAAAGAGAAGACAAACAAACCACACTCTGCCAAGGGTTCCATTCTAGATTGCACATAGCAGAGAAGGAATTGAGGGCAGTCTGACCACATAGCATTATATGTACACGTCCCATGCAAAAACAACAAGAGTCCTGTGGCACATTAGAAACTAATAGATTTCTTTGGGCATAAGCTTTTGTGGGCTCCAACCCACTCCATCAGATGCATGATGTGGAAACTACAGTTGAGAGGTATATATGCACATCCCAGGATGGAGGAGGTCAAGTAAGTCACTTCAGTTAGGGCAGATGGGGCCCATTCACACCAGCTGTTCAGAGGGAGAGAATGTGTGAACAGCCAAAATCACTTTTTGTAATGTGTTGACCATTCCAAGTCCCTATTCAGACTCAGTCTGATTGTGTCAAGCTTGCAAATAAGCTCCAGCTCTGCAGCGCCATGTTGAAGTCTGTCTTTGAAGTTTTTTTGTTGAAGTATGGCAACTTTCAAGTCTGCTACTGAGTGTCCAGGGAGACTGAAGTTTCATCCTACTTGTCTCCTACTTCCAATGCAAGCACACAAAGGCAGGGCAGAGGCGCATGTGTGGTCTGACGGCCACTGTCACTGAAGTTCTGACTCAAGACACAAAGGTGTTACTGCACCTAAAGCACCCATGGGAACATTGTTCAAAGAATAAGAAGAGGTTACTCACCAGGTGCAGTAACTGGACTTCTTCGAGATACGGTCCCTCGGGGTGCTCCATTCATGGTGTCGTGGCCCATCGTGCCTGGACTCAGAGACTGTTTGCACCTGTAGTGGTAGTGGAGGCCATGCATGCACCCAGCAGCTGGAGACCAGGAGTGCTTCACTAGGTGCATGTGCAGCCATAGCCCTCCATTTCTTCTCCACTGCAAAGCTGTCCTGTTAAATAGAACTTCGAAGTAGTGGGGAGGAGGGTGAGCCATGGAGCATACCCAGGTACCACATCTTGAAGTCCAGTTACTGCACCTGGTGAGTAACCTCTTCTTCTTCAAGCGGCCCCTGTGGGTGCTCCACTCCTGGTGACTCAGTAGCAGCTTCTAAAAGAAGACTGAGGGACTTTCTAAGTCCTATGTCTGATTTATAGAGGCTAAATACCGAAGAACCTAGGAAGGAATCCCTTAAGGAATCTATTGCACAATGTTTAATAAATGTGTCAGGCATAGACCATGTCACAGCCTTCAAATGTCAATAAGGGGAACATCTGCTGTAAACACTACTGACACAGACATCGATCTAGTTGAATGAGCGGTGATGTTTGTAGATGGTTGAAAACTTCTTTGTCAATAACAAAGTTCTATATATGAAGAGATCCACTTAGAAATTGTTTGAGAGAATACCCCTCTTCCTTTAGATCACAATGATAAGGAAATAAATAGTTTGCTAGACTTTCTAAAAGGTTTTGTTCATTCCAGGTAAAAAGCGAGCACATGTCTAACATCAAGAGAGTGAAGAACTCTTTGTGGAAAAAAAAGACTTGCTCAGACCATCCGTGACTGTATTTTGTACACCTGGAAGGTAAATTGCTGAGATTGCATAAGTCATCATATAACACCAACTCCACCACTTGATTGCCTCCAGGCATAAAGAACAGGATCTGGCACCGCCCTGTCAGTTTATATAGAACATGCAAGCAACACTGCCCGTGAAGATTCTTACATATTTGCTTCTTACGTGTGGCATGAAAAACCTACACACATTGCATACTATACAAAGTTTGAGAATGTTTATGTCATGTAATTTTCCTAGTCTGTCCACTGACCCTGGGTGCTGTTTCATGGGAGCCCCCCATCCCAGTAGGGATGCATCAGTGGTTATAGTCATTGTGGGATTCACGTTTGAAATCTATGCCCCTTAGTAGATTCTGCCCAGAAGCCCATCATTGTAAAGAATCTTTTACTTTTGGGGGTATTGATATAAGCTTCTGTTTGGTGTCTGATTGGTCTGTAAACAGTAGGCAAGTCACATTTGAAGAACGCACATACACAAGCGAACATGAGGGAAGACAAAGGCTGAGGATGTCATGTGTCCCAGGAGTTGTAGAATGCTGCGAACAGGTATTAATGGTTGTGAACCACCACTTGGGGTTAGTTTTGAATTGTCATGAATGTGTCTTGAGAAAGGACCTCCTTCGCCGGGGTGGAGTCCAACTTGGCCCCTATGAACTGAATATATCAAGATGGTCCGAAGAGGACTTTCCTGTATTTATTCCGATGCCTAGAGACTGGAACATTTTGACAGTAAAGAGTGTCATGAGTCTTGCTTGTGCAAGCGTACGTGTTCTTATAAGGCAATCATCCAAATAAGGGTAGATAACATTGTGTCTGTGAAGATGAGCCATGACCACTGTCAAGAGGTTGGAAAAATCTCTGGGGGCTGTAGAGTGTCCAAAGGGGAGGGCCTTGTATTGGAAATGATGATTGGCTATCGTAAAGTGCAGGAACCATCCGTGAGCAGGATGGATTATGATATGAAAATAGGCATCCTGAAGGTCAAAGGATGAGTATCTATCCCGTTTGCAGAGAAGGTATTATCGTATTTAGAGTTACCATCTTGAACTTTTCTCTTTTTATATACTTGTTTAGAGGTCTTAAGTCTAAAATAGGTCTCCATCACCCAGACTTTTTCTGTACTAGAAAGCATCAGGAGTAAAATCTGCTTCTTTTGTACTGATTTGGAACATGCTCTATTGCTCCTACATGGAGAAGATGTTGAACTTCAGGTAACAGGAGTTGTTCATGAGTCGGGTCCCCGAAAAGGGAGGGGGTAGGGTAACAGGTAGGAGGAGTGGATAAAAAAGGGATGGTATAGCCAGATCTGATTGTCTGTATAGACTATTTTTCTGATGTTATTGTGGACCAGATGTTGAGAAACAGTCTGAGAAGAAACTCTAGTTGTACTGTTGGCATTACTGTATGTGCTGGGGGAAACCTGAACCCTCGATCAGAGTTTCAA
Organism: Podocnemis expansa; assembly: GCA_007922195.1. Taxonomy (NCBI): domain Eukaryota; kingdom Metazoa; phylum Chordata; order Testudines; family Podocnemididae; genus Podocnemis; species Podocnemis expansa. Next base: position 99,011,514 of record ML681963.1, on the reverse strand, counting down.
AATTAAGGCTTGGCCTGGGATGATTGAGAGGAGAAATATTGCTGCTGCTGCTGCTGCTGAATTTCTGCAGTGTTGTGGTCATTGTCTGGATCACTGATTACCATTTTTCCTAAAACAGTACTGAGAAGGATATCTGATGATGGTATATACAATCCCAATGACCACAAGGTTACTCTAAAATCCTTCATTGAGTGAAGCACTTCATTAGTCTTTTCAGCAAACAGAAAAAGATTTATCAAAGGGGAGGTCCTCAATCTTAGAATGCAGCTGAGGAATAATTTCTGCCCAATAAATCTAGTTTTTTCCAGTTCTTGTCACATGGGGAGGATCTATGAGTTGACCATTTTGCTTTGTAGGTTGCAGTGTTGCCAACCAATGAGCTCAGGTTAGGATGGTGAATAAAAATTCCATGTCCTTAGGGGAAATAAAGTTTTGGGTTTTTTTAATCATTTCTTTTATTAGTGGGTTGCATGGAAGCAGGGGTGAACCATATCACTTTGGAAGGTTCAATATGAGCTGAATTCAAAGGAATCACAATTTTAGATGAACTAGAGGCATGAAGGATCTTCAATAAATTTATGCAGGGGCTCCTTAGTCTCTTCAAACAGCATTTCCAGATCTTGGGCAATGTGTTTGAACAACTCATTAAACATTCTAGGGTCACTGGTGGCGGGAATCAAAGAGGGGATTACTGCATCATCAGGGGACGACGAGGATTCGTGAAAATCCGGTCAGGCTTTAGGGAAGTTGGAAGCACTGTCAGTATGCGAATGCACAGATGCATGAGAATAAATGCCAGATGTTGACGGTCTGATTGAAGGAGAAGGCAGAATAGGAGCAGGTGCTGGGAATGAAGGCTGATGTGGATTCCACTACATTCGATAATGGGGAGGTGAGGGTACCACAAAGATGTAAAATAAGGTGGTGGATGAGGTCTTCCCATTTGAGATATATGGGAGTGAGCAGAAACAGGTCTTAACAGGAGATGAATGTTCAGAAGAGAAGCAAGTATCCTTCTAAGAACTGTGACCCAAACGAGATGACAAAGATAGAGTGATGTTTACTGTGGTCTTGAAAGGATCTCAATACGGGTGATCTGACAGAGTGATCCAAATGTTTCTGCTTCATCTTTCTTTTGCCAGAGTGAAAGGTCCCATGAGCGCTATCAGCTTTAGACTGATGTTGTGGTTCCACAGTCAGTGCCGGCACACTGGATAGCAGCGCCAATATATGAGGATCATCGGAATCGTATGGTGCCAGAACCATGGGTGACAGTACCAAGGCAGGTGGTATTGTAGGTGGGGCTGGAACTGTAAATGGCACTGTGGTCGGAACCACAGATGGCACTTAACTACACGGTGCCAAGGTGGTCATCAGAACCGGTGAAGTCTTTGAAAAACAGCTCACTAAATCAAATGGTTGCTTAGCCAGTTTAGAAGAGCCCTTATCAGAGTCTCTTGTACCTTTAGCCAGATGCCTAGCATCCTTAGCTTTCACAGGTGTCTTAGTGCCTGAGGAAACTTTAGCCTGCTTGGCATGAAAGTAGGCAATAGGTATTTTGTTGACCTTCTTTTCCTGGTAGAATGAGAGGAAGCTAGAGACCTGGAGCATTTTTTCAGTGGTACATGCCAACGGTTGATTTTTGGGACTGGGGTCCGATGCAGATCTCAAAGATTTTTCTAGTAAAAACCATTTTAAAGCAGGGCTCTTGATCTCTACGAGCTCTTGAACTTAAATTCATGCACTGCAGGCATTTAGGGGGGATGTGAGATTCCCCGAGGTAATGCAAGCATGAGGCATGACCATCCAAAGCGGGCATAGCGTCACTGCAGTCGGAACAGCTTTTAAATCTGGGGGGCAACCCAACACTGTAGATTTTTGAAAAGTGAAACAAAAGGGGTTTTTTGGGGTTTTTTTTTTTTTTTTTTTTTTAAATAAGAGTCACTTTTCTTCTCTGTTTGACTCCTCTCTTTTTTTTGAAGAAGGTCATGAGCAGAAAGACAAGAAACGAGGAAGGAGGGTGATGACAAACAAACAAGTTTCTTTTTAAAAAAAATAGGAATGATGAAGAATATTAAGAAATTAACAATAACTGGGGGAAAAAGTAGATTAAAAAGTGAATTTTGAAGTAAAAATGGGTGAAATTTTCAGAGAGTGGAATGAACACTTCATCTGAACCAGCATCTCAGAAGGAATACAGGGCTCCGGAAGTTGAGAAGAACTAGAGAGGGCTATGGCTATGCACACACCCAGCAAAGTATGCCAACCGTCTCCAGCTGCTGGGCACATGCACAGCCTCCGCTACACTACAGCTGCAAAAAGTTTCCGAGTCTGGGCACTGTGGGATGCGACACGAGTGGAGCACCCACAGGGACTACTTGAAGAATTATCAGTTGCAGGGAACCCCAAAAAATTTGCATTATTAGTCCCTAGAGAAAATAGGGGGTACAGGATTTTGGAGTCATATTCAGTGGATTGGTGAATTTGGCTTCTCAACGGTCTATTAGAGCTCAACAGCATCCATGGAAATACCAATGCAGCCATTACCTCTGATTCTTTAGTCTGTGAATGGCTCAAATCAACAGCAGCAGAAGCAGTGCCATCAGTACCAGGACACTTCTGTCAAATGGCTGGATTCGAGATATTTTCTGGGACTGTGATGTTGACTCCACCACCACAGTCAGGGGCTATGTCTACACTCAGGGCTTAAGTTGACTTAAACTGTCTTAAGTCAACTTAAGGAACTCCCAGCCTATATTTAGAATTTATTAAGTCAACTTAAGCAATTCCTTAAGATGACTTAACTCCTGCCCTGTAAGGTGACTTAAGCATTTAAGTCAACTGTATGGGTCAGGGCCCACACCCTTCCAGCTACTGCTGTGGATCCAGCTCCCAGCCCCTTGCTGCAGGCGGCTGGGGCTGGCAGCTGGTTCCTGCCCTGGCTACTTAAGCTTAAGTCAGCTCCCAGCCCCACCGCCTGCAGAGAACCAGCTGCCAGCCCCCCAATGCCCGCAGCAAAGAGCTGAGCACTATATCCAGTCCCCAGCTCCTCACCGCATGGCAGAAACTGGATCGAGTCCCCAGGGCTGGATCGGGGCTCCAGAGCCCAAACACACCCTGGGGTGGGGAAGGGGGCGGGGCCTGAGCCCAGGCCGGCATACATCTACTAATGTAGACATACCCCAAGTCAACTTCACAAGGTAGACTGACTTAAAATTGCCCCCTAATGTAGATATAGCCAAGCTTATTCCCCATTTAGGAGAGCAAGGCCAGAAAGAATTGAAGACAGTGCATAAAGGAAGACTATGTCTCCTGGAATCATACAAGTCTCATTATACTCTGGTGTCCATGAGGTTACAACAGTTATGTATGACAGATCCAGTGCATCTGCAGCAACCAGTCTTTAGCTAGACGAAGCAGTACTGATGATGGAACTGGACCAGCATTCATATTTGGAAATGTCAAATATATATCCTTATGCTCTAGTACCAAAGTGGCCGATGGAACTCGCAGGTCTATGAATCTTGCCCTCTAATCTGGGGATTGGAGCTAGTTCCTAAGCTTCAATGTGCAATGTTCTCACCTGACCTGGGCTGGCCTTTTGGCCTCACCTTATGGTCTTTTCTCAATGGAGATCTATCCCTGAGCCCATGAGAGTGCTCTCTACTCGCAGGAAATCCTGGAAGAAGAATCCTTGGGGCTAGATGTTTAGGGCAATGCTCCAAGGAATGTACTGGGAGAACTACTGCTGGTCAGGTAAGGCTGACGGGGGGGGGGGGGGGGGGGGTGTCCTCCTTGGGCCACATTGAAGAGGGGCCTCAAAGCTTTCTCCATCAGGTACTTCAATATTTGAAAATCCCAAGCTTAAGTTCTGGGTGGGCAGAAGGAACAAATACTGCACTTTACAGAACCACGTGCTTCATCCAGGCAGTGCTGATATTTGCCACTGAGGGAAAAGGATCAAAGGCAGAAGACTCAACTGTTGAACCTCAGGACACTGGGCATAGTCCAAGAGCCAGAGAGAGGTTCCCTACCAGAGAAAGAAATGTTCTATACTATATTATAAACTTTAACTTCCACTTACAAATCTAAAAATATAACTACTCACAAATATTTCCTTTATGCATTAGGGAACCAAATGAAGGAGGACAACTCCAAGTCAGGTCACAGCTGCAATAGGAAGGTATTGGAGAAGTGTTGGCCCACACTACCTCTTATAGCATTGGTTGGAAGCACAAGGGCAGCTCCTGTGCACTTGAGGGCCAATAGGCACTTCTTTAAAGAAGTGCCATACTTCAGCATACAATGCACATGCTTACTATGTGTAGAATACATACAGGAACTACCACTCAGAAGAACCTGGCCCCTTCACTGGACCTACAATCTACCGAGATTGCACACCACAGGAAGTTCTTCCTCATGCAATCTGACTGACAGTGGTTTTAAACAATCTGATTGGATCCTTGATCACATATAGAAACCATGGGATGTACCAGGAAGTGACCAGGCAATGACATAGATCTCTACCTAGCTGCCACAGCCTCCCTGCTTCTCTGTTCCTGTATTTCTGGGACTGACCTTGGTTCTTATTTGGGCTCTGACTCCTGATCAACCCCTAGAACCTCAAAACAGACCCCAATACCTGGAACTAACCCTCAAGTCCTATTCCTGATTATTTCTGGCTCTGACCCTTAACTTAGCTCCTGTCTCTTGACCCTGGTACTGGCTCCAACCCTGGATTCAGTTCTGAGATTAGTAGGTTGCTTACCTGTTGGTAACCGCTGTTCTTCAAGATGTGTGTCCCTGGGTATGCCACACTCTGGGTGTTCATTGCACCCAAACGCCAAGCCCAGAGAGTCTAATGGAGTCCTTGTTCATGCTGTGCACAAGTTCCCCACACAGCCATTGACTCCCGAGTCTCTCGCACGCAGCTAGAGCCCTCCCTTGTCCGTTCCTTCTCAACTGCAGAGTGCCACATGCTATTCCGCAGAAAAGGAGAGGCAGAGAGGGTGGTGGAGCATATCCAGGGACACACATCTCAAAGAACAGCAGTTACTGACAGGTAAGCAATCTTCATCGAGTGCTGACCCTGGGTGCTCCACTCTAGGTACCTATGGAGCAGTTTTATCTTGATGGATGAAGAGACGATGAGGAGTCTGCGTCATCAGCAGAGACAAGAACTGCACTGCCTAGGTTAGTCTTTGATTTATGTATATGTTCTATCACAGTGTTTAGTAAACATATTAACCAACCTCCATGCTGAAGCTGCACATATGCACCTCAATGGTACATTCCTAAGGAAGGCCATAGCTGTTGCCATAGCCCTTGCTGAATGTGATGTAATACATCACAGTGGGGATAAGTCATTCAATGTGTATCTCAAAAGTACGCATTCTTTTTTCCATTTGGATATACTTTGAGATGAAACAGTTGTCCCTTTAGACCTTCCAGGTATTGAAGGGAATAGACTCGGCAATTTCCTAAATGATCTCGTCCTACCCAAGTAGAAACCCAGAGCACTCCTAACATCGAACGTGTGTAGCACTGCTGATCTCGAATCCAAGTGTGGTTTTGGACAGAAGGTGGGTAATACAATCTCTTGATTAACATGGAATTGTGTGTTGATCTTAGGTACAAATTTAGGATGTGGTCTCACTGTCACCCTATCAGGATAGAAATCTCCATTTTGGGCTCTGCCATTAGTGCCCTTATTTCGCCAACCCGTCTCGCCGATGTTATGGAAACAAGGAACACCACTTTCATAGATAGATGTGTTAATGAACAAGTTCCCATAGGCTCAAATGATTTCCTAGTTATAGTACTAAGTTTAGGTCCCATGGCGTAGGTGGTGGATGGGTTTTCGGAAACACATTCTGTAGACCTTGTAAAAATTGCTTTGTGATTGGGTTAGCAAACAAGGATGACCCTCCATCCTTCTGATGAAAGGTCGAGATGGCCATGATGTTGGTCCGGGAAACCCAACTCCCTGAGTCCCAATAAGTATTCAAGGACATCAGGAATAGAAGCTATGATCGGGGAGAGGTGGCGTTCTGCACACCACCGTGAGAACCTCTCCCACTTATGCATGCAAGACTTCCTTGTCATCTGTTTCCTACCATTAAGGAGCACATTTTTCACTCCTTCAGAACAGTCTAACTCCTGTACTTGGTGCCAAAGTTCTTCTATGCTATTAGATGTAGTTTGTGCAACTCTGGATACACAATTTGTCCATTGTTCTAGAGACAACAGGTCACTGTACAGAAGTAGAAGTATCGGGGGGCATAGTGACATTTGAAACAGATAAGGGAACCACGTTTGCCTTGGCCATGCTGGAGCAATCAGGATTAATGACACCTTGTCTACCTGCACCTCTGTAGTACCCTTTGGAGTAACAGAACTGGTGGAAACACATATAGGAGATGATGGTTCCAAACTAAGAGGAAAGCATCCCCAGTGACTTGTGACCTATTCCTGCTCTGAAACAGAATAGGTGATACTTTCTGTCTGCAACACAGAGGAATAGGTTGATAGGAGGGTAGCCTCATACCCAAAAGATATTGTTCAGTACCCTGTTTAATTTCCATTCATGTTTCACTCCAAATTGTCGGCTCAGTGCGTCTGCTATGGTATTCATGGACCCGGGTAAGTATGAGGCCAAAATATTGATACCAAAACAGAGGCACCATGTCCACAGCCTGATCGCTTCTGCACAGTGACCAGGAGCACGCGCCTCCTTACTTGTTTATATAATGCAGGCACGCCATGTTGCCTGTCATGACCTTTACGTTTATGTCCTCTATAACTGGTAGGAAGTGTATGCACACTCTTCGTACTGCCTGTAGTTCCAGTATGTTGATGTATAGGCTCGTTTCCTGCATCAACCATCGACCCTGTACTACGTAGTCTTTCATGTGTACTCCCTAACCTATCAATGATGCGTCTGTCCTTATGAATACTGATGGTGGGTCTTCAATAAAAGAGACGCTTGTCAATATGGTTTGTGGTTGTATCCACCATTGCAGGTCTTGTTTTATCATCTGTGGAACCATCACCAACTTTAGAACATTGCCTCCTTGGCCTGTAAATCAATGCTAGCCACATTTGCAATCTGCGCATATGTAGATGGGGATGCGGCACCACTTGTGTTGTGGCTGCCATGTACCCCATCGCTTGAAGGCACGTCTGAATCAGTATTGTCAGGCTGTTTGTCATTGCCCCTATGAGTTCTTTTAGTGCCTCAAATCTCTTCCTGGGAAGTGATGCTCTTGCGGCTGTTGAATCCAGGAGTGTCCCTATGAAATCCAGTTGTTGTTTCAGTATTGGTGAAGATTTAAGTTTATCTTCAGTCCCAGATTCTGGAAAACCTGTAACGTCTCTTGTGTTGTCCATTCTGCCAGTTCCATGGACCTCGCTTTTATTAGACAATCGTCTAAATAAGGGAAGATAATTATGACCTGCTTGTGTAAGCGTGCGGTGACTACTGCTAACAGTTTCAAGAAAACACTTGGAGCCTTTGTGATGCTAAAGGGTAGCACCCTGTACTGATAGTGGTCTTGTTGTACCGTAAATCAAAGAAATAGTCTGTGTGCTTGATGTATGGTTACGTGAAAGTATGCATCATGTAGGTCAGTCGTTCCCAACCTGTGGTCCAGGGACCCCTGGGGGTCCACAGACATGTTGCAGGAGGTCCACGGAGCATCTCCCTACCAGAGCTGGAATTCAGCTGCAGCCCTGATGCACCCTGCCAGAGCTGCCTCTCCCTGACTGTGGCCAGATCCCGGTAAGGGGATGAGGCTGCGGTGGCTCCCTGGGAGGGGCGAGGGCAGGGGGCCACAGCTCAGCTCCCCAATGGGAAGGCCTTGGTGCCAAAAGTGCCGCTTGCCAGCTGCCCCAGCACCACTGCCAGAGTGGTGTGGGCCAGATTACATAATAAGCAGTGGGGGGGGGGCACAAAAAGAGTTTTTGGGAATCACTGATGTAGGTTGAGGGATGAAAACCATTCCTCTGTTCCAGAATAGGTACGATTGTCGACAAATGTCACCAGCTTGAATTTGTGGATTCACATGAACTTGCTCAGTCTTCTCATGTCCCGTATCAGTCTCCATCCTCTGTTCTTCTTCAGTGTCACGAAGTAACAGAAATAAAAACCCCTCCCTCTGTAACATATTTGCACTGGTTCTATGGCCCCTAATTCCTGAAGTTGTCTCACCTACTGCTCTAACAGCTGTACATGAGACGTGTTCCTGAAGACAGATGGGGTAGGGGTTTCATTGGGAGGTACCGAGGAGAATAAAATGGAGTAACTGTGCCTTATGATCTCGAGAACCCATCTGTCTGATATAATAGATTCCCATTCTCTTAAGAACGGTCTCAAGTGATGGCCAAAGGTGGTCTTGTTGTCCAATCCCTCTGGAGGGGAGGGTTGTTAAGTTCATAGCCCCAACCAAATTTTCAAAATTGCTGTCCTGTCAAAGACGACTTTTGAAGTGCTGATTGGTTGTTCATGGCAGGTCGTCACCTCCAAGCTCTTTGTCTGTTCCTGTCTGTTGCCTTTGTTGTTCATACTGTGGAAAATGTTGTTGATATGGCTGGTACCTAAATTAGGGTCTTCTTGATGCTGTATTCATAGAAGTGATGATTCCCAGTGTGCAGAGAGTGGCCCTAGGATCTTTTAGTGTATGCATCACCTTGTCCGTTTTCTCTCCAAACAACTGAGTCTTGTCAAAAGGTAAGTCTTCAATCTTAGCCTGGAGTTGTTTAGGTAATGCTGCAGATTGTAACTAGCATGCTCTCCACATCACTATAGCGGTGCCTGTGGTCCTAGTGACTGTGTCGGTTGTGTCAAGGGCAGCCTGTAGCGCTCTTCTGGTTATGAGCTGGCCCTCTTTGATCATGGATTGATATCGTTCTTTTTTGCCTTCTGGGATGAAATCCAAGAATTCAGTGAATTTCAAATAAGTGTTATGATCGCAGTTTGCTAGTAATGCAGCGTAGTTTGCTATCCTTAGCAGTACGGCTGAGGAGCATGTTTTTCTTCCAGATGTGTCATCTTTTCCCCTCCATGTCCCATGCTGTTGCTCTGGAGTGCATTTGTCTTGTCTGCTGTTGGGCTGCCTCTACTACCAATGAGTTATGTGGTGGGTGCAAGAACAGGAATTCATTATCTTTAGGTAGTAGGTGGTATTTCTTCTCAGCCTTCTTACATATGAGTGGTATAGAGACTGAAGTCTTCCATACACTATTCACTGGATCCATGATCGCATTGTTCATAGGGAGGGCAATCTTTGATGATGTGGTAGAATGCAAGAACTTAAGCAGTTTATGGTTGCTTTGAGATGTCTCTTCCAGTGAAATTTCCATATCTTGAGCTACTCTTTTGCATAGCTCCTGAAATTGTTTGAAGTCGTCTGTTTTGGTTGATGGTACTGTTATGGTCTTGTCTGCTTTTGTTGATGATGAGGTATGTGGCATTACATTGTCCTCAAGGTCTGAATCCTGATCACTTTCCCATGTCACTGTAATGGGTGATCTCTCTAGTGACTGTGAGTAGTGAGAGTGAGGGGATGATAGTGATCTCACTGTCCTGATTGTGCTGGTTGTGCCCATTTGTGATTTCAGATGTGGGTGCCAGGCTTCCTAGTTTCCCCAGTAGTTCTAGTGTGGCATAGAAGAATAAAGCCATGGTGGTAAGAACCATGGGTAGATTTGCTGTTTGTTATCCCTCTTATTTTTGTAGTCAGGAGGTTTATATGAGGTCTCTGTTGCAGGTATCATTTCCTGTTCATCTGTTTTGTCCCTAAATGAATTCTGTGACCACGTGGGGGACGAGTCCAGACAGAAATGAAGAGTTGGTGAGTTGTTCTCTTTTTGCTCTATATGTTTTTTCTTCTCTTTGTGTTTGGCCCCTGCTGGTTTTTCATGTTTTGGTATAATGGAACGTGTCAGCAAGGTTTTTCCCTTCCATTCCATCTCTCCCCACTGTGCTCAGCTTCTGCCCTGTTGTAATTGCCGCTGATATCTGCAGTGTGGAGTTGGAGCGCTGCTGCCCCATGTCATGCTCAGCATTCTTCAGTGCTGAGTCCCTGTGCCTGTCCTTTCTCAGTGCCAGAGGGGCTTCATTCTTCTGTCCCCCCATCTGCACCACTGCTGGCATCTCCATCCTGGTCAATTTCAGCAGTGCCAAAATGGCAATTTCAGGGAAGGGCTCCATTGCTTTCACCTCTCCCAACAGTCTCATCCTTGCTGCCGAATCGCCTAGCAGGTTCGTTTTCTCTGCTGGCTTACTTAGAGTCCTTTTTTTTTTTTTGTTGTTGGGGTGCTCAAAGAGGGGGAGGCTCTCTTTCTGCCTTAACCCCTCTCAGAGTTTGTGCCGGACTCCTGTCCAGGGTCTGATGCTGCTTTAAGAGACCTCTCCATGAGAATCATCTTCATCCTCAAGTCTCTGTCTTTTCTAGTTCTTGCTGTGAGATTTTTACAGTGATGACATTTTCGAGCTGTGTGTGCTTTGTCCAGATGCCAAATACATTCGCTGGGTCCGTCCGAGACGGGCATCACTTCCCTGCAGAGGGAGCATCTCCTAAAGCTTGATGAGCCAGGCACGTTTGTAGCCATGGCTTTTCTCCGAGTCTCCTACTTTCTTTTCTTTTTTGTTTACAGAGTACGTACACTATCACTAGATTACACTATCACTCAAACTTACTAGTATTATCCTAGCTAACTATTAACTAAATTATTTCTAAAAGGATGGGAGCAACTGTGATCTCTGCCTCCAACTGAAGGCAGTTGGAAGAACTGACAAGGCAGGACTTTAGCTGTGCGCAAGAGACTCAGAAGTCAATGGCTCTGTGGGGAGCTAACGCGCAGCACAAACAAGCACTGCGCTGGAATCTCCGGGCTCAGTGTGAGGGCGCAATGAACACCTAAAGTGGAACACCCAGGGACAGCACTCAATGAAGAGCCTAAGCTCCTGACACTAGTCCTATACCTCACTCAGGATCCTGACACAGTCATTTTAAGCACTAATAACCTATTAAAATGCAATCTAAATTAAGAGTCCACTGGACCACTAAAAAAAAGTCACTGGATTGTTAGGCCCTAGTCCTTCAAACCACACAGTGATCCTTGCACACAAAATGATTTCACTTGCAAGAATGGGGCTTACGTAGTAACATCCAAGTTTTAATCAGTTTTTTAAACATTAGTTTTTAATACAGGAACAGACAAGATTTTGATTACAGTTAAACATCAACACTTCTTTCTTCATTTGTGAATGCTAGCTTTTAATAAAAAGTATCATCTAGCATCACGCAAACTATACTTGTCTAGCACCAAGTACTTACCAATTCCGGAAAACAATTTTCCCCTTCAGCTCTCTAGCCCCCTCTACAACAAAAACAAAAACAAGCAAATCATCAGATAACATGTCATTTGGGTTTGAAACAAAAAGTAATTTCTGGGGTTAGTAAATCCACAAATGATTTAAAGATATAGTAGACAAATACAAAAACCATCACCAGGGAAAGGGGGAGGGCATAGGTTGATATAGTAAGGGAAGAGGTCTGGGTGATTACAATTCTATTCTTTTCCACTTATTGTAAAACATTAAATTGAAAGCAGTGAAGGGAAGGTCTTTCTTTACCAATACTGGCACAGAAATTTTTAAAAAACAGAACACTTTAACCAAAGAAAGAGCAACTGACTGTCATTGTTTCTTATATGTTTATGACAATAAATTATAGCAAAGCTTGGGTCCAAGTATGTGTAGGGTCTTAGCCCATACACACTTCAATTAAAATAGCTCTTCTCCAAGATACTCACTAGGGTGGTTACTAGTGCATTCTCATTTGTATGTAGGCTCAGCTAACTGTCACAGACTAAAAATCCAAAACACACTTTTTACGACTTTTCTAGAACCTATCTTAGACCCTTATCTTACGATGTGATCAACTGTATCCCACTACAGAGCCGAGGCCCTGGGCCTCATTCCTGTATCTAGATGCATAATGGAGATCTGTGATCAGGTGCACTCCCACCAAAATCAAAGCAAATGCAGGAAATAGACTGCACTTGCTAATCTATTTACAGAACTGGGGAGGAATCTGTAGAGGAATCTAGTGGAGGAATTTAAGGCCTACCTTTGCATTGTGAATATTCATTTCCTCTTAGTGTCAAAAATTTTGGATTGTGTGTTTAGAACTGATTTTCTCCTTACTATGGCACTTGGATTTTTTTTTTTTAAGGTTTTAAGGAAAGTTATAACAATTTCTAAATGCTGAGGAGGTGAAATTTTTCTGGGGGGGTTGACTTCTGCATAAGGGTACCCTTATAGCAACCTATACAATGCTTGAAATATCCACATCACTGACAGCTATTTAGAGGTCAGCCTTACTTCAAAGAGTACTGTGGTTTCTCTCTCATTTAAACCACTAATTTGGTTTATTTTTTTCTCTTTCATCAGCAGCCCCTTCACTGGCTCTAAAGCCCATACATGTAAGGTCTGTTAACCATCACAAACACAACAGGTCTCCTTTCAGCAACAACATACTAAAGCTGTGGCTATACCTGAATGATATAAAGGCTATAGAAAGCTAAGCAAAGCAGCTTTCAAAAACATCTATAACTGCAACCTTAGAGTGAGCAAGTCTCAATATTCGTTTGAAACAAATACTAGAAAACACATTAATTTCCTCTGTTCTAAAGAAGAAATCACCCATTTACAGAGAGAGCTTGACCAAGTGCTGTGATTCTCTTCCTCCATATTGGGAACTCAATTCCATCCAGTCAGAACCCCATCCCTTTGCAGTCAATTAATATGGGTAGAGCAGAATGGTTACAACCCACACACTTTTCTGTAACCACTTGGACTGGTGGCAGGGAAAAAGAGGCAGGAAGCAGGTGAAGGGTTGTAATCCTCAGCCAGAGAGCACCCACAGATTGTGAAGGACAAATTCCAGAGTTCTAATTCATGCTCTGTGAAGTGACTTGCTCTGTGCCTTGAGCGAGTCACTTAAAGTTGACCTACAAAGGTAAAAAAAAAAAAAACAAAAAAAAAAACCAGACTTGTGCCCTTGTCACTTCTTCACATAATGTATTACTTTTAATATATTAAAAAAGGTACTTCAAGATTTGAAAAAAGTCAAGCACTCAGGAGTTATAAAATGCCAGAATTCAGACTGACTGTGCAATTTTTGTTCTATCATTGTGTGCGTATATACATTATGATGCAGTATTTAATTACATGATCACATACTATTTTTCCCACAGGAAGTTCTGCTTGTTCAGTACAGAAAATGGTTGGTGCCTAGGGAATAAGTCATCTCTTCAATTTTTTTTTTTTTTTTTTTTTTTTTACACCCCTACCATTTGTGAAGCCCGAGGCCTTACTTACTGAACCCCACCCAAGCCTTGAAGTGAATAAAGAATTACTGGTTTTCTCATAAATACTATGGTGATGAACACCAAAGAAAATTCTGATCTCAAAAACATTGATTCTTTTTCTGCACAACAACCCTGTGAAGCAGAAGATTTACCACAAATAGGGAACCGAGGTACAGAGATTAAAGCCAAAATTTGCAAACAAATGTCCAACAACATTGAGTGCCTCGGTAACTGGACTCTCAATCAAAGACACTAAGATTCAATTTTTCAGTGTTCTTAGGATTTTATAGCACATTATGTTCAGATATTACCTGAATAATCCTCATAATACTCCTGTGCAGCATATATATGCTATCACCCTATTTTAGAGAAGGCACAACAAACTGAACTTTGCAGCAGTTCCCAAATTCTACCACGTTGCACACCATCTGCATAAAATGCCACTACTGCTGTACCACCACCTGTAAAAAAGGCGAAGGACCAGGATGGGGGGGAGCAACCACCATACTGCTTGGAGGAGAGGCTGGCACTGATGCAACTGCTGGCCAGCCCTGCATCAAGCAGGTGGACGCATGCCATTGGGAGATGTCCTGCGTACCACTGGTGGTACATGTACCAAAGTTTGGGAACTTAAAGGCAATGTAACTTGTTCAAGGCCACACACTGAGTTAGCAACAGAGCCAAGATTAGAATTTGGGACATATCGACTCCTAGTTTTAATACTTATAACCATGCAATTAAAGCTTATTATAATGTATATGCAAAAGAAAACAGATTCAAGATTTTTATAGGCAAGCTTAATTCTGGCATTTCCTAATTTTTTGGATACTTGACTGCAGTCTTAAAATTCTTTTTTACATAGTTGTTTAGCAAGTCGTTTCCTAGGGATATGTAATTCTCTAACATGCAGTTATAGTGGGATTTTAAACAACTCATCATATGCCCTACCAAACTAGAATTTCATTGGCCAAAAGTATCTCCCTGCCAAATGCCTCCATGGTTTGCAGCAGGAATCCAGCGTACTTTAAACAGAAACAAACAAAAAATATATACTCAAAAGTATCAGGAAACCTAAATATATGGGTTATTACTGTTCCTCCTGTAACAAAGGCATGAAAAATTGAGAGTTTTGCTTCATCTGATAGTTATTAAAGTGAATGGAGGTAGATACATCTGAAATAAAAGAACAAGTAGACATCAAGTCTCCTCTTTTCCATTTTGCTGGAAATTTCCCTTGGAGGACCCAGAAATACAAACTGTAAGCTCTCTTCTCCTAAACAAGCAACATCAAGTGTCACAGTATTTGCTGTTTTTCTGAAAGCCTCAGCTTCTAAAGCCATATGTTTGTCCAAATCTCCAATCTCATTTTAAAAAGTGCTTCACATTCACAGAGAAATGTTTGGATCATGTTCTCAAGTGCACTCACAAGATCAAAAAACAAAAAGGCAAAATAAACCTCAATTCAAAAAAAAAAACAAAAAAAAAAACAAAACACACCTTAATTTTTTAGGCTATCATGGTTTGAGGTTCTGAAGTTAGTAGCACTGCCAAACAGAAATCTTTAAGTCAAAGTTTTTCTTGCAATTGTTTGAATTAAACAACTGCTAATAAAAATCAAACTTTTTAATAGTCCAAATAAAAATAATTTCCCTCATTTTCCATCAAACTTTTTCAGTTTCTGCAAAACCACAGTCCTGCAACTTCCTAGCATATTACAGGAAAAGCAGTCAACATAACATTTCTAATGCACCAACAAGCAAGAAGAATTACCAGAAATTTGTTTTACTGAAGCATATATATGCCCACCTTTTCAGGTCAACTTTAATCTCTCTGTCTCAGTTTCTAAAATAAAAATACTTGCTCACCTCTACTAGGCAGGTCGTAAAAATTAAGGCCCCAATCCTAAAACACTTCTATTTGTGTTAACAAATGAGCATGAGTAGCCTAAGTGGACTTCAACAGAAAACCACACATGCATAAAGTAAAACACGGACAAGTATTTGCAGGACTAGGGCACATTTGTACAGTGCTTTTTTAGACAGCACGTTTAATCTTGATATTAAATATATTTGACAAGGTTCTCCATTACAAAAATCAGATACCTATTATAATCATTAAGTTATAAAATGTAAATACACTTTATTGTAACTGAAAAACTAAAGATTCAAAAGAAGGATGGGATATGAAAGGAAAGTCACGTTTAGCCCAGTATTTCCTATAACATTTTTCAGCCTCTAGAAACAGGATATTTCTAAATAGGATTTGAAACAAGTGTTGACAGAGGCTTTGACTACACATGATGATTTAGCACTCTCTCTACGCTACAAGTAGACCCACATGAAACATAATCAAGTCCTATCTTGTGTTTGACACAGTTAGAGCTAGCACAATGCAGTGAATACAGCAACATTTTTCCCAGCACAGCAGTGCTTTAGAAGTGTTGGTCTATCCACACACCTCACTACACAACCGTTTTTAAGTCAATGCATTTGGGAAAATTCTGCTGTTCATGCCAAAGGTAGAGGATTGTGATTGTTTCTCACATGGTGCAACACACTTTGGAAGTCTTCATGCACAGACTTGACAGGTAGGACTGCCTGACCCAGTTATAATCACTGTTAGGCCATCCCTTCTACATAGCAGAGTAACTAACTGTGCTAGAAACCAGTTACAGGTGTAAGCAAAGCTGAAGCATGTTAGGAAATATCTGTGAACCATGCTGTATGTGGACCCAGTTATATACTTAGTTTTTTAAAAAATAATAACAACCAGGCAAGTCCTGTAGCATAAGCATAAGGAAAAAGAATCCTGATGAATATGGACAACTGTGCTAAAACTACGCCATCAACAATTCTATTAGTTCTTCCTCTGCAATATCTCCAAGACCTGCCTATTCCTCTTCACCATAGTCATCCCCCTCATTCATCCTCTCATTACATCCAGTTTGATGACTGCAATATTTCCTCTTCAGCCTCCCAAAGAAAACACACATGCGCATTTACACAGTACCTCCTTCAGTGTTTATAAAATGTCACTGTTAAACTTATCTTTGATCACACTACTGAATCCTTCTATTGACTTCCCATATGATATTACACCAAGTTTAGGCTTCTTGCCACCACCTTAAAAACCTTATGTAATTCCACCCACGGGTCTGCAACCTGCGGTTCTAGAGCCTCATGCAGCTCTTTGACTGCCCCTTTGCGGCTCCAGGCTCTGGGCTCCCCCGCAGCCACTAGCAGACCTTGCAGGCTGCCTGCTCCCCAGTTCCAGCCTCCCCTCCCCCCCCGGGGGGGGGGACCTGTAGACAGCCTGCCCCTGGGCTCCACACCCCCCCTACCAACAAGGAACGCTGAAGCCAGCCCACACCAAGCTCTGGGCACCCACCTGCCACCAGGTAACCCTGGGGGGTGCCTGCTCCTGGTTACAGGCTGTCTTTCTCAGGGACCCTGTGGGGTGCATGCTCCTAGTTTCCCCTCCTTCCCTAGCAAGAGACCCTGTGGCAGGAGCCCTGGCCCAGCTCCTCACACCCCTCACCAGGAGGCTACACTCACTGCAGCTCTCAAAGCACTTGGTAATTAAAGGAATTTTTTTTTTAAATGGTTCTTATCTTTTTGGGCTGCCAACCCCTGATTCTGCCTCTCCCTACCTATTGTCCATTGTCAAGCTTGTGTTCCCCACCTCATGTACCCAATGTCATCTCCCCTTTAATCAGATTTTTCATTCAATCTCCTCTAGGCCTTCTTTTACACTGTCCCCATGCAAGTTGCATCCTCCTCGGGAGCAACTCCAAATCCCCTACCTTGTTCATATTTAAGAATGTCTTCAAAACACTCTTCTGCTGCACTTACAGTGAACTTTATTGTTTGCTGAGAAAGCAAGTAGTGACTTATAAATTTGTGTAGGGAAACCTCTACATGTAAGAGTAGAAAATGTTAGGTGGGGCTTCCCTTGACGTCTCTTCTGACTTCATATTATGTAATACAAAGTAGGCTATACCAAAGATGACGATAATAACTGCATTCTATGAAAATGATTAAGTATGGATTTTTAACATGGTTGCCAGTTAAAAATAAAAACTTGCCCTGGCATGCAAGATTTTTGCAAGGCTTAACAAAAAAAAAAAAAATTAGATTGCAATTTGTAGGTCATTCACTATTCCAGGATTACACGGTTTCAATAACCTAGTAGCACTAGTGCTTAAAAACAAAAAAACAAAACAAAAAAAACAAAACAAAAAAAAAAACAAAACACACCTCAGCAACAACAAAGATCAAACCAACTATTCACATGACAGTGCAAGGAGTATGATCTTATTTTTATGTCGGAATTTGTATAAATGAGTAATTAACACTAATGGGAGAACTATTTGTAAATTTTAGTGCAATAAAATAAGAGTAATCCTCAGTCAGATGTGTATATAGAATTTCTTCCTATTTTCACCACTGATGCTGGTAAGTTACACGTACACATCAATAGGAAAACACCCCCAGATCAACAGTTTCTAAAACACACAGATTTCAGACTGAGCTCAATTCCCTCCCTGCCTGTTTACAAACAGGTCTGACTGCAGCAGGAGCACCACACATGCCATCAGTATGAATTTGGCCCTAAGGCACTAAAGGAGGCCACTGTTAAACACTAAAGTTAATTTATCCCCAAAATACTTCTGTTCCTCCAAATGAAACATAAAATTCAGATTTAGCCTCAAAATTATAGAAACGGCAAGACACACAAAAAGAAATTTTAGATCAAAACTCTTCACAAAAGCAGTAACATTACACAAACTTGCCAAATGCTAAAACCCTAAAGCTAAATCACAGTGCAAAGAAAAAAATTTTTTCCATAGTACATCTATAACTATCCTACAATCTTGTTTTTAAAATGCATACACAGAGAAAAAGAGAAACTCCTACTGCATGGCACCCAAGAATAATCAAGGAGTACTTCCAGACAAACAGTTTACAAATCTCAGGCATCTGTAGATGACCAAACTTAAGTAAATAAAAATTACCACACTTTAATGGTGTTCAGTCTTGCCTTACATTGCAATAGCAATATTCCGCTCACTCAGTAAGTCAGCAAAATTGGCAGTCCCCTTCTGAGTCACAGAAAAATTAGTGTAAATACATTTTAAAACTAGAGGATAATTTCTTTCACCTTAGTGGGTGTAAGAAATACACAGCTTTGCTTCAGGCCTACCAAAACTTCTAAAGACCAGGCCTAGCATATTTCTCAAAACCAGAAAACCTGATTGGACTAAAGATAATTTACATTTCAAAAGGCAAAAAGATAACAGCATTCATTTAATTCATCAATTTAAGCCATCTTTAAAATAAACAGACATTCAGACAGTTCACTTTCCTCTCAACTCCATGTTGGGAAGAAAGAGTACACTAGTGGCATGGTAAAACAATTGCCTCTAAACAATCATCCACAAGAACCAAGAAACACATTATAGTAACCACTTTAAATGCAAAAATATAGACCAGGGGTGGCCAAACTTGTGGAACTCAAGAGCTACACAAGTTGATTATTAAACCCTCAAGAGCCACATTGAGGCATATAACCATATACTTTTACCTACTAAACTGATTTGCTGACGTTCTTCTGTGAGCCACACTTTTTCATTCAAGAGCCAAGTGCGGCTCCCAAGCCACAGTCTGGCCACCCCTGCTACAGACTGCCATCAGATCTTTAAGTAAACATATTATTTACTTTTTTTTTTTTTCTTACTTTCTCATTAGAACTATACCAGAGGGTTGAACACTTTACTGCTTCTATTCAGGCCAACTTTATTACTCACAACAACTTGAATTCCTCCATTCCCCCCCCAGGCACTCTGTGTGCCATCACTTCCCTCTTTATTTCAGGAACTCACTGCATCCTCTCCCATATATCTGGAGCTCTGCCCCCCCCCCTTTCTTCCTCTGCCACATGCCAAAAGGCTATGTCCCATCCCTCCTATATCTCCTTGCCCTAATATTATTGTCCATAATTCCTCCACCCTATCACACCATCAGGGATTCCACATGCCCCTCATTCCTTTTACTCAACATTTAGTGTCTTTGTGTGCCCATATTTCTTTTCTTTGTGTCTAGGTTGGAGACAAGTCACTTAAGGCTGTCCATGGTTGTACTGGTAGAAAGGACAGAGTTGAAATAAGGGTACTATTACACTGGAAGATGTTAACCACTGCCACCAACTGTTCTTTTGCTCTACAGACAAATCACATACACAACTGAAACAAAATTATTTTGGTAACTAGATATAAGGGACTGTGTGTATCCCAAAAAATCCCTCTTTCTGATTTTCACCAAAAATCAATAGGGTTCTATTCGTTGATGTCTATAATGTTCCTTGAAATTCTGAAATTGATTGGATGCGACTTTCAAGTTATTGCATTACAGACAGAAAAAATGTCTGAGTTGAGTGAGGTTAGAATTCACTTCACTCAGTCAAGTGCTTGTTTTTAAAGCTATACCACAAAATACCCAAACTGCACAACATGGCTAGATTCATAGATACAAGAATCTAAATTATTAACTGAGCAACTTTGTTGTTTTAATGTAGTCCTTCTATTCAATTTTAATGTCTCATGCTTATTAATATTAGCATATAAATAGCCCTAATTAGGATCTGAAGTTCACACTTTGCTAACAGTAGGGGGAAGAAGAGAGAGTTCACGCTTTTGCTGCTGTTTGGCTAGAGAACATTTTCTACAAAACTAGATTAACAGGGTGGCAGCAAATCTGTTTACATGGTGCCAAATACAGGACTGTCAAGGGAAAAGAAACTTTTAATTTTAGAATTTGAGGAATGTTATAGAATACAGCAAAAATTGCTGAAAGATCCTACAGTCACATGATTTTCTATTATTGTCGTTTATGACTTTCTTACATCCCTGGGTTTTGGAGAAGGATTCTGCTGCATGCACTTTAATGAGCATTAACCACCTCTCCCATACAAGCTGATCCTTCAGACGCAGAACAGCAGTCCCCAGCCTATTTGGTCATAGAGAAAGAGCACTATCACCACAATAAACGGAAGAACTTTTGTGTCTAAAAAACAATTGTCTTCTGACCATTGTCAGATATGTTTTCAATTTTATTCAGCTTATTACACAGCCAGTTTTTTCAGAGTTGGAAAAACTAAACTCCTAATTGAATCCAGACTCTCATTTCAAGAAATCCTCACAACTTGAGCTGACTGAAATTTTTTGAATTTTAACATTATCCCCCCCCCCCCCCCCGAGTAGAATTTAGATCCTTGTTTTTTGGCCAGCTCCACTGACCATTAAGTACCATATTTCAAAGTTTAAATAAACTACCATTTTAATTACCTTGAAGACCTCCTTTTTTCCTCCATGCGTAAAAAGAATGTTAGTCATTTAGCTGTAATTTTCTTTTCTAGTTGCATTCCTGCTGGTTTGTCAATCAAGTTCTGATGAGTTTCTGCCTTTATCTCACACTGCAGAGATACACAACTTCTCTTGTTTTGGTTTTGGGACAGTTCAATAGGTTTTGGTTTTTTGTTTTCTTGCCAGCTCCTCCTGCTGGCATACTTTAAGTACTGCACTCATGTCTGAAACAAGCATATTGTCATAGCTGAAGAGCTAGAGAAGAAAATTAGAAAACAAAGAACAATATACAGCATGAATTTTTTTTTCCTACACAGAACCAAAAAACCAAATTGAAAGCGGAAAGCATTTCATTTGTCTTTATCCAGCTCCCATCTTATGATGATAAATAAGTTCTCTCCATGCTAAGAAAAGACTTTTTAGGTTCAGCTTCTCTATTAATGAGTCCAGAACAGATTCTGGCAGAACAGGCACTCATTTTTTGAAGATAAGAGCTTGTGTAAACTTATGTGGCTACCATTTTGGCAACTGGAAGTGAGAACAGACATAAAACAATACTGCCTGTCCAAGGAAAGCGTTCACACTCCAGAAGCAGAGCTTTGTTGTCTGATAGGTGGACCTAAAAGAAAGATCATTCCTCCATTATCTAACTGAAAAAAAAGCCTATGGCTTTAGCTCCCATTCTCCTCTATCCAGTTGGTGCCAGCTATCTCATCTGTCCTGGCTGTTACAACTACCCTGCATGTATTTGGTTTTCATAGACTGATTCTGTTTGTCTGAGGAACAGCAGGAACTCTCATTTCATTCTTCAGCCTTTTGCTTTCTGTTCTTCCTTATTACTTCAGGTACATGACTGATTTTTGTTGTCTCTTTTCCCCAGTGTTGTGAAGTAGAGGAATTTTTGGAAGCAGACTAAATATCATGCTCTCCATTGCCTGCAATTCCAAAAACTGGATGTTATGCTGGGATTTCCAGAATAAACCATTTGCCATGAATCATGAGGGAGCCTCCCTGTACCCCCATCTGACAGGCTGATGCTGGCTGTTAATCAGACCACTAGCAGACCAGGTTTGCTCGTAAGTGTTGTGGGGATTTCTATCCCAAAAAGGGATAGTCACATTGATCAAAGACAGAGCAGCAGATGTTAACTCTTACTTCTAGTAACTCCAATGGGGGGGAAAAAAATCTGTAGGAAGTGAAGTTGTAACCATTGCCCACTGCATATTCCCTATACAGATCCAGGATAGGAGGGTGGTGGGGAGGGAATCTCTTGTTCTCTTTTCCACCATGAAGAATCTTTAATAGAAACCTGAAAACTGGCTAGCACAGAAATCACACCCTCTAAGTGGATGTGTTTTGTCACACTGTTCGGAATTGCTGGAGATGGAGAAGGTGACCATAACAAGGACGACTGAGGAGGGTAAAACTTGACAACTTATTTGAGTCATTATGTCTGATACAGCACTACAGTAGTCTGGAAGGAAGACTAAAGAACTATTTCCTCAGTAGGGACAGGTTTCTGGAACTGGCAAAAGATTCCCTGTCTGGAGAAGTGAGGGGAGAGAATTTGGCTGATGTGTAGAAAACTGTCTCTGATGCTGGTGGAGTAAGATGAGCAAAGGAACATGACTTTCACTAAGATTTTCAACCGTTCTAAAACAATTTTAAGCTTCCTGTAAACTCTAACAGAGGACTGGTTAGACATGATCTTTTTCAGGTCAAAATAATCCTTCAATACTTTCCCTGAGGTCCTCCCAAGGGTTACATATTCAAAGAATGCTTAGAAATAAGGTCCCTCCTGGAGACAGTGTCTAAAGCCCCGCAAATATGCAGATATCCATTCATATCCACATTACATCTGCATCCACAGATACAACATAGATATCCGTGGACCATTTCTTGTGGACGCAGATTGAATACAGGTCCACATATTTTTATCTTCGCAGAGCTAGAGCCCTGCAAATATGCGGATATCCGCATTATAGCTGCATCCGTGGATACGACACATATATCCGTGGACCATTTCTTGTGGATGCAGATCGGATACAGATCCACCTACTTGTATCCGTGCAGGGCTCTAATGGTGTCTATACACTGGTCTACAGTTACGGTGGTTTTTGGTGACACTTGAAGGGAGATGCACTAATTACTTAACATAAATTGCACCTCTCCCTTTGACTGCCTAACACCTACTCACTGTGGTGCCTTCTGTGTGTTAAGCGGATGAAAAATAGCCTCCCATTGACTCAGCTCTGCTCTTTTTCAGGGGGTGGTCTTACCCAGTACACTTCCTGATCAACTGAGTGGGTCTCCACTGACTTTCATAATCAATGGAAGGAAATTTGCTGCTTTAAGTGTAGACCTGCCCTGAGTTCAGGTCCCAAACAACATTCTGCAGCAAATCATCACAGAGGAGAGATGTGAGAAACAAAAAGCTTTTCCAGGATTTATCACAGAGAAAAGCCAGGCCAATCTGGTAGCCTTAACTATTTGAATTTGGTAGACTTTTTGGCAACCTAGTTCACATATGTCATCCTTTCTGGAATATATTCTAAGTCCATGGCCTTTCCAGTAATTTTGTTATAGGAAAAACTACTTTCTTAAGGACTTCTTGCAGGGAGCAGAGTTGCTTGGTGCACTACTTTTAAGGATAAATTAATAAGATCTTTTAGCTAATCTACTTTGCACTGAAGGAAAAGGTATCCTAAATCACTGTACTACAGGACAGTTCTCTCTCTTCCACTTAGCCCTGGTCTATAACTCATGCAATTTCAGCAGCAACCAAAGTGAGATACATAAAGTACTTAAATACCTTGTGCATCTTCCTTCAATTGCCTACCTTCTACTTATTGCAAGGTCCCCACAGCATTGATTCAATGGGAAATGCCTTCCCATTGAATCAGCACTACGTTTCTTGCCAGATAAAAGTCTTGCCCAATCAACCTCCGGCTCATTTGGAGTTCGAGCATGTCTTTATGGATACTCGATCAAACTTGAATATCAACTCTATGCTGTCAGTGCTGCCATCAACAGCATAGCCTTGCCCTTATGGGCTGGGATGGGGATTTACATAGGACTCCCGGCAGCTAAACATAGCATTTTGAACTTTAAGTGCTACACAACATGGAAAATAGCAGAATCTGAGCTTCTTTTGAGAATACAAGGCAAGACAGAATTCACAGCTTTCCCTGCACTTAGAGTATATTCAATCCCTGAGTAGGAGCATGGGGGGGGGGACTCCTAAAATGATCATAAAACAATAACAAACAGGGAACGGGCACTGATGCTACCCCAGCATCTCAATCCCCACTTCCCAGAGTAGAAAAAGCTTGCAGATATAGCAGTGTGGTGAAGGATCCGACACATCAGGAATTTTCCGCCTTACACTGCTCAAATTTCTTCCTCCTGGATAATATCTCACCTCAGCTAAAGCTAAATAGCTAGAGAGACAGAAAAGCCCTAAAAAGTAAGCTTTTGTCTCTGGAAAAGTTTCAAAGTGCTCCAAGTAGTCTTACTAGCACAGCTACTTTGAGTAGGGGAGCGACTACAGATGCTGTCAGGAGCAGGGAGACCCCTTTGATTTTCAAAGGGGTAGCCATGTTAATATGCAAACTAAATTCTGTGAAATCAGGATTGAATCGAGACTATGGGTTCTTTTCCCATTACAAAACGTAATTTGACTTCAGGCTTCCCAGGGTTTGAACCTAACAACTGCTCTGATTTGCTGTTACTGTATGACCTGATCCTATGTTTTACACCCCCTTGCATTTATTTTCATTCCATTCTGTAAGTTCACCCATCTTTGAAGCATCTGACAAAGTGGGATTTTCTCCCACGAAAACTCATGCAAAAAATAAATCTGTTAGTCTTAAAGTGCCACACAACCCCTTTGATTTTACAGCTATGCCTGCTACAACTGCTACAAGGAAGTGCTGTGGCTGGGGGAAAGCCCCACCCTTCCCTAAATGTTTTGTTAAAGACCATCTCCCTGTCAGAACTTGTTGGTAGACTGGAAGAAACAAAAAGAAAAACAGACAATATCCTGCCTCTAAAACAGAGTACTCAAAGGGCATGTGACATCCCACTATAGCAGCAGAAGCTAAGAAGAATGCAGTATATCAATGCGCCATCAGGGGGAGCTGGCAAACAAGTGAAATTATAACATGAATCTTTAATTCCAAAACCTGGGAGAAATAGCAGAAAGCGCAGCAAAGGGGGGTGGGGGGGGGAGATATTCACTCAGAAGAAAATATATTCATCATATATTCATAACTAAAGGGATTTTGATTCACGTTCCCGGGAAAAAAACAGCTCTGTACACAAACTGTTTCAGAAAATTATAAACAAATGTAAAATATGACTAGTGAAAACTTCTGAGGTCCTAACTTTAGCAGGCACTAACTGTGAATAAATTAAAATTTTTCTTAAACTCCAACTAACATTTGGTACACAGCAAGTAAGACATAGTGTAGAATTAGTGGCAAAAAAATGAATGATTTCTTTAAAGAGAAAATAAAATTTGATTTTAAATCAAATGTTAATAAAATTGATTTTTGTTTTTTTAAACATAAGCCTACTTAAAATTAAATTAAGTTTGAAATTATGACCTTCTACGTTAAAGCTAATCTTACTATTATCTAGTAAAGATATTTATATATAGATATGTATTTATCTGTACTTGTTGCCAAGTTTTAAAGCAATCACTGAACTGGGGGGGGGGGGGGGGGAAAAACACTGCCTATACACCTGGAAGAAGTTACTTACCTATAACTGGAGGTTTTTCAAGATGTGTGGTCCAAATCTATAGTCCATTGAGGGGTTTACACATGACACATGCACATAACCTCTCAGTGGAATACAACAGGAGTCATCCTCAACCTGTCTGTTGAATGCTAAGCCAGCTTTTGAATGCAGCTGGCCCTTCTGCAGGTGCAGAGAGAATATTACTTTCATTCCAGTTTATTCATTTGAAGATAAGAAACAAACCAGGATTTGAAAAAGCACTAAAAACTTATTTTCTTCTTCTAGTTTATAGATAAAACCTAGAGGATGAGCTCTACCAGTTCTAAATCTGGAAGAACATGGAGACCAGAAACCCTAAATTCAATTAACTAATTATAGATATTTCCATTATTTAATATAGCAGTTAGTTTCAAATGCAAAACATGTTTTGATAAACTGTCTACGTATCTAGCATGTTTAAGATAATTTTGTTCAGCTAATGAATAAAATGCTGTTTTTGTACACTTCAAACAGAATTCCAATTTCCATCTAAATGCAGCCTAACACAAATCACAAGTAAAAAATCATGTAGTCAATACGGAATATGTTATTCATTGTTTTCTAATTTATTAATCTGAATAAATAGGTTAAGCTACATAACTGTTTAAATAAATGTGTACAGGCACAGAATATTATCCTACTTAGCAACAAGAACCAAATTTAATGTAAAGTCTAAACCTAGATACAAATTAACATGTTTTAACAGTTACCCACCAATAAGAGTCAACTTTTTCTTAGAACTAAAAACTCAAACAAGATTTAAACAATTGATTTTGATCAAAGTTTCTGGCTTACTGACTTAAATCATGATTAAACTCAGTGATTTAAAATTACTCCACTCTTGAAAGCAATACATAGAAAATTAAATTCAAACCAAGAAAGTGAATTTAAAAGATATTGTACGACATTGGGACCTATAGTGAAAATTAATAAACTTTGTTTACTGTTAATGCTGGTCTTTTACAACCAAAAAAGATTTTTCATTACAGAAGACTTCCATTAACCTTATAAAAAATCCCAAGAGCCTGGATTTTTCCTAAGTCTCTTTGTCATAGCAATAAGGGGTCCCATTAGGCACCTTATTTTACTGCCATCTTATAAATAATATTAGCTGTGCACCATTTCCATAAAAACAAAGCACAATGAAAACCATTTGATGGAATACTGGCTAAAGGAATAAATCTAAGTTTTAAATGTATTTTCTGCTTCAAATGCAATGGACAGGATTACAGGATGCATTCTTAAATTAATACATAATTGGGCACGTCTTTAAATTTATCTTTGCACAAATAATAAAATGGATCACTAAAACTTTTTGTGCATTAAAGGCAAAAAAAAAAAAAAATCCTGTGACTCACCAAATCTTCAACTCTCTCCACATGCGACTCTTAGGGAGGTCAACAGTAGTTCCATGCATATTATATATATGTATATATAATATGTGTGTATATCAAATCCAAAAGTACTAAGGGGTAGGTTCCCAGTGACTCATTGACATGGATTAGCTACACAATTTCTGCTTTTTCCTCTACAGATGAGTTAAAATAATTACACCCTTAAGGCTGTATATTTTATTTAATAAACACAAACAAGTTTAGAGTTCAGACTACTAGTGACTGTGGCATATAATGCAATGGCTCTCATAGTAGTTGGTGACCTTATAGACATGGAGCTAATTATTTAAGGTTAATTATTTAAGGTTTTATTTAAAGTTTTTTCAATGTGAACAACAATATATTTGCTCATCTCCTCCCAATGTGTTCATGAAACATATAAATGAGTTAGTTATGTAAAGAAAGTACATTAAACCCCTAAATATACTAAGTAAATATAATATGCCTGTGGGGTCTCTGTAAATTCAAGTTCTACCTGAACAGATTTCTTTGCATTCATTAAAAAAAAAAAGACTGTCTCCTTTTAAGGTTGTTCTATAAAGTGAAGAAAGGCTAAGGGAGGAAAGGGTTGGGCCCTCCTAACTAGGGCTGGTTCTAGGGGCAGGTAACCAGGCACCAATTTCTAATGGCCACCAGACATCTGTGTCAATCAGTTGTTTTATGGCAAGGAAATCAAACCAGTTTTTCACACTGGCCAGCAGAACAGCTAGGACTACTCCTGCTCCAGGCCCCCTTACGATGTATTAAAAACATCTGAATAGTTCCTTGCTAATGTGTTTGGGGTATTTTGGGTTGGGTTTTTTTTTTGTTTTGTTTTTTTTTTAATATTGGAATAATCAGGAATGTACGCTCTGTCTTTCCCTCTTTTACTGCAAAGATTGAGGGGGCTAGTTGGTTTGGTTTTGTTTGCTTGTTTTGGGCTATCCCAGACATGGGGGCGGGGGGGACGGGACACTTTCAGACTTCAAATGAAATGCACAGGCTGTTGAATCACTGAAAAAGGTTTTTCTTCCAACTATTTGTCAGGCATTTGAATTTAAAAACAAAGTTTTAACGTGAGAATAAAAATCACTTCTCTTATTTAACCATGTTAGTTTTGCTTGGTACCTGTGATACTATAAGTATATCAATTCTTTACCTTTTTCCTAGAAGATACTGTGAATAACTAGAGAAAACAAACATGTATTTCTAAAATAAACTAAATGAAAAGGGTGGTAGGCAGTAAAGCATCCCAGATCATCTTTATATGTCAAAGCAGCAAAAATAGCACAAACCATTCTGCAGGTCACCTTTAAAGTTAACATGCTGCAACAGAAACTTGGGCGAGTTCCTTGACTGGCATAAACTAGCATAACTTCACTGAATCATTACAGCTACAATGATTTTATACTTGCTGAGGATCTGACCCCTTGTATTTTATTTCATCGGTGCCTTGAAAATTAAACTGTGTAATGTACAGACAGCATCTGAGAATAGGAACTGAGGATTCAAGTAAGCAGCTAAATCTCATGTTTATCATGCTTACTACTATAAGTATTTCCAAGTCAAAATAATGCAAGAGTTTAATTAATCTTGGTAAGATAATTTTAAAAAAGAAAAGC
The DNA here is from genome assembly GCA_007922195.1 of Podocnemis expansa. Taxonomy (NCBI): domain Eukaryota; kingdom Metazoa; phylum Chordata; order Testudines; family Podocnemididae; genus Podocnemis; species Podocnemis expansa. The sequence continues at coordinate 98,983,000 of ML681963.1, read as the reverse complement.
AGGATGTTTGGTTGACAAAAAGCACGAGAAATAACATACAGAGACCTTCAAGTTTATAATTCTAGTTCTTATTTGATCCGGATTTACCTAACAGATCTACATAGGTTGTCACCTGCAATTCAGTAGCCTACGTGAAATGATTTCCTATTTGAAAAAGTATTCACATGACAGAGGAACCAGAACAATTACCAATTATCTGTCTCCTTGTTTTTAAAATTTAATGATAGGCCAAAATATGAACACATATGAAGACTGAACTCCCTTGTTTCCACCTCAAAGTGAACCCTACAGAGAAAGGAGAGAGGCAGTTTGTGTGCAAATACAATTTTTCGTTTTTATAAAAACCTACAAATGTTGAAAAGGGAAAAAAAAACTTTCATTGATACTATTGGGTCTGGGGTTCCAGGAAGCCAATAAAAGCAGATGAGAACCACTGTTGTGCCTCCACTGCCGTCTATAGAGTTACCACATCGTCTATACTCTTGAATTAATGCAACATCTGTTGTAAATACAGTCTGCTAACACTTACTGAGAGATATTTTCATTCCACTTTTGTATCAGGCTTGCTTCTTACTTGAACATTTATTTTATTTCACTAGAGATGAGACATTATTTCTTTATACTGTGTTGTCAATTTGCCATTCCTAATCTCTCCTGAGCACAAAGGCCCACCCAAAACAAGATGACCTTTGTCAAACAACAACATGTTCTGCATATAGATTATTATACAAAGAAAATAAACACCACAAAAAAGGTGTTCATGGATTTTTAGTTTTATGGATTGATAAATTATTGTAGAACGCTTAGCAACATCAATATTTTGTATAAGAACACACTATTCTGGATTTTTATTTTTAAAATGTACATAAATAAATAAATTCAGGTAAAAAACCCCCCAAACTCTCAGCTAAAATAGAGTAATTAAACTTAACTCACGCTCCACAAAAATAATTTAAAAAGCATGGGTGAAAATGGATTTTATTAATTCTCAGAACTGCTGCAGTTAAGTCAATTCAACCACTTGCATTTAGCATGCATGCTGCACACACTCCATGTACGTCACTCTGAGAGAAAATACTTGCTCAGCTATCTGCATTCCTAAGGCCTCCGATACAACTGCCAGTAGGCCTGAGTGAGACAGGTAGGCTGTCTCTTCATTTGACCCTATTCCAGATAAAACAGCACACCATCGCTGCTAATGATTTCCCTTTAAATTTAGGCTTACACCAGTCCTTCCAGCATCAGCTTTGTGTCTGTTTTATTTTATTTTATTTTGCAAGCCTTACTGTCTCTTCATTTAAAAAAAACAAAAAAAAAAAACAAAAAAACCCACAACTCAATTTACTATACAACATTTTGGCCTTATTTTTTCCCCTTTGGTCTGTTTTCCCTCCTCTTAGAAGCTTTCCCCTAGCTATTACACCACCGATGTTTGCCTCTTTTGCTTGTTAAACTCAATCAGATTTACTCTGTCATGCTGTGCTATTACTTTGAGAGCAGCACTGGGGGTAGGGGGAGGTCAAAGGAGTGGGGAAGAGTGCTGTTACAGCTGCTTCCTGTTGCACCCTGTCAGCAAATTATTTTCCCCCACTTTCTTTATATTAAAGTCCAGAAGCATGGTGCAGAGTTAAAATCCACCCACGGTCCCAAGGTTTGATTTTATTAACAAACTATCCGTAAAATAAAGCCCTAAAAATGGGCTACTCCTAGGGTTCCTAATTCAAATTATGGCCAGAGAATCTCAAGTCCTCTCTTCAACATACCTAGAATCTCTCCGTTGTCAGAGTAGCCCATTTCTAAAGCTGCTTCCTCTTTATTCTCTTCAGTCAGACGGTTCTCTCACTTGGCTTAATACTGTTGATTTGACCAGCAACATCCACTAACTTTAGCTCTTGTCTTCAGAGCAGACAAAAGACCTGTTGTGATCTAGTGTGCATTTTGTCCACTTAGTCACAGATCTTATTCCTGTGGGTCACCCAGGAATTGAAACAATGAGGTTGAGCATCAATGCACATTTTCTAATACCTCTGCTCTGAATGGTATGCTGGGTACACTGCACACTAATAACAAGGAGTTTCAAAAGAGTTCCCAATAGCTTTGTATCAGCATGTGACATGGAAGGCTAAATGACTAGGAAAAGCCTTAGAATTTCATGAAGGATAAGTCCATCAATGGCTAGCTGCCAGATGTTGGGACTGGACAACAGGGGATGGACTCACCTGATAACTGCTTGTTCTACTCACTCCCTCCAAACCGTCTGGCATTGACCACTGTCCAAAGACTTGATACTGGACTGAATGGACCACTGGTCTGACCTAGCATGGCCATTTTTATGTACATGTTTTGAGGCCAAAGGAGACTAGACATATCCTGGAGTTCAAACAAGCATCCGTCTTCTTTCTCAAGTCTTTAGGAATCTATAGTTTATAAAAAGGGTATGCATGCACACACATACTCCAGGTTTATATTTTTTTTAAATGTGCATAAAAATACTATGAATAAAATCTAGACAAACTTTGAGCTAAATGGAGAAGGAATCACTCACTCACACACCCCCCACCTCAAAACAGTGTGGGCGAGAATAGTTTTTATTACATTCTTAGAACTGCTACATAGAAGATATCAAATATAACCACTTGCTTTTCGTATGTAGGCAAAGAGAACAACCTTCCCTTCATGATTCTGCTAAGGAAGGGAAGCTTTAAAGATTTCCCAGAGAATGCATTGATTCAGCATACAACTTGACCTCCCCAGCTACCACTATGTACTTTTATTGCTACTATTAAACATTTGAACTGTGGTAGCATCTACAGGCTCCAATCAAAATAAAAGCCTCATCATACTGATACAAAAAATGTTCAAAGACAGAAGCCACAAAAAGCTCATAATCTAAGACAAGCGGAATGTGAAGCCTCAGGAAAAGTGAATAATACAATCAAATGTATAAGATATTGTATATACACTAGGAAGTCCCACATCTATCGTTATGGACTACTGGCTTTCTCCTTTGAACTCCTACTGCACTTTCTTCATTATATATATATAAAAAAAAAAATTCCTCTCTCACCCCTATGGGTGGTATGTGTCATCCTCAACCTCGGGTCCTCTACCAGAGGCCTGGGAGTTTGAGGGTTCTGCGCAGTGTCTTAGCTGTTCCTAGCACTGCACTCTTCTGGACAGAGAGCTCTGATGTTGTTCCTGGGATCTGTTGGAGCCACTCTCCCAGCTTAGGAGTCACAGCCCCGAGTGCTCCTATCACCACCGGGACCACTTTGGCCTTCACTTTCCACATCTGCTCTAGTTCCTCTTTCAGGCCCTGGTACTTCTCCAGCTTCTCATACTCCTTCTTCCTGATGTTGCTGTCACTTGGCACTGCTACATCTATCACCACCACTGTCTTCTGGTCCTTGTCTATTAGCACGATGTCTGGTTGATTGGCCAGTACCTGCCTGTCTGTCTGGATCTGGAAGTCCCACAGGATCTTAGCCCTGTTATTCTCCACGACCTTCTGTGGGATCTCCCATCTGGTCTTGGGAGGGTCTAGCCCATACACTGTGCAGATGTTCCTGTGCACAATGCCAGCTACTTGGTTATGCCGTTCAGTGTATGCTGTTCCTGCCTGCATCTTACATCCTGCCACTGTGTGTTGGACTGTCTCTGAGGCCTCTCTGCACAGTCTGCACCTTGGGTCCTGTCTAGTGTGGTAGACCCCTGCTTCAATGGATCTGGTGCTCAGTGCCTGTTCTTGTGCTGCTATGATCAGTGCCTCAGTGCTGTCTTTTAGTCCAGCTTTTTCCAGCCACTGGTAGGATTTCCCAATGTCAGCCACCTCAGCTATCTGTCGATGGTACATTCCATGCAGGGTCTTGTCTTGCCATGGCACTTCTTCTGCTTGATCTTCCTCCCATGTCTGCTGCTGCCTCAGGCATTTTCTCAGCAGCTCATCTTTGGGTGCCATCTTACTGATGTACTCCTGGATGCTCTGGGTTTCATCCAGGACAGTGGCTTTGACACTCACCAAACCCCGCCCGCCTTCTTTCCGGCGGGCGTACAGTCTCTGGGTGTTGGACTTGGGGTGGAAACCTCTGTACATTGTGAGGAGCTTCCGGGTCTTCACATCGGCAGCCTCCATGTCCTCCTTTGGCCAGCTCACTATACCGGCAGGGTATCTGATGACTGGCAGGGCGTACCTGTTGATGGCATGGATTTTGTTCTTCCCATTGTTCTAATCCTGGAGATGCTTGGCTACATATTATAAATATAGGCCTTTTTTTGAATTTACATTTGCTAGAGTTGAGCAGCTTCTTCCCTCTTCTCACATCTAAAAAGCACATTTTCAGAAGGTGAATTCTAAAGACTATCCCAACCCCTGGACTTCCAAGACCTACCTGCCCTAGTTAAGAGAAAAGTGGCAAGAAAGAAGGAAAAGACCATCATCTACCCCCCAGCAGCCCCTCCCAACTCAAAAGCTATACACATCCTTGCACTAGCAAGAGTGAATTAAGTCTGAAATCTACAGATGTGATTGTCTTAATTATATATATAGTTTTAAATCAAAAGGAAGTTAAGAGCACGAGAAGTGACTTCTGAAGATAGTGTTCCTTTTTAAAAAATGAGAAGGATGGCTACCATTGTTGTTAGCTCCCAAAATTAACCCACAATAAAATGTGCGATTTTTAATATAAGACTCGAAAAAATTAGAAAGGGATGAAACAACTGAAATCCCAGCATCTCAAATGAAACAGCAGGTGTTTGTTTTGTGTTGCTGGCACTAGATATATGCACATTATACCAATCCTTCACTCTCCCACAAGCTCCAGTCCTGTGGATAGGCAGGTGTTGAAACTTATCCATTCCTAAAAGGGAGGGACAAATGTCTAGTTGGTAGTTAGGCAAAAGGATTTTGGAGTTAAGAGTCCTGGATACCACCAGTGTATGATTAACTCACTGGACTTGGCAAAAATTACTGATGTGCCTTATTTCTCTAACTAGAAAATGGAAATAATAGTGTTTCCTTAAATTTACAGTGTTTCATTAATCCATGAAACAGTCTGTCCTGGTCAAAACAGAGGACTCCTAGAGGTTTTAAAAGAAAAAACAAGCAAAAAAGAACAAACCAACCAACCAACCAACCAACCACTAGGGCTTATCAGACTTTAAAGATAAAATAAAAATGACTTCAGACTGCCACTCTCAATCATGTCTGAAGTATCAGTCTGAGCCTAAGAAAGTCAGATTAAAAGTTCTAATATGAACACCTTGTACGAGAACAATTTTTACAAATTGAAAACTTTTGGCAATTTACAGATTCCTACTGAAGTTGCACAGTATACTAAAAATGGGTCAAATTCCACAACAGATTAATACTAATATACAGGAGAAAAACACTTACAATTTGCCAAACATTAAAAATATGCACTCATACAAACATAAGAACGTATACTGATTAAAGAACTAGTTTGTTAATAGACATATTTTAAAACAAAATTGTAGTTCAGATTATTAAATGCACAAGAGTCAGGAAATTCCCAAATAACTCAATCACTGATATGTGAAAACCTCTACTATAAGCTGTGAAATTTTATATTATAAATCAGTCCACCTACAAGAGAATGATATCTTTTGAGTTTGAGACCATATACTCTCCCTACTTGCTTTTTTGGTGCAGCAAGGAAGTGTCACAAGAGGAAAGATGATAGAAGTTCAAAATGCCCTGTGTCCAAGAGAGCTTAAATGACATGATGCCCTAAACAGAGTAGACCTTCTGAAGATAGCAGTCCATACAGTGCCAAATTTAGCTAAGTCAGAGCCGGGTGGTTTAAAATATACACCTTTCTGAACCAAATAAACTTTTTACACACTGGGTGATACACCCTTTCTGTAACTGCAGCTAGAGGCAATTTTTTGTAAAAATTTTAAGCACCCCAAGAGCCAGTCAACCATAAGGAAAGGTTACTAACAAGTAAACTTGTTCTTCAGAAGTGTTATCTCTGCATATTCTGGGACTGGTGCTTCCCACTCCTGACTTGAGGAATCTTTTAGACAGCAGTGTCTGTTTGGGCTACTTGCCCCTGCCTAACCATCCTTCAGTAGCTTCCCTATATCTGAGAGTCTTGCCCAGAGTGTGAAAAGTGGACAGGGAATATGAATATGTAGTACATTCAACACAGAACAGCAGTTATGGTAAATAACCTCTCTCCTTTGAGTGGCCTCTGCATATTCCCATGGAGTGAGTAATACAAAGATGTTGGAAGGTGGGCTGAGGAGTTCTAGATAAACAAGAACCGCAAAACTACCAAATGAGAATCAGCTCTTTATCTGTCACTCAGACAGCATTAGAAGTGAACAAGGTTTCATTGCACTAGATCTGACTTCAGTGAAGGATGAATTGTTGCTTCAAATGACATCTATACAAGTTTATGAGAAAGACAATAAGGCAGCATGCAATGGTTGCTACCTTCAGATTAGCTGAACACTTTTTGATATATTAAAGTAAGTGAATACCTATCAAGTCATAAAAGGGTGTAGAAAGAGACATGGAGAAATAGAGACAGAAATGTGTGCAATGGAAAGGAGATGACTTGACACTAGAAAGAGGGAAGAGGTCAACCAAATCATATTTCCCATATGAACTACAGCTTACAGAGGACTGACTAGTCATTTGGCCTGTTACCTCACTACGTCTGTAGTGATAGCCATGAGAAATCCCATCTTCCTGGGTGTATGCTATAAAATATGCTCTGACGAACCGCAGACCAGAGGTCCCAAGGGTTGTACAACACAGGACTCCCACCCTGAAGTAAAATGGGATGTCCCCATGGCAGCTAAATACATACAACCATTTCATTTTCCAAATGGGTGTCCTTAGCAACACATCTGGCCATGCTGTGAAGAAAAGCTGTTTTCACTGAAGCAGCCATTAAGGCAAAGCAATTAACCTCAAGCTGTCCACTAGGATGCAACCTTTGCATAAAACAGAGTTTAAGGAGAGTCAAGATTTTTGCTCTGAGCATACGAAGGTGAAAGTTGAACTCAGAATCCACAAAGCCTGGAAGAATGTCTTAACATCTTAAATGTACAAAATGTAATAGATTGCATCATTAAAAGACTGTTTGGTCAAAAGCACCTCCTATTTAATAGAATCCATTAAACTCCCAAAAAAACGTTGCCTGAAGAAGGTATCACCCAGTTGCTCTGATATGGAATCCATCTACAGTCCAGTCTACTAGATATAACTCTGAATGCCCTGGGGTCCGAGACAGATGAGGTCAGGAGAGTGGAGTGGGTTGTTTTTTGGGCAATGGGGAAGAGGGGAGGTTAAGTCTGCTGCTAAAAAGAAAGAATGTCAAGGATGAGGATAGTTGGACTAACAGTGGGGCTGAAGTTTGTCACTTTAAAAAGGCAATACATAACACTGTCACTTTACAGATATCAATTTCATGTTCTATGGGGGCTGATGAACAGCACCCCTATTTCATGTGCTGGGGGGAGGGGGCGGTGGCAATGAATAGCACTAATTTCCTGGAGTTGTTAGAGTCAGTCTCGGTTAAGAATTCCAAATTAAGAGCTTTCCTATTGAGTGCTATCACTATCTCAGTGATCCAGTTCAGCTAAAACAGGATTTTAACTCGGGATACACGTACTCCTGGTGGTTTATAGAGTTCTTCCAGGGGAAGTACATAAACTCACCTAGATATTTGCCTAGTTTTACAAACAGCCCACACCAAAAACTTCAGATAATTCAGGACAAATTACAATTTCTTTTTTTTTTTCAGACTAATTTCTTTATACTGTTCTGCATGCTATACACTGAAATGCAAGCATAATAATTATACTCCAATTAATTTATTTATCATTATATGCTAAAAATGAGCAAGTAAGCAACTTTTCAATAATAATGTGCTGTGAGATTAACCTTGGGGGGTACACAAGACCAAATCAGACTCCTGAAAGAGGTACAATAATCTGGAAAGAGCCACTGAGCTAAAGCCATCAAAAACATCCAAGGCACCTGCACTTGAAACAATCTCCCATACCCAAATGGCTCATACAAGTCCAAGGTCTTCCCGGCATTTTAGCAGAACTGGTTCCCAAATTAAAGCTTCAAAGATGTGACACTAGAAGGCTCAGTCCCATCTGAACTAAGACCTTCAGCAGCAAGGCACAGTGATCCAAAGAATGGCTGCCAAAACCAACTTTCTAAAAGATTAAGTGCTGTTCCCTGAAAAAGCTAAAGGAACATCACTTTTCAGGGCTAGTCTACACTGGAGATGGAATTGTAATTCAATTTTGCCTTCTGTAATTCAATGGGTTAAAAGCACATGATCACAGCAAACTGCTTGCTTGGGGTCTCATGTCCCCACTGCTCACATTACTTGAAAGGTATTGATTGCACTGTAGATAGTAGTTGGAGAGGCATGAGAGGAGGCAGTCATCTTCCACACATCTCTAAAGGGGGAGGGGAGGCCTTCCTTGCTGTTTGTCTGCTACAGGCACAACAGGGAGGCATATTGCTGCATGCAGAGAGAAGAATTAATTGAAAACTTTCCAGGGCTACAGACAGGGAAGGACCTATGTTGCAACACAAACTGGAAAAACTGGAAAAGCTCCTCTCTGGCTACATGGACCCAAGTTCAAATTGTAGATTTCAACCTCAGTGCTATGCCATTTGCTGGAGTGGTGTTAGCAGGTTGAATTATAGATCCATTTTTTCCCCAAATTTACAGCTCTGACAGTGGGGAGACAGGCTGAACAAGGTTGATGCAACAGCATTATGTCAAACATCACTCTCAGCATAGAGCAGGGCTTACTCAACTGCACATAAATAGGAGAAGCATATTGGTTCACCAAACCTATAACAGTGATTGATGAAGAAGCAGATGCTAGGAAAGCTCTTTGCAGTCCACCTTCAGAAAGAAAGCACTAATGCTAGCGTTTGAAACCTAAGGGCCTCAAGCCAGCAATGGCCTTTGATGGTTAAAAAGTCAAGGCATCAGCAACAGATAAGGATTTTGTCCTTTTTAGACCCACTACATAATGCAACAATAAATTAGATCGAGTAGGTACTGAAGCCACTTCAATCTGGGTCGGGGAGCAGTTTCCAAAGTTTCAGTGCCAAAATGTCTCAGAGCTCAAAGACACTTTGGCTAGGGAACCTAGTTAAAAGGTTTCAGAGCCAACACAGGCCATTCCAGGTTCTACTCAGGATTCCTGACTGGAAACATGAACAATTCTACTGATTTCATCTGGACAGACTCCAACAAAAGGAATGCCTAGAGACTCATTCAACTATCTCTGCAGGGCCTGGAAATAAACCGTTACTAGACATTAGTGTGTACATGAAACTAAATACCTGACACTAGAAAGACTCCAAGATAGGAGACCCAGATTTAAGAATGCTGACTCAGGGTACTATGGTACCACCTACAAAAACCAGTGGTCAGCGATGCCAGTTGCTCAGTACCACACTCAGTCAATCTAGACAGGTTTGTGGACCTATAAATAAATCACTTACGCTAGATACAGAACCTCCATGGTTGCTGTTCTCCTGAACCTACAGCACTGAATCCTCAGCACTGGACTGCTATGCATAGAGTGGACGGAGACAAATCAAGGGGGCAAGTCTTTCAGCACCATAACATTTACGTTGGACAGTGGTTCTCAATCTCTTTATCACTGCCACATATGCAGCTCTGCATGCACTACGTGGGATGTATCCACACCGCATACACTACTTGTACAACACTGAGGATCCCACATGGGCTGCAGCTGTGTCTTGACTGCGACACAGTGGCCCATGGGCTGAAGGCTGTACATCACCAGTTCACAATACCACACACCTTTAATAAGTGGCACCTCAGGGACAGTTGCTGGTGACGGCAGTGAACCTAGCTGACTTAGATAAACCCAAGGACCTGAGTATTTCAGCTAATAAGCACTACATCTCCAAAAATGGTTTATCCAAGATAACAATGCTGGACATTTAGCTCTGAATTACACTTACCAAGATGGATCCAAGGATCCTACTGTCATGTGCACTGGGTACAGAACCCCTTCATTTGCACTGGCTACAGAACCACCAAAGTCACTGATGGTATATTTTCAGCACTGGTAGTACCACAAATCTTAGTGAGACTTACAATGTGCACTGATCCACCATTGTCTATTGTATCAGATGCCTGCAATCACATGTAGATGACCCAGAATGCTGTGTGGACAGTAAATGGTCAAAAACCATTTTATGAAGTTGTACAGAGTATGGTACTCTGGCTTCAAGGCACTGGACTCTGTCAACCTGGCTGGATCTGGGGATCTCTGTGCTACTTCTACTGGATAAACATTTCTGGTTCACTACAATAGATGGAATCAGGACACGGGCACTAAATAAAGTAAATTTGGAGACCTCAGTACCATGTGAACTGTATCATAACATCAGCACTGGTCTCAGTCAACTCAGTTAAGATCAAGAGACCTAATCACTGCTTAAGCTTGGCACAGAGACACTCAGACTAGCAGATCTCCATAGATGCCGGACTTAAAAATTGCCAAACTTAATACCCAGGGCCTGAGGAGCTTCCCTAATCAACAGGAGAGTATGATGCAGCCCTCTCACCCCATTCAGATCCAGAAAATTCCTGTACCCAATAGGTACCATTTTTTCTTTGATCTTTTAAATTAATTAAACTTAAAACTAGAATTAAACAGTTGTGAAAGGACAAAACAAAAGGGAAGACCAATAAAGTATGCTTCAAATACTGCATGCAATAGGAGCTTGCTGCACTTTGGCTGTTCAGATAGAACTGAAGGACAGCTGGGGCCCCCTTTTTTTAATACCCACTCAATTTTCCGCAAGAGGAGAGAAATTAGAAAGCCCAAATGCCAGAAGTCATCAGCCCTATTAAGTGGGAATATACAGAGGTCATTAGAAGACAAAACATAGTATTGCTATGCTGATTAAGGTAATATAGAATGAATTAAAAATATTTTCTTAAGTTCCCATCTCTTGAAAAAGGCACTCACGAAAAAGTGCTGGTTTGAAGCTATACAGTTGTATGTAACATACACAAAACCTAACTGAAACACGATTCAGGTGTCAACAGCTTACAACCCATATGCTCATATCTCTGTGATGCAATGTATAAGTGATGTACTGCCATTGGTATTTTCCCAATCTATGAAGAAACTACAAATAATTTCAACAGAACTATTAAAATTCCAGGGACAATGAAACTGCCACACAGAATTTAACTAGATGGTCCATCTGATCCAGTATCTCTTGTCTGATGGGGCCAACATAAAATTATTTAAAAAGCATAAACCTTCCTCTGCAAAAAAAAAAAAAATTATTCACAAAACATGCCTACAGTTTGAATCCAAACACCTTATTTATTTTAAAGAGATAAGCTAGCAGTATATCCCTACAGATCTGTTTGAATTTACCTGATAACACACCCTTCTGTGTCTATATATCAACAGCTAACATGCTATATTTTCCATTTCATTCATCTAACAAAGTGGGGTTGTGCCCACAAAAGCTCATGAGATAAATGAATGTTAGTCTTTAAAAAGTGCCACACAAATCCTTGTTTGTTATGCTCACAATCAAAATTTCTTCTGATCCAAAGCATTGGTTGCCCTATGTCATGAGCATAAAAGAGTTTACATCCCAAATGTTTACCTATATAATTGAAGATACCCTTTTGGAACATGAATGAGAAGAGTAACTGTGTCAGTCCAGTTTAACAGAAAACAAACAAGGAGTCTTGTGGCACTTTGAAAAACCAATGAATTTATTTAACACATGAGCTTTTGTGGGAGAAAAATCCCACTTCGTCAGATGCTTTGAAGCTGGAGAATTTACAGAAGGGGAGGAAAATAAATGGAGGGAAGCAACTGACAAAGTAGGATTTTCTCCCATGAAAGCTTAAGTGATAGATAAATTTATTAGTCTTTAAGTGCCACAAGATTCTTTATTTGTTGTTATTCATGTAACTGAATCCTTACTTGAATCTTACTAAATTCCTCCCCTCAATAATATTGTGACAGTGAGTTACACAGATTAATTACTGATTTACTGAATTATTTTCTCTTATTAGCTTAAAATTGAAAGGCAACAAATTTAAAACAACCGTCCCTTTGTTCTTGTACCATGAGGAAGGACAAAATAAATGTAACTGATTTACCTTCTTTCTACCATTCATTATTCTCTAAATCTGCATCATGCCCACCATAAAAGAAAATGCTCTCAAAAACTTGCATCCCAAGTAAGTGTCAAAGTGGCAAAACCACAAACTCTGAAACCCCAACTATATAGTAGTTATAATACGTATGTATCCACATTATATATTTGCCTGTATGGGATAATGTCAGTTGCCTTTCTTAGAGGGACCTACTAAACACCATGTAACTGATTTCCATGTGTTATATTCTGTAAACAAAAATCTCAGTTTAAAAGGAATTAAACTTCAAGCATAGTGTCATCCAGCCCTACTCCTTAGCACAAACCCTAAAAAAAGACATAAAAATCATCTTCACCATAACTTAATGCTCATGTAAACTATTTCCACTTAGAGTTACAGACTCACATCTAAGGCAACTTTCATCTGCCTCCACCTGACACAGAAACATCGTACACCACAAACTAAATTTCCCCTCACAGTATAATACAAAACCTTAATTACACCTTTATGCTAGCCCTATAATCACATAACACGCTGCACATTTTAACCTGTGCACATCAACTGAATATTTGCTTGTAATACCAAGGTCATAATTAAAATGTTACATTATGCTATACTGGATGTCAATGTACCATACCGTTTCCTTATCAATCTAATATTTTAGGGGCAGCAACCATCTTTTCATTCTGTGTTAGAATACCACCTAGCACCAGGGGGTCTTGGTTCATGACAAGTATTACTATAATGTCTGTGAACACAAATGTAATCTGCAAAAATAAATATTTTTAGTCGGCTCTGTTTATCTTTCATCTTAACTTTTGTTCTAATAAGTTATTTTTAAATATGTTCATCCCCACTTCAATAACTGAATATCATCCAACCAGCGCAATGAACAAGATGATAACTAATAGTTTACGATCATGTAATTAAAGATTGTAAGGCACACTTACAAGAGAAAAGACAAGACAGAACTCGAAATTATTGCTTTGCCATTTCTAGACTTGTGAATGCTTCACTTTACAAACATAGTTCTCATAGTTCTCAGCTTTTTTATGTGGCATAGACTAAGGTTACCTTCACTAACACAGCAGGACCCTTACTACAGACAGGCTCATTTGGTGCCCATCCTGCTAGACATGCTGTGATGTCAAGTTTTATTTAGGAGTTAGAAAGTAAAAAACCTTAACCTTAATTCTGCCCCCTTAAACAATAAAAATGAAGTTAAAAAACACAGTCCTTCCCCCCACCCCCCATGTGTTTCCTCAGATAATATGTACCCATGTAACTGAACACTGTAAAAAGTATTTAGTAAACCATGCTTGAAACTACATAGCGGATAATACACAGAATAAATACAGAAAACTGACTGACATAGTCCATCTAACTGTGAAGTTAAATAAACTTTATATGCAACCGTGACAGTCTCTGAACTGAATCCAAGAAAAACAGTGTTGATTGTTCAAGTGCACTACATTATCATTATCAAAAACAGTACCTGATCATGCAATGAAAGATTGCACCATAACGCACATGTACAAGACAACACTTAAAACTGTGTATGCAACCTTAATTTCTGCATTTCCAAACTTGAATGTTTACCAACCTTAACTATAACAGGACTACTGCTTTCCTATAATCCATGTAACTTTAACATTATATGGTTCTTCAGTGTCACAACCTACATTTAGTACTCATTTCCTCTCTTGGTACACTAAACAACTTCTCTTTCCTCATTCAAATTCCTTGTTGAAAGAATTAGCCCACCCCCATGTTGTTTCAGTGATAACCCACCAAAAAAACTGGATGAAAAAAAATCTGCTGGACTTCAAGAATGAACCGCCATCCAATACAGCTGGATGTCTGAACTGTACCATCTTATAAAACTGTAAACACCACTGGGGCAGAGGCTTTTTATCTGCATAATACAAAGCATGCTACTGAATCTTAGTAACTATGTAGTAATTTGAAGGTGTCCCTGTTCACAAGGTAACTTTATTCAAGGCTACCAAAGACTGCAGGAGGCAGACTTCTACTGAATTAGGCAAGAAAAATCATGGAGGACAGAGTTTTAGCTCCAGGTCTGCAACTAATTTAACTAATTTACTGTGATCTCAAGCAAGTCATTTGCTCTCTCAGCATCCTAATCTATAACACAGGAAAGTAATACGAAGCTGCTAACTTTCCTCACCAAATAAAATGGGCCAGATTCTCAAATGGTGAGAATCAGAATAACTCCACTGATTTGAATGAAGCTAAGACTCAGGGATGGATTAACGCAGGGACTACAGGGGCTGGAGTCCTGGGCCCCAGACTAAAGGGGGGCCTTAGGCTCCAGCCCCCAAGGCCTCTGGATGATCCACCACCACCCCAACTGGCCCACTCTGTGGTGGCAGGGCTGTGGGTGAGAGGCCGCTGTGAGGGCCCCTGCCCTGCCAGCACTGGAGTGGCTCTGGGGCCAGAGGCTGGGCTACACACTCCTGCCCCACCCCCAGGCTATGGTGGGGCAGGTCAGAACCTGTTTGCTCCACTCCACTGGCGGGGCCACTGGCATGTGGTGCAGGGCAGTCAGCACAGCCTTCCAGGACCCATGACCCTGGAGGCCACATCACGTGCCAACCAGCCGAGGCAGACCAGCCAGAACAGAGCTAGGGTAGGAGGGCCATGGTGGGGAAAGGGGTAGGGGTTCCAGGCTAGGGACCCCACAATGGTGGGCAGCCTGGGGGACCCTGAGGCCCCTTAATCTGGCCATGCTAAGGCCATTTACAGCAGCTATCAAACTTTGAATAATCTTTCAATTATTAGCAATCCAGGACATATTATTAGCCAGCAGGGAAACCCTTAAATTTTATTACACTGTATCATGCTCTGTCCTCTCCCTCCCTCCCCCATTCTCTGACAAGCTACTGCTCTCAAAAATTGAGACCATATTACCTCCAAGCATACCTACCCAGCTCAACTTGGGCTTTCCTTCTGCACCCTGAGTCTAGCATCCCATCAGCCCCAATCTTCCATTATCTTCCAACTACTGTTCTTCCTTGCAAGGACTTAAATTTAAGGTTTAGCTCTCTCCCCCTCCATACAAATAATTCAGCCTTTTAATATAATATTTGGGATTAGACAGGAGGCATCAGAAGCTGGAGTGGCCACATGTTTTATGGACATTCAACTGGGAGTCACGAGAGCTGGAACTAGCCAGAAGTAGGTATTCAAGTCACTGTACAGTTGTTAATACAAATCCCTTTTTTCTGATGGCCATTATTAGCCAATACAAGCACAGATATTTGCAAACTGTAACATTATGAAATATAACATACAATAGGAACACTCACTTCAATCGGATTATAAAAATTGGATAAGTGCACAGTTTTATTTAGTATATAGTGAAATAAAATTGAATTCACAGCCAGTATGCAAGACTGCTGTACATCTGAGATAGAACGGAGGTTTTTGGGGTTTTATTTTTTTTTTTTATTGTTTATTATTCATGTAGTGCAAGCAGTGTCTGAGATGCTTCTTTCCTTTTTACAATTCCTTGCTCCCTGATTATTATAGGTATTTTATTTGAACAGTCACTGAATGGTCATTCACCAACAATAAAATGATCATGCAGATTTCTCTGTTCTGAACAGCTACTTTAATTCCTTTGTACAGACTGACTGACTCACAAATTTTCAATTTCTGTGCTACCAAAGTTGCAGGAAGCAGGAAAATTCTACTTTTTATTTAAAAGAAGAATAAAAACACCAAAATAAAAGTTTTAAATGGTCCTAGTCTACTTTTAAAATGAGGTTTGTAAACAACATCCCCCCCAACAAAAGAAAAAAAAAAAACCACACAAATATTTCATTCCCTCTTTTCATCTCTCTTTGTATCTTTCACTTCATAGAGTTCAAGACTTTTCCCTGACATTGTTTATACAGAGAATCTTAACTCCTCACAATTCAGAGAGATCATTACATGGCAGGAAAACAAAGTAACACAGGGAGCTATGAAAGATCCCCACAAAGTAAGCAAAGTTCGGCTTCCCTCCAACTGCCGCCGCCACCACCACTACCACTGATATAAATCACCAACCTAAAAAGGTTTCAGTCCTCCATAAAGCAACATGGTTCTTACTATTCACTGTTTCTGGAAGCCCACCAAGACAGAAAGGGGCAACAACGCAGAGGAAATACACACAAAAGATAAAGATTAATTATTTTTAATGGAATACCTAACCTTGTTAGAGAGGTGAGGGAAAGACAGAATAGTATATAGAGCAATGGTTTTCAGACTTAGGGTTAGGACCAGTACTGGGTCATGGACCCTCAGGTACTGGGTTGCAGTACCCCCTGCTGCTGCCACCACCAAAAGACTGGAATGCATTGCTCAATGACGTAATTGTTGGGTCGTGCGCATAAATGATTTTTTTCCAACTCCCCCCCCCCCCATTTGAAGACCACTAGTATAGAGAACACCCATCTTCCATCCCTAACCTCTCCTACCCCCTGGTCGAGCCCTTCTATGCCCACCGATATGGATCCCTAAGGAGTGACTTCTGCCAGGACTGGGTGAAGACAAAATAAATTGGATAGGTAGCACTTACTGTGCATGACCATCAGCAGAAATCTGACACATTTTCATCCCTTTTCTGAGGCAAGGTGCCACATACACTTCAATTTTTTAAAACAATTAGACTTAGTTACCCCTTACATAGCAGGCACTAGTCAACCTTGAAACATCATCTCTACAGGATAGATGGGAAGCTCTATTTGCCAGATCCTTTCAATTCCTGATCTCTCTGGCAAGAGAGGGCTAATTAACATAAAATACAATGGTGGATTTGTAAGACAAAAATAGATATTTACTAGGAACAGGACTGGGATCACCATCTCAATTCATGGAGACCAAACAGTTGTGAAATTGTATGAAATTTTGTTTATTACTGATTTAAGATGGATTTGAGCCAGCAAGAAGTTTGATCTCTCATTACCAGTCCTCTGAGCCCTCCACATCCCTTTTTTCCAAGTTACAGAAATTCATGTTTACAATACTGTTATAAACTGACAGTTTATTCAAAGATAAAGTTAGACATTTGTTTTTAAACCATTCTGTTGTACCACAAAGAGATGGCAGAGATTATTTCACTACTATAGCTGGGCACAAAAGGGAATAATGTCTGGCTACTTGTTTACTTTGGTCAATTAAGCAGAACCCTTTAATAATACCCCCTAGCTCTTATATAGTGCTTTCCACCAGTAGATCTCAAAGTGCTTTACAAAAGCAGACACAACATTATGTTAGTTTTGCAGATGGGAAACTAAACTCTATAAGGTGCCAGTAATGAATTACTTCTGGCCATGCAGCTCTTGTCCTATTACTTCTGTCCATGTAGCACTTGTCCTTTGGGTCACTAGAGCTCTAATCCTACAGTAAATTCTATGTGGGTGGACGCTTGTGTCCAGAGCGCCTACTGCCTTCACTAGGACTCTTCTCAAGGGCACGGTAGCTCACTGCAGGACAACACAGAGCTCATTGCAGGATCAGAGCTTAAGATTTCAGTTTCAAGGGCTGTTTATTGACTTGTTTTCTCAGATCTCAATTAGCATCAAACTCAGATTAAAAAACACAACTTTTCCCCCTGCTTCAAATACTTCCCAATATTGTTTATATAAAAGTTTTCCCACAGCTTGAAACTTGAAATGTTTTTGCCCTGCAAGGTGGGTTATTGTTACAGGAGCTGTTTGTGGTTGCTGGTGTAGAACAGGAAAAGATCATTGGGGCACTTTCTCAAGGTAAAAGCACTTTGAAATATAGTTGTTGTAGCCAATCAAAATCATGGAGATGCTAGACAGTTACTTAAATGTTAAACTGAGGGTGCATGGCTATGACTAACTAGTTGCAAACTCATTATGTATATATAATGCATGCAAGGTATTATTTAAACAAATTTTATATTAATTTTCTTTTTTGTAGGTAGGCTTTAAAGACAACCACCAGAAACAAAATGCTTAATATACACAATACATCAGCCCTGGGGAAGGGGGGAACCCACCTTCATGCCTGAAAAGAAGCCAAAACAAGCTGAAATATTTATATTTTTTTAAAAATAGAATGAGAAGAGAGAGCTACTATTCTGATAACTGTTATGCAAATATGCATGCAAGTGATGCGTACTCTAGATAAAACTCCCTCTCAGATCTTCATAGCAGAGTTCTAACATTCCACACAGGTATAAGGACAGCATACAGACAACTAGATCTGCTCAGTGAATTAGGGAAAAGAATTTTACCATAAGGACCTGTATGCAAGCTCATTACGGTACATGCCCAGAAGTCACATTCCCAGATTACACTTGAGGCCCTTTCCCAGCAAACACACATGCTGAAGTTTAAGTGTGCAAGTATTCATATTAATTTCAATAGGATACTCACATGATTAAGTCAAGTACGTATATAAGGTTTTGCAGGGCTGGAGTCAAACACAAATTTATTTCTTTCAACCACTGAGTTCAGATTTTTTTTTGCTCATGCGTAACTTCACTACTGCTCTGAATTTAAAAATAAACTGCTGAGAATAAATTATAAAATAAGCAAAAAGGTGTTCTCTCTAAATATCTGTATAACTTAAGAGAATTAACTGATTACTTAAAAACAAAAATTTAAGTGTATCATTAATTTCTGTATCAAGTATGATGTGCAAAACCTTGAACAAGGAAGAAATTTATAACAGTCATTCACAAGCTGAACCAAACTAATCTCTGGTTTAATTCCACTGCAGCCTATCTAGGTGTCCAAGGAATTAAATTGGTCCAATATATTTATAAGAAGTAAAATTAGTTAAATGATTCCACAGTCCTTACTCAGGCAGGACTTCCATTGACTTTTGTGGGAACTCTCACTGTGTGAGGATCAACAAGCAATACTCAAGCACACTCAAAAATCAAAATATCTGTATGTAATGTAATCCTTCTCATATACCTGCCAAAACCTGAATTCAGGGTTCTGTGTTTCCCTGGTAACAGCTAATGACATCACTAACCCCTAAAGCTGTGAAAGGAAAGCACTTCCCTGCTCCTTTTTAGAGGTTAGTTACAGTATCACTGGACCTCAGTGGACACAGAACACTGAAGTCAGATCTTGGCAGGTAAAAAACCTTTCAATTCACCTTTAACCATAGCATTACAAGCCATGAAGCTACAAAGCTTTGTTTTAGAAGACGGAAATAATATTGGTAGCTGATTACCGAAGGGTTTTGTTGCCAAATGTCCTACCCATAATACGATTACTCTGAAATATGTAAAGAAAAAAAACCTCTCCAAAACAATTAAGTACTCTCTACAATCAAAAAAAAAAAACAACCTATTTTAGTGCAGTTAATTACATAATTCTTGAATATCTGGAAAGTCTTTTAACAACTACTATTTGCTAAACAAAAGTATTCAGCTGTAGGTTACAACGAACTTGCAAATAAAGTACTTCTACTGCATAAGATGAACATCAAGGATTTCCACACTGCCCAACTAAGGGCCACTTAAGCAGCTTGCTGGCAGCCTGAGAATCACATCTAGTCTACATAAAGTACAGCAGCGTTATACAAGCTGTAATCATGAACATGAAAGGTTGGCTCGAAGACTACAGGACCCAGCATGCAATGGTCCATCTTTACCTTAGCAGGCAGCTGAAATAAAAGCTCTGCATACTGGGACCTGTAGGCTCTTCAATAAGCCACATTCTTATTAGAGAAGAGGTCAGATGTAATGTACAATGCACATCTCCACAGGCCACATGCTGGCCATCTCATTGTACAGTATCATACATACATA
This sequence comes from Podocnemis expansa, assembly GCA_007922195.1. Lineage (NCBI taxonomy): Eukaryota > Metazoa > Chordata > Testudines > Podocnemididae > Podocnemis > Podocnemis expansa. The sequence goes on along the minus strand of ML681963.1, from coordinate 98,963,017 downwards.
TCACAGAGTATATTAGACCAAAGTCAACAATTGTTTATTATATTTATCAAATTTAAGATTAACACCTACCAACAAAAAGATTAACTTAATTTAATTAAATTAAGATTAACACTGACAAAAAAAACCCACCACAAGCACACCTTGCCAATAACTCAAAAAAAAGAAAAAGAAAAAAAGCAGCTATAGTCTAGCTAGATTAAAATCTATAGAAAAGGCTCTGGCTTGCATGCTTTTCTTAAAAATGTGTTTGATCAGGACTGTTACATTCATTAATATTAAAAAAAGATTTTCAAAATAGCACTCCTGATTTTCACTGGGAAAAGTATTTTTGTGAGGATTGTATTTCACTTGCCCAGTACCCATTCTTTAGAATACATTATTCTTTTCCTCCATCATCAGCACTGAGGCAGCAGCAGCTTGTCCTCTATCTAAAAAGGGAGTTGAGCTTAGCTGAAAATTAAATGGCTGTATTTCAGTATAGGCCTCTGAAAACATACACCATACTCCAGTTCAAAATAGAGAGAAGGGCAGCTCCCCCTACCAGCCTGTTCTAAGACTTCATCAAGGAAGGAAAAACATACTGTGTTCCAAACCCCAGAAGTCATTATTTTGAACTCTGAATTAAGATCCCCCCCACCCCCAAAAGACCAAAGTACAGTCTGTATTAAGAGGCAGAGGCACAGCACAGTTCTTGCATTTCCAGGCAGCCAGGCATCATCAGCACCTTCACAAATATGCAACAGAAGAAGGTCCAAGAGATCGTGGAACACAACAGAGAGAGGGAACAGCACACTGCAACAAACCAACTGACAATGCTGCTGAAGTCACCTAAAAGATATGCTACTGCACTTCACCACATAGGCGACAGGCTACAAAAGCATCTAAAGGCTTTGTCAATACAGCAATAATACTGTCCATAAGGCCAAAGACAGCTGTTGCCATGGTTACTATCAGGCAGCTTATCAGAAAATAATTATTGTGATTACTTGGAAGTTTTGGTTAAAATAGTTTAAAGCTCTGACAGTTAATTGACTGAAGAGATCAACTACTATTTTGCTTGCTTTTACACTATTTAGAGCTGCACATGGTTAACAATACTTGGATCTTCAGGAGGAGATGGGGAGGAGGGGGGTGAAATCAATTCCTTTCTGCTGTTCCTTCTTCTCTTCAAATACTGGGAGTTTGTATTCTGCATGCAGCCAAAACAATAAAACAAAACCCATCTTTTGGCTCTTGTGTTTGAGTTCTCTTTTCACAGCCCTACAGAGTCCAAAGATTAGCTCATCAGAGTACTAAGCTCCAACCTGTTATATACCGTACTCTTCCTCACTCTACTTTAACCATACATGCATTTAGTATTCCCCCCATGAAAAAAATATGCAACACCAGCTAAGACTTTCAGAGCACATTCCTAATTATACAATGAGGCGAATAGTTTAAGAAGAGGTCTGTGTAAGCTTGAAAGCTTGTCTTTCTCACCAAAAGAAGTTGGTGCAATAAAGATATTGCCTCACCCACCTGGTCCTTCATTTAAGGCATACTCAATGCTATTTGCATAGTGAATGAACTTGGTAATGTGGCCTTTTATCCTTAAAGCACAGTAGCATGGAACTGTAAAATTACTCAAGGAAAAAAAAACATGCTATTTTAAGAAATAAATTAAAACAAAATATATGCCTATAATAAAACTTACAAAAGAACTACACTCCTGACACACCATCTGATTCTTTTTTTCTTTTTTTTAAGAGCATCTACGTAATAGTCTGAAAGAGAGTGGTTAATTTTTAAATTACATGAACCAGTTTTTTAAGAAACACAGCCTCCAAATATTATCTCTGACGCAAAAGTGGGTGTTTGCAATAGCATATGAGAAAGAGCCTGAATGCAGAGGGTCTGGAATAGGTCAAGCCATCAGGGTGTGGAGCTCCTAGACAGAAATTACTTAGTGACTCCTGTGGCGATTATAAATTCTGCAAGGAACCCTGTACTGGTTTACATTGATTAATACTTAAACACAGAGACCAACACATCCTTTCATTTAAAGTATATAAGGAACCACGTGTCACAAAACTGTTTCTTCATAAAGTTCTTTAACAACTTAGAGACATTTCCAGACAAAAAATTTTGTTAAAGATTTAAAGTATGATAATTTAAGAGGCAGAGAAAACAGGGCCTAAAAGAGCTTTACATATAGTTTTAACACAATTTGAAATCCATGAAATTCTAGAGTTAAGGAGAGAAGGTCAGCTCACACTATAGTCAATTTTAAAAATAAATAAATTAGTAGTTGTTCCAGCTCCCACGTCTGTCCAAGTCTCCTTGCCAATTGTTATTGTAGTACAATCATATTCTAGTGTTTTAAGATTTTTTTTCTCTCCAATTGTTGCTGTCAAAAACCCACACAGACAAAAGGTGAAATGAAATGTGTTGCAAAATATACAAAGAAAAAAAAAAAAACAGATAACTAAGTAGTTCTAATAATCTATTACAAATAACAATAAGAAAATAAACGTATATAAATTGGTCGAATCCTTATAACCTGCCAAAATAAAAAGACTGAGAAAATAAATAAACGTAAGTATTCAAAATATCCTCCCCCTAAAATTAGGGCACTTTCTACAGGCACAATCTTTATCTTCATAATTGTCATACGAGCCAATACATCCTCCACACTGAGCCAACCGTGACATGTTAGTCTATTCACCACCTATTACATGTAGGACATGTACAAAAACTATCTTCCATTCCACCTTCCATCAGCAAGACATGACACAGACTCCTCCCTGTACCACACTGGTTCTACCTTCCCAATATATACACCCGTACCACACTTCTTTCAACTTAGTACTCTGTGGTTTAATCCTACAAACCTTTATGTAAATAGACCACATTAGCGCAAATCCTGAGCCTACTTTCTGGCACAAGTAATGGGGTGGAACAGTAGGCATACCTGCAGAAGCAGAAATCTTCCTTTTGGACCTCAGAGTGGTTGACCTAACCCCAGCAGATGTTGACGCCACATCTACACTGTCTCATATGCCGGCAAACCTCACTTGGGGGTATGAAAAACCACACTCATGAGCAGGGGCACATACTAGAAGACACAAGCAGAAGAACATATTCCCTCCCCTCCCCCGGTTGTCAGGGCATGGAAATCCTCCAGCTGTGGGTCTGCAGAAGTGAGAGGGAAACAATCATCTACCAGGGTGCAGGGTGGGAATGAAGAGCAAGCTCCAGCTACAGCACAAGTCATAACGTACACAGCTCTACTTTGGCAGTAGAGCTTCTCCTGCCAAAGGAAAAACCACTTCAATGAAAAATATTAGCTATTATATCAGTGGAAGAGCTTTCTCCCATCAGCATAGAGAGGCTACACGAGTGATCTCACAGCAATGCAGCTACATTAGTACAGTTGTGCTACTGTAAGCCCACTAGCATAGACGTGGCCTTAACTGCCCATGCAGGATGAGGGAAGGTTAAGATGTATATAATGATAGATCTTCTTGCACTTTCCCTCTTACACAGCACATCAGGGCCTCTCCTCTTGCATGGTCAGGCTGACAGGCTGCCCCTCTGCACAGTGGAACTGCACCATTTTCGTCAGCTAGGGTGACTTTACAACCACAGAAAAGGAGACTAGATATGCTCCATTGATTTCAGCTAGACGGTTTCTACAAGTAAAGGGTCGCACAATAAAACCACAGTACCCTTATACCTAGCCCAGAAAAATTTAAAACCAACTTAGCCTCTTACTATTCACAGTACTTGGACAATATTATCCACGGTACTTGGGCTGAGACACCTTAAAACGTACCCAGTATATATCCTTACAGTATTGTACTCTGTGTGCCCCAAATGCTTAAGGCATGGTGGAAACAGTTATAGCTGATGCCAGCCTCTTAAATTCTGGAAAGAGACTTTCTTCTGCAGTCTGTAAAGACTTTAAAAAGGTATCCGCTAATTACAGATATCTGCATGGAGGTACGCAGAAATGGCAGAGCACAGAGGAGTTTATCTAACATGCATGAGGTGTTCAAAACACACATTAAAACCTCAGAGTTACAAACTGTACAGTCAACCACGCAGCTCGTTTGGAACCAGAAGTACACAACCAGGCAACAGCAGAGACAAGAAGCAAAAAAAAAAAAAAGCCCAAATACAATAAAGTAGGGAAAGCAGCATTTTTCTTCTGCACAGTACTGTTTCAAAGCTTTATGATGTCAGTGTTCAGTTATAAGCTTTGAAAGAACCACCATAACATTTTGTTCAAAGTTTTGAACATTTCAGAGAAATGGCTGACACTGCCAGCAAATTGTAGTGACAGCTGAGAAGCAATACACAAGCTATAGAATAGCTGATATATCTCCCATTGATTTCCTACCTTCTACTTCCTGCAGCGTCCCTACTATGCTACACCGACTGGAAGCGTCCTCCGGTCGACTCGGCATCACTCTTTTAGCAAGGGGGGGGTTAGCACCACTGACTTCTGGACTGATTGAACGGATCTCCACTGCCGCTCAATCAATCCCAAAGAATCAATCTGGAGATGCCAAGAGTGCCACCATCAATGTACACATACCCAGAGTTATGAATAACCTCCATTCCTGAGGTTCTCCTTTTCTAAATGAGATATCCCATGAAGTCCCTGTACATTTGAAGATGTATATTAGATTTAACCAGAAATCCCAATAGTTAAAAAAGTAAAATTATATCATTTTTATGTTGAAGATTTCCTGAGCACAACATACACTGAATATTTTGGAACTGTTAAATAATGCCTATATTTTTCTATTTAAAAACTCTTATCTCCATCATAAAACAAACTGCATGAACAACATCAGTGACAACAGATATTCCCTATCAGAACTTTTCCAAATCACACAGAATTACAAACCTGTCAGAGGCCCAGTTAAAGCAAACTGTATATTTCTAAAACAAGAAGCTGATCTGCTTTATACATACCTAACCAGTTCAGCCATAAACAATATAATTTTACAATTTCTATTTTCAGTTTCAAAAAAGTCTCAGTATATCATCCAGCAAATAGAAATGCAGGCGGGATAAGAATTTCAGACCCTCTACTATGAATAGAAATACAAGTTCAGCACTAAGGAAGGTGAATACACTTAAGAAAAAAAAAAAAAGAAAGAAAAAGAAAAAGCACTCACACCAGTAAACTCCCTGTCTTTCTACAACTCCTTCCCACAAAAATTAAAAATAAAATGCTTCCACATTTTCAATTCCAACAGGAAAAAAAGTCAATTCCAAAACCACCTAAAGGCTTCTGCACCCTTATAAAAACAGTCCAGCAAGGGTAACCCAGCAAATAACCCTGCATGGACAAGGGGAAAAAAACAAAATCATAAAGAAAAGACTTCAAATCTTAACCTTCCAGTTGCCCAATAGCCAACAGTAAAATTACTTTTTTTAAGCTGACTTCCAGCTGTTGATGGGCATTCGTTGCTCAAGCACCTCCTGCTGGACAGCAGCTAACACAGACTTGCTTGTGCAAAAAAAGAATCTCAGAGGCAACAGCCTACAAAGAAGAGAATACCTTTAATTTTCCAGTCATGTAAGGGGGCCGCGCAACATCCCTGCTGTCAGTTGCTCAAATTTCTAGAAGGTGCAACCTCACACATGCACAACTTCTCCGTCTCAATGAAAAACAATTCTACAGAAAGATACATTTTTAAAACTATATGCTCTGATTTGCTGTTGCAGCATGACCTGATCCCATGTCTCACTCTCCCCTGCGTTTATTTCCACCCCACTCTGTAAGTTCCCCCCCCTTCCAAGCATCTGGCGAAGTGGGATTTTCTCCCACGAAAGCTCATGCGATAAATAAATTTGTTGCTCTTTAAGTGCCACAAGACTCCTTGCTTTACTAGACTAACACGGCTGCCCCTTTAGTAAGCACTATGCCAAAGTTCCAAACCACTAAATTCTTTACTTTAGGAAAACTAGTAATTCCATTCAGAAGTCAAGAGTTGCCCAGACTTTTTAAAAAAGATATTTGTATTAAAATGTGGGTGAGTAACTACTTTAACTAGTATAGGTTTGATACTCGGAACTTGTGCTGTGGGTGGGGTTTTGTTTGGTTGGTTCAGGACCTTGCTCCTAAAAACTAATGTCCTTTATTAAATACTACTTAGCATTTAAAATTGTAAAATTACTTTTGAACACAATTGCCAACTCAGGACTATTTACATGTTTTACCTAAAACCCTTCACAACTTTGTAGGTTGGATATTGCGGGGAAAATGTTTGTATTTTTACAATACATCTGTACAGGAACACCAGCAAAGAGGTTAGGGAACAAAACTTAAGATTGTTTAATGGGGATGGAGGGGGCTTAAAACATCAATAAAATCTATTACCATTTTTCTTCACATTAAATATCAAAATAAACTTATTTGTCATTAAAATTAAACATTCCCCTACAATACAGCAAATCCAAACAGCACCAGCTTTGTGTAAGGGAATGAAGAGATCAGAAAAATGAAACTGACCACAACTGAAAGTGAAACTAACCAGTTCCTTTCATTGTCAAAGTGGAGTGAAATGCAAAAAAAGCAAACCAACAACGCTCAACCTTATAAATAGAGGAAAAAACATGAGATTATTAAAACTCTAAGATTTTTGTAAAAAGTGCTCCATTAACACAAGCAGATGGGGTAGCTGTCTTTTACTCTTCCTTCTGAAACCAGGCAACTGTATGTTTAATGCGATGATAAATTCATTCTTTCCAATAATGAATTTAGATTGATAAAACTCACGCACTCCTCCAAATTAACTTATGTGCAAATGTAGCTATGTCAGTCTCCGACTGTTAAAATATTAACATTCCTTCGTACAAGGATTTTTCCCCTTTTCAGAACAACTGCGCACAACAGTACATAACATGCCAAATTATTACCCCCATAGGAAGTCTTTTTAAAACCATCAACTACTATGATTAAAAAAAAAAAAAAGAGAGAGAGAGAGAAACAAAAGTTCATTGTCAAGTTCAGTGCTTGGGCCAAAGAAACATCAAGAACCACACATCTACAAATACAGTTTACGAAAGTTGGAGGGGACCACCACGACTTAAAATAAAAAGAATGGGGACATGTCGAACAGGTACCCTACTTTGACATCTAAACAAAGAATATTCTAGCACGTGACTGAACTGTGATGACATCTGTACACCAAGGAAAACAAAAACCTCCTCCTCTCCACTAGCAATCTCGCCGGGTCAGATCAATCAGGAACTTGGAAATCACTCTGTTAAAGCACGTTTGCACCCTAACCAGAGCATACTGATTCGGTGACACTCGGATGAGAAGAAGTTGAAGGAAGGACTCCATGGGATGTCGATCCAATATAAATCACCTGAAACCTAACAGTGCTGACTTGCAGGCACCCACTAGGCTGCAAACGTGGTCAGAGAGAAAGAAATCCTCCCAGCAGCGAAGCTGAGAATAATAAAAAAGCAAACAGAGAAAGAAGTGATGGGAGGAGCGTGCACAACGGGACTAGACCAAATGGCAGAGTCCCACACACAGCCCCACTCCTCCTACACACACACAGAGCGAGAGGAAGGGAGGAATGGAAAAGAAAAGGTGCTGCTCCTCTCTAACCACCGCGGATCTGTACCAAAGTAGGCGCGTGAAATCCCAGAGGTGTCCTTCCACCGAGCCTGTACTGTGCAGGAAGGACAGCCCCAGCATGAGGCTTTTCTGAATCACAACTTGCCGAAGAAACGGCATTTTCCCCACTGCCGCTCTGGCCACAAAGGCAAATTAAAAGAAAACAAAACGCCCCCCCCCCCGCGTCCCCAAAGCTGCGGGAGCAGCTTCGCTCCACATTCCCGAGCCTCCAAGCAGCCTTGCTTTCAGAGCCAAGAATAAAACTTCCCTATCAGCAGCATCACGGGGTGGGGGGGGGGGGAGGAAAGGGGGAAAAAAAAAATCAAACCAGCAGCAAAGGGCCTGGAAATAATCATTCTGAAGGAAAGCGGCAGAGGAGGGGAGAAGCCTCCCTCTTCCCCCACCCCATCCCCAGCGCCGTGTGTCACCCCCTCGCCGCCCCCGGGGGTCACCCGCCCCCTCGGAAACTAACTTCGGCGGCCCCCCCGGGCGCTGCCCCCCGGGGCTGGAAGTTGGCGCGGCAAGTTGGCCGAAGAGTCCTAGGGAGGCTGCTCCGGCGGCGGCGGCGGCGGGGGGGATGGGGAGGGGTGCCGGGGAGGGGAAGGCGAAAGGGGGGCGAGATACTACACCCTGCTGGCGCCGCTGGCAGGACCGGTGTGCGAGGGGGAGGGCTCTTCCTCATAGGGGGAGGGGGCTGCGGCTCCTCCGGGCCTCCCTGTCCCCCCCTCGCGGGCTCCTCTCGCCTCCTCTCACTTTCTTGAAGCGAAGCGGGGAGTGGAAGATGGTAGGTTGCTCCCTTCTCCTCCTCCTCCTCCTCCTCGCCGCTCTCCCCTCAGGCAGGGCCGGCTCCTTCCCCCTCTCCCCGGGGGGCTCCTCCTGGCGGGGGGCGGGCGGCAGGGCAGGCCGGCGGCGGGCGAGGCGCAGGAGAGGAGAAACTGTGACACAAAAACAAGCCGCGAAGCTGAACTCTTCTTCAATCCCATTCACCCGGCCCGGCCGCAGCACCCGCTCGCCGGGATCGCTCCGCCGCCGGCCTGCCTGCCTGCCTGCCTGGGGCGCGCGGCCGCCGCGCGCTCTCGCCGCTCCTCCGGCTCCCGAGCGGGGAAGGGGAGGAGACGGGGGAGGGAGCGGGCGGCGGGGGCGAGGCGGGCCCCCCCCCCGCCCGGCACCCCACGCCGCCGCGCCGAGGGTGAGGAAGGAGGGGTCGGCGGCCTGCGCTGGAGGGCGGGGGAGGGCTCGCCGGCTCCTCCTGAGGGGACTACTTGACGTGTCGGTGCGGCGAATTTATTTCCCTTTGCCTAAGGAACGGGCTGTGCTGCGGCTCCCATTGCCTAGGGAAAAAACCCGGATGTAAAGTGAGTGAAACTAAAGTAGAGTGAAGTAGGGCAGCAAACTCTAGTGGAGCAGCCGCGGGAGGGGGCAGGCAGCGGCAGGAGAGCCGCGCGAGCATCCTCATCCCGCGGCCAGGGGCTGTGCGCAGGGAAGCCGATGCGCCAAGACGAGGGGAGAAGCGGCAGCCTCCTCGCCCGGTGTAAAGGATTCTGCACAGGAAGCTGATGCACCAGGGCACTAGCAGAAGCACAAGCATCCTCACCCCCAATGCAAGAGATTCTGCACAGGAAGTTGATGCAACATGGCAGGAGGAGAAACAGAAATACTTAGCCCGCTGCGAGGGGCTTTATACAGGCAGGCGGTGCGCTAAGGCGGCGGCAGCACAAGCCTCTGCACCCTAATCTGAAGGATTTGGGGTAGGAAACTGATACGTCAGGGCAAGGGGGGGGGGAAATAACCGCACACACAAGAATCATTGCCCCAATGCATGGGGCTTTGCACAGGAAGTTGATGCAACAGGGCAGCAGAAGAAACACAAGAATAATCACCCCCCAGTGCAAAGGGCTCTGCGCAGGAAGCTGATGCATCAGGGATAAAGAAGAGGAGGAACACAAGTAGCCTCATCCCAATTCAAGGGGCTCTGTGGTAATGCCCCACGGCAGGAGGAAGAGAGGACGCATTCATACATCCTTATTCCCAAAGCAAATTAGAACCTCCCAAGAGCAGCCATCCTCCATCCACAACAAACTGCCAGCTCTTTGCCACATTATTTTTAGAAAATCAGTACACACATTCACTTTGGATGTTGGGGGGGGGGTTCCTCTTCCTACCCTCTCTTCTGCTCTTCTCTTTCCCCTTAATTCACTTGTTTTTATTTCTCTAGCTTTATTTGTTTGTTTGTTTTCTGTTCTTTAGTTCCGGACAATGTCATTTGATGTCATGCTGTACCGAGTAACAGAAAATAGCAACAATCTATAAACTACTGGTTTTCAAAAATAGTGGAAAGTTAAAATCTCAGGGGGGATCAAAACAGACTAAGTTAGTTCTGTTCATGTTACAGTGAGTAATATGTGAGAGACAAATAAGGAAGCGTTTTGACGGGTTCTTAATAGCAATATAATCAAAAGATAAAGAAATGCAATTCTGTTTATATATCCAGAGCTTTTTAAGGTATATTATTTAAAACAAGCATGAAGGGAGGGACAGGGGCCATATTTTTGTTCAGTGTTTGTACGGCGCATAGCGCAATAGGGCCCACGTCCATGACTAGGTTTCTTATATGCCACAGGAATAATAATAATAATAATAATAATTAATAATAAGCATGTAATGTATTAGTCTTAATGCTTGTAATTTATAATACAGACAAACAAAGATAACACATACCCTTCCCACACGTATCTAGGGCTTGTAAAAGTATCATATGCTTCTCAAAAACATTTGGGCCTTATCTTACCCATTTGAATCATTGCTGAATCAGTGGGACTGTTCATTTGCTAAACACTGCAGGATTCTCAGAAATGTTACAGAAAGTCAATTATTAATGCAAGTCAAAAGTGGTTTCATTTTTTGAAGATGGGGTCACGGTCTCTTATTTTTTTAACATGGTCACAAATTGTGATAAAAATAAGTGTTTGTATAATCTCTACAGATATTTCAGGAAGGCAGGATGAACTCATTATTATGTTGTGAAACTAAATCCATAAAGCAGTCATGATGAGTAACTCAGGGACTCATTGTAATTGGGTAGTAATATACAATTTTATCATCTAGAGAATTCTTGTGTGTTCAGAGTGAGTGGGGATTTACCAGAAGACTTACTATCAGAATTGTCTAAAAATTGGGCTGCCATGGTATTGTTTATTTTTTCCAATGCTTCTCAGTCAGTTTCTGATGTTACCAGCTCATGATTTAATCATGAGTCTCGTGACATTTCTTAAAGCCCTTGCTTCTCCAGTCAGATGATTATGAGAGAATATCAACTTTTGTTTATTTCTTTAAGTAAGTTTCTACGCTGTGGGGTTGTGAATACAACCTTGAAAAGTCTTAACCAAAAGACTCAACCAGGAGGGAAGTAAAAAGACCCCCTCCCCCATTTAAAAAAAAACTTGTGATTTTGGGGGTCTTGACCTGATTTTTTAACACTTCAGATTGGCAATACTAAAAGATGAAGATCTGGTACACGCCAAGCTGTGTTTACAGTGGATATGGATCTTGCTTTGGATGTCCTGAGAATCAACAGGTGAAACCAAATGCGTGTGACTGCCTCAAAAATCTTGATAGCAATTGCAGCGTATGATCTGAAATTATTTTATTGTGACAGGCACATATTAACTTATAATTTTATTAAATTCTGTCCCTTTTAAAGAAATAATTGTATTTTACTTTATACTTGTCTCTCCTCAGCTTACGCTATCTGTAACAACCAAAATACAGCACTTGACATTACGATGGGATGACTGCATTGGAGCCTGCTCTTATCATCTCAAGTTCAGTACCTCTGCTTACTTGGCTGGGGCTGAAACTTTTAGGCCTGGTCTGCTCCTAACATTTAGGTCAACCTAGGTATGTTGCTCATAATGTGAATAATTCAAACCACCAAGAGACATAATTAAGCTGACCTAAGCCCCAGCATAGACGCTGCTCAATCGATGGAAGAATTCTGTCGTCAGCCTAACTACTGCCTCTCAGAGGTGTGGGTTAATCACACACCCCATCCACCTCCCAGAAAATCCTCTCGCATGACTGTTGCAGTTGTCTACACTATGACACTATAGCAGCACAGCTGTAGAACAGCAGTGTAATGCCCAATGACTTGTATTTGATATCAGCACAAATTGTGGGTGTTCAGACCCTGCAGATTAGGAAACTGACTTCAGCTGAGGTGTACACTTAATTTCCACCTTCAGTTATTGTGGGAGGGCTTTGGCAAAAAGATGTTGATGTACTCTAAAAATAATTAGTCTTGGGGTCATTTTAATTCATGTTCAGTTCTGTTTAGAAAGGGACATCACAAAAATAGATAAAAACGTAAATGAAAAGAAACCTTAGCGATGGTGAAATATGTGATTAGCGGACTTAGCCTATTGAATTGTTATATGTAGTTTGAATAAGTTATAGTGGATAGAAATGGATGAGTTTATCCTTGTGTGTCAATGAAATTGGACAAAATTCACCAAAGAACATTTACTTCTGCTTGAAAATTACCCATAGGGAGAATGTAAATATTGTGTGACATTGACTTTTATTTCCAAATCGTCTGTGTGTGGAGACCCTATGTGACCCTTCTGCATGCATAACCCCAACATTCTAAACATCGTGTCCATAGGCACTGAATATCAGAAATGTGCCTGGTTGTTTTAAGAATTTGTCATTGTAATCCTGTTTCTAAATTTGTGACTTAAAAATTAAAATGATCTCATCAACTTCCTTATTAGATATGTAAGTAAAACTGTCAACAGTGGAGTCTTTTATGGATGTCTGAACATGATTCCCAGAAGTACTTATGGTGGCTTTATGCATGTAGTCAGAGCTGATTATACCCCCAGGTATCCAGATAAGCCTTTGCACACACTGATTATTATGGAATGTTGTTTCTACATATAGGTACCCGGGGTGTCTCCTTCACAGTGGCAGCATAACCACCCAAAAAGCATTTAGCTGAAAATTTAAAAGAACACTTATTCTCGTAATTGGTGTACAAGAGATGTTATTTCCCCTCCCCCACCAAGTCCAAAGTGAAGTGGCATTGCTATTCATTAAAATTCAAATTTCAATCCATACAAACATTACACCTTCTCTGGTAAATGTCAAAGACGTAATGTAATTTCTTTCCAAGTATATTTCCTAAAAGCTCTACAATATAGGGGCCTGATCCAAAGCCTATATAAGTTAGTGGAAAGACTATCTTTGATTCCAATGAGGTTTGGATCAAAGTATATATGAACTGCTCCAAATGATGTTGCTTTTCATATCTAAGTGTTTTTCTGTCAGTTTGGTTGAAACCGAGAGCGGTGGAAGGCAACGTCCACATTATGAAAATGAAACAATATAGAAGCATCTCTGAAAATCAATTTATAAACATTTACTTTTAAAAGATGATAATTACATAATCTCTTACCACTGGCACTCTGCACATCCCTCCCTCATCCCAGGTAATGATGGGATAGAGCTGATGATTGGGGATTTTATACCAAGATTGGAGAGCCCTGTTTAGCATACTGTAGAGAGCACTCTTGCATCAAACGCTGTTAAATGAGTTGACAGTAGAGTAGAATAAAGGTACCTGAACTGTAGAACATGCAGAACTGCCTTTTAGTCCATGAGGAACTGGATGATCATGTGGCACTTTCCTCCTGATTTCTGATGGTTAAACTGTGTTAAAAAAAGCTAGAAATACATTAAGCCAGGCCTCAACAAATCTATGTTTCTGGTCACCATGGTGACCAGTTTTAGTAGCCTGTTTCCTAGCTCCACAGCCGAAATGTAATGGAGGAGCGCCCTCTGGTGACCAAAAGTAAAATTGCTGGCACTGAGCTATGAGCCATTTTTGTCCACCCCTTCATTAAGCACTTACCTAATAACAGCTTTCTTTTTCAACTGACAGGGCTGTTATGTGATTATGAATGGGAGGGGACACGGTCTGCATAAGTGTAACTGAAAAGGGGAAGAGTTCACAAGACAAAAAATCTGGGAACCTTTATACTTTTCCACCTCTGTATTTTGTGTGTGAGATTGTCTTACCAGGATTCCTGCAAAGAGAGGGTTGCCTCTGCATACAAATCTTCCCCTTCACAGAAGGTGGATCATCCACCTCTTCTGTAATATTATTGTCTTGTATTTCTGAGCGTCCATGTGTGACTAGGAGGGTTTGATTGGATCCAGCTGGAGCTGGGGGGTACCACCTGACAGCTAGCAGTATAGTGTACCTACCGAAAAAGTTATACAGCCTGAGCCAGAGTTCACTGGTTTGTTCCTCCCCTCAAGTTCCTTGTCAAGGTAAGTCACAGGTAGAGGAAGCCCAACCAGTGCAACTCCAGTGGAATAATGTGCGTGTGCTTTTTGTGGATTCACAGCATCTAGACAGACCCATTGTTACATGGCCATTTCTGCCAGAGAGATATCTTAACCTTAAAGCAATGATTTTAAGAAAATTCCACAAGGTTTCCTAAACCTAGACCCTCGTCTTGCACATTTCTCTGAGAAAGCCTTTTAGAAGCCCCTCCCTTGGTCTGTTAGTAGTTCAATTACAGTAGATGCCATTTATTTTTTCACATGAGGGGACAAAATGCTTTGTCAAGGAAACAATGAAATTAGCTGAATACTCTAAGGTAATTTGTACTAACAGAGTATGAGATTTTAAGGCCATTATGATCATCTAGTCTGACCAGAAATTCTGTATGAAGTCTATAACTTCTGGAATAATTTAGGGAATACCTTTCTCCTTATAAAAAAAATCCTTAATGCTTATGGAAATTCACATGCTATTAAATAGTTTTGTGGCTCCAGTCCCTTCCAACAAATAGGAAAGGCTGTGCCATCTGCCCATTAGGAATCAAAATGCTATGTTTTAGGAAGATCTGAGCAAACACAAGGGAGACTCTCCTAGGACATCTAGGTGGTGGGCTGTGCTGGATAAGCCTGCATATAACCCCATACACCATTTACATTTTTAATTAAATATAGCCTGTTGGCCAAGCTTTGAAACATTTCTGTGAATAACTATTCATTTTTAAATGAGATATGAAATAAACCATAGGAACAATTGCTATTACATTTATAGAAGAAAGGGGGCAGCCAACTCCCAATTTCTGCATTTATTAAACAGCTAAATGTCACCTAATTCAGATGAATTTTGTAGCACTAGTTATCACAGTATATGTTGCTAAGGGAAGTAGGGAGGCTATTGGTAACCATGGGGCATCCCCTCTCCAGCAAATGGTGTACTTCCAGGTCCCATAGATAGACTGGTTTGGCGGTCCCTCTTCCCTCTATTTAAAAAGCTCAGTGGGGAGAGGGGAGAGCAATACAGACCTGCAATGATCGCAAATAAAATTATTTAATGAATTTTTAAGAGCTCACAAAAGTCAAAATGACAACTTTTATAGCAGATTACATCAGCACATTACAAGCAACACAAGCAGAAGGCCACATCAGTAAACCAAAGACCCATGTCATTAACAATCAGATTCTGTACACAGGCAGATAACCATCTCAACAAACAAACTACAGAAATAGATGTATCAATAAGTAAACAACATACATGGAAAAATGACCCCTTCTTCAAATAATAAAAATACATATACAGAAAAGTATAACGCCAACAGACAGTGCAGCACATTCTATTATTACCGTATTCCATTTGTTAGGCACTGACAGTATGCTTGGCACTATACAAAATGCAAATAAAAACACAAAGCCCTGCCTTGGGGAGCTCACATTTTAAAAGAAAGATACAGAGTAAACAAGATGCACTGGAAACTCCCGAGGAAAGTGATAACTTACTATTTTTAATTACTTTAAATATGAATGATGACCAGAGTTTTCAAAAATGTATGCCTAAAGTAAGGCTCCTAAGTTCTGCCACTGGGTAACTAACTAACTGGCCTGATTTTCAAATCTACTGAGCACCTAAAAATCAGACTACTTGTATGTATGCACCTAACTATGGTCTTCAGAGCCTAAAGTTTAAGCATCCAGTTTTGAAAACCTTGGCCATTAATTGTATCTCAGTCTCTCTATCTTTCCTTCTTTCAGATAATATTTGGGGGAGAAGAAAGCTGATGCAGTTTAGTGTATGAAAGCATGATAGAAGAAGTATGTCAACTTTATGCTTTTATACCTCATCCATCACCTTGGTATGTAGGGTTAGAAGGTCATTCCATTGATAAGAACCAGCACAGAAGATGGGCAGAGACGGGAGAAAACCAAAGGTGTAAGGATACTAGCATCACTGATGAAATGACAGAGGTTAGGAGGAACATGATCAACAAAATCTAAGATGTAGAATCGGACAGTACTGTGCAGGTCCTTGACGTTTAAATATAATCCAGGAGGCACAGGGTGGGGGATTGGGTGTCCGCCCAGTGGAAGGATTCAAAGATGTGTGAAAAAGATAATTTTAGTAGTTGTATTTTAGACAGACTGGAGAGAAACGAATTAAAATCAGAGAGATCAGAGAAAAGGTGATACAGCGTAGATTGGTTTTCCCGTGATCAGTTTACCTGTGAATTAGTTTAACACGCGCTAGCGTCATGTCCTCCAAAGCTACCAACTTAACACACAGAACTCGTTAACATGCGGTATCTAAAACTGCACTGTAGTGCTAAATATATGCTCACTTACTGACCTAAAATCAGAAGGAGGCCTAATCATGGAAACACGTGCTGTAAGACTTATTAGCACTTCCTTTTCCTTTTCATCGCCATTTTGGTAAGACATATTGTGCTTAATCACATTGCGACGCAACATGTTTTTGATTAGCTGTAATTAAGTGCAAATAGATATTTTAGTATAGCTTTAGTTCACTAAATGCAATAGATATTTTAGTACAGTATAGGCATTAGTTCATCAAGTGCAATAGATATTTTAGTATAGGCTTTAGTTCATAATGGAAAGAGACAAGTATCAGTGGTCATACACAACTAAAGAAAAATTAGCAGCTATAGATCAGATACATAATGGTGAAACACAAGCCAAAATTTCTAAAGATCTTGGGACTGGTGAATCAACACTTCGAGGTTGGATAAAAAACAAAACAAAGCTGCGCAGTTTCGTACAAAATGTAGATTCTCAAGTCGGCCTGGAGTGAAAATGTGTGCGTTATTCAGCAAAGCCTGATGGAGACAAAGCATTGCGCACATGCTTTGCTCAAGAGAGAGCTAAGGGAATGCCACTAAGTGGCCCAATTCTCCAAGTCCATGCAACTAAATTTGGAACTTTAATGGGAGATGAAACGTATCAAGCCAGCAAAGGCTTTATAAGCCGGTTTAAAAGTTGCCATGGTATTTCCCAAGTTAGCATTTCTGGAGAAAGCCGATCAGCGGATGAGACTGCTGCCAATAAGCGTCCCACCAAATTAAAAACTGTAATAGAAATTGAAAATTATAGTGAAGAACAAATATACAACTGTGATGAAACAGCTTTATTTGCAAAGCTTTTGCCAAACAAAACTTTAGCTTTGAAATATAAAACCCAAAAAACAGCAGGCTTTAAAAAAATAAAAGACAGGATCACCCTTCTATTTTGTACAAATAAGATGGGCAGTCAC
Source organism: Podocnemis expansa (assembly GCA_007922195.1). Classification (NCBI taxonomy): domain Eukaryota; kingdom Metazoa; phylum Chordata; order Testudines; family Podocnemididae; genus Podocnemis; species Podocnemis expansa. The sequence goes on along the minus strand of ML681963.1, from coordinate 98,945,789 downwards.
AAGCTCACACCACTTCTCATTGGTTGGTTCAACAACCCTTGGCATTTTAAGCACCTTAACAAAGCCAAACTGTCTGTCATGTATGCCAGTAGTAAAAACGCTTGGATGACTAAGAGAATTTTTGAATAATGGTTCCACAACTCTTTTGTTCCACCTGTTCGTAAACATCTCTACAAGAAAAAACTCGAAACGAAAGCACTGTTGCTACCTGACAATTGTCCAGCCCATCCTCCTTCAGAATTATTGATATCAAACGATGCACAAATCCATGTGCTATATCTGCTATTCAACACAACATCAAAAATCCAACTCTTGGACCAGGGCATTATTCAAAATTTTAAAAGTAATTATCGAAGTGAGTTGGTCTCAGAAATTATTTTGTGCAAGTCATCAAGCATTTCTGAATTCCTAAAAGAACTAAACATAAAAAAATCATTTATTTGGTGAAAAAAGCTTAGGATGGCATAAAACAAATATCTATTGAAAATTGCTGGATGAAGACTCTCGGGCCAGTTTTTTCTGTTGGCAGTTCTGCCTCTGAAAACCCAAACCATATTGATTCAGAATCATAATTTGAAGGGTTTATAGAAGACATCCTGCTAACAAAAACACAAAATGAAAGAACACAAGGCTAAATTTCTTTTTCAATTAATTAAAGACTTTAAATTAGACACATCGCCTGAATTCATAAATGAGTGGCTAGAACTAGATGAAAATATCTCAACTACAGAAGATCTGACAGAAGAAGAAATAATTGCAGGTTGTGAGGCTGGGTTGGACCGTGAAAGGGATGAGAAACAGTTAAATGAAGAAGGAGTAGATGATGACGATGAGAATTATGTTGAAAAGGCCAAAATATCCCATTCAGAAGCGCTAAATGCTGCCAGAATTCTTGCACAATATATGGAGAAGCAAGATGCAGAAAATATCCAAATTTTACACCTACACAAGATGATCAATTTAATCATGTAATATGTCATCTATGGTAATATATATTAAAAATGGATTCCACTGTGTTTATTAGTATTTTCATACATTCATATGTATTTATTTCCATCAATGTTTTCATGGTTAAATAAACATTACATTTATTTAAATAATTTTATTATGTTTTAGTGATTTTTGTGTATTTTTGCATATTCTGTGTTTTAAAAATCAGATTATGAATTAACATTTATATTTTTAATTTGCTAAACAAAAGCCAGTTACAGTAGCCGGGCAGCCCACGTTAAGGTACACCAACTGCACTGTGTATGGATTAATTTCGAAAACACTGTGTTTTAGGAATTTTTACTATGGTCCCTTTTACACGCGGTCTGTTTTGCACACGGTCCCAACGGCTTGTCTCCTGACATCTGCATGTTAACTGATCTATGCTGTATAACTAAATACATATAGGAAGTAAATTCATTTAGTAAGAATGTGCTTTTCTACTCAATCATGTGTCATAGTAGAAATGTACTATAAAATAATATGGTCTTATTATATATGTATATATAAGTATGACTACACTCATATAATTTCATTTATCATTTATTTTTACTATAGCCATTAAAATCCTATATTGTAAGAATGTTATTAAAAGTGCAAAGTCAATTACGCCGAAGTTAGGAAATGCTGCAGCTAAGGTTGCCCGGGCATGTTCTGGGTATTCAGAAATAATAATTAATAGTAGTAATGGACATGCATCCATGTTTTGCAACTGAAAAAGTTGTATAGGTAATGTTAACACATTTAATAACCTCTTCCATCTATCTTTCCCAACCAAAACCAATTGTTCCCGACTAGGCAGAGGGTGGAAATGAACTACGAAACCTGTTTCTTCCAGTATGTTATAAGGCACTCAAGTCTGATTCTATTAGATCCACTTGCCATTAATTTGGGTGTACTATAGTGAACAGAATGAAAATTTCCAATGATTTCAATATATTGCAAAATGAAAACTCCACTTCTGGTTACAGGGCTAAATTCTGCTCACCTGATTCATATGTGTGAAATCAATTGGACTATTTACATAAATAGAATGAGTAAGAGGTAAACTGAGGTTTCTACTCTGTTCATAGTTGCCTACACTATATAATTGGCTTCATTCTGTGACTCCTTAGTTACATGCTATCTACATCTCATGACAAAGAAAAGTATACTGAACTATGCACTAGTATTCTCTTTATATTTATGGAAATGAGAGACATTTTTATTAAAAAGAAGTAACATACTAAGAAATATGGATAGGGATGTTTGAAGGCCTTACTTAACTTATTACCCATTAACTCTTACAAACTCAGTTGGTGTCATTATACTTTCAGTCTCCAAAACCATATTTTCTAGAATTAAAAGGCAGGCTGCATCAGAAAATGCTGATGTTATGACAGAAGTTCCTAGGTTCTGGTCAGTGAAACCATTGGTGCTCTGAGAAGCACTTGCTGATGTTTTGCAAAAAGCTATCATGTTATTGGTGCGAGATCATCCTTGTTTCCATCTGCTTTTATGTCAGCATGGACATCCAGGCTCTTCACCGAAAAGAAGCTGGAAACAAGAAGGAATCAAACTTTCTGCCTCCCCTGGGGAGCTACTACAGAGATAAAGAGGAGGAGGGAGAACTAGGAGCCACAGCATGGACTGGATCTGCCAGTTGTGAGCAGGAAATGTGTGTTCAAGGGAGACGGGAACAGGCAGTGAGTCAGCATAACGAAGGAAGAAAGGAATTAAGTGGCAGGGAAGCCTGCAGAAATTAAAGAGGACTAAGTAGCAGGGAAGCACATGCTGGAGAGGACCAGAAAGAGAGAAAGAGAAACAAAACAGATGTGTAGAGGAGAAGGTGCAATGACGAACAAATGTAGACTGTGTGGATCTGTTTTTCTAAATAGATGACAAAAGATTAATTGCATTAAAGATAGTTAACGACTTTCCTGACGCTACTTTTCCCTGTAAACAATTGCTTTAGTGACAATAGAAGTGTTATCGAATCATGAATGGGAAGGGGTGGGGAGGGGGTGAGAACAGGTGATGGGATGAGAAGGACAAGAGGTTGTCCACAAAATGATTGTATTAAAATGTAGAACTGCACTCTGAAAAAGTGCAAGGACCCCTGTTGTCTTATACAAGATCACATATCCAAAAGCACCATCTTCTCAAAGTTTTATTTACAAAAAAGACAACTGACAACATTTTTAGCTGCTTTTCAGGTGTAAACATTTTTTAAAAAGAAAGTAGTTAAGGATACAGAGGTCAATGGTAATTGGGATAAAATGCGACATGGTTTTACAGAAGGTAGATTGTGCCAGACAAACACGATCTCCTTCTTTGAGAAGATAACTGGGGTTTTTTAGACAAAAGAAATGCAGTGGATGTCATCTAACCTGGATTTCAGTTAGGTATTTGATACAGTTCTAAATGGGGAAGTATTAGTTAAATTGGAGAGGATGGGAATTAATATGAAAATTGAAATGTAAATAAGGAACTGATTAAAGGGGAGACTACAGTGGGTTATACTGAAGAGTGAATTGTCAGGTTGAAGGGAGATTACTAGTGGAATACCTCAGAAATCAGTCTTGGGACCAATCTTATTAAGGATCTTGGCACGAAAAATGAGTGCTAATAAAATTTGCAGAAAACACAAAGGCAGAAGCATCGCTGCTGTGGGGCAAGACCCGGGGCTCAGGCATGCACCCCGCCACCCTGCCGAGGGCCCCGCCCCCTTGCCCTGATTCTGGGCCCAGGCCTGATCCTGTCTTGGGCTCCTGCCACCGTAGGCAGCCTGGCCCCAATCCCCAGCAGGAACGGCTGGGGATGGCAGCGCTGCCGTGGGCGGCCTAGCCCCAGATAACCGGCCGGGAACAGCAGCCCATTGCTCCCGGCCCCACTCCCAGCCAGGGATCTGGGGACAGGCTGGCGGCCCAAAACTTGGGGCACTGGCACTGGGATTTAGGGCACATGCCCCATGTGCCAGGCACCAGTGACGCCCCTGCACAAAGGAGGGAGAAATTGCCAATATGAAGGAGGACCAGAATATCATACAATGAGATCTGGATGACTTTGTAAACTGGAGTAATAGGAATGGGATAAATTTAATAGTGCAATATGCAAGGTCACACATTAAGGACTAACAATAAAAATAACCTGGGGATGTGTCAGTTGGAAGTGACAGGAAAAGAAAAATCTAGGTATATTTGTTGATTGCAGAATGATCATGAACCACTAATGTGATCCGACTGCGAAAAAGGCTAATGCCGTCCTAAGATGCATCAGATGAGGTATTTCCAGTTGAGATAGGGAAGTACTAGTACTATTATACAAGGCTCTAGTGAGTTCTCATGTGGAATACTGCTTGCAGTTCTCATCTCACATGTTTAAGAAAGATGAATTCCAGCTGCAACAAGTGCAAGGAAGGGCTACTAGGGGATCTGAGGAATAGAAAACCTGCTATATTATAGGAGACTCAAAGAGCTTGGCTTGTTTAGCCTAAGCAAAAGAAGGTCCAGGGGAGATACGATTGCTTTCTATAAATACATCAGAGGGGGAAATACCAGGGAGATAGAAGAGTTAAGTGCCAATGCGGACGCAAAGAACATATGAATATAAACCAGCCATCAACATGTTTAGACTTGAAATTAGACAAAGGTTTCTAACCACCAGAGGAGTGAAGATCTGGAACAGTCTTCCAAAGGAAAAAGTGTGGCACTGGTCAAGAAACCTAACTTGTTTCAAGACTGATCTTGATAAGTTTGTGGAGGGGATAGATGATGAGATTGCCTACAATGGCATGCAGCTGATTTGTGACTGCTATCGCCAAACATCTACAATAGGGCACTAGTTGAGGAGGGCTCTGAGTTACTACAGAGAATTCTTTCCTAGTTGTCTTCTTCGAGGGTGCCTGCATGCTCAGGGTCTAACTTATTGCCATATTTGGGGTTGAGAAGGAATTTTCCCACAAGGTCAAATTTGCAGAGACCCTGTGGGGTTTCCTCTGCAACATGGGGCATGGGTCACAGGTTTGAAATTGTGTAAATGGGGGATTATCTGTAACTCAAAGTCATGATTTGAGGATTTTAATAACTCAGCCAGAGGTTAGAGGCTATTTTAGAAGGGGACAGATGAGGATCTGTTGCCTGCAATGTGGATGACATCAAACTAAACAAACAAGGAGTCCAATGGCACTTTCAAAGACTGACAAATTTATTTACCACAAGGGTTTTCATGGGTAGAATCCTACTCATGAAAGATCATGCGATAAATAAATTTGTTAGTCTTTAAAAGTGCCATAGGACTCCTTGTATGTTTTGCTGAATTGGATTAACATGGCTGCCCCTCTGGAACTTGACATCAAACTGGATGATCATGATGATCCCTTTTGACCTTAAAGTTTCCTATGAGTATATGAGTTCATGTAATACATCTAAAAATGTTAAGTATTATTAAAATACAATTATTGGGGGTTTACTAAGATGAAAGGGACAATTAGAGGGAGAAACAGGAGCCCGCCCAGAGAGCTAGGGTGAAATGGGAGCTGCTATACCAGCTATTAAAAATGATTGAGAAGTTACCCTGTACAAATGCCATTTATTATCTGGAGCATGTGACCCTATGTAAGACAGCCTGCAGATGCCACATTCCTTGAGCAGGAATGCAGGTTTGGGCAGATGGAAGTATGCAATAATATAGACTTCCTGAGACAAAACAACACAAGTTAAACAATAATAAAATTATGCTAATAAAGGTTCCATGCATGCAATTATGTGTTGATAAATATATACTTTTAAAATTCCTGGATACAGAACCTGTGCTGTAAAGGTGGAAATTGTCACATGCTGTTTGCACAAGACACTTGCCTTTCTTCCACAGTAACAGCTGTGAGATAAATCTACCATGGTAAGGGTGGGTCAGGAAGTTATTATATCAATGGATATTTTGGGGGCTTTTATTCAACAGTTAAAAAATTTGGGGGAGTTCCTTCCTGACCAAGAAGATAAGTATTTCATAGAAAGAGTAGCCTTGATGGATAAGAAAAGAGCCCTCAAATTCTTTTGCCTGAATGGAGATAAAATACCTACCATACATTTTAGGGGCAAATGCAAGGAATATAACCAAAGCTCTCAGAATACCAAAATACCATTTCCCCACCCCTCTCAATTCTATTTTGGACCATAACTGAAAATAAAGTTAATTAATCCCAAGAAACAAATGTTTCTCTACTATTTGTAAAGAGCTTAGGGATAGGAAATGTTGCACATCTCTCCCGCTTTACTGTGGGTCCTTGCAGGGGATCAAATAGCTTGTGTTTATACGTCTTTACTAGCATAACTGGCTGTCAGTGGATTATCTCCTTCTGGCATCAAGATGGCTCCTTTTCACCATAAGCAGATGCAGAAACAGCAGAGATTTTTTGCTGATTTTTGGTCTCCTAGGTCACTATGCCTGCTTTGGGCTAGCTAATGTGAGCTTTTTCTTGGGGGAACTTCCTAGGAGGCCAAGCTATATATGAGTCTCTGATTCATATATGAAGAAAGCAATGGTTTAGTTCTTTATAAAGAATCAAACAATTTCCCCCCTCAGTACTGGAACAAAAATATGCACTATTATCACTTTGCCTAGTCCTGAATAAGCTATAATTCTATTATCCCCCCAAAATGTGTTTAATGTCAAAGATGTACCCCTTTGGATCTTAGGTGAGATTGATGCTTTTGTTGAGGCTGGGTATACTCAAGATGTGCTGGGTTGCAAGAGAATTCTCTAGTATGAGCTAGGATTGCCTGAGACAGTCTGATATTATTATTTATAGTAGTGTCCAAAAGACCCAATCCAATCATAGTCTCATTGTGCTTGGCACTGTACAAAAACAGACTGCTAGATTTTCTAGTCTGTTAAGTCTGCTTTGCCTCTTGGAATTCCCGACAGGGTGACAAGCACTGCTCCTTAGCAGGGCCTGCACAGAACAACTGGACCCCTAGCTATTCATAAACTATCTATCATATTAATACCTAAATTGCTTGGCTGGAAATCTCGAGCACAGAACAAGGAGCAAAAGAAACTATGAGATCATCCAATCCATCTTCGAGAAGCCAGGGCAGGATCGTTCCCCAGGGCACATTTCTCATATTTGGTTTCCATCTAGTTTTAAAGACCCAAGTGTTAGGACTCCCACCACTTCTGGGAGACTACAGAATCTCTAGTCCGGAGTGCTATAGCATCATACATCAACTGTCAGGAATATTTTCCTGAGATTCAGTCTAAATTTTCTCTTTCTCAACTTCATACCCATTTTGTCCAGTTACATATCTGTCTATCACACAAGGTGATGCTGCAAGTCCTTGCATGATGAAAGGCTAGGATTATAAACCATTTTCACTCCACCACAAATGGAGGCTACTAGTGGGCAAGTATGTTTGAGCACTAGACGACATCCTCTGTCTTGAACAAGGACGTGAAGCCCATTATGCAGCTGTTCCCTTCCTTTTAAGAGCTCAAGGTTAAAAAAAAAAAGTGGGGTATGGGTACAGAATGGGCATTTCTAAAAAGACATAATTTCAGACCTTGTCTGCACACCGAAGTTATACTAGTTTAACTAACTCAGTTTAAACACTTTAGTTCAATCAGTACAACTCTCCTGTGTGGGCACCTGTGAATCAGTTTCAGGGAGCATTTAAACTGTTATAAAGTTTCTGTATCCCAGTTCAAGAGCGTCTGCATAATGGAGTTTCACCAATTCAATGAAATTAGTTTGTAAACCAATTTTGTTAAACTGTTACAACTTATTTTGTAAAAACAAGGCTTAAACTTGATCCTCAGTATATCCGTAAGGCACTTAAATACTTGCTCCCTTCTTAGGCCTCACTTCTGCTGCAAGCCATGAGGAACTTGGCAGCTGCACAGCAGCATCTCATTAATGCAAGCTAAAGATACCCTGTGCTCCCTGTCCGGCTCATCACTTTTTACCTTAGGTTAATACACACAATACTCTTCCTCTGTGCTAAGCAGGAAAAAGGCCTACATAATTCTTCCCATTTGAAATATTTGTTGATTTTTAGCATGTTCTATTTTATAAATCTTTTAGGAAGGATAGACATATGTAGCTCTTCTTATCTTCCTCGCAAACCGTCCCCTACGGTTTCCTGGTTACTTTTGTTGTTCTTCTCCAAATAGCCTCCACCTTGTTAATATCTTTTTTGGTGACATCAAACCAGATCCGCAAAAGGTCTTAGGCACTCGCATCTCAAATTTAGGCACCTAGGTCCCAGTTTTGGCTCCACTGATATCCACAAAACTGCTGCCAGCCCTGTAGAGACTTCAGTTCACTGAGTGCCTAGGTTTTCCAAATAAAAATTCCCTAGGTGTCTATGATTCTAATTCTGAGCATGCACACTGCTGCATCACTTTAGGCTTCTAGATGCTTATCTCCCACCTAAGACCCAGAGTGATTTGCAAACCAGAAAAGTTAGGCATTTATTGTCTGCACAAATTGCAGACCGGACCTGATCCAGTAGGCATGTTTAGAGGCCTCCCGGGCCTGACTCATCAGATCTCATTCAAAATCTGGCTGAAGAAGGTGCCCCATTTTAGCCCAGAGGTTTAGCACAGTCATCTGGGATGTGGGAGACTTAGTTTCATTTTGCCTCTCTCCTTGACAGGGCAAAAGAATCTGAACAGGGATCTTGGGGATCTCGTATCTCTCATCACACAACCACTAAGAAGTGATGGGCTACTCTGATGCGGGACTCCCTTCTGCTTTCCTGCATGGGGCACAGACAGATACTGTAGGGGGACGGACAGATAATGAATTACATTCACCTTTAAAGTATATGTTAGTTAATGTTGTGTATATGTCCTTTACTGTCATAAGTAAAATAATTCTGTAACCCTGTGCAATAGACATAACCAATGTCCAACAAGACTCCATATTGTCAGTTTGGAACTCCTGCTTAAACATTGTGCTCTGATTAAAGCAAACAAAAGGAGCCACCCCAGAAAGAAAAGAACAAAATACAATCAAGTCTGCAAGTGACTGGTGACCAATGATCTCACAGCAACATGACACAGCAAATCCTATAGAGTTCCATGAGGGCCAGCAAGTATAAAAGATGGGTAAGAACATGAAAACTTTGGGTCTCATTCTGCAACTGTCATCTTGGAGCATTGGATCGGGACCAACAGAGGCCTGGCTCCCTCCTTGTGCCGTGTGTATGTGTGTGACTGCTTTTTGCTATCCTTACTTATTTACAGTAAATGTGGCATATTGCCTTGACCCCCTGAATAAGATCCTGCTGGTCTTTACTTTTTATTGGGAGGTGCTCTCCTGGGTGCCCCTTTTTGGTATAACACCTGCTTAAGCTGATTCATCGTGGATAACTAATAAACAAGTAGTTAGATAAGGGGCACAGGATTCACTGTATCTCAAACCCCACGTAGATCCTTTAACCCTGGACTAGAGAGTCACTCTGTCAAAGGATTGACTGTGAGAGTGTGTGGGAGTAAGGCTCAGAGTGGATGTCATTTGTTATTTTCTCTGTTTCTGCTGGGCAAATGCCATTTGTTTTTTTTTGTGTTTTAGTTTGGTGGTTGTGGGTTTATTTTCAGGACTTAGGTTGCTTTAGCAGGCTTTTGTCTGCCCTCTGGGCTTACATGACCAGCCAAAGGCTACAGAGCCCTCAGTTTGTTGTGGATCGTGAAAGTTTACCCCATAGCCATAGGTTGTGGATTTTACCTCTAGACGTTGCCTCTATGAACTACTGGTGGAGGTGACTGGGTTTAAAAATGTGAGGAATGCCTTCTGCACAAGCAACACTCTTGTGTTTGTTGCCTCATTTAGCTCTGTGGACATGATTGCTGTGTGGGATGGTTTTGTCCCCACTGCACCCCCTCCAACACCTGCTGTTACAGTCTCTATCTCTAATGTTCCTCCTTTCCTAGGAAATAAGCAGCTGGCAAGAGCCCTGATGAGTTACGGTAAGATCACTAGCCCTACAAGTAGGATTCCTTTTGGGCCAGGGCCATATTATCCAATAGGCACAGTGCTGTGCCTAGGGCCTATGAAAACTAAAGGGCCAATGAAGAAACTTTGATCATTTTTTTAAATTATTTGTATGATAAAAACTAACAAAGATCTCTTGTTGAATAGAGACTATGTCTACGCACACATTGTTATTTCGAAATAAGTATTTTGAAACAAGTTATTTCGAAATAAAGTCCTTATTTTGGAATAACTTAATTTGAATTAAGAAAATGTTAATTTGAATTAAGGGAAAGCCTGCTATCAAAACAGCTGTTATTTTGAAATGGTTATTTTGAAATAAGGCCATTTGGACATGTTGTTTCAAAACAGTTGTTTCGAAACAACGGTGTTTCAAAACAACTTGTCCAAACGGCCATATTTCAAAATAACCATTTAGAAATAACAGCCATTTCAAAATGAATGGGATTTAAGCTGTTTCGAAATGACGGTTCTTATTTCAAAATGACGGATCCCATCATTTCGAAATAAGTAAATGTTGTGTGGACCTAATCTCTTTTATTTCAAAATAACCAGTGTTATTTTGAAATAAAAGACATGCTTAGACATACCCAGAGAGAGCAAGGAGAGGCACAGTGTACACACAAAGAGGCAGAGTCATGTCAGCGTCAATCTTTTTTTCAAAAGTGAAAGAAATTAACACTAGAGCTGAACTTTGAGATGTTTTCATTACAAAATCAGCAATAACATCTTCAAATGATGTTTTTCGCACAATCTCATTCTCAATACAGAATATGCATCCACCGAAGGGCCTACGAAACAGAAGTGCTTTGGGCATACATGGACCTTAATCCAGCCCTGCTTTGGGCTATAAAGCCCTGGGAGTTCAGCATGTCTCATTCCTTCACAGACAGTTTTACATGATATTGAACAATCTTTTTAAATGTGAAAAGTTTCCCTGAAGTATAGGATTGGGGAACATGACTACATTGCATGTGTTGCCCCTGAGAACATAGCCTGTTTCTGTTGTGGGAAGCTGACATGTTCAGCTAATCCGTGCCTCAAGAAGAGGCAGGCAGCCCTAGGAATGATGGCAGTATGCCTGAGATTGTGGGCATCTCTGAGAGTAAAGCACAGAATGAATGGCTGTGGCAGAGATTGGAGTCCAACATGCTCTAGATGTCTCTGGGAATGTTGATGCTGGAAAATGAGTCCCCCTTTACAACCTGGGGGAGATGGTATTATTGGTTTTGTGGCTCCTGACTTGGTGGCATCTCGGTCTGAGCCACTTGCTATGGAATCCATGGCTGAGGATTCTGGCTTTCTTAAAGCCTTGTAGAACAAAACAGTCACTGAAGGTAGAAGAGCCTTCTGTTTCTGAGCATCCTGTAAAACAGGTTAATTTGGTCAGCACAGCTGTGAAGACCATTGTTGAATGTGGTTCTTTGGTTGGAGGCATGGAGAATTCTCAGGCAGTAGTTTTGCACTCTCAGTCCCAGAAGTCCCCCTCTTCCAGTCTCTTTGAGGTTCCACCCCATGAGGTCAGTAGTTCTTTTCAGCCTGACTATCTAGGACATGGATTCTTAACCTTTTAGAGGCCTTGCACCCCCTACGGTGATATGTAAGCCTGGACACTCACCAAAAAAAAAAATTAATTTGTCATGATGACGTCACATTTGCAGTATATTGGGTGGGCATTCTATGTTTAAATTATGTTACTTCTGCACCCCTTGAACTCTCTTCCCTGCACCCCTATTGCAGGTGCCCCACGTTAAGAACCCCTGGCACAGGGGTGACTAACAGATTCTTTGGGTCCCCTGTGTCACGTTGTCTGGATTTAGGGACCCATCTATGATAGTATTTCATATCAATATTTCCATAATTGCAATAATTGTTGCTGATCAGGAGTCTGGGTTAAGTGCCACCCCTCTGGGGTGAGAGAGTTTGGCTCTCTTTTTTGCAGCTTGCCCTAATCTTTGCTTGTTCACATACTTATCCCAGGAGGCTCAGGTCACACCCTGAACTCCCTGAGCAGGTGATATACCTCAGAAGCTATTGGCAGGTTGCTGGATAAGACTAAGGGGAAACATGGAGTCAAGGTGGCAGAATGGTTTCCTAACCTTAATCTGGTTTTGTTGTCTGCCCAGTATACTTATGAGATGTGTCTCTCTGTATTTGAATTTGACAAACAGAAGTAGTACAGATTAAAAAAACTGATGACCACAGTGTGTGTTTCTTGACCATGGAAACATTGGAGATTAATGGATGTAGAAGTTGGTGGTTTTGTTTGAGGTTTTTGGGTGGGAGGGGAAGAGGTTCTGTCTGTCTGTCTTTTTCTTATCGTTTCTGATGACTACTGCTGTGTTGGTCAATTTTGCATGTATCCTTCTGAATGTGAATACTGCAGGAACATTAAAAAACACTTAACAATTTTTTGATACCTGTCCCAGAAAAAGGTACACATTTCATTCTTGCAAGAGACTCAAGCAGGGCCGTCCTTAAGTGGGGGCAAGTGGGGCAATCACCCCGGGCTCCGCGGTTCCCTGGGCCGCACTCTGGCCTGCCATGAGCAGGGCAGCGTGGGGCCCATACCACTGCCTCTCCATGTCCACACTGTCCCCCATCCCCTCCCCACTGCCTTCGGTGCGGAGCCGAAGGCAGCAGGGAAGGCAGGGGCAGTAGTGAAGAGCCAGCCTCTGCTCTGGGCCAGCTCTTTCCCAGCCCAGGGCCGGAGTGGGCCAGCCCAGAGGCTGGGCCTCACTCTCTTGCCTCTCCCCTGGGCTGGCTGTTCCACCCTTGGCCCAGGGAGGGCCGGCCCAGAGGCGGGGTGGGAGAGGAGAGCCCAGCCCCCAGACCAGCTCACTCTGCCCCCAACTCAGGGGAGGGGTAGAAGTGCAGGGCCAGCCCCCCCCCCCCCCAGCGCAGGGGGTGCGTGGGGCTAAGCACAAGAAGATTGGCATGAGCCCCCCCCCGGGGGACAGCCTTGGACTCAGGCAGATTCAGGCAACCAAACTGATTGGCAAATTGATTGGAGCAGAGAGGTTTTCCTACGTCATGGGTCCACTGTAAGCACAGAGGTTGCCATTTTTTTTGCAGACAAGGTGAAATTGATTTGGTTGTAGTACAGGAAATTTGTTCCAGGCTGTTTACCGACAGATCTTGTGGATTCTGTTGCATAGCAAAGTCCACAGTGCACTGCTTAGGGCCTGATTTCAAGGCCTTTCTGAAATGGATGCGTCTACTCAGTTTTTCTTCAGCCTGGAAGAAATATGTGAAATATGTGGAAGATGATTGGCCACTTAAAGATGTCATCAGGCAAGTGCTTTTAGACCCTGCGGGGATTAGGAAATTTGCAGTAGATTTCTTCTCAAATATGTATGCTGGGGACCCTGTGCGTCTATCTCAGACTTAGCGAAGAGTGACCTTGGGGAGCTGAAGAATTGGAGACCTGTCCGTGTGCCTGCTTTACTTTGACTATAAACTTTTTTCAAAACACTTGGCAAATAGATTGAAAACTGTGACTGGTTCAGTCATCCACCCCAAGCTGATCTTTTGTGTCCCCAACATTTTTTATATTATTTTCCTATTGTGTTTTGTAATTTAGGCTTCAGAAATATTTGATTTGCTTGTTGGGTTCATTTCCCTTTATCAAAAAAAAATGTTCTCATCATGTAGATCATGGGTATTTGCTTTGCACCTTTGTGCTTCTGGGTTTGGGCCCAGCTTTGTCTCCTGCATTCAGTTAATGTATAAAAATATATAAAGTTTACTGAAGGTAAGGTGTTTGGCGCACTGCCTTTCCACTCTGTATACAGATCAGACAGGGTTGTTCACAGTCTGGATTATTGTATGCTGTTGCTATTGGATTTCCAAAGGGGCAGCCGTGTTAGTCTAGTCCAGCAAAACAAAGGAAAAAAAAAACCCACAACGAGGAGTCATGTCACACTTAAAGACTAACAGATTTATTTTTCTCATGTGCTTTTGTGGGAGAAAATCCCACTTCGTCAGATGCTTTGAAGATGGGGGAGCTTACAGAATGGAATGAAAATAAATGCAAGGGAGTATAAAACATAGGATCAGGTCATACAGTAACAGCAAATCAGAGCAGTTGTTTAGGTTCAAACCCTGGGAAGACTGAAGTCAAATTACCTTTTGTAATGGGAGAAGAATTTCATGGGAAAAGATTTTCTCCCATGAACGCTCTTGCGAAAAATAAATCTGTTAAGTCTTTGAGTACCACATGACCCCTTGTTTCTATCGAGCCTAGGCGAGGAAAGCATCTTTCTGGACTTACTTTCCCTATTCCAGCTTGTACTCTGGTGAAAGTCTCTTCATATGCTGACTACAGGACTGTGTTTATTACCCATAATTGTGATGTCCAGGTTTTGACTGAATGTCAGCACCCTATTAAGCAGGCTTCCTCAGTTTACGTAAATTAGGGGAAGAGTGAAACACTCCTGGCTTTGCCAGTGGGGCTATTGTGGGACCAAACTGGCATTAAAGCACAGGGAATTATGCTGTAACCAGATGACATTTTGGATTGGAATTGGAAGGGAGTTATGGAAAAGTTGGAGGGGAAGTTGCAAAGTTGGAAATGGTGTTTACCTCAGTTCTCCTTCCGAGGGCAGGTTAGTTAGTCATTAATAATCTAATTTTCTTCTTGTTGTGGTATAATTGTAGTGTTTTGGATCCCTTTCCAATCATTTTAGAAAAAGTTCAGTAGGTTCTGATGGATTTTTTCTGGGCTGACTATCATTGACTGCAGCACAGTGTTTTATATCTGCTCATTGTGGAAGGGGTCAAGTCACAATGACCTTCTGAGCAGAGTCCCTGCTTTTTGGCTACAGTCTCTGCAGCAGCTATTATTTGGGGATGAGCCAGTCCCTTGAAAGCAAATGGTCTTTGCTTTTCTTCAACAGGTAGTGGGGTTGAGTTTTGGTCAAGAACTTCTATGTGGACCCCGGGGGTTACTATCACCTTATCAATTTTATGGTGTTAGCTAGCTTTTTTTTTTTTTTAAATCAAAGTCTGTTTCAGGCTTGGAGATTTTTTAAGCTGAGACCACAAGATAAGCCCTTCCTAGGGGCAGCATTGCCTGTCTGGATCGTTTCCCCTTGACTGAACCATTCCTGATTATGATAATACTTCTGTTTTCTTGCATATCATTTCTTTTGTGGATTGGGATTGTGACAAGCCTGGCAACTTGCTAGACTTCAGTGAGTCTTATGAATTTACTTTTAATAGCTTAGAACATATGTCATTGTATACGCTTGTGGTAAAAAATCATTATTTTTTAATACTTGTTGATTATCACAGTACAGTATGGAGAAGGCAGTTCTGGTGGTAGACTCTATCCATATAGTCTGGTAAACTGTATACAAGTCCCTCTGACTGCAAAGAGGATGGGTGATCTCAAATGTAGAATTCTTCACAGGATTAGTGCCACGAATGTGTTTGTGTTGTATTTGATTTTGCAGGTTTCTGTGTCATGTTCTTTTTTGTGACATGGAGGAGACTGTTTTGCACATATTTCTTACTTATTCCAGGTTACCAACATTATTTGTTTTATTTTGGGATATTTTTTGGTTATTTTTCCCTTGACTTTTTCCCTACTGTAATTATTTTTACTGTTAAGTATAGGTTCACAAATAGATCTGTGGTATGCCTTGCAAACATTATTTAAGGTCAACCAAAAATGGCCATTTTAAAAATCAGACAATGTAAATTATTTGGTACTAGGGTTGCTGTTGTTCTCTGGGTTTTTTTTAGATTTTTATGGGTTTATGTCTTCATTTAGAGTTTAGGTATACTCTTATAAGCAATTTGAATCAGTTTATAGTGGTGGGTTATTGGACATGTACTTTGTACCATTTGGAATCATAGACTCATAAGGCTGGAAGAGACCTCATGAGGTCATCTAGTCCAACCTCCTGCTAAAAACAGGGTTTTGTCTAACCAGGCCTTAAATGTTTCCAAAGATAGAGATTCCAACACCTCCTTAGGTAACCCATTCCAGTGCTTCACAAACCTTCTTCTCCTCAGTCTTCCCCCCTCAGTCTTCTCTTCTGCAGACTAGATAAGCCTAGTTCCCTCAGTCTCTCTTCAAAAGTCATGTGTCCCACCCCCTAATTATTTTCTTTTCTCTCTGCTGGACTCTTTCTGACTTGTCATCATCCTTTCTGCAGTGCGGAGCCCAAAACTGGACACGGTATCCCTGATGTGGCCTTACCAGTGCTGAATAGAGAGGAATAATCACATCCCTCAATGTGCTGGCAACACTACTACTGAAGCACCTCAATATGCAGTTTGGCCTTTTTGGCAACAAGAGCACACTGTTGAGTCATATTCAGCTTCCCATCCACCATTAACACCAAGGTCCTTTTCTACAGTGCTGCTACTTAGCCAATCAGTCCCCAGCCTGTAGCAGTATATGAGATTTTTCCATTCTAAGTGCAGGACTTTGCACTTGTCCTTGTTGAACCTCATGAGATTTCATTTGGCCCAATGCCCAAATTTGTCTAGGTCTCACTGAATTCTCTCTCTGCCCTTCAGTGTGTTTGCCATTCCCCCCAGCTTGGTGTCATCCACGAATTTACTGAGCATGCAATCTATACTATCATCTAGATCATTAATGAAGATGTTGAACAGAATCGGCCCCAGAACCAATGCCTGGGGCACTCCACTAGTTACTGGTTGCCAGCTAGACATTGAGCCATTGATCCCTACCCGCTGAGCCCAATGATCTAGCCAGCTTTCTACCCACCTTACGGTATACTAGTGGTTCCCAACCTTTTCGCTGCTGTGGCCCATTTTGATGCCTTTGATTATGTTGTGGCACATTGCCTTTATAAATAATGAATATTCAAATTAATACATGAATAGCCACAACCTGTGGCACCAGGGATTTCCCTAACTCCCCCTCCAGTTATCAATTAGTAACACTGCTATACCAATTAGTGAGCACCCCCCCACACCACCACACCCCAATTTCAAGTGCTGGGAAAGGTGACACATAGCACCCTGTTTTGGAGCTGCCACCAGGGGCTCCGGCTCAGGGGGACCCCTAGCAGGGGCCTCATGGGGCTGCTGCCTGCAACTCCAGGGAACCTCCCCCCCCATTCGGGGCCACATCGGGCTGCTGCCTGGGGCTCCAGCTCCGGGGAAACTCCGAGCCAAGGCTGCATGGGGCTGCAGCCCATGGCTCCATCTCTAAGGAGCCCTCCCAGCAGGGGCCACATGGTGCTGCGGCTCCAAGGAAACCCACAGTTGGGGCTGCATCGGGCTGCCACCCGTGGCTTGGGGGAGTCCCTGACTGGGGCCACATGGGGCTGCAGCCCGCAGCAGTGGCTCAGGCTCCAGGGAGCCCCCCAGCAGGGGCTGGGTCCCCATGGGACCACTGCAACGACTCCAAGGAATCCCCCAGCTGGGGCTGCTACCCGCAAATGCAGCTCTGGCTTGGGGGATTCTCGCACCACACTGCAGGAGTTGCCGTGGCACACCAGTGTGCTGCGGCACACTGGCTGGGAACCACTGCGGTTTATTCATACAAATCATACTTCCTTAACTTGCTTTCAAGAATGCTTTCAGAAACCACATCAAAAGCTTTGCTAAAGTTGAGGTATATCACATCAATGGCTATTCCTGCATCCACATATCCAGTCATCTCATCATAGAAGGCAATCAGGTTGGTCAGGCACGATTTGCCCTTGATAAATCCATGCTGACTGTTCCTGATCACTCTCTTTTCTTCCAAGTGTTTCAGAATGGGTTCTTCGAGGACCTGCTCCATGATTTTTCCAGGGATTGAGGTGTGGCTGATTGGTCTGTAGTTCCCCAGGTCTCCTTTTCCCTTTTCTTGAAATGAGGCACTATATTTGCCTTTTTACAATCATCTAGGACCTGCTCTGTTCGCCACCAGTTTTCAGAGATAATGGCTAGCAGCTCTGCAATCACATCGGCCAACTCCTTTAGCAACTTCGGATGCAGTTCATCCAGCCCCATAGACTCGTGCACATCCAACTTCTCTAAGTAGTCCCTAACCTGGCCTTCCATCACCAAGAGCTGCTTTCCTTCTCTCCATTCTGTGTTAACCAGTGTAGTAGCCTGGGAGCTGACCCTGCCTGTGAAGAGTACTTCAGCCTTTTCCACATCTTCTGCCATGAGGATACCTGCACAGTTCATTAAGGGACCCACACCATCCCTGATCCTCTTCTTGTTATTGACATACTTGTAGAACCCCTTCCTGTTATCCTTCACATCCCTTGCTCGCTGCAACTCCAATTGCCCTTTGACCTTTCTGATTTTATCCATGCAGGCAAAGGGGCAAAGGCAAATATTTTTGAATCTGTAATTTATTTTTCTGTTTTTACTTTATTTTTATCCTGGTATTATTAAAAGTGTTTTAAAAGTCAAAGCCTCTCTTCATCCAGCTCAGTGACTGTACAATGGTGAATAAATAATGATCCAATCAATGTTTCATTGTTTATCTGGAGCAGAAGAATTTCAACAGAAGAGAGACTGAGAGAACCCCACATCAGAATATCCCAGAGTTCAGTGGTTAAAACACATTCCTGAAAGATAGGAGACCCTGTTCAAATCCATTCTTCCCATCAAGCTGAGGACGATGGTTGGTGGGTATCAGAGGCCACGGGAGGCTAAACCTCACCAGACAGTCAGGTGTAGTATGGCCCATGCTCCACCCTGAGGTGCCAGCTATGTCCCACTCTTTCTAGGCAGGTGCTGTGTACTTTTCTTGCCCTTGCTCAGCCTTTCCCCTGAAGCAGGTGGCAACTGTAGCTAAGGTAGGCCAGCCAGTGGTCTGGGATTCGGGACAGTTAGGGCTGGTGCTCAGGCCTCCTGGCCATCGCTCCAGAGCTGGGGCTGCCTGGCACTCAAGCCAGCCAGTGTTCTGGAGCTGGAGCTACCCAGCACTCAGGCCACCCAGGGCTGGGATGGGCCAAGGGTGGTGGAGGAGGGTGGGCTGAGGCTGGCAGCTTAGGCTGGCTGGTGAGCCAGGACTTGGGCCACCTGGAGTTGGGGTGGGCCTGGGCTGATGGTTCAGACTAGGGTCAGTGGCTCAGGTTGGCTGGTGTGCCAGGATAAGGCCACCTGGGGCAAGCTGGCTAGGTGGAACGGAGCTCCTCTGACCTTGGTAGGGAACTCGGGGCTCCAAGAAGGGAAGGCGAGAAAGGGGTGTCGCAACAGAGAACAGGCAGGGTAATGGATTAGTTTCCCCCAACAGCAAAGGGAACTTCACTCATGCAAAGGACTTATTCCTTCAAGAAGCAGCTTAAGCACCCTAAGCTGCCTGACACCAGAAGGGTTCCTATTCATAGACTCTAAGGTCAGAAGCGACCAGTGTGATCATCTAGCCTGACCTCTTGCACAATGCAGGCCTCAAAACCTCAGCCACCCACTCACGCAATAAGTCTCTAACCTATGACTGAGTTATTTAAGTCCTCAAAACATGACTTAAGGACTTTAAGATACAAAGAATTCACCAGCAGGTATCAATGTTCCCTCTAAGGGGAGAGGGCAGCTGAGCAACTCCGGTTGCTCGCTGCGCTCCCCCCC